>OX439006.1:20829178-22029178 GCA_949316495.1 Amphiduros pacificus
GGCCTGACGACTGCAGAAAGTTTGCTAGATACTGAGTACATGTGTTTTCATTTAAGTCAGCAGAGATATCAACCCAAGGGGTTATGTTTAAAGAAACAAATTAACAACTCACTACTTTTAACACATTTTTTCTCTCCAAAATATAATTTTGAAATAATTTGCTTACATTTGATATATAGTCAGGAAAGGTGCAGCCAGACAACACCACAGGTCGTCTTCTTATGGATGTGGTGAGCAATGTTCCCAAGATTGATCCAGACTCCTTTGAGGAGATGCTGAACTCAATATGAAGGTATGAGGGCGTATTTTACAAATGAGTTATTGGTCGCAACACAAATTTTTTAATTGCTAATAGGCCAGAATACAAAATTTGTAATCCATGATAATTTTAGTCCTGTTTAATCAGAGAAAAATAACCTATTCTACATTTTATAATGGGTTTGCAAGTGATTATGATGGCTCACAAGTTTTTGACCATGGTGGTCTTGGATAAAATGAAATCTTGTTGGTGAGCAAGAATAAAATAATGTATAAAATAAAATATTATTTCAGGATTTGCTGATGGTGGTGTATCTGAGCAATTTGACAAAGACACAGTTGATGCTCAACCAGAAATTGGGACTGCTTTTGGCATAATCAAGTTTCTGCCCACATTTCTTACCAGAGGTCGCCAACTGAAACACAGTCACCACAGATTTTCACCACTATTTATTAGTTTGGAAGGAAAAGTAATGAAGATGGTAAAATTGTATCATTTTTCAAAACAGATTAAGTGTAAAATTAGGCAATTCAAAAATGGTGAGATGAATTGTTTAAATTATATCTGTTGTATAAACAAAAAATAAAAAAATAATAAAAATTTATCAACACCAAATGTTTGTTTGATTTTTCTACCTTCTTCCATTTCATATGGTCCAGGGTATTGTCACTGCTGTCTATTCATATTATTTTATATATATATTATTTTACATAAAATAAATCTATTTGGCTATATATTAGCAGTTATTTCAGATACAGGCTCCAAATTTTAACCACAGGTGCATCCTATGAAGACCAAAATAGGATGACCTCAATCAGGATCTTGACATTTTGTTATATGTTGTCACCTATTTTAGTCATACACTCAAGATTACTACCACACTTTTGCCTCATGAAGGCCCACATTTAATATTCTCAAACATGACCTTGACCTTTGTTGCCAGGGTCACAGATGTCAAAATGTTACCAACTACTTTTACTATATCTTAAAGAGGGGGGTCCAGTACCCCTGAAAAGCCGTACGGTCAGTCAGCCCCGCCCCAGATTTGGCCCCAGCTGCTGATTGGTTCTGCCCCACACCACACAGTTGCCTGGCCAAGTTGACCGTTGGTCAAGCTATCCACTCATAGCCCACCGGATGCTGCTGGTAGCAAGCCAGGCTGTTTGTAAACACAACACACATGGCAGGAAAAACCATCCAATCCACCTGTCTCTCTGCCCAGCTCATTCATTCCTAACTTCTTTCAGTGACTATAAAAGATGAATATTTTAACTTATCAATAATAAATGCACACATTCTATGTTTATATATAAACAATATATACACATCCATAACACATGATGCTCATCACTGGAATATATGGTCCATATATCTTCTCCATACATTTAACCTGTATGTATAAGATGGGTCCTTATAATTCTTTCTCTTATTGGACCCTCTGGTACCAGCCCTGTTGACCTGAGCTTCCCAAATAGATGTATGGTCAGCAACACTAGTGCCGCAGGACTGCCATGTGTGTATGTTTATAAACAAAGTGGGCCACCAACCAGCAGCAGTGTGATTGGCGGTTGCTCTGGCGTGTTATGAGTGGTGCTGCTGTAGTGAACTGTCAATCAAATTTGAAAATTTAATGAAGATTCAACTCTTTGGTGTCTAAAATATCACTTCCACAAAATCATATTTTATATCTTTGAGCAGCATATGGAAATACATTGGCAAATTTTGGAACTAAAATTCAAATTTATACTAATGCTTTACAAGGATTTTGAAAAATTGGTGGCTGAGATGAGTATCGGTAAACAGCCAAAGTTAAATGACATAGGCCACGCCCAGCTCAATTTATAGTATATCCCCCCTCTTTAAGTTGTTTTTGCTACAGATATACTGTAACCTGCCAATAAATGACATTCTAAATCGTGAGTGATGAGAACTGTTACTGACTAGGCAAGATCATGTGATCAATTGCTCAGCTTGCTGGTTTTGGAAGATGTGCTGTTTACTTTTTAAAGGCACTGGCCTTCTGACCAGCTTTTGAATTATGAATTCTAAAAATAGCCAAAGAAAGGTTAGCTGTGCTCATTTTGAAGGCATCATTTCATCATGCAATACTGTTTTAAACAAGTAAAGATGCTAAACCAAGGGGCTTAAATTTTAGATTTCATTCTATTAGTTTCCAAAGCCTGGGGGGCACATAAATTATGGATTTGGGGGTTCAAAATTGGCTCTTTTTCAATTCATAATTGATGTTTAGTAACTAAATGGTTGCACCTTGTTGCAGAATATTTTGATGATAAGAGGGGGTGGTAATTAGGTAAAGATCAGCTAATAGGATATAATACTAAAAATAAAGGACACTTTCTGAGTTGCAATTTTGAAGTAAATCTCTTGAATATGAGATGAATTCAACAATTCTAACTTCTCTAGTCAATGTCCTAATATGAAATGCTCTGCAATAAGTTTACACTTCACTTTCAACATTATTTGGTCATTTCATGATGAGACCTACTCAAAGCAAATATGCTGCTGCTCACTGAATTGTCATGCAACATTCCAGTCAGATTTACAGGGGCCTCTTCAGGAATAGGACACAGGACAGAATGGGTGATTTCAGTTAATTGTATTGTTCCAAAGTGCTTCAATGTTGAATCCAAGGATATATTGGTTTGAGAGTAACCACGAGTAAAATTGTTATGCCAGTGAAATGGGAGAAACAATTTTTAAATTTACAAATATTGAGGAGGCTTTTATGAAATATTAGGGCCCAGTGAAATTTAGAGACAATTGAGACATACAGAATATTAAGGGAATGTTAACATTCTGAGGGTGGGGCTCTGAACGACTAATTGCTTAAAAATATTTAAACTAACCTAAAAATATATATAACCAACACCTCATTGGGGGAAACCAAAATTCTTTATTGTTCCAAGAGACTATTGAGGCAAATATCTAAATTTCACAATTGATTTCATCTTGTACAGAGAAAAACATTATATAATAAGTACCCTGGTGTTAATATTGGCAATTTATATTCCATTTTGTTTCCGGTTTCATGCCAGTATAAAAAATGTGTTATTTTTGCAATATTTCAAAAACATGCAAAAATGTTTACCCTTACTGTAATGTATAATGGCCATACAAGATAAAATCTTTTAATATGAAATTCATGTTTTTATTAAAAACAAAATTGAATGGGGAATTTTAGAGACCTGAATGTCCTGAAGTTTCCAACTTATATTCTTCATGTAATTTTGTGTTTTTAACAAAGTCAGTATAAAAGTCAGTAACAGGTTTTCTTCTTTCATTTTTAAAAGAATACTTAAATCTTATAACAAAATATTGAGGTTGTCTTGTCACGCCAATTCAGGGCTGATCAGACCCTTGCCAGTGGAATGTTGTTACCTCAGGATTACACATTCAAATCTGTTTTCATTCTTTTGGGGGCACAAGCACCATTTAAAAATTAAATTTGATATATTCTTGAAAATCATATTAAATTGATATCAAGTTTATGTGAGGCACTGTGGGGGGAAAACCCTATTTTAATTCAAATACCTTTTGATATGTTAGCTGTGCTGCAAGCATTTTTTACTTTTTTTGGTTCCTCCTAAAATAGCCTGATGTTTTTCTTTTTTTTTGTTTTTTTTTTTAAATTGGGGCTATATTTGGAAGAGTCAACCAAGTCAAGTAGATGTGGTACACTGATGTTTCAGGCAATATTTGCAATTTCATAGTAAATTCCACAGAAATCAATGCCAAAGGCAGGATAAATTTCCGATATTGAAACCTTCAAAATATTTGAACCATACAACACTACTAGTTTGTACCAGCTTGCTGATGAAAACTGGAACAGGCATCTTGATCAGCCCTGGGGTGAAATAACAATGACCCTGATTTGTAATAAATGGGGCAGTTTGGTCCCTGATTTGATAAAATTATTTATAAATATGGCATCATATCTTTCCAGGGATGCCAAGATGTTGCTTTTTAACAGATGGACTATAACATTTTTGTTTAATTTTCAAGATTTTGCTCATCTTATTTTTGGTTCATAAATGTGGTCAGAAAACATGGGGTTAAACCAGATATCTTTCCATCTTATTTTGTTTTTGTGCAAAGCTTCATATTAAGCAATACTACCTTTGAGATGCATATCCATTTATGCTCAATTATCAGCTCTGCACTGCATCTTCAATCAAATTATATTCTTTGCTCTATTCAAATCTTATCTTTTCATGTTCACACAAAATCTTCAAAGCTCATGGACATCATAATCCATGGAAAATTTTAGTTCCTTTTGTTCATGAAAGGTAAAACTGTCACGTAGTTGTTGTCGACATTAAATTGTACTCGTCTTTGGACAGCTACTTTTTTTACCATATACCATCACATAAAGCCGAACTGGTGCCCAGCTTTAATCCCAAAACATTACCCCTCATCCTAAAAAATCAACTGTCTCATACCATGATGTTTCCAATTTTAGAATAAACCACTTTGCAGGATGAGGGGTCAATGCATATCTCATCTCCTTACTGGAGGTAGTAAGGAGGTCCCTAGTCTTGCTTACCAGTGTCCATAGCATTACATAAGCTATGTTGATATATTGTTATCACAGTAGTCAAATATATCACAACCAGACCCTCAGGCAGCAGTGTTATCAGTTCAACTCTTAGCACTGCTGTCTGACACTTGCCTATTATTAGTAAACCTTTCATTGCAAAAAATAACAAATTCTGTTTTAAAAATTCACCCCTCCTCTCTTTAAAAAAAAGCCTTAAAATTGCACCATTATCTCCCAATTTCTTTTTGAATTATTTGGAATTTTGGAAGAAAGATTGCACAGCAATTTCAGAACTTGAAACAAAACATTTACTTAATGATGTTCACCAAAAATAATCATGTCTAGTTATGATCTGCCAACTCCTATTTGTTGTCAACTTAACCATGATTCATTACAGATTGACAATGTCATTAGTTATATTTCTCAAAAACTGTTTGTTTCCTGAGAAACTTCAAAAGGAAAATCTATTAGTGCATTTTTTACATGGAGATCAATATCTCTTGACAATTACTTTGATACTAGACCAGAGATCAGCAGCACCTGTGAGGAATAAATAACCACAAATTACACTATTTACAAGTTTGAAATTATTTTTAGAAAAAGTCTGAATCACTTTTAACCACGTAATATCCACTTAGTAATTTTGACACCATTTCTATTTCAATGCAGAGTTCCAGTTTTTCATCTTAAATTACTAAGTGAATATTATGGCATGAAATAATGCTAATGAAAATTCATGTTTTATAAAGGCGCATTTCTGTTTCATTGTGTTTAGGTAACAGCAGAGTCTTAATGTCCATATGAACATATGAGCTGTCTCCTGGATTTTTATGTGTGCAGCTTGGCTTACCATTTGCATGTATTTCATTTCAAACATTGAAAGACTTGAAGAGCAGAAAGAAGACTGCTTAAAATGTTTTATCTAATATTATATCAATGTCTATTTAAAAAAAAAAAAAAGAGTAAAAATCTCCAAAACAACATTTTGTCGAGTTTTCGGCCATGATAATTTTAAAATTTGATGTTTTATTGTACTTTCTCTTGAATCAAACTGTAAATTACTTGTGTCAATGAACATGCTATTTGGCAAACACTGTTAACCAGCGCATGAAGAACATGATAGGAAAAAAAAATTTCTTCAGTCTATTTCACTTTATCTTCAAATGTACAATTTTGCTCTTTTTCAAGTCAAATGAATCAATAAGTTCATAAAGATTAAGAAATTGTCATAGAATATGGAGACAGAAATATATAATGAACTGACAGACAAAATATGTCTATTCTGCTCAAGCAAATGCTCATTAAGACTCCACCATTTTTTTTAAATGGCATTCATTTTCACAGGTATTGTTTCTTCATGTGACCAGTAATATAAAAATAAGACAAGTCTGTCATACAAAAAGTGTGCTTGAGTCTATATAAACATGTTGAACCCCAGGCCCTATTCATGCCCAAATATTTGTTATGTATAAAGCTAGCAAGAATGGGGCCTGAGCTACATATGCCATGCAGCATCATTTGTATATCTGCACACACAAGACTGGTACAGTCCACTTGTCATCCTGCTTTGTGTGTACCAATATACAACTTGAGATGGCATTTAACTTCTCCTATTTACTGACGTTCTTGTATTTACAAAGCTATGATTTGGTAATTGGCCTGCCTTTGGCAAGTCTAAAACAATTGATACATTTCAACATTATCATTACGTTTATAATTACAGGTGTATTTATACATTTCACACATGGCATGAGCTGTGAACAGGACTGTGAAGAAAATCGCCACTGAACCCTTCATTACTGTATCCACATATGGACTCCTTTTGTCTAAATTATCAGTCTACAGACTTCTTACAAATCATTTTCAGAATATTTGACCCACGACCACCTGTAAATTGTGGCCAGTTTAAGCTTATATCTTGTATTTTTAGTTTTGTGCGCACTTATTTGAAGAACATTTTGCTAGTGTTGTGTTTCTTTGTTGCAGCTTCTTACGAGTCCATCTTTGATACAGCAATTCAGAGTACATATGACTGGACTGTTCTCTGTGTCAGTAAATATGGCAATATGCCACAATGTGGCAATGTTTCATAAACAATGTAACGGAATACAAAATCCCCAAATCCTGTCAACATTCACAAGCAGCTTATCTTCATTATTCAGCTCTGTTTCATTTGAGTAAAATTATGGTAAAATAATTCCAGTTTAACATCAAATCCAGCATTGCTGCCTGAATTATTTTCTTAAGGTTCTGCTTGTTCTTATCACCAGGATATGGTGTCAGCAACAATTCACAGTACATACACTGAGTACACAACCAAACTTAGCATAATTCATGGGGCTCCTCAATATTTACCACCACATCAGATAAATCTCTAAACAAAGCTGGAGATATCAACAGATCATGATCATTTACCACATTGTAACTAAGCAGGCTTTCTTAACCACATTTCTGTATTAATGGCAGGGGGAATTCACTCTTCAAAAGCCAACATAGAAACAATTTGTAAATGGAAAATATGCAGTTTCTCCTTATTTTAACAGTAATCTATTTTCTTAGTCATGATTATCATTGTCAAGATAACAGCTTAATTTGTAAATTTATCAAACATGGGCGTCGTCCCCTTTTTTGTGTCAAGTGTGATATTATTCACTAGTGGAAGGGTTTGAATCAGAAGTAGCACCACACCTAGCACTCAATCAAGAGGCCACCTCAACTGTTAACTACATCCCGGCATCATAGTGCTCCAGGCTTGAAATACATACAGGTCAGAATCTACTTGTCACCTCCAACATCTTGCTGGCCTTAAGGCTTTGTATATAAGGAGGAGTGTTCCTGCAGGCAATATACCATATATCAACATTTTTCATCACAGGTCAACCCACTTGAGGTATTCCATACAATTAAGAATCAATTTCTGAGTTCAATTTCATTGTTTTTTGCATGGCCTGCAAAATAGCACATTCCTTTATCAGCTAGACCACAAGTCCGACATGCATTTATCTTTTTTTCAGGATTCTGAACTTTGTTATGATTGGTTATTCAAAATTTTGTGACTGCCTCAGTAGACTGAACATTTTGTTTGCAGGATTGGCGAACTGACAGAAGAAAATAAATATGTTATTTGCTTCAAATATAAACTTTGTAGGACAATAAATAAATATGTATTTGCTAGAACACTGTTACATTTGACACAGAAAAACAACCATTAGGATGCAGAAAATTTTTGTTTTGGTTTCAAAATCTTCACAGCTCATTTACAATCCTAATATCTACTGCACATCTGGTATTAACAATGTTTTTTATCGTGGCAATACAAATTATATAGCATTTCAACATGTTTGTCCATGTTTCAGGCAATCTGGTTCAGCATTTCAAATATGGAATATAGGTTTAACATTCTGCGAGTGTTTTGTGGGTATATAGTGTCACAGTACAAACATGTGATTAATACCAGATATTCAGCTATTTACAGAGTCCCTAGTACACAGGATGTGAATTCACAGGAACTTGGTACTATGCTCACTGTTGTAGGTCAAAAGCCAAAGCATATTTGGACCGGATCAGTCATACCATGATACACACACACAGTCATGAGACAATGATTCAATGAAGGAGTCAATGAAGGATTTCTGTAAGCACTTCACAATCTGGTTTCACCGACACTATATTTTATGTTCCATTTTTTATTATTAAAAGTGTTCTTTTGTTTCTGATATATATATATATATATTCATGTTGATCAGGGGTGACCAAATTGTGATGCCATTTTCCTGCAATGAAGTGAACGTATAAGCTGCCTTTGATATGAACAATGGATGGAATCAAATGACTGAATGATATAAAATGACCATGGTCAAGCTATGCAAATGAATGAATGAATAATGGTGAAATTTCTACCACTCAACTCTCATAAAACCAAAAATTCCAAACACCCTGTGACCCCTAGCCTACAACATTAAAGCTATGTCTGGTTTTTTTTTCCAACAGGAGCGACTTAAACACAATGTGAGATCATGTGTAATCAAATCATACATTAAATAATCATGGCACCTCTACACATCACCTGACAAGTACTAAGAACAGCTTGAACTAATGTTTTGCCTTTGGTTCACCCAAACTTCCATCTTCACATCTTTGAAACTATTTTCGGAGATTATAACTTCTCAGGCAAATCCTTTTAGGTGCCATGACAACAAATGCAAATAAGTTTCCTTTTGACACATTGCCAGTGAGGGAGAGTTTTAGGTCACATAATCGCAATACAGCATGCATTTTAAGCCTGCAAAAAAGACAAAATGCCAATTTTTTGCACAATATTATACTTTGTATGTCACTCTGAACGAGTTTGAGGTTTCCAAATGTTTTGTAGCAATGCACTGGATCTTTGACCTTTCGTAGGTGTTGCTTTAATGTTGGGCCTCTTGTCAATTAGATGATTTTGGCCTGAATTTTCTCACTTTCATTGGATTCTTTACATAATTTGCTGCTGTATCCTATTGGTGCACTGTATAAATATGGACAGATGTTTAATGTCAGACATCCCTGAATGTTGACCACAGCAAGTCAGCTTGGTTGTGTCCTGCATCACGCAGCATTCGTTTTGTTTCCTTTCTTGGAGGATGAGCAATAGCCAAGACACAACCTGGCAATGTGGTACAACAAGATGACTCTGTGATAGGATCGTATGAGGCAATCCTTCAAACTTTAATGATTATAATATGCCCACACAGCATGTTTTCAAATCATTTCTCTGTTGTGCTGTGCAGACACCGTTCCTCTCCGCTAATCGGCGTTGTGTATATGGTTGCGCATTCAAAGCATCTCTGGTGTGTCTATATACAGTAGACTGCGCAGACATGTTGCACCAGGCTCCTGTGTCACATCAACAGGCAGTGACTCTTCAGTGGTATCTGTACAATAGTTTGTCAAATTCACATACTCATTCAAGCATCTCTCTTTCTCTCTCATTCACACACTTCAAAGGCATGTCCCAGTTTCTACATCATGCATTCTTCCGAGCTCCCTTCATGTCCTGTCATATCCTAGTCTCTGTCTTGTGTTTCTCCTCCCTCTCAAGTCCGTCTTTCATATCCCATGCGTGGCTACAGTCCTATATTCTAAGCTGTTATCTACTTGTTGTTCAGTTGTTTGAGTTTGAGCAGCTCCTCCTCTTCAGTTTCCTCTGCGCAGTGGAACTCGGCCACATAGAGTGCCTTGTCTATCACCTTAGGTATGGGCTTTATCTCAGTGCCCAACTCCTGCTCAATCTTGTGAAGAGCATACCTGCAACACAAATACTTCCTCAATCAATGTCTGTACAATAACACCAAGCTTAACTTAATTGCTAGCTTCTTCATCCCAATCATATTAGTAATATTTTAAGCTCATATTTACAGTGATGAAAGTCAGCATTCAGGAAAAAACCTGAAACCCTTAAAATTTAACCTGAAGATACCCCTACCCCCTTTCAGAAATGTCATTTTTGGATGTTTCAGATGAGTTCAGACCATTTTTAATTTCACATTTGAAGAAAAAAACCTGAATTCAGGTTATTTCCTGAAGACTTTCATCACTGTCTTTATCACCTCCATTGAATCTTTTTTTTTTGTCAGCACTGTATGTTATCAGCAGTTACTTTGTCAGTAGCAGAACTGGTCAGATAATATCATCATACAAAGATTCTAAATATCATAGAGAGGTTGAGCATAATGTTAACGGGACCTATTAACTGTTATGCTATTTTGGAAAAGCCCCCTTTGTGATATCACAAAAAGTTGTGCACTTTGGATATCTTAGCCTCTAAGTAACATTCAGAATAACGGGTACGCATTATATCCATCAAAATAACCAAAATAAATTTATATAGATTTTATAAGAGCAATGTTAAATCCAAATGAGCTGACCTGTCATCATACGTGATGAGGTTGAGAGCAATACCCAAGTGTCCAAATCGTCCTGATCTACCAATCCTGTGCAAGTATGTCTCTGCATGTTTTGGGAAGTCAAAATTGATCACCACATTGACAGCCTGAATGTCAATACCTCTTGTGAACAAATCTGTGAGGGAACAAAAACATGTACAAATAGTTAACATTTTTTTACCTGAATGTTCAGCACAATTTGTTGTATTGAGAGTCAATATGTTGGGTCCCTGGTCAGTGCTGTATTTATCAGCATAATCTTATCAGTAGCAGAACTGGACAGATAGTATCATCATTCAGAGACTTTATTCCGATAATAAACTAAAAAGTATATTTATTATTTATTGGTACAAAAAGTGAATTAACAGGTTTGTATTGAGAAATATGTATTTATTCACCAGAGCAGACAAGGTTTCTGCAAAGCCCCTGTCTGAAGTCATGGAACACCCTGTTTCTGTGCTGCTGATTCATCTTAGCGTGGATGTAGAAGCAGGAATAACCCAGCTCTGTTATCTTCTTGGCCAGCAGCTCCACACGCTGGGTTGAGTTGCAGAAGATGATAGACTGGTTGATCTGCAGCTGTGTGTCAAAATGACAAAGCACACAATCAGAGACCTTATCATACAGCTCGGACAGGACAATAACATTCTCCATGAAATAGGATCAGGTTTCAAAATGTGAACCTTTTTCCTATAGGAGGAGTTATAATCTGTCTCTCAGAATGGTTCCTTATGATGTCATCAGATGTTTGGCTTATCAGTTACTTTTTGTGTCATCATGGAAACAGACCTCATCAGCTTTATTTTGTTTTACATTACTCTTTCATGCAAAATACAAAAAAAAAATTGAAATTGCAAGGTTTAAAACTCACACATTTTCTAATACCAAAAAAAAAGAAATTTTGCAGCATTCGTGCATGAGACATTGAGATGTAAATAAAGCAAAATAAAGCACACATGGTGGTCTGTTTACATAACATAGCACACACTACAATGGTACAAAGGTTGACAGGCAATTTCAGTTTGAAGAATACTCAAGACATTCTTACCCACTAATACTTTTTATTTGTGTTTTCTACCAAAAAACATTGCTTACATTAATTGCTTGGGTTCAAGCTCCTATTCAGTAAATGGACTTTTTGAAAATTTGAAAACTCACTTAAGGTACTGTTCAAACAAGATAGAATTAAGGCAATCTGGGATTGCTAGATGTTCCACACTGTGTAGAACTCAACTCGCAAAAGACATTGTGTCGCAGTGATGTGAAAAGATTCTCCCAGGTGTCATTAATGGCCCATGGGTTTATAAATGTAAGTTAACCATAAGTCAGAGAAAATTAATATTTCTCTTAGCTAAAGCAGGTAGAGGGATCAAAATATTGCCACAAATTGCAACTATAAGTTGGAGAGAAATGTGCGGGAATTTCAAAATGACGAGGCATTGTTTTAGAGACGTTATTTATTTGAGTTGAATATCTTGATTATGTAAGTTCTTATGACAGTAATACTATAACTAAACAAATCTGTAGGCTGCACTGAAGAGAGGGAAGGTGTGAATGATGTGAAATTCTGATTGTAAAGAAATGATATGGTGTAAACAAAATAGGAAAAAAGTGTCAACTAAGTCTCAAATAAATACATAGATCTGCATTTTCTAAATTGTAGGTTGGCAGATAGCAACATGTCTCACCTTCCAGTGGGACATTACATAGTTGTATCTTGGATAAGTTTGGACAACCAAATAGATATTTGGATTTTAATGCATTATAATAAATACTGAGTGAGTAGTGCAAAAAAGAATCTGGCATAATAAAACAGGATAAAACAACACACGTGTCAGACATTAAAGGCCTTCTTTTGTGTGTACCTACCTTTGAAAAGAGAGTATTAAGGCAGTGGACTTTTTGTCTCTCCTGCACATATGCATAATACTGTGTGACACCCTTCAGGGTCAGCTCGTCCATCAAGTTAATCTCGTAAGGCCGATTCAAATGCTTTTTCTGCAAAAAAAAATACCAAATATTCATTTTTAGAAGATATTTTCTGATACATTTGATTCTTATACGGTGCTTGTAAAGTTATCAACATTATTTACTGTATACAGACAAATTTTCGCGACCTTTTTATTTTCGCGTTAATTCGCGCCAGGACGTCATTCGCGAAATTAAATGGACGCGAAATTTAAGAGGGGACTCTCCCGGTCATTTTGATACCAAGCATGACCATATTGACCCAGTGACAGCTGAGATAATCGATGTTTTAGGATCATTTCACTGTAATTCAAATATTTTAGCAGATTTCAAACTCAATTTTCTCTGCTTCTAAACAAGATATCAACAAGCGGATTTCGCATGCAGATTCTGTGAAATCCATAGATTTTAGAAATCCGTGAAAATAAAACGGCGCGAACCCGTCGGAAACGGCGATGGCGCGAAAATAACTAGGCACGAATTTTTCAGTATTCATAAATGGGATTGGCCATATCAGATAATGTTTTCTCTGATAGCACCTTATCGTGAGTCTCATCAGGACTGTTTAATATCAGCAGTGTTAGTTTTTCAGTAGCAGAACTGGACAGATAGTTTTATCAATGAGAATGACCCCTTAATAGTTGCAAAGACAGATTGTTGACAAGGCTTAGTTACTTACCATGAAATGCTCCACTGTAAGAGGGAAGGTGGCAGAGTAGAGCAGAATCTGTCGGTCATTTGGCAAGTGACTGATGATGCTGTCCAGCATTCCTTTAAAGTCTTGTGACAACAGCTTGTCTGCCTGAAACCAAATCATATATATATATTGAACTTTGTGCAATATGAAACCAATGAAAATTGTGACCTAGTTTTGTTTCTTGAGTATTAGACTGACGGCTATTCAAAACAGGTCTCCAGGTATTTGTTGTGAATATTTATTCAATTTAATCTTTTGTAGATATTCTTTAGCATGATGAACATTGCATATCTTTTGGAAATGTTTACGTTTACACTGCAAACAGCTCTTGATTATATCCTAGTGGCTGTCATGTCAGCACTGTACATTATCAGCAGTTACTTTGTCAGTAGCAGAACTGGTCAGATAATATCATCATAATAGACAAGCACTCAGAGTTAAAGTAAAGATTTCCATCATTATCCAAAACTTTAAAACGCTTTTAATTTGATAAAAAATGAAGAACTGCATTCAATAAAATTAATCAAATAGAACTCTAAAATAGTGCAAACTTTTTCAGATTTAATGAGACTGAGAAGGGGCCCAACCCACTGCGCAGTTAAGTTCATTGCATTTTATTGGAATTGTCTGAAAATCTTGTTCATTGTCCCCCTTAAAATGTCAGGTATTAATCTGTGTGATTGTCTCGTCAGCACTGTACATTATCAGCAGTTACTTTGTCAGTAGCAGAACTGGTCAGATAATATCATCATAATAGACAAACACTCAAGATTAAAGTTAAGATTTTCATCATTATACCATACTTAAAAACTTTTTCAATTTGATAAAAAAAAGTGCACAACTGTGTTCTAGAAAATTAATCAAACAGAACCTATTCAGATTTAGTGAGACTGATAAGGGGTCCAACCGACTGTGCAGTTATATTCATTGCATATTATTGGAAATTATCAGAACATCTTGTTTAAAAAAACAGCCCTGGAAGAGAGGAAAAAAATCTCAGGACTATTTACATAAGTATCTATGACATAGCAATATTCCTTGCACAAAATATTTTTTGACCTGCTGGCAAAAACAAACCATTAGAATGTCAGGTATTAATCTGTGTGATTGTCTCGTCAGCACTGTACATTATCAGCAGTTACTTTGTCAGTAGCAGAACTGGTCAGATAATATCATCATAATAGACAAGCACTCAGGATGCAATCCTAAAATTTTCATCATTATCCATTTTTTAAAAACATTTTCAACTGGATAAAAAAATGCAGGGCTGTGTTCAGGAAATTTAATCAAACAGAACCTTTTCAGATTTAATGAGACTAATAAGGGACTCAACCCACTGTGCACCTATGTTCATTGCATATTATTGGAAATTGTCTGAAAATCTTGTTCATTTATTCCTCTTCCTCTCCCTCCCCGAAATGCCTGCCTTCAGAGAGAAGAAAGAAATCCTAGGACTATTTACTGAAGTATCTATGACACAGCAATATCTCTTTTTTACCATTGAGCCACACACATTTTAATTATGAAATGCAGCTCCTCGCCTGGTTCCCTATCGCTATTTCTTTATAAATTCAATGAAAAAAAGATGGGGTACCAGTCAAAAACTTTATACATCTTCGGATATGCTCGGCTTGTTTTGCACTGCCTAAAAGCCCACTGCTTCCCGGGTAAGTAAAATAAAATTCAGGGTAAGTAGATTTTGACTGTCACTTACCCTGTGGGTAAGTGAGTCAAAATAATTAATGTCAAGCCCTGCAGACCTTGTGTACTTTTTATGAAAGTATTATTCAGTATATACAACAAAGCAACTTTCTCTTACAGTATATATTTTGTATGGTAGATAAACATGGTAGACAAACAATAAAAGTAAAGAATGAATCTATGTGATTGTCTAGTCAGCACTGTGCACTATCAGCAGTTATTTTGTCAGTAGCAGAACTGGTCAGATAATTTCATCATACTAGACAAACACTTAGAGTTAAAGTAAAGATTTCCATCATTATCCAAAACTTTAAAACGCTTTTAATTTGATAAAAAAATGAAGAACTGCATTCAATAAAATTAATCAAATAGAACTCTAAAATAGTGCAAACTTTTTCAGATTTAATGAGACTGAGTAGGGGCCCAACCCACTGCGCAGTTAAGTTCATTGCATTTTATTGGAATTGTCTGAAAATCTTGTTCATCTTCCCCCTTAAAATGTCAGGTATTAATCTGTGTGATTGTCTCGTCAGCACTGTACATTATCAGCAGTTACTTTGTCAGTAGCAGAACTGGTCAGATAATATCATCATAGTTGACAAACACTCCGAGTTAAAGTAAAAGAAACTTTTCTCATTATCCCATTTTTTAAAAATTATAATTGCTATCAAAATTTCATAACTTATTTTGTGTATAATAAAATCATTCAAATTGAACTTTGAAATTGTGGAAACTGTGATCATCTGATGAAACTGATAAGAAGCCATGCTCACGGCAGCTCACCACATATCATTGTCAATGAACTGAACCTTCTATTCATTGGGGAAACTGCAGCAAAGCAGAACTTTGTCTCTTCATAAGATATCTTTTAATGTTATCTTAATGTGATAATGTAATAGCTGAATCTTAAGCGGCTGTCTCGTCAGCACTGTACATTATCAGCAGTTACTTTGTCAGTAGCAGAACTGGTCAGATAATATCATCATAGAAGACAAACACTCAGGATTAAAGTTAAGATTTTCATCATTATCCCATACTTAAAAACTTTTTCAATTCGATAAACAAAGTGCAGAACTGTGTTCAAGAAAATTAATCAAACAGAACCTATTCAGATTTAGTGAGACTGATAAGGGGTCCAACCGACTGTGCAGTTATATTCATTGCATATTATTGGAAATTATCACAACATCTTGTTTAAAAAAACAGCCCTGGAAGAGAGGAAAAAAATCTCAGGACTATTTACATAAGTATCTATGACATAGCAATATTCCTTGCACAAAATATTTTTTGAGCTGCTGGCAAAAACAAACCATTAGAATGTCAGGTATTAATCTGTGTGATTGTCTTGTCAGCACTGTACATTATCAGCAGTTACTTTGTCAGTAGCAGAACTGGTCAGATAATATCATCATAGAAGACAAACACTCAGGATTAAAGTTAAGATTTTCATCATTTTCCTCAAATGAAAAAAAAAATTCATTTGATTAAAAAATGCAGAACAACGTTCAAGTAAATTAATGAAACAGAACTATAAAATAGTCAAATCTTTTTCATATTTAATGAGCCCAACCCAATGTGCAGTTATGTTCATTGAATATTTTTGTAAATTATCTGAAATTTTCTTCCTCTTCCTCCCCGAAATGCCTGCCTTCAGAGAGAAAAAACAAATCCCAGGACCATTTACAGAATTATTTATAACACAGCAATATTTCTTGCATAAAATAGTTTTTGAATTGCTGACTTTAAGCAAACCATTACGATGTAAGGTATTAATCTGTGTGATTGTCTCGTCAGCACTGTACATTATCAGCAGTTACTTTGTCAGTAGCAGAACTGGTCAGATAATATCATCATAGAAGACAAACACTCAGGATTAAACAATGATCCTGCATCTGTGCTGAATTCAGAATTTTCAAAAATTTGCAATATTATTTTACTTGTTTCAACCTCATCCATGAAATATCTAACTTTCCAAAGAATTGCTTGTTGTGAGTTTGACCCTATTTTTAACAAGAATTTGCTAAAATTTATCTCTATATTGCACAAGACCCTGCAAATTACAATTTCGATGAAGCAAATATCTGAATAGTTATGATTTTCGAAGGATCAGACATAGGCCTTGGGAGAACAAATGTTTTTATACCACCTGATTTTTCATCCATATTTCCTGTCAGGTGGTTAAGGATCAATCAATCCTTACTTAGATCTATAGTTGTGATTATAAAATGTTTTACTAGATGCTTCAATATATATTTTAAATATATTTTGCTGTAGAAGACAGAAAGAAGGGAAAACATACTATGTCATATAGTATACAAGGAAGGTGTATATGATTTATAATTTTGTAAGAAAAAAAATGTAATATGGTGCAAATTAAATTGAAGGCTAAAATTACATTTGCAATGCCATTGAAGGCTAAAATTGCATTTGCAATGCCATTATCACTAGCTTTCTAAAGGTCAGCCTGCTAGTGGGACATAATTACTTGAAACATATACCATGGTTTCTTTGATATATCAAATCTATTGTCAATTCAGCACTGTACATTATCAGCAGTTGCTTTGTCAGTAGCAGAACTGGTCAGATAATATCATCATTTTTGACATCTCAATTCAAAATATGAAAGCATTTATTCTTTACAAAATACTGTCTAGGGCATCACATACGATACATATCGATGATTTATCAATATTCGATACATATCGATATTACTGGACCGAAATAGAAGACTTTATCTGCATGAAAACTGTCCGGTACAAGCTCCCCCAACGGCGATATATTTCATATATTTGGCTTAAAATACAAACGACGTGTCAGCAGTAGTCCGCCTCCAATTAACAAGTGTATATCTTGCTCAAATCGGAGAAAATGTGAATTTAGCAATGCTTAAATATGTATACGCAACACGAGTTCGTCATTTCGAAAACCGGAAGTGACTGGGAGAAACTGTTATTTTTGGCACGAAAACGATTGGGGTGCTGGCACAACATATTCATTCCCATTGAAATATTAATATATGCACAATGATGGATCCCTCAGTCTTCGTATTTACATTTTGAAGATTCAAAAACGTATCGATGCATAAAAAATTGAGGCAAAAACCTGTGTTTTTATGATGATTTGAGGGCCCAATTCGATACAAATAATATATCGAAGCACCAGTATGACAATACCGGTTATCGAATCGATGTCTGTATACCGGTATCTCGATAAGATCGCGTACCGGTGTGAACCCCTAATACTGTCTGTTTGAATAATTATGTTATATATGGGCTTGTACCGTTTGAATTAGGCGGCCCTTTTCCTTTGGTGACACACTTACATTTTCTAATACTGAGACTATTTTATGTTAAACAACAAAGAGAAAAAGCATTCCATTATATTTCTAAAAAGCTTACTGAATGTTTTCCATCTTGTCAATGTTTGATACAGGAGTTATAAATTTTGAACTGAAATGTGCAGAATTGCAAGGTGGAAAATATAAATATGCCATAAAAATATGTACTCTTGCAAAGTCATATTGGAGGCAAGACATCAGCATATCAGATAAACGTCAATGGTCATCCTACCCTACCCCCCCCCCCCCCGGTATCAGCATGCACCAAATATTCATGACCCAGAATCATTTATCACAAGAAGGAAATATTCTGCCTTACAATTCTACCTTTTTGGCCTGTGTTCATGCTTTTTGATGAACAATCTAGTTACATCTTTATTTTTTCTAGGCTTACCTCATCAAGGACAAGCATTCCACATTTAGAGCTGTTGACCAGATTTTTGTTCATCAGATCGAGGATTCTGCCAGGAGTTGCAATGATCACATGCACTGAAAGTTAAGAATGAATCAAATTAGGCCCTTCACTTGATCTGTAATTTGAGAAGTAGTATCACTGTATCAGTCATTTTCCTTTATGAAAATCGGGATAATCAGCATCTTACATTGGACTGTTGCATCTCCATATGCAGAAACCATGTCCTTATTCCTAAAAAGTTGGGGGGAAAAACAAAACAAAACATACCTGGATCATAGAGCCTCATGATATCATCTTTGAGATTGGTTCCACCGGTGGTTACCATGACTTTACATCCAAGATGTTTGCTCAGCTCTATACATATTTGACTAGTCTGCAGAGCCAACTCTCGCGTCGGCACCATTACCAAGGCTGAAATAATATGGCAATATTCATCTCACCACCTTCACTGTTGACTTTGCTAAGTTTAGGATTATTTTTTTTTTCTAACTGAATCATAAACATTAGTGCTTCTTTGGCAAGGCATTATGAGAGTAAACTAGAATCATCTTATTTCATGGCCCAAATCTTGTGAGCATCATCATTTTACCTTCTTAAATGTTTGACAATTACCAGTTGGGCCAAAAAAGGGTAAAACATAGTTTGTAAACTATCATACTAATATGTCACATTTGCAAACTTACCTTGCAGCTCATTTTTGGATGTGTCCACTCTCTCTAATATGGGTATAGCATAAGCACCAGTCTTGCCTGTGCCGTTCTTGGCTCTGGCGAGGATATCGCGACCACTCAAGGCTATAGGAATGCTGGCCTCCTGGATGGGCGATGGCTTTTCCCATCCCTTTTCAAATATGCCCATTAATAACTCACGTTTCAGACAGTAATCCTCAAACTCATTGCCCTTTGTGTTTGTCACATCCTGAAATCATACAGAAATTTTCAATTAGAATGATTACATGTGGTCCTGGATAATTAGATTAAGGATGAATCTGGTTAAAACTAGTTATCTAAAAGACAGGTTGGGTTGTAATTACCTTGTATCTATTTTCATATTGCACTTCATTCATCTACATCTATATAAATCTACAAGTTTACTCCGCAAAATCAAATGGCATCTCGCCGAGATTTAATGAGAGTTATTCAGTCTGCCCCTTATGGCTGGGTCAACTTGCATGGCAAAGTCAATAGAAACAGACCTATATATGGATATCCAGAACACCATTTGTAAACAAAACTTGAATTGCTGTCAAAGTATTATCTTTTTCTGTAATTTGAACTTACGCTCACAAAGCATTTTTCACTTGTCTTTTTTCAACAGTGCAAGAATGTTGAAGAATCCCCAAATTGTGTGAAAAAGGTATACTCACTGAAGTTTTCATTCTCATGTCTTTGGCTGGCAGGTCAAGTTTGGCTTTCCAACTTTCTTGGGCTGAATTACTGAAAATTAAAAACATGAATTACTAACAGTATTAATGTCAAAATTATGTCATAATAACTTCCATTTGATACTCATTTGAAAATATATCAATATTTCCCAGCAATTTAAAAGCCATTATGTGGAGATATAAATGGTTACCTTTTAAAGGCAAATATTTTTGACAATACTCACTTTGGGGGTTTTGCTTCAGGTCGCAAGGGATTTGCGGAATGGTTGGTCGAGTTGGTGGCCACCTTAGTTGATGCCATCTTGGCCTTCGCTGTGCACCTCAGTCACCGTTACAAACTATGTTTTTCACAAATGATTTGTAGATCGTCACGCAAAACAAATTTCACCACTGGCAAAATTCACACATGAATCCTATAAAGAAAATAACTCACTAATTATGCAGTTGATGCTGGAGTGACGGCACTTACATTTTGTTTTCAAATCTACATCTATAAGTTTACTCGGCAAAAACCAATTGGCATCCTGCTGAAGAGTAAATCTGAGTCAGTCATAGGACCCACATTTTTACGAGTTTTCAACGATTATTCAAACTGTCAAAGAATATGTGAGTAATACTGAGACGTGTACTTCTAAACATATTACAAATCAGCCTTTCTGCCACTTCCTCAAAGAGAAACTTTTCAAAGCAATTTGTATTTTTTTTTGTATTTGTGGCTTTACTCGGTTTATTTCAATCCAGGCTGTTATTAAAATATTCAATGTTAATGCCATTAGTTCTGTATAAGGTTTGTTGTTTTTGGGTCATCATTTACTTCGCAAAAACCGAACGTCAATTTAAACAACGCGAAGAGACAAGACAAATGAAATTTGAACAGAGTGACAGTAATGCCAAAGTCGCAGACAAGCTGTCCTCAACGGTTGTCTCTACATAAAGACCACAAAGAACAAATGTCCACACCTGTGAAAGTACGCTATGAATTTTCAATAAAATATCATTAATTTGAAGGTTGTTTCTTGTTCTTTCCAGAACTGTGTAACTTAAAATTGAATCACTTGTAGTTTTATGGATGAAGGCGGATTTATTTTACCCGTTGCCCATGTACCTACCGCAATAGAATCCAATATGGCTGCGTCAATATGATAATGAGATTCGCAACTTCCGCTTCACTTTTTCTTGTTTTCCTTCTTAAAATCAAGCCACAGCTGTGAAATTGTTCCATAATTATAATATCATTTTTTGAAAATGTAAATAGATAAAGTGTAAAGATAAAATAAATACATTTTACATTATGAGGTCAAGGTTGCTTAAAATAAAAGGTGGGTACCCGATCTCCTCTTTTAGGCAAGTCAACTTTATGCAGATGAACGGGAAACCGTAAATCGTCTTGGGCGTCCTTGGTTATCAACTTAACTTAAGTTATAAAACTTTTCTTTTGTGGTTTAAAGTGATAATTTGACGGAAACGGTTGGTGAAACTTACTTAGTTTCTTTAAGTGTTTTACTTAGTATTATTTGTTTAATGCCTTTTGAGTTGTCATCTTATGATTATTCTTAAAATAAGTTAAATTCAACGTCAAAATAGAATTGAAATCCACTGTTTTCAGAAATAACACTTCAACTTAGTTCAAGAATAAATTTAACCCCTACGCCCCTAATGGACTAGCCTATCTGAATTTTGTTGATTGGCAGGACTAACCACTTTTTTCTGGACAAGTGTATCTGCAAACTAAATGTATATGATTTATAACCATGGTTATCCAATATCCTTAATGAAGTGCTGGGGTCAAAAGTTCATGACATAGTCCAGTCAGTCTGGCATCGTTATTATGATTACATTGTAACAAGTTGCAGCCCTTCAGAATGTTACAAATGACGTCATCAAGCTAGAACAATGGGGACATCAATGTCCTTCCCATCCGATGCCGGTGGTGGACATTACCGTCCTTCCTGTCCGTTAGGGGTTAAACCCTAACTCACTAACAAACTAGCCTATCTAAATTTTGTTGATTGGCAGGACTAACAAATTTTTTTCTGGACTAGTGTATCTGCATACTAAATTGATAAAATTTACTCAATATGCTCAATGAAGTGCTAGGAATCAAAAGTTCATGATCCAAACAGTCTTGACGTCATAACTTGATATTAGCCAGAACAATGGGGATGCTACCTTCCTTCCTGTCTGTTGCCTGTGGTGGACGTTTCCGTCCTTCCCGTCTGTTAGGGATTAAGAGGCATTGTCCATCATATTTGACATGCAACTCCACAAATTTGTTTACTGCATCCAAAAAGGCTACTTTTAATTCACGCTGAAACTTGACAAGTAAAATAATGGTAAACACCTCCCATAAACGTCAACGTACCTCAAAATTCACTAACCTAAGGATTTATCTATCATTATGAAAAGTATTATTACTGTACATCAAATAGTTTTTTCACATTGGAACTAAACCAAAGTTATTGTGGATTTGCATCAAATAGTTTTTTTCACTTTGGAAATAAACCAAAGTTATTTTGAATTTGCCACCAAAATTAGATGTTTGTGTCCAGATCCTCATCTTTTGGACTCTTAAGCACAGATAATTAAAGCACCACTTTATCATCAGAGGTTGCATTTAATATTGTTCAGATGCATGTGGAACTATTTACCCTGATGAAAAAACATGTTCAAATGCATTGTGAACCAGTGGAAATTGAAGTAGAGATGACCAAAACTGTCTGAAGATGCAATTACCACTCATGACCACTCATCTACTGGTTTATAATATAAAACAATAAAATATGAAAATAATATATTAAAATCTAGAACTTTCAAACAACTGGCCCACACTAACCTGGAGGCTCCAATAAAAACCTCTTACCAAGCCCTGAGTACATAGCAACATATATTCAATCAAATATATTAGTGACACAGAATGTTGGCTTCTGACCTTCCTTCCATACAATTATGATAAATATTTTCATGGAAATGACTTTTCTAAGATTGATCAAGGTGTCAAAGTGATTTCATTCATTGTTACAGCTTCACAGGTCTTCAAATATATGATGTATCTGGCCCTGGCAGTTAGGGTTTGGAGGCAGTGGCCATGTATTGTCAGACACTGTTCATATATAGTCAGTCTTACACCCTGAATTAATCTGAATCTGATCTCATGATATTTTGTCAGAATTATGTTTGGATAAAAATGTGTATTAATTGCTTTCTTTTCTTGACACTCTTTTTTTTCACAGATCATGACTTCAAGAAAAAACTCAAATGTAACAGAATCAGTAGTTACTTTGAAAATACAAATAAAAGAGGTAACAATTTACAGCAAGTAATTCTTCATATCCAGATTTTCATATTGGCACAATAATATAATATATGATAGAATTTATTAAAATGACAAGAACCAAGATATTAATATTTTATTTGTCCTAATTATAGTTAGAAGAGCAAGTCAGTGATTATAAGAAACGATTGGATGGATTGAGAAAAGCAAAGAATACAACAATCACAAGGAGAGAGAGAGAGGTACTAGAGGTCCGAGATCCAAATCTAGGAAAAAGGTACCATCACACTTTTTATCAATTTTAAAAATATCAAAAACAATTTTTCAAAATTCGTGATCTAATGAATAGCAAAATTACACTTTAAGTGGACAGAAGCCTTCACTTAATGTGATTCAACATTTTTATCATTATTAAGAACAGGTATAAGACATGAAAGAAGATTTTGAGATGGTATTTTAATACTTTTACTGTTATAAAATCTTCTGAATGTGTGATCAACATTTGCTTGTGGCAACTATCTTGCCAATGGGAATAAAGTAATATCAGAAGCATGTACTGATATATTTCAAATTATAGCAAAAATGTGGTTTAATAAATCTTGAAATATATGTATCTCTGTATTAAGGCTATTATAAACTGTGATGAAGAAAAGTTTTTGAAGTCTTCATAACTGTATCAAAAGGCAGTCATTTTAATAGGCAAATAACTGATCACACTTTGTGGTTTTTGTTGGTATGCCATTAATATTAGGCTTAAAAAATGTTAAACATGTTTACTGTTTATGGAAAAGTAAATCATACCATTGAAAAATGCTCAGATGACATCCATAACACCTTCCTCCACAGTGAGCACAGGGAATCATGGGAAAGATGCATTTTTCCATGGTACAGGCTATGTTTGAATTGCAGTCATTTTGAGACTTGTTATAATAATGATGTAAAAATATTACATGGAATTTAAGAAGGCCAGATTCTAATTCATGGATTTGGCCTCAATTCCACATTTTGTGGAATTATAGGGAAATGTGAGAGTTATGTGTCAAAACACTCAGAAATATAGGAAGGTCTGAGGTGCTTAACAATTCATTGGTTGGAAAGGACTTGGAGCAAGGAATGGATGACTTGTTAATTGAAATGGGGGATCTGTTGATCTTGCATATCAATACATCTGTGTATCTGTGTATTATTAAACTAGTGATAATTTAACTATCATTAAACTTTAAATTAGTGAAACTTTAAATTAGTGAAAGGCTCATATTATTATTTTTTATTGACTTACTTTTATCCCAGTCACATTTGTGCCATTTTGTTTGTTTGTTTGTTTGTTTGGGATTTTACATCACTTTCAACATTATTTCAGTCATTTCATGATGAGACCTACTTGTAGCAGATATAGTGCTGCCTCACTGAATTGTCATGTCGCAGGTCCTTGTCATCACAACCCACACGGTCACTGATTTACAAGGACAATGGGTTAACCCTTTAGGCACAGGCCTCAGCTCATTTGGGAAATTGTATCATGAGTTCAATCTCCGCATGTCCGGGGATCTTAGGCAAGTTCTAAGACAGCTGGAACATGAAAGTTGCCTGCGTTCCCTGATAAAAATTCATCCTAAGTACACGGCAGGCTGCCATAAGTGTCCTGCAGGCATATCGCAAGATTATCTTTGGGCTGCTCGGGATTTCACAAAAGAAAATAGGATTTTGTTCAGACATCCTGCAGAGCAAAGGGGATGTTCAGATGGGTACCATACGACAATCTTTAGGTTATAATGATTGTCGTGTGGTGAAAATGTATGGCACGATTGTGACTGGGGTGTAACTATGACTTAAGTATATTTACACAAATGTGACTGGGGTATAATAACAAGTTAAATATATTTAAATGGCACAAATGATAGTGGATGGTTATCATATTTATGTACACAGAGTGGAGCAGGACACCAGAGTTGCACAGTTAGAGAAACAACTTGAAGATATGAAACTTACTCATTCTCAGGAACTGAACAACATTAGAAAATCTGCAGCTCAGGTAAGAACTATAGATTATTAGGAAAACTTTTAAATGTCTCAGAATATTACAAAATATATCTAACAATTTGGATATCTAATATTTTTGTGTCGAAATATGTGAGAGGTAGAAAATTATCAGAGTTTTTAGCTCTGCTGAGACTTTAGCTCGTAGAGCTTTAGGAGGGGGAAAATGTCTGTCCGTCTGTTTGTCTGTCTGTCCGTCCGTCTGTCAACATTTCTTTAAAAATCTTCTTCTACAAAACTACCAGTACTACATCTTTCATATTTTATATAGAGGTAGAAATATAGTTGAAGATTCAGATTCCTACAAATCTTAGTTATGTCACCATTGACCTTAGTGCAGTGACCTTGAGGTCACAAATTTTGTAAGGAGCATATCTCAGCAACCACTTATTACAGGATATTAAAACTTGGTATGCAGAAATGTCATATGTTAAAGCTGTGCCTTGTCATACAATTTTAGTCATGTGACCTTTGACCTTGACACATTGACCTTGAATTCAACATTTGTGAACATGCCACATCACAACCATCAGAAGTGAATAAAAAACACTTCATATCTGTTATATACTAACACTATGTTTAAAAATCTTCTCCTCCAAAACTACCAGTAATATTTGTTTCATATTTGATACAGAGGTAGATAGAGAGTTGAAGATTCAGATTCCTTCAAATCTTAGTGATGTCACCATTGACCTTAGTGCAGTGACCTTGAGGTCACAAATTTTGTACTGAGCATATCACATGTATGTATGTCTGTAGTGAACATCCTTGTCATCGCGATAACTCGAGAACAAATGATGGCAGCTTCATGAAACTTGACACACATAAGCATCTGGTGAAAACCTCGGACGAGTTCGATGGACAGCGACCTTGACCTATTTTTCAAGGTCACAGGGACAATTATGTGAAATCCCAAGAATCACAATAACTCAAGGACAAATGATGGCTTTATGAGATTTGACACACATAAGCATCTGGTGAAGACCTCAGAATTTTTCTATGAAACATGACCTTCACCTACTTTTCAAGGTCACAGGGACAATTATGTGAAATCATGCTTGTCATCGCGATAACTCGAAAACAAATGATGGCAGCTTCATGAAACTTGACACATATAAGCATCTGGTGAAAACCTTGAAGGAGTTTGATGGACGGCGACCTTGACCTATTTTTCAAGGTCACAGGGACAATTATGTGAAATCATCCTTGTCATTGCAATAACTTAAGAACAAATGATGGCAGCTTTATGAGACTTGACACATAAGCATCTGGTGAAGACCTCCGACTTCCTTTCATGGAACATGACATTCACCTACTTTTCAAGGTCACAGGGACAATTATGTGAAATCATCCTTATCATTTCGATAACTCGAGAACAAATGGTGGTAGCTTCATGAAACTTACCACACATAAGCATCTGGTGAAAACCTCGGAGGAGTTTGATGGACGGTGACCTTGACCTATTTTTCAAGGTTACAGGGACAATTATGTGAAATCCTAAGAATCACAATAACTCAAGAACGAATAATGGCAGCTTTATGAGATTTGACACACATAAGCATCTGGTGAAAACCTCAGAATTTTTATAAAACATGACCTTCACCTACTTTTCAAGGTCACAGGGACAATTATGTGAAATCATCCTTGTCATCGCAGTAACTCAAGAACAAATGATGGCAGCTTTATGAGACTTGACACACATAAGCATCTGGTGAAGATCTCAGACTTCCTTTGAACGAACATGATCTTCACCTACTTTTCAAGGTCACAGGGACAATTGTACCATGAAATCCCCATCATTGCGATAACTCGAGAACAAATGATGGCAGCTTTATGAGATTTGACACAAATAAACATCTAGTAAAGACCCCAAAAGAGTTTGATGAATGGTTACCTTCACCTACTTTTCAAGGTCACAGGGACAATTATGTCAAATCCACGACATTGCAATAACTCAAGAACAAATAATGGCAGCTTCATGAGAATTGACACACATAAGCATCTGGTGAAGACCCCAGATGAGTTTGATGGACGGTGACCTTAACCTGCTTTTCAAGGTCACCGGCCCATCATCTCAATAATTCTAGAGTAAATGATGACAGTTTCATGATACTTGACACACCTAAGCTATCAAAGGAAGTAGATTTTATGGGTTTTTTTACCCCTGCATCAATTTGCCTTGGTGCAGTGATGTTTTGTTCACAAATATTGTGTGGAGCGAATGTTGTGCAATGAGTTACAAGGGCTGAGGGTTGATGCATCTCTGATGCCTATGTTTGTAATGTTTTTGAACATTTCTTCCTAAATGATCATTTAAATCATTTTCAAGAGCAGAATTGAGCAGATAGTGATTTTGACCAATCAAAATGCATGTTACACATCAAATTTGGCCCCAACTGGTTATCTCGATTCTCATTGGCTATGTTATTCAAAATGGCAGCCCCCTTGACAACTTAGTGATAGCTATTAGATTTTTGAAAAAATCACAAATTTTGTGCATGAAATATTGCATTGGTAACATGATAATGATTTGCAAAATATTAATGAATATCTCATCAAAACTGAATTGGGATCTTGTATGGAAAATCATAACCTGGTTGCTTATTGCACTTTATCTCAGTTCATGTGTTTTCATTCAAGTTAGCAGAGCTATCAACCCATGGGGTTATGTTTTGGACTTCACTAGGCTTTATTCCCCTTATAGCATCAAAAAGGTTCATATGGAATGTTAACATTCATTTTTTAACTTCAAATATCTGACAAAGTAGTCCTCCATATATAACCTTGTGGCGAGAACTGATAAAGTGGAAGAAATATTCTGGGAGCACTGATAAATAAATGCTGCTTCTGTTGCACATTACAGACTACAGCTTGCAACCACGAAGAAGAGTTGCTTAGATTGCGAGAACAATTACAAAGCGTGCAGGCTGAAAATGCTGCCCTGGTGATAGAGAACAGCGACATGAAGGAACAAGCAGAGAGACTGATGATGGAACTAAGTGTCAAAGAAGCAAAATGGTGTGAAATGGAGGAGGAGTATAAGATAAAGGTAAACATTTATAATATCAAAAGGTTTTAATGTCTCACTTTGTGGTTAATATAAGCTAGGTGTAGCATGTAAAATTAGTTTCTCACCAAGCCAATCAAGGATTTGATTTGTTTCTCATTTCAATTTGACGATGTTGGTAAAGGAACTAAACAAGTGTTGCAATTGTTCTATTTTAGATTTTGGATAGAAAATATAAAAGTCTTTTTGTCTCTCATCACCGACCTACCTATTTTTGGGGTATACATTAATGAAAGTGAAAATCAATAAATAAATATCTGTTGTAACCTGAAACATCAAGTCAGCACAAGCTGACTATTTGTTCTTGCTCTTGTTTCCACCTTCACCACCATCACTGCTATACTTTGTTTTCTTTTTCATTCATTTATGCTTGGACATGGGGACTAGATACTATAACAGGATAATATGTAGGCCTGTGAAAATTTTTGTGCATATCTGTTTGTGAACTTGGGCCAAGGTCAAGGTCATGACCAACAGAAGCAATTTTGCTTGTGAATACTCTGTTTTCGGAAAATTACAGCAATATCAATATGACATGGCAGATGTGATCTACCTATGAAGCCTGGACAGGAACATAAAGTTTGCAGGAGTTGATTTTGAAAATCATCTAACTGTGATATTTTACTGGGTTATTTTGACCTCCTTACAGTGCAAAAAAGACTATCAATATTATGAGTTGGATAGTACATGACCTTGCATGCAATAAGTACTGTACTAAATTCAGCCTTGTGCCACACACAAACTGTCTAGTTTCTCAAATATATATTGATATGTAAAACAAGACCCTTGTTTGTGCCTTTCACATCTGGAGACATACTGGATATGCTAAGTGATTGGCTTTCAGATGAAGACGGGTTGGAGTGAGCAATACCAGCAATGGATGGCAGCCACAGAGCAGAAGATAGAGGAGCTGCAAAGGGCCAATGCACTGCTGTGAGTTGATTTACTTCATTAAATCATACACATGTTTACAAGATGATCTCCGGAACACGAGAGTATATGTAAACTCATCATTAGGATTATGACATAGTCACACGACATAGTCACACGACAGTCAGCTTTGCCAATTTGTAAAATGTCAGCTTTGTTGATTTGTAACATTTTAAAGTGTGACAGTCAGATAAAGAAATGGTCTCCGTTTGACCATTTACAATTTGATAATTTATTATATCTTATTTTACATTTGACGAACAAATTGAAGTTCCATGCAAATATTTTATTTTGAATGATTGAATGTTCTCTTCTGTTTCAATGGTTTGTCAATTTAAAATTATCATTAAAATATTAGTGAAAATCACTAGATAAACTGGTATTTTATTTTACAACAAAATCATCAAGAAATATAATTTTAGATTGTTTTTGAAAATGTTATTTTCTCTTTCATAGACGTCGAATGGTGAGGCCCCCAGAGGGGCCAGACCCAACAGGACAAGACAGTTGAATCAACAGATCAAGACATTTGAATCAACAGATCTAAGTGGACAATTTTTAAACTGTGATATTACATTTCTGTTCAAGTGGAATCCATGACTTGCTTGCATTTCTCAAGGGGACAGCGTTCACTAAAAATCTCAGATGTTGTGGCAAATGCCAATGTATTTAAGGTTCATAAGGATTCTGACATATTCTCTCAAAATGTGGCCATTAACTTTGACATTTCAAATACCATTTTGACAAGCAACTGACTGGAGCATCTGGGGCAAGTCCATTGCCTTGTTCTTCAAAGAATCAGGTAGAAAACATATTTATCCTCTTGTATGCGACAACTTTATATAGTTATAGTACACAAGATTTGTAATTCCTGTGCCAAAATCATAAATGATTGAATCATTTGTTAATGTGATTGAAATTATATAGGGATTAGCTCCTGCATATTATTAAACCAGTTTTCAGCCTTAATTTTTCAAATGGGACAAGTGCAGTAACTATTGCAGTCTAGAAAAAACTAAATTATGCAGGGAAAAATCCTATTTTCTAAAGCAATGATTTTTGAAAACTGCTTTGTTCTTTTTATTTGAATTAACTCAAATGTATTTTTCAAATGTGATATATTGATATTGTAATATGTATTTTATATTAGTTGATGGTTACAAAATGGAATAAAATAGTTTTGGAACGATAAGTTGTGTGTTAATCATTTTTCCACATGTGAATATACCTGACTTCAGAGGTGAAGCACAGTGAAGGACAGTCACAGGGGATTAAAAGGTTGAATGGGCAAATTAAGTCAAATTTTAAACGAGAGTGAAGTTGTTTGATATTTGACATTTGATGTTTTTTTAAACCATCGTGATTTGCCACATTAATGTAAGAGACTTTATGTGATCAAAATATTCTTCAGTTAGACAGTGCGATCCCCTCAACATCTGTAACTGGGTGAAAAGCATTAATAACAATATGTTTTAGTGAGATATGCAATGACTGTCAATAGATGCTTGCCAAATGACAATATCCAATGTTTATATAATAATCATGTCCAGATTGCCACAATCACCAAAGAGGGATTGCTTATGATTAAGAAGGAACTAATTACATAAATTGACATTGATGGAATAAAGTTTTATTTAAAAAAAGACAACTAAATATGAAAGCTAAACCAGAATATAAGCTCTTTTTGTGGCGGGAATATGATGTCACATTTCTAGATATATGCGAGTATTTTATAGACATTTGGCATGCAACCTCACGCAAGTTATCAGACCTATTTTAGCTATTTACTGTTAAGCATTTGCCTTTTGAATATGGAAGTCTATGTTTTCCTTTTATGACAGTTCAAGTTTCAAAATAAGTTCAAGGTTTTTTTTATTTTGGGCCGGCTAGATTTAATAGTATTTTAAAAATCAAATTTAGACGATTTAACTGGATGTGTGTGCTTTGGAAATAAATATACACCAGATGGCACCACACAAAAGCTCCTATGATTGCCACGTTTTAAATGTTAATTCTACAATGCGACATCATTTTATATTTTTTAAATCATCTATTTCTAGAAGAAATTTTTTTTCTCGGAATGAATTAAGGTTTATTTTATGCGATTAGTAATTGTCACCGTGAGTTGCACACGGTCTAAAAAGACACTAGATGGCACTATTAAAAATTATATAAACAAGTATATTGCAATCGACGTAATTACGATTGATATGTGAGTGCTGGAAGAAAATCCGGACTGATCCATACCACACAACTACCTGGGACACAATGATTGCGACTAGCCTGACACTAAATCCTAAAATAGCCGAGTGAAATCTGAGCATTAAAAAGTTGTTTTCTGAATTTTTTGTGTTTCAAATAAAATGTCAAGAAATAAATGTGCTGATGGGAATTCGTACAATACTGTACATAATGAATAAACATTATTAAGTTCTAGCTCCTGAGAACTTGTTTTTCAGTTATCACATTTTACATCATGATAAATATTTTACTCATTTTTGTCTTTTGACTTCCATTCTTTCTTTTCCGTAAATAAATTTCTCTCTTGATTATCAAATACACGTATAGTAAAATTATCCTTCTTTCAAATGATGAAATATAATTGATCTCGGTACTCTTTTTATGCATTATATTTACAACTAAATTTAAATTCTCTTCAAAAGATTGTAATCCATGCATTGATATTCTCTTTGTTCTTACTTCTTATATCTAAATGTATTAATCATGACAATGTTCTCATTTTTTTCCATCCTGTGACATATAAATTCATATTTATTATGCAAAGATTTTTAACCTGTTATCAAAACAATCACATCTATTTGCATTGTTAAAATACTTTTCATCTGAGAATATCAGTTATCTATGCAAAGCTTATAGTCATATACAGATATATTTGAGGAAAGCCTCGAGTCTTTCATTTGAAAAACACAATTCCAAAATATCATCATTTTCACCTCTCTCTTCTTAATAATACCCATGAAGTTATAGGCGATATATAATCATGTTTTTTAATTTCAAAATTGCCTTTTCTAATCTTCTGTAGTCTCATATATAGCAAATTTACACGATATATTTATCATGTAAATTTGCCAATACCAAGTGACCATATTTTAAGTTTGCTGCACATTGCATCTTGAAGAGTTGCCAAAATGAAACCAGATGGCACCACAAATCTTCAAATTCATTTTACAAGAATATAGCCATGTGCAGTGCTGCCCTCTATTTATTTCATTTCTATCACGTATTCTATCTGCAGCTGATTGACCGAGTTTCATGCCCCCTCTTCACGTCGGGACCCAAGCAGCATACAAAATGTGCTAGTGGGGTGGTAAGTGTCAATAAACATTAGGCTGAGAGATTTGAACAAACAATGCTTCATTGTTAAAAAAAGACTGACCTTTTGACAGAAATGTTTTTTTCCCTTCTTATCATTTTACAATTGGCAACAAGAAATAAAAGAAGATTTGATTTAAAAATGAAAGAAAATCTTTAAAATAAATTATTTAATGATGCGTAATAAGATTTCAAATTGATAGTTTTTTCATGACTGTTTGATAGTTAAATCGTATGCCATTCGGGAAGTAATCAATGTCACTATCATGTGAATGATAACTTTTGAAATTATAACACGTGTTTCCATATCAAAAGGAAGTACTCTTCCTAAAATGATTTTAAATTTGCGTAAATAATTTGGGTTGCAGGATATTCATGAAGTTTATATCGACAGGAGGAAAACTAGCGGACCCAATCGCATTTTCTAATTTGATCCTGTTGTTTAAAGGGATTTTGTCCGCACAGAGGATCTGGTCAGTAAATTACTGGCCTAAATAATAGATAAGTGTTACGTAATTTGGGCGGATTTCTGTGGAATTGCCGCTGCTCATTACCACAAAACAACCTGCCACAAATAATGAGACGCAAATTAATTTACTGAAAAGTGTATGCGGGGAGGCATCGTGCAAAATTATATATATTGAAAGCAATCCATTTCAGCGTTTTGCTGCTGATGAAAAGTGAAAATGACACCGTGTGTAACAGGACAGATGGCTTGAGATGACACTTCCTTTTAAGATGAGCATTTTGTGCGATTAGGGCCAGGCTGTATGTAATAAGCTTATTGTTGGACATTGTTAATGGTCAAAACTAGACATGAGAGTGGGCAGCATATTATCTGCGTGTAGCAGGATACTCATTTTAATTTCATAAGGCAAGTGTCAGATGACCCATGCTATTTATTGTTAGGCAAGCACTCCGCATATTTGCCTTGTCGAGATCTTACATAACTGCACTATAATGAAAATGGGGGACAATGTTTGCTTTCCACGTCTTATTTTTATAATGTTTGGTATAAAGAACGTTTCTTTTAAAATGTTGTTCAAAAAAAAAAAATCATCATTTCCCATTTCTCAAACTTTACAATTGTATTAAAAAAAACTCTATCCATTTGTCAGCGGTTTTTGATCAAAAAGACAAAATATAGAACAATTTTTAGAGTAAAACATAATTCTAACTTGACGGGGTTTTGCTCCTCCCCAGATGTCTCCAGTAAGGTTCAAATTGGATTAAAAACGCCCGCCATCCCCGCTTCCTCCCTCAAGAATATTTTATTTACATATTGATTTATAACAAGTCTGTATGTGAACTGCATTATAAATGCAAAAATTATTATGGGATTCTGGGATTTTGATAAGGGGATTATTAGTGCGCCAAGTAATTTGGAGGTGATAATTCTCTCCTAATAAGACCATACCTACAGTGAAATTAACTTTGCATTACTCGCATTGAGGCCACGCAGACGACTGACATTTTGGGCGGGAAAGTGATCAAATCTCGCTACAGACTGATCAAATCACATTAGAAATACGTTCAGATGAATCATTGGAAAATGACAAAATTCATCCCTGCTTGTTGTATGTGTACGGGTCACGGACAAAGTCATTCTGTGAAATCTGTTATTTCTTTCATTGAAAATGTCATTATGAAGTTGAAATATAAACAAGAATAAAAAAATGATATAAGTACGACGTTTACCAGCGTCTAAACTGACCACCTAACTGACGCATCGATTTGACTGGGAAAAAACGTTCAGATTTTTCAAATTCAAATAAATTAAATCTCTATAATTAAAAATAACACAATAAAAGCAAATCAGATATAAGGAGTGAAATGTGTCAGATTTGAGAGTGTAAACGTGTTCATAGTTACAACACCTTCTCGTGATGCTGGCTTGCATAACGATGACACAACCTTATAACAACTGTCTCCCGGTGCGAGCGAAGCACTGGTACTGCACAATACAAACTGGTAAATCACCTGCATAAGAAACGCCCTCAAGTTCGGTGGGAATTTTTTGGGCTTAATATGATAAAATTCAAAAATTCTATGGACAGAGAGTACATTACATAAACTTATAACGCTCGTTGAGTTATTTTGGGGAACCTCGTTTCGTGTTTGCATTTCAGTTTGAAAGAAAGATTGGATAAGATAATCCTTTTGAATATACCTGTGCGCCATTTGTATTTTATTTTTAATTTTTTTTTCATTTAATTTTTGTTATCACAACCCTTTTGACAGGCAAGCCATTCTCTACAGTATGCATACCTTACTATGTAGAGTACTGACGCCCCTTTGACAGGCAAACCCTTTTCTACAGTATGCATACCTTACTATGTAGAGTACTGATGCCCTTTTGACAGGCAAGCCATTCTCTACAGTATGCATACCCCACTATGTAGAGTACTGATGCCCTTTTGACAGGCAAGCCATTCTCTACAGTATGCATACCCCACTATGTAGAGTACTGATGCCCTTTTGACAGGCAAGCCATTCTCTACAGTATGCATACCTTACTACGTAGAGTACTGACGCCCTTTTGACAGGCAAGCCATTCTCTACAGTATGCATACCTTACTATGTAGAGTACTGACGCCCTTTTGACAGGCAAGCCATTCTCTACAGTATGCATACCCCACTATGTAGAGTACTGATGCCCTTTTGACAGGCAAGCCATTCTCTACAGTATGCATACCCCACTATGTAGAGTACTGATGCCCTTTTGACAGGCAAACCATTTTCTACAGTATGCATAAATCACTATGTAAAGTACCGACGACCTGTTGGGGGATTCGAACCGGAAATCTTTGGATGTTAAAACGAATGTTCTAACAAATGAGTTCTGATGCTCTGTGTAACTAATAAGGCATTATCCACAGATTGTTTACCTTACTGTTCAGAATATTGATTGATTGTCAATGCCAGATTAAGAAGCTACCCACAGGTATATTGGATGGAAGGTGTTCTTCCTGGAGGTACTTTCACTTTTGTCTCTTGATTTGGCAGGCACATACACGGAAACATTGGTATGAGGGCGTCTGTCTGCTTTTTGCACCTGATCAGCCGAGTAGCTAGCTTCTCAGATCGACATTTTCTAAAAGATTTGACCTTTCTCCTGCCATCTATTAGTGAAAACGTCGAGTTCTCTACTTTTTCTCACTACTTTTCCCCACATTGACCCCATTGCGTGTTACTTCTGTTTTGTGGCAGAATGCAGGCACATAGACACACAAAGATACAAGTAACTTCGGCTTGCTTTGTGGCGATTTATTACACGCGCTCCATACGTGCATAGTTTTATTTGGAACAACCACCCATATCATGTTTTGTAAGATTATTAATATTTGTCTTCCCTTATTGCGCTATTCTGAACGCTTTTCTTAAGCCAAAGACATCATAACAAACAAAAACCCCTTATTGGCAAATCATAGTTGAGTCTTGCTCACAGCTCACGGCATTTTTCACATCTCTTAATTCAAAATTAAAATGACACATCGCTTGTAACATTAAAGTGCAGATATTTATGCTGTTACACAATGTTCGTACAGGGACATACATAATTGACTTGTTGGATGAGCTTCAAACAATGACACTTGTATTTATAATAGCAGAAAGTCTTCAATCAAGGACTGATATATTTAGAATAGTAGAAAGTCTTGAAACAAGAGATGGAATTCTTCTGGTACCAGTGTGTGTACTGACTGCGGAGATGGAAATCTTCTGGTACTAGTGTATGTACTGACTGCGGAGATGGAATTCTTCTGGTACCAGTGTATGTACTGACTGCGGAGATGGAATTCTTCTGGTACCAGTGTATATACTGACTGCGGAGATGGAATTCTTCTGGTACCAGTGTATGTACTGACTGCGGAGATGGAATTCTTCTGGTACCAGTGTATGTACTGACTGCGGAGATAGAAATCTTCTGGTACTAGTGTATGTACTGACTGCGGAGATGGAAATCTTCTGGTACTAGTGTATGTACTGACCGCTGAGATGGAAATCCTCTGGTACCAGTGTATGTACTGACTGCGGAGATGGAATTCTTCTGGTACCAGTGTGTGTACTGACTGCGGAGATGGAAATCTTCTGGTACTAGTGTATGTACTGACTGCGGAGATGGAAATCCTCTGGTACCAGTGTATGTACTGACTGCGGAGATAGAAATCCTCTGGTACCAGTGTGTGTACTGACTGCGGAGATGGAATTCTTCTGGTACCAGAGTGTGTACTGACTGCGGAGATAGAAATCCTCTGGTACCAGTGTATGTACTGACTGCGGAGATAGAAATCTTCTGGTACCAGTGTATGTACTGACTGCGGAGATGGAAATCCTCTGGTACCAGTGTATGTACTGACTGCGGAGATGGAAATCCTCTGGTACCAGTGTATGTACTGACTGCGGAGATAGAAATCCTCTGGTACTAGTGTATGTACTGACTGCGGAGATGGAAATCCTCTGGTACCAGTGTATGTACTGACTGCGGAGATGGAAATCCTCTGGTACCAGTGTATGTACTGACCGCGGAGATGGAAATCCTCTGGTACCAGTGTATATACTGACCGCGGAGATGGAAATCCTCTGGTACCAGTGTATGTACTGACCGCGGAGATGGAAATCCTCTGGTACTAGTGTATGTACTGACTGCGGAGATGGAAATCTTCTGGTACCAGTGTATGTACTGACTGCGGAGATAGAAATCTTCTGGTACTAGTGTATGTACTGACTGCGGAGATGGAAATCCTCTGGTACTAGTGTATGTACTGACTGCGGAGATGGAAATCTTCTGGTACCAGTGTATGTACTGACTGCGGAGATAGAAATCTTCTGGTACTAGTGTATGTACTGACTGCGGAGATGGAATTCTTCCGTGTTTGTACTGATTGCTGAGCATGAACGCATTCTTCTATTATACTGAGACAATTTAAGTATTATACTGAGACAATTTCACAACAATATAACAACGGGTTGAGGGGAAAAAAGACTTTCTTTCTCTCCAAAAGAAGTTGGTTGATACCGTGAATTATTTTTGCAGCTGAAGTGAAAGACAAACTTGCATTTCCTAGTTTTGTTATACTCAAATGCAATTGTTTTTTTTTTTATTACAGAGAAAATGTACGTCGTGCTAGTTTACCTGTATGGCGCAATGGCGCAAACACACCTCCAAATTACATTTCATATTAAAGACTAATTGATTAGGTGTTTTGGCAATTAAAACCCGAGTTAATGACTTTTCATTTTGTTCTGATTAATTTTGCATGTTATTCTTGAAATAATTATCACCAAATTGTGTCATTTTCTGTGACGCATAGTGGTAATTAAAAGTATTGTTTTTCAATCTTATTCTCCACGGCAATTGCATTTGTGAAAGAAACACATATTGTTACTGTATTTACTTGTAACAGACACACCTAGTTATTGCTTTGACATCTTTGTGGTAGTTAGAAGATGTCACGATCTGAGTATCGTATTAAACATTTACTTTAAAAGTTTACATGGCAGCCAAGATAAGCTGGGTAAAGATTCTATTTTTGCAAGACTTCTGAAAACTGCCATGCAATTATTATGTACAAGTATAGTTAATAAGATAAACCAAAGGCAATTATATATACAGTTGGACAGCTACTTATACATATTATGTGCTTATTCAAAAAAAGTTACAATGTCAGTAAATCACTCATGATGATAGTTGCACCACCTATAAGCCAACACCAATGATGAATATTACTCTCATATATAAGTCAACCACGCAGCAAAGAATATCACTTGACTGTTTCCATCCCGTATGAACCTTTCTCGTGTGCCTATGGCCCAAACATTTGGAGAGAGGATGTCCAGTCAGGTATGAGAATGATCCTGTGCCATATACTATAAAACTAAGAGCATCATGAAAAATGATTGCAATGTTTAGTCGCTCCAGTTGCCCACATCTATATGCCCACATCTATATGCCCACATCTATATGCCCACATCTATATGCCCACATCTATATGCCCAAAGTAGCCCAAACCAGAAATGTAAGAATTGCCTGATGCGTTCACTAGTAAAGGGTGAGAGCTTTGTTACTAAAATGTACATGATATGACCTTTCGACTTGTCATGTGTAAGGTATGCCTTGGTTTCCTGAAGTAAAGTCCTGTATTGTGATCTGGTCAATCAATATGGAAATAACTGTGAAGTGAACAGGTACATGTAAACATGTCATTTCAACTAAAAGGACCTTTCTCTTGTTGGTTGCCAGTTGTATTGTGTGCATAGCCTCACCAAGATATTGCTGTTCTTGTCGGCTATTAAATGCACAATATGAATCGATACACTGTTACATTGTTTCAGGTATTTTGAAACATTGATCTGTTGGGTTAACACTATTTGCCCATCTTTTGGTAGGCAGATTATTGTTGACTGTTTTGGAGGACCTAGCTACCAGGTACAGGTAGATGCCATTTGGCCAGAATACAGAACGATACAATCATATTTGCGCTTAGAAACAGCTATTGTAAACCAATACCCAATCTTATGTAAGACGCATCAAATTAAATCATATTGATTTTCCGGCTATACCTTTATGGGTAACAAGCAGTAATCTGAAATCGTAAATATTTTACCTACAACGTGTGCCACGACAGATGAATTTGATACCTGTCAAAATCCATACTTACAATTTAATTTATTTCCTTATTAAATATTTAAGAAGAAGACCTCTTCAGCAGCAACATGACCCACGATTATGTCATCCTTAGGGCTTAGAGAAGATTTTCCCATTATGTAGGACGTGCTAGAATCGCATTATTTTAATCACGCAGACAAGAGGGCATGATTATTTTCAAGCATCAATAAAACTGGTGTCAGTGTGAATTATTTAATTGTATTTTCCGCAAAGCCCAACTTTAGTCCACAAAAAGCCAAACAGATGTCACTGGTGGAACGGGTCATGGTTACGCAATAGGTCCTATACCAGCTGTCAACTTCAGATAAAGGTTTTTCTGTGGCAAACTAACTGAGCAGAGCTGGTTGAGATGGCTGGCATTGTGGCTCATCCAAGGTGACAATGACCGGCAGGTGGCGCAGGAGATATATTTGCAAACAAACCACAAACAATATGCATGTCATACTCATGTCCCAGCCTAATTAGCGATAGAGTTTCGACTGTAAACATTTTCATAACTGCGCGCAGAGGGCTTTCGGCAGTCTCGTTTTTGTTTGATTTTGGGATGAGTGAGAATCATTACAGTCCCAGTTTGAATAAAATACATTTATCAAACCCGTGTGAAAACATTGTGCGCCTCAATTTACTTGTGTACATGTGCAAATCGCATTCAAATATTATCAACTTTTTATGGATCTGTTAAAATTAAAACCTTCACACATTATTTAATTATGTTGTCTTTTAATTTTATGCACATCTTTTTTTGAGCATTGGGATGACATCTTAATATTTCTACATTTCAATTTAGTTTTTCTACATTTCAAATTTTTTAGTTTATAACCATGAACATCTGGACTATACAATATCAATTTATTTTGAAGCCTAAAATAACAGGGAGACTACCGAAGTTTGCGTAGCAACAAGGTTCTCACATACTTGTGCGGCACCGCTGCGGGAGATCATCTTCTCGCTTCAACCACCGCGTGCTGCTTTCATCAAAAGAATCAGACTGACTTGGTCAGTATTACGTCCAAATGCACATCACAAGCGAGCCTTTGAAACAAATTACTTTGGCCAAAGACAAAAGCCAAACTCATCAAAGCATCATGTTTTATTATTATGAAGACACCGGCTTGAGATGGGGAAGGGCGACTTTGAAATAAGCCCTGCAGAAACTGACCATGAAATGCGATAAGCTTTGCAATGTACATCACACATTTTTACATTTTCCAGATATGAGCCTAAAATTAAGTGGTGGTCATTTTTCAGCACCCCACTGTGATAATACGGCAAACTGTTACCATAGTAACAAATGAAAACTGGCGATGATCAAAGACAGAGGGGTAATAGATACTTAATGGAGGTTGTATTACGTTGTGTGAAACAATGAGACAGACTTTGACGTGAGGGGATCAATTTCTAGAGGAAGCTGCCCAACGTTTGGAGATGAGGCCGCCATTACTTAATTACATTTTGTACAAAACAAGGAGAGTTTGCTTAATGGAAGTTAATGCATCTCATTTTGACATATATATGGAACTAGCAAGATTGTGTCAGATGATGACGGAAATCTTTAGTTCTATTATCATGGGATATGTCACCATCTTTTACTCTGTGACCAGTTCCATTGCTGGTGATATCTGTGACCAGTCTGTGGTCATTTCCATTGCTGATATCTGTGACCAACTGACAGTCTGTGGTCATTTCCATTGCTGATATCTGTGACCAACTGTCAGTCTGTGGTCATTTCCATTGCTGATATCTGTGACCAACTGCCAGTCTGTGGTCATTTCCATTGCTGATGATATCTGTGACCAACTGCCAGTCTGTGGTCATTTCCATGGCTGATATCTGTGACCAACTGCCAGTCTGTGGTCATTTCCATTGCTGATATCTGTGACCAACTGTCAGTCTGTGGTCATTTCCATTGCTGATATCTGTGACCAACTGCCAGTCTGTGGTCATTTCCATTGCTGATATCTGTGACCAACTGCCAGTCTGTGGTCATTTCCATTGCTGATGATATCTGTGACCAACTGTCAGTCTGTGGTCATTTCCATTGCTGATATCTGTGACCAACTGCCAGTCTGTGGTCATTTCCATTGCTGATGATATCTGTGACCAACTGCCAGTCTGTGGTCATTTCCATGGCTGATATCTGTGACCAACTGCCAGTCTGTGGTCATTTCCATTGCTGATATCTGTGACCAACTGTCAGTCTGTGGTCATTTCCATTGCTGATATCTGTGACCAACTGCCAGTCTGTGGTCATTTCCATTGCTGATATCTGTGACCAACTGCCAGTCTGTGGTCATTTCCATTGCTGATGATATCTGTGACCAACTGCCAGTCTGTGGTCATTTCCATTGCTGATATCTGTGACCAACTGCCAGTCTGTGGTCATTTCCATTGCTGATATCTGTGACCAACTGCCAGTCTGTGGTCATTTCCATTGCTGATATCTGTGACCAACTGCCAGTCTGTGGTCATTTCCATTGCTGATATCTGTGACCAACTGTCAGTCTGTGGTCATTTCCATTGCTGATATCTGTGACCAACTGCCAGTCTGTGGTCATTTCCATTGCTGATATCTGTGACCAACTGCCAGTCTGTGGTCATTTCCATTGCTGATATCTGTGACCAACTGTCAGTCTGTGGTCATTTCCATTGCTGATATCTGTGACCAACTGCCAGTCTGTGGTCATTTCCATTGCTGATATCTGTGACCAACTGCCAGTCTGTGGTCATTTCCATTGCTGATATCTGTGACCAACTGCCAGTCTGTGGTTATTTCCATTGCTGATATCATTTCCATTGCTGATAAATAAATCAGTGACCAGTTTCATTGCCAATGAGAATACATGATATATCTAATCTCCCACCGTGATTTTTTTACAGCATTTATCTGTTCATCAGTCATAAAGCATGCCATTTAACAGGAGGAGCGTGTCTGATTCCTCTATCCCACAAGTATATATGGGAATGTTTAACCGTGTAGAGAATTACATTATTATCTTTTATTCACAAGTCATTAGTGAGATAATAAAATAGGATCAAGCAAGTAGCTTCCTCCCTAGCAGATTCCATAATAAGTTCCTTTGTTGTCTTGCTCTGCACCAGAAAGCAATCATGTCAGCTTTTGTCTCGGAGGTCACTTTGGCTTAGATAATAGACATATCATTTCACTATACAAGAGCAAGATTGGTTCTTTTACTTTGATAGGGTATCTTTACTTCTCTGGACAAATAGTTGGATTAATAAGAAAAGGATATAGAGTTCCTAAAGATGCATTGATAATGATATCACCATTTTATCTGCAATGGACATTCTTTTCAATTGGCATTTCACTTCTTTTCTGCTTAAAGTAGGCTTAGCATTATTTCTCATGTTACTTTTCTATCCAACTGTTTAATGTGTTATAGAGGAACAATGCAAAATATAATTCACAAATGGAAGGGCAAATCAACCATATCAGGTTATCTCTGTATCCCGTATTGTGAGATTCTCTCTCTCTCAATCAGCTTATAAGTTTTGCTTATCAAATGACAACCGAGGTCGCATGAGCTACAAAAAGACATATTTTATTGATTTAATGGAATAATGCTACAGATATATCAGATCTTAATGTCCAGTTTATACCTTTATAGCATTTCAGGACACATCTTTGTCAATGATATGAAGCATTCAATCATACAAAAACTGGACTATTTTTTCTTAACCCAGACTGAACTAAGGTCTTTATGATAGTGTGATAGTGTGGCTTTCCCCTTTCTTGTTGGCTAGTTGTTGACAAATAATGAACATCAAACTCAAGAACTGGACAAATAATTTTGATGCGATGAGTTATATATAAACTCCAAAACAAGACATTTAGAATCCATTTACAAACTGTTGAGTTCTATCAAAACATTAAATGTATTCTATTTTATGTATATTTATCTTTTGTTAACAGGTATCTTTAATATGTTCTATGGTACAGGTGGATGATGTTATATGGATATTTTTGGTACGTATTCTGCTATGTAATGCTTTCAAATAAGCAGATATTTTCATGAAGCAAACAACTATGCATGAAATAAATGACTTTTTTGGTGAAAATCTCACATTAGTTGTTATCTTTTACAATTTGTGCAAAGAAAATATTTTAAAGGCATGTATTGAAAGTATTGTTAAGTTTTGCTTTATAGTGAACCTTAGTGAGAGGGCATGAAAGGGCTGTTGCATTGTATTAGAACTTAATATCAGGGGACCTCACAAAGGGCTGTTGTATTATAATGGTTATGATATTGCACAAAAAGGGGCTGTGGCATTATCATGTTATATTAGTGCTCTGACAAAGGGCTGTTACATTATAATGGTTATGACAGGGCCTCTGACAAAGGGCTGTTACATTATAATGGTTATGACAGTGCTCTGACAAAGTGCTGTTACATTATAATGGTTATGACAGTGCTGTACAGATAATATATACTAATGAATGATGATAGGTAATTGAATGTAATTTTTTGTCCAAATAATATTAAAAGGTGAGGATAATTTGATCTGCGAGCAATAGTGATAATATTGACAATATTGTTCAACAGTGCTCTGACAAAGGGCTGTTGTATTATAATGGTTATGACAATGCTCTGACAAAGGGCTGTTATATTATAATGGTTATGACAATGCTCTGACAAAGGGCTGTTATATTATTATGGTTATGACAATGCTCTGACAAAGGGCTGTTACATTATAATGGTTATGACAATGCTCTGACAAAGGGCTGTTATATTATAATGGTTATGACAGGGCCTCTGGTGCATGGTTTGTATAGTAAAACTGATGTCTAGCTGATCGGAATGATTTCAAAACAACAGGACAGGAATTTAACAAGATCCTTTAAATCCTTTAACTGGTTGCTTCTTGTCTGATATTTGTGATTTGTGATTTATCATAATATAAATAGCGAACAGGATGTCTAAATAACTCATTAAAATATGATAATATAAACTAATGAATGATGATAGGTAATTGAATGTAATTTTTTGTCCAAATAATATTGAAAGGTGAGGATAATTTGATCTGCGAACAATAGTGATAATATTGACAATATTGTTTAATTTGGTAAATTCAGGAGAAAATCTGGTCATAATGAAAATGTCATTCCTGCCTCATGAATGAAAAACTGATTTCTTCCCCTATCTTTTGAAACCTTTTTATCTAATCATCTGAAGAAAAACATGACGAGCAAGTTGTGTTTAATATGTCAACCATTTATTCATGCACAGTCACATCACAACTGGAGAAATATTACAAATTTAACCTGTGATCAAATGCCACAATTGTTTATTTTCTCATTTTTTCTCCATTCAAAATAAAATCTATAAATGTATAAAATTTCTATATTTAAATAAATTAGTTTTATGATGGTCAACGCCAGCATTAAAAGATATATCTCTATGACCATAGAGTCAAACAAAACCAAACTGCCTTAACAGACTACCCAACAAAATATACTGGGTATACCATACAAAGCAACCTTTTGGACCACCATATATCTATATAAAGATGCTTTGTTTGGTATACCCTTTAGAAGTGAAATCACACTTTGATAAAAAGAATTATCTACACGGTATGACTGTTAACATTGGTTGCCAAACAAAATATATAAATAATGAAGTCCACATCACTGTTGCTATGAAATTTATATCACCATGGTAACTGTTGGTTAACGAGGGTTATTGCAATGCACAATGGTTCACCAAAGTTGAGCATGACAACATTAAATACTGGAATAGAGTCGTTCTTCTGTACAAGTATCAAATTTTGGTACATATTCACATGTACATCAAGCTATTTATGACAACTGTGACACTATATATCTGCACTGACATACAGGTGGGTGCATGCATATATTGTTAAGGCTTGGTATTGCATCTTGCATTTTACAAGGCAATGAATTCCCTGAGTTTCAAATATTTCTTCATCAATCAAACATTGGTGAATGGTGGAGTCTACAGTGTGATTCTCACCTTCAAGCATTAATTTACAGCACGAGCACAACTGAGCTGACTATATATATCTATATATATATATATATTCTGATCAAGGTACAACAACAAAACAGGCAACACACTTCATGACAATAAATAATTCTTAATGCCTGTTTTCAAGTTGTATCCTATCTTGAGAAGCTTCCAGAGAAAAGAGCAAATTTACAATGTCACTTAGCTGAACAAAGCTAGAGAAACTAAAGATGTGAATACATCCTGCATCCTTTGTACTCTCAAGCGCTTGTTCATTCTCCTTCTGAGTTTACAATGAACACATGTTGGATAGGAAATCATTGATATGACTCAGAAATAATGTATATTATTCACATAAATTGTACAAAATCTTTCTGCACAGCAACAGTGGTGTGGACTTTGTCATCATCATCATTAAGTGAACCCCGTCTCAAGGAGAATGAAGGGACATCCCGTTGATTCTACCTGGAAGGGGGTGGCAGGCTGGGTAGGCTTCATTCTAAACGATGTGACTTCATATGAAAGTATATATCTAAATACTGGGAATTTAAATGATATTGGAATGCTCACCTATCATGCGGATCACTAATAAATAATCCATGCTAACAGTTCATACCTTCATTACTTTGTCACATTATTGAGATTTCATTTGAAATGAATATTATCAACATAAGGAAGCAACCACAATAATAATGGTTGTTACAAAGTATTATTTTAAAGTTGATTGGTTTCCATGGCTATCATTACTGCAGTGACAGTTACCATGGCAATATATCATTGTTCTACTACTACACTAATTACTACATTCATAGAGATAACAATATACAAGACATAGATTGTATACCCTGAAAAATAACCCCCGATAAAGCTGGGGGTTCACCTGAGTTTTTTGTGGTTATACACATTCATCATTATTTGTCAATATGATAATAATCAGCAATAACAACTTTGAATATATATATATATATATATATATATATATATATATATATATATATATATATATATATATATATATATATATATATATATATATATATATATATATATATATATATATATATATATATATATATATATTTATTTGTCACCATACCTCATCTGCTTTAAAGTGATCATGACAGAGTTGAGGGGAAAAGGAAAGAAAATAGATTCAACTCTGAACTCTGTAATAGAATTAATATTTTTCGTTTCAGTTATCAAATACTAGCTAACTGGAATATAATTTCTCAGACATTTCTCCTTACTCTAAATAACTGTGTTTATGACAAGACATTAATATTAAAACAGTCTGAGGTAGATGAGGAGTGACACATGGAGTTCAAGGTCAGCAGGGGTCATGTGACCTGAGAAACCAATCACAAAGCTCCAATAAATAATCATGTGATACAAAATACCTCTGATGCTAAACAAGCCACATGACCCCTCTGACATCTGTGATACATTAGTTCAAATGGTCAGTGTATAGTAATTTACAACTTTTGTTTGCTTCTAAAAATCTGAAAAATTATCTTTTGTGTCCAAAAATAAGTGATATTCAAGATGCTAATCATTAAATCATTATCAAACTTTGATAAGAATTTGACATTTTTGTGATAAATTCCTCAGAAGATCTGAGGATAATACCCTGAATCGAGCAGAATGTTTAAACAAATTTCTTCACAGTATCCTAGCACATTATGTGTCATTCAAAGTTTCTCTTTTCAAATGCTGATATATTTGGATCTGGGATGGTAATACTTGAAATATGAGTGTCATAGAATACCCGTACAATGAACATTTCATTATTGCACATGACACGAGGCAGAACTCCTATTATTATATTTTACAAACTGAACTTTCACATAAGATCAGGAAACATAATGGCATTTTATGTTTGTTTTACAAATTTGTTTTAAAAAAGGTAGCCAATCAGCAAAGACAAACATAAGATTGTCAAGTGAAACGAATGCAATGAAAACTGTTTTATTAAATATTTAACAAAAATAACAAAGTTAATCTAATGGTGATTGTTCTGGTTTCAAAATATTTACCCTGGCTGTGAGCCAATACTATTTATTTTTAAACTTTTCTATAAGTACTTTGGCATTGTGAGAAATCCAAATGATTTATCGTTTACCCTTATCAATGACTATGAACAAGTAAAATGCATCACTGCAAAACATGTTTTAAACAATAATGGAGGAAAGCTCCTACTTCAATAATAAATATGATACTGAGTTTAAAGGTCTGCCTTCGTATTATGTTGTGTTATGTACTTTACAATAAACACAATTAGCCCAAACCAGTAAGTCCATTACAGTAAATATTTGTCAAAAATATTGCTCTAAAATATAGTATTTTGAAATACTGTTTGTTGATTTCGTGCAAGAGTTTGACAAGGATAAGAAAATGTCTTCTTATCATGGACTTGTTGGTCTGACTGTACAATAATTTGACATCATAAAATAATATTGCTCAATATTGTTCCATATATGCTTGGAAATGAAGATTGTTTAAACATAAATACACCACACATTTTAATATGGACACATCAAATCTTTCATTGTCTTTTACAATCTGTGATTTATACACAATTGACAACGCAGTCCAAGACGCAAGTAGGGGTTGGACGTTTCGTTGAATAATTACATACAAACCTTTTCTGCAACATGTTATATTACTCTCTTGTATTTAAAAATTCACACCTTTTTCGTGTAGAGTTCCTCCCTGATATTCTTACCATATTCAAGTTTAATCAAATCTAAGAAAATAGATATTAATTCACGATGTGTGCAATACGATTTATTTTTCAAACCAGAAATTGATTCACTTCCAGTTCTACATTACTGGTACTCGCATAAACGTCTAGGAAAATTAAGTTTCTAACTTGGCAAGAATGGCTGCACAAAAGTCTGACTGAGAATACAGTGGCCTCCATAAGGGGGGGAAAACAACATGGCGGCCTGCACGTGGAGGCAGCCATGATAGGTTCTTACAACATTTAGTAACCTAACAGATTTCACTCAAAGCATGCATGGAACAATTGCAGAGTTTTTTTCCTGTGGTATGTCAGCATTATTAATGGACAACATGTCATTTCTAGAACGTCTCAACTACAAGAGAAAGTCAAAATAGGACCCTGCTCCCCTGCCCTCCTTCCTTCCCCTATCACAATATTTTGCCAAGCATCTGTACAAGGAGGCAAAGAACGGAGAGCAGGCGAGCCAGTCCCGCATCTTTGGAATCCTAGTGCATTGTGGGAGTAAGATGATGATCACACGTGGAGCTGTGCAGTGTCTACATGTGAACAGTCTCAGCTACGAGACTGTTGGAAAAAGGCATATCTTAGGCAGCCATCTTGTACACCGGAATCTCTGCATTTTGGTCAAGATATTCATTTGGATTTCATTTCTAGACACTGGCGACAAAGCTGCCTTCTCAAGTAATAGCAAGGAATAAGTTGATTAAAGCTCATAGTTAATTGAAGATCACATGATCAGTATTAAAGCTTTGGTTTTTAGCATCTACAAAAGCAAGCAAGCAAGTATGGTGGTCAGACAAATCTAAATTACACAACAGTAATAACAAGCAGGACCACATTATCTTGTCATTTTCAAGTCACTCATTTTACAGAAAACAATCTATTGGTGAATCAGAAAGTGTCTACGAATCATGTCTGAATAAATGTGATGGACATATCTGCAAGGAGCTGTTGCCATCGATAACAATATGACATGCATAAATAGGTTCTAAATCTACAGCCTACAAGCTTGGCTAAGCTAGGCTAAGCTAGGAGATAAGCACGGACAACACACACTAGAATCAGGACCCTACCGTGAGAGTAACACCAAGCTTAACGCAGCACCATATAACAACAAACTGCGTATACTACGTACTCAGTATTTTATATATCAATTCATAATTAGAAGTAGCAATTATCCTAGCAAATAAATAGCTTGCCTCTTTTGGGCACATACTCGACAATACAAACTGCTACTGGCATAGCGCTGGGTTTCACGAATTATTTTGTGTCCGCACACTTCACATGTGATAATCAAAATTGAATAAATAGATACTTGATTTGATATCACACTTAATGTGATTTTTGTGTGAATTATTTTGTTTAATATCAATAACATAATTGCACAATTTACTGTCACCTCAATTTTGAGGAGTTCAGCCTCTTAAAGTCTGACATGACCAGTTCAAGTTTTATGGCACCTCTAATAATATTAGTACCAAAGAATGTATGACCATAAAACTACAATGCCCATTGAATAAGTTAATTTTTTGTTAACAACATTTATCTGTCAACTATTTGACCACATTGGTAAAATTTGCCATGATACCCAGCGTATCCAACTTGACACTGTCTGATGCAACATTTGGAGCAAGGTCGTGCATAATAATGGAAATCACATGAACAACTGACAGCCCACCCTCAAAAGTGCCACTCACTTCTGGTTAATCACATGACCTCTGATAGACATTCAATGACTGCTGTCAGAGTGTGACCTACTTCCTGTCTATTGGAACTAACTCCTCTCAGGGCGCCACCTACTTCCTGTCTCCTCCTGAGACAAATCACAGAATTTTCTGCATGAATTATAATCAGTTGATTGGTGAAAGACAACAAACATTGACCAGTTATCAACAAGCAAGCCAGACACTGATGTCCAAGCAACTTTTCACGTAACAACACCAAAATACTGATGCAATAATGCATTTTCACTAGTCTCAGTATTAGACAACTTGCATCTATGAATATAAATGTTCAAATGTTGTGTAGGATTTTCATTTGTTGTTAATTCCCATATCTGCTAAATGTACTTGCACAAGGTTAAACACACATAATCTTGCAAACACCCTATCTACGAGAAATGGTAAGAACTGTCTATATTATATTATAATAATTACAATTGTCAAGCATTCAGCAAAGCTGTGTGAACAATGCCAGCTCCATGTGCTTCCTGAGTTATCATGTCACCTGGACATTAAGGGTTCAAGGTCAAGGTCAAGGTCAGGGGATGACCCCTGGGACTCATTTATCAAGTGCCTCACTCACCCCAGTTTGTTTAAGTCTGATCCTGACTTCATAAATGCACCATGTTATTTTTATTTGGTTGTTTCAATGGAGGGATCATCATTCGACAATAATCTGTTTTAGGTTGATTAAAGATACCAGACCAGGCTTAACCAAACTAAGGAACAGTAACGTACCAGCGATCTATATACAAATAGTCGCTGCATCTATAGTTGTCAATCGTGCGCAGCACGAGCAATATGGAGGAAGAACTCTACACGATTCTTTGATAGGTTACCACACATGTTGCACTTGAAAGGATCCTGGTAGCCATGGTAACCCATATGCACGGTGTACATGATGCAGTCTCTGAAGAGAATGTCACAATGGGTGCACTCGTAGGTGTCGCCATTCTTTGCCAGTTGTGGGTTGACAGCTGCCAGGCTTAGGTTCATGTGACCTATCTTCATCATGGCATCGCGGCCATTCTGTTCCAGCTGTGATCTGAGGGCCTCCTGCACTTGCTCCTCCGCGTGGCGCATCATAAACAGCTTGCGGCGGTTTATGGTGTTAGAAAATATGGTCCCAGACTCGGAGGATTTGGGCGGAGTGCTGAGACGGGGCATCTCAGCTCCTTCGACTGCCGACACTTGCTCGCCTTCACCTGGATATTTCTGCTGTGAGTTCTCGCTATCACTGTTCAGCTCTCGTAAGCTATTGTGGATCTCATTATAATTTATGTTTGGCTCTTTGCCATCATTTTCAGCGTCGCTGCCATCTTTTGATTCTTCCTCTCTCTCTCCTCCAGCTTCAGAGTTGTACTCGTCGGATTCTGTGAGCCCGTCTCCCTGAGGTGCCTCTTCCTCGTCTCCGTAGCGCTCCTGAAGCTTCATACAGATGGTGTCCAGCTTGTAGGCCTTGCCCTTCCTGGAGCGTTTGCGTGGGGTGGGTGAGGTACTGGGAGCAGGAGTGGCCGGGTCAGACTGGTTGGCCTGACTGCCTGGAGACATACTCGACTCATCTGAAGGCAGGGAGCGCTTCTGGGCCCTCACCATGTACTCCAGCCGTTCCAGTTCACCCGGGGGATGCTCCAGACCAGGATGGTGCTGGGGTTTCGTCAGGTCCAATGGATGCTCGCCATTCACCTTGGTCTCAGCCTCTATGCTAGCGGCCATGTCGGTGGCCAGAGCCATGTTGTAGCGCTCCTTGGCCGTCAGGTGCTTGGCCATGCTCTGAGGATTGAAATGCATTTGTCTCATCTGAGCAAGCATTTCTCTGCTGGGAATGCCCCCTGTGGCCTGCAGTGCCCTCAGCCATGTCTGCGTCTGCTCATCCAGCTGACTAGGGCTGTGGTTCGCATGCTCTCTATCCTTCTGGGCTTCCTCGGGTTTGTCCATGGAGTGCGCTTTGGAGTACTCTGACGCATCGTCCCTCTCCAGTTTAGGAGTTATGATGAGAGGTCTGGCCTGGAGAGCAGCAGCATGGGCAGCTGCCGACGCCATCTCCGCCGCTTTGGCAGCCTCCTCCATCAGCTGCTCCTGGGGGATGCCGAACATGTTGAAGAGGTCTTGGTTCTCAGCAGCATGAACTTTGAACATGTGCTGGTTGAGCGCCACCCTGTTCTCCGCCTTGAAGCTGCACAGCACACACTTGATGTCCTTGTTGACAGCACTGCCATGGGCGGGAGACTTTTCTTGCGGCATGTCTCCGCTCATCATGCTTTGCTGCATGAGGCGATGGTGTTCCGGTGGCACCTGGATGTTGAGAGGCGACAGTCCGGACATCATGGGCGGCATCATGGGCTGCACCGGGTGCATGCCGTTAGCCATGGGGCTCATGAAGGGATTCATGAAGGGTGAGAAGTTAGGCATCATCATGCCGTTAATGGCGGCTGCTGCTGCCCGCGGGCTGGGTATTCCCTGGTTCGGGAGGACGATACTTGGTCCCATTCCTGGAGCAGGCGGACTCTTGCTGTCCTTCCTCGGACCTCTTGGACCACGTGGAGGACCACGCTTCGACACAAGCTCAAAGTCCCCTGATCCGTCCACAGGCAGACTGCCATCTGGATTGAGCACCGTGGCAGGCTTGTGGTTATACTTCTTGAGGTGGAGCTTGAGGCTGTGGCAGTACTTGGTGGCGTACGTACAGTCAGCGCACCGGTACTGATACACGTTGGTGTGTGACTTCATGTGAGAGTTGAGCATCGACTTGTTGACGCATGCATAGTTGCACTTGGGACACTTGAAAGGTTTGGAACCAAAGTGGTTACGCAGATGGTACTCAAGGTGGTGCTTGTACTCGGTCACAAACGGACACTTAGGGCACTGCAGAACTTTGTCCTCCTTGATGTGACTGCGGGAATGCTCCCAGAACTCGGTCTGCAAATACATATCATCCTCATCTTATCTGTGTCAAAATATGAATCTGATTTGGTTGACTTACTGATGTGTTTTTTTTTCACTTGGAATGGGTTACTGGTATTGAGAATTATTATTTAAAATTGTCATTACAGAATTGAATATGGCCAACAATGAGGCTTTGTTTACCTTGATGACTGTGCTGTAGTTGCACTGTTTGCATTTGAACACTTTGGGTCTGCCGGGCTGCTGCTGTTGCGACTGGGGTGTTCCGTTGGGGCTGGGGCTACTACTGTCTAGGGGCGGGGCTTCCATCGCTGCAGGGCTTGCGTCGGACCTCATCGTCTTGTTCCCAGAGAAACTGTCTGGAGGACTTTCGCTGTGGAAATCTTTGATGTGGCGCTTGAGACGACCTTCTGTGCGGGAGGTGTAGTCACACTGTGGGCAGCGGTGCTCAAAGTGTGTGTTCATATGAGCATTAAACAGATACTTGGAGTTACCTAAAAGTACACAAAACAATCATATCAGTATAAAGTATATGTGTATGTTTATATCTATAAAATCCATACAATTTATATGGTCATCTTTCAGACTCTGAAAAGAAAGCAAGAATGTGTTTAATATTTTTCCATCTCCAGTCCCTGACTAAAATCTTTCAGACTCCTGTCAAGATCTGTGAAAAATGCTGAAAATGAAGCAGGCATTTATTTACCTTGGACACACAATATGGAAAGTTTCTGATGATTCTGACGCAGTATTTCATACCTTATGTAATATGCTTATACATGAAACTAGTTTCTAATCAAAGCATATCAATTTAAAATTAAACAATTTGAGAAATATGAAATGTGATTACTTCACAATTAATGAAGTATCTGATGTTTAAGTAGGATTTAATGACTGTTCTTTTGTACTTAATTTTGGTCTCCACCTCTGAGATGGTTGAAAAGTTTCAAATATTACATCTATTGATATAAATGTGCATAGCTCTACTTTGTCTTAGTGCTGTCAATTTATATACTTAGAATCTTGAAACCCTAAATTCAAATGAAAAAATAAATGCCAGACACAAAGATTGCCTCCATATAAAGTGGTGAAATCTGAAGGAACTATGGAAAGTACACAGATACTGGATATATGGAATCTGATGACAAGTTTTGCGTTCTTCCTGTCCTTACACCTGTGACCCGTCTCAATACACATCTGCTTACTCTCTTCTTACTCCTAATGCTTTCATTGTCTTTCTGTTCAATCATAATTTTCTATTACTGGATAAACACATTTCTCTTTGGCATTGTCTCTCAGTTTATTTCAACAACAAAAAATGTAGCCAAAGTTCAATTTCAAATTCAAAAAAAGGTAGAAACTTTCTTATCGTGGGGTGCAGCATGTTTGGCAAAAGTAGAACCTGAGAAAGAGTCAGTGAAAATTATTTGACATTTGTTTAGTATCAAGAAAAATAAATATTTTTAATTAACTATAAAATATAGATAAATGTACTCTGTCAATTTGATAACAAATATCTCTAACAGTAATGTGATAAAAGTCATTGTCAGTTATTTTCAGGGAATTTGCATCTTATCAAAGTTGTGTTAATTTGGAGTGATTAAAACTGTCCGTGCTACACATGGCGTAAGTGCAATTGGCAAATTGTTGTGGAGATGCTGGAAAAACCTCAGATATCACCTGATTAAACGAAATTATCAGCATCTCAATTATTTAGAAATGTGTAATCTCTTTTTTTATTTTCCTGTAATTATCGCCTTGCCACTGAACTCCGTGATTTACACATATCCATGCCTACTTTTCCTAGTAGCATCCACTGACAGCTGCCTAATTGTCCTGACTAATTATATCTGACACAGGAAAAAATTGTTTGTCATTTGTTGTCTTGCAGTGATTATTGAACAATTTGTCATCAGTAGAATTTGTATCATCATTCTCTTGTCATTAACACAGACTAGGAACATATAGTTCTCAAATATCTATGTCATTAATTTGTCATCAGTAGAATCTGTATCATCATTCTCTTGTCATTGATTTGTCATCAGTAGAATCTGTATCATCATTCTCTTGTCATTAATTTGTCATCAGTAGAATCTGTATCATCATTCTCTTGTCATTAATTTGTCATCAGTAGAATCTGTATCATCATTCTCTTGTCATTAATTTGTCATCAGTAGAATATGTATCATCATTCTCTTGTCATTAATTTGTCATCAGTAGAATCTGTATCATCATTCTCTTGTCATTGATTTGTCATCAGTAGAATCTGTATCATCATTCTCTTGTCATTAATTTGTCATCAGTAGAATCTGTATCATCATTCTCTTGTCATTAATTTGTCATCAGTAGAATCTGTATCATCATTCTCTTGTCATTGATTTGTCATCAGTAGAATCTGTATCATCATTCTCTTGTCATTAATTTGTCATCAGTAGAATCTGTATCATCATTCTCTTGTCATTAATTTGTCATCAGTAGAATCTGTATCATCATTCTCTTGTCATTGATTTGTCATCAGTAGAATCTGTATCATCATTCTCTTGTCATTAATTTGTCATCAGTAGAATCTGTATCATCATTCTCTTGTCATTGATTTGTCATCAGTAGAATCTGTATCATCATTCTCTTGTCATTAATTTGTCATCAGTAGAATCTGTATCATCATTCTCTTGTCATTGATAAGATGTATCATCAGAAACACATAAGGAAATTCAGAAAGTGACAATTTCCTGAAGTTTACAAAATGTCTTCAGATCCCTTATACAGTAGCATTGTCCATGCAGATATTTCATTTCAGTTCTTAGCACTGCTTATAGTAAAAAAAGATGAAAGTCAAGATGGAAACTGTTGTCAAGGAATATAAGATTGTTCATCTTAGACAATGCAAATGAAAAAATGTGTGAATTAGAATGTGCATTAAAACACATTAGGATGGAGGAAGCATAATAAATGGCCAATGCAGTTGTAACACCTGGGTTCTCGTTTTATACCATACACACACTTTTCGTGCTCTTTTTGTCGAGCTGAGTTCAATAAATGCAATTATCATCCAAGAGAAAAACTGTTCTAAGCAAATCAAAGAAAACATTAAGCACTATCAAACATGTCAGTGAAAGCTTTTAATGCAACTTCTCTTCCGTTGTGTGACGCGTGAACTCAAGAAACCGTGTGATATACACAATAACGGGTGGACAGCACTAAGCACGTGATGTAACTGGCGGCAAGATATATATGCGGGCAAGAGTGGCTGAGGTCCACAGCTGCCAAACTACCACTGTCTGCCTTGACCACAAACTACACTTGACATGCCGGCACACTTTTGTCCCTGCTGCGATTGTTTTGATCTGCCGTTCTCAATGCGCTGTTTTCTATGAAGTCTGATCACAGACAGAAGCGTGTCATCGGCCGAGGTACAGTTTTGACACGACTCAAAGCTCGATCAGGCAAAGCCCACAAGTGAGCAGGGTTGCCCGTTTTGTGTAGTTCTGCTAAGTTCAAGGGGAAAAAAGCCATTCCCCAAGGCTTATCTGTTTGAGGGTGGGGACAGTTTGCCAGTAGAAAGCACTCTGACTTGGCAAAACAGTTTGATAGATCGATGTATGACACTGATCTCATGAACGTCCACACGGAGCCATGTGATGGCAGTGAACTAGCTGACACTCCGTGAGACTGACGGATCAGTCTGCCTGCCTCACTCTGATACCTCACTCTGATACCTCACTCTGATACCTCACTCTGATACCTCACTCTGAGCCTCACTCTGATACCTCACTCTGAGCCTCACTCTGAGCCTCACTCTGATACCTCACTCTGATACCTCACTCTGATACCTCACTCTGATACCTCACTCTGACATCTGACTCCCCTCAGTCCTACACCTGATGCCCCTCAGTTTGACACCCCTCACTCTGACATCTGACATCCCTCACTCTGACATCTGTTATCCCTCACTCTGACATCTGACTCCTGTCAGTCCTACACCTGACGTCCCTCAGTTTGACACCCCTCACTCTGACATCTGTTATCCCTCACTCTGACATCTGTTATCCCTCACTCTGACATCTGTTATCCCTCACTCTGACATCTGACTCCTGTCAGTCCTACACCTGACATCCCTCAGAATGACACCCCTCACTCTGACATCTGTTACCCCTCACTCTGACATCTGTTACCCCTCACTGTGATACCTAATACATACATAGTCTTATACCTACCTTTCTTTACTTCTCACTCAAACCTCTTACAAATCAAGAAATTTATTTTCATATTAGCCTTAAATGAGTACAAATTGGGTATATAGATGTACAAACCCTAATCACAGGACGTTGTGAAAGTAGTGAATGTATCAGATCACTGGTATTATTGTACTGAGAGGTACGATTCTTTCCTGTGAAATCCTGGCTGCTTGGAGACTTATCCCTTTCTGGGATTCAGAGAACTTCCTCCTTATGATACATCATGCACATTTTGAGTCTCATTTCAAATAAATCTGTTTCCCTGGCACTAAGAAGGAATATTCTCATAGATGGAAAGCTGATGTGCTTCATATCCCTCTGCGAGTTAATCTATCACACATACTAATATATAGAAGAGAAGGGTGGCAAAAAAATGCCAAATACTGGGCCAGTTATGCTTTGATTCCATTGGTTACTGAGTGGTGGCGACAAAAATAGAAAGCAAACAACTTTTTAAATCCGGTACATTACTATGCTAATGAAAAAAATTAATCTCAAGCTGATACAATCCTCTCCCCTAATTTTGATTAAATTATGATGCCATCAATATTCATCAATGTTTACATATGCATATGACAAATCACCAGGAGATGTCAAGGTTTGGCTCACCCCATACGCTGGCCACCTGAGCTCAGCAATATATCAAATGACCACATCAAACGGGTAACAACAAAGTACAGCTCACAGGAGTTGTTACTTTGTCTCCATTGTTGGGTACTACCGCAATATACTGCATTCTTCTGCTTGTTATATCTAAATAAACCAAAATGCTCATATTTTCCCAAATTACACCAAAATACTCAAATTTGTCCAAAATACACCAAAATGCTCATATTTTCTCCAAAATACACCAAAATGCTCTTATTTGCCCAGTTGTTGTACTAAAATTTTTATTTCATGACCAATTAAGATTTGAAGCTGTGCGAATCTGGTAATTAAATTATCTAATTTACATTTCAATAAAATGTACATTCGTTTTTGGTATTCTGATCTCATATGACAAGTACTAGTTCAAATTAACAATAACAGATTTTTTTTTATCAAAACTGGGAAGTGTTGATAATGAAATATCACATTTCCCTTTTACTATTGAAACTAAAAAAGTTGATTCATTCAAAATTGTGGTGCAGAAATGGTTTCAAAAGTGAACTGTGACCCATCTCTCAGGCTGCCAAACTGCACCATCTGGGAAACTGTCTGCGAGTTGTCTCACATGCAGAACTAACTAAAAATGTGATCATCTGGGAAAAGTGGGTGATCCTGTATACTAACAGGATGAGAGAACTTCCTTCCTGCTGCTGCCTTGCCGGCAAACTTCCTGGCTCCACTGGATTATACAAGATCATTCGCTCTCCCCCTAAAAGTCATCTCGGCATTTTGAAATCTTATTTCTGCGCAGTGAGCTTTGCTTTGAGATCAAAGATAAGACAATCCCCTGTGTAAGACGCATTAAATGGTAGAAGTTTCTAACCACTTTAAATTTATGTTTCGGAGCACAAAATTATACTAATTGTGTTTTAAATGAAATGTGAGTCAGACTTATTGGCCTCTAAATTGCATTCTCTTTATCCCATTAAAAGTTTGCACTAATTTCATAACTTTTCCAAATCCGTTCTACACTTTCCCGTTCAAGAGTCATCGCCATGTAAAAACCCTGGATTCTTTTATTAGAAATAGACAGAAGCTAACTTCATTACCATAATATATGAAAACCTACATAAGGTCAAAAAGAAAATAGTCCAATCAATGACATTAAGGGATCTGTCTGCTAACAATTATCTGACTAATAACTTTCACAGGCACCCTAATTGTTTAGTTTAGAATATCATATATCTAAATCCCAATTTAAAAAACAAATCAATCATCTTTTGATACATTTCTTACACAACAATAGATTTATTAGTTTCAGTCCATAGATTCCTTGTCAATTAGGAGTTTTAAAGCTGGAGAGATTTCTGTGATGCAGATTCCTGATGTGGGTTCCCGTGTCTGCATTTTACTTATCTTGGTGTATTTTTGCCATTGGCAGAAAAGCTGGGCTTGCCAGATACAGTGGCGGGCACATTAACAGCCACATGGATGAAAGTTCAACGTCAAAGGAGCCACCCTCCGGCGAGTCTGTTTTGTTCAGAGCCGTACTTTCAAAAATGTGTCGCTGGTTTGTTCAGGAGGTGATTTGGCTATTGAACAAGGGATCGGGCGCCTGAGTCGTAATAGCTTGCTTGGCAATTAAAGAGCATGACAATCACCTGTGGTCACCGTTCATTGCAAATAAAGTCTCCCAGAACTCCTCAAATTTCATAAACACCCTTTAAAACTGTGTCTGAATATGTATATTTATATATTAAATCAAGTAAAAATTAATTTTTTAAACATTTAACATTTTTTTCAAATGATTCTTTAAATAATTATAAGCATCAAATTGATTTTCTCCGTATCAGCCATGAGATGGAGACTACATATACGTTCCTTTGAAAGAAAAGGTATTTTCCATCATCACCACTATAATTTAGCAAGATGTGTGAACAGTTTCACTGCTGATACCGGAATTCAATTATGCAATTACTGAACCAAAATCATTTACATTTGGTGTCATATTGAAAATCTATTTTCAATTTTGTTTTTAACTGGCTCAGTGAATAGATTGCTTGAATAATTTCAGTGAGCACCACTGGTTAGTATTCTGTTGGCTCACTATTGTTGGCAGGAAGATATGGTAAGATATGGGATGGCTGGATGCCTTTGTCTCCAAACAATGGCTCCCAGTCTGTGGGGCAGCTGGGCTGTGATTGGTCTATTGTCTGACAAACACTTAGCAACCTATCACTTAACATCCATGACAATACAAAGCAATGGAATATGCTCTCCATCAAATTATCTTGTCTTTTCGTTTCTAAACATACAAAATGCACAAAGCTTCTTTTGAAAAACAAACAACAAGCACACACATGGGCAAATTAAAAGGGCACATTCTACAATTAAATATTGCTTCCGCTTTTCAACATGTTTAAAAAAAAATAAGTGGATAATATATCTATGCAGACAAAAGTCAAGTTAGAAAAGTTTAATTCCATTTGATATAGCTTTTTAGGTGAAGCAAAATGTCATCAAATTAGTTACTTTCTGGGAAACGTGATATGAGCTTCGTGCAATAAAATTGTCTTTGTTACTTTTGCTGCATCTTATTGGCCAATATTCACCCTAACTGGCCAATTAGCTGCTTCTAATGATATCTTATTGTTTCTTCATGTGATTCGTGAAATGGCTACACCTTGCCTCCTCATGTTCCTTGACGTATGACAAACAAATTGGCTAAAAGATCCAATGACCAACTCTATATATTTAATTAGTGAACTCGTAATTAAATCTTGAATTTCATTCGTAATTGAGAAAATTTGCACCATGTTTCACACCTTTCCACAAAATGAATGCACATATGGTTGTGCATAAGTATATGTAACTACTTTTCTTTTGTAACATCTGCGTCAGGAATATAATGAGGCTAAATTGCTCATACATGGCAACCTATTATTGAAATTTGGACTTTTTCACCTGTGAATTTATAACCATAACTGAAATTTTCAAATTAAAAATAATTCAAAGTTTCCTAAATAACAATATCTCCTATTTGGGAAACTTTGATTACCTCCAGTTGAACTATGCAAATTATACTTTTATGGCTTTTCCACATACATTTAAGTAGATAGCCTCACCAAAACACAAATATGAATGATTCCATTTCGATGATTATCAAAATATTCTTAGCTGCAATTCAGGATATCATCATTGACTGATATATAACAATTTAATGTGATAATCAATTACTCTGATTTTTAGAAAGAAATGGATAGCCTGTTTTTTTAAAAAAGCCGAAAAAAAAATGATTCATTATGAAATGAACATTTCACTGAAGTTTTCAAAATATAATTAAATGTACTCACCAACATAGCTGCAGAGATGGCAAAAGAAAATATCTTTGCTGTTGCCATTAGTATTTTGGTGAGCTTCTGATGATCCCAGTAAGGGGGCGCTGTGGTCGAGCCGGCCGATACCAGGGGGTGTCGGAGTGGTGGGGAACCCCAGTAGTCTTTGTGGTGTTCCTGGAGACAGGTAGGGGATAGAGGTAGTAGGTGTGGTCGGCACTGATGTGGATTGACTTATATCTGACTGGCTGTCAGATGACCTAGAGTCTGGCCGAAAGTCTGTCTTTGGGTGGAGGCCTGCTTCAGAGGAGATGGGGCGAAGTGGCAAGTGGTTAAAGGGGCTGTAACTGCTGCTGGGGGTCGAGGTTGGGGGCGAGAAACTGCGAAGAGGGGGTGGACCGGGGTACCCTCTCTCACTGTTCACAAGGGGTGATGAGGTATAAGGTGCTATGTTACTGGGAGGTTCTGTTTTGTATGATTCTTTCAAGTCCTCAAAACTGGGAGTTGGACCTTCAAAGCGGAAGCCAGGATCTGGCTTGCCTGGTTCGGAGGAAGAAGGCACCTTTGAGATCGAGTGGGTCTGATTTTCCTGAGTTGGTCGGGTTGGTCTCTGTTCAGATTCAACAGGTTCCTCAGGTCTAGACTCTGAGTGCTCTGTTCTGCTTTCTTTACTTTCGTCAGTTCTTTCTGAGCTGAGACCTGGTGATTCTGTCCTTTCTGACTTAGGTTCTTGGTTTTGTTCCCTGAGAGCGTCTGGATTTTCATTGGATGACTCCACCTCGCGTTCATCTACCATTGGTTGACGATACTCCGGCAGCGTCGGAGGCTTTGCTGAGTCAGTTTTATGCTGCGATTCCTGATTGCCGGATGCTGCCTGAGGAGTGTTTCCAGTGGTTGGGCTTTCTGTTGAGTGTTCCGGTGGTTTGTTGAGGTGGTGTATCTGGTTCTGGAGGAAGTAGTGGGCGGCAGGGTTGTAGTGTGGGTAGCCCGTCACCGTTCCATTGGTATAGTTCTGGCTGGGGTGGTGGATTTGCTGCGACATAGGCACAGACATCACCGACTCACGACCGAGGTAGTTGTGGTTCTCATATGACGCATCACTTCTGCAACACACAATAATATCGCATGTTACTTAACATTAATCTCAAATTTGTCTCTATATAAAATCACCTTTGGCAAATTAAAGAACGAATAATCTTTTTACTATTGTCAAATCATTATGCTTCCAGCGCAATTAAATGACTTCTGTTGAGGAAGAGAGAGAAAACAAAATTCTTGGTAATAAAATGAAACCTATTGAAAATAAAACTTTTGAACCTTATTAAGGTCTATAACAATTATCATAATCTAATCAGGAACATAATTATTGATCATAAAGTAATCAAATAGTCATCTGTAAAATGATACTTGGCATAATTCAAATTCAAATAACCATATAGTTTGTTCAAGGTCAATATTCTAGTCCGACTCTTCATTTTAGGAGATCAAACCTGTCTTGCCAACAGCAACCATATTGATTTTAAAATACCCTATCCATTCATGTGTTGCTATACAAAAGCATGTCCCTAAATGCCTCAAAACATGTGTGCAGGCATATTTTACTTTGGCTTTTTGAAACCTTTTGAAATAGTCAAAATTTGCACTATATAGATTTATTGAGCTTATTCAATGATCAAGCGCAGAGAGTTATTTTAAAATGTCCCCCTGGCTAAATGAGCAAAAACAAGAGAAACTTCACAAAATTTTATCGCTGTCATGTGGTGCAATGAAATTCCGCTTCAATGGTATTTATGAAACGTTTGTGATCAGCACAAAAAGCTTGGCCTTATTGCCATACCAATGGTGCTATCTGTTCTGAATCCCTGGCGTCCAGCTGATACCATACAAATACTCTCCACTCACTCCCCATGTGCCCGTCCCTCCATGCCAAAATTCTCTGTTTCAATGTGGAAGCATCTTTATGCGAAGGACACTATGTTTAGAATTGTACATATATTGAGTTAAGCACTTTTTGAAGGTCTTTTTCAAAGCTTTTCATTCACCACCAGCCCAATTTCAATGACTTTGATTCAGGCCTATGATATTTCAAATAGGACTGGCTTTGGTTTTGTACAACATTGAAGGCACAGTTTTAAGAAAAACCTTTTGTTTACTTTTCATGTCATACCTCTGATCTTGATAATCAAAGAACACAATCTCTTAATAGGGATCTCGCTGAGGCAGTTATGGCCATGAATAGTGCAATTCATATTCCAACAGAATCACTGCTGCCCAAAATATGTCTGGATCATGGACAGTGCAATCAGTTCAGAGACCCTCAAATATTCACAATCATGGACAGTGCAATGGGTTCAGAGACCCTCAAACATTCACAATCATGGACAGTGCAATGGGTTCAGAGACCATCAAACATTCACAATCATGGACAGTGCAATGGGTTCAGAGACCCTCAAACATTCACAATCATGGACAGTGCAATGGGTTCAGAGACCATCAAGCATTCATGATCATTGAAAGTGCCATGTGTTCAGAGACCCTCAAACATTCACAATCATGGACAGTGCAATGGGTTCAGAGACCCTCAAACATTCACAATCATGGACAGTGCAATGGGTTCAGAGACCCTCAAGCATTCATGATCATTGAAAGTGCCATGTGTTCAGAGACCCTCAAACATTCACAATCATGGACAGTGCAATCAGTTCAGAGACCCTCAAACATTCACGATCATGGAGAGTGCAATGGGTTCAGAGACCCTCAAACATTCACAATCATGGACAGTGCAATGGGTTCAGAGACCCTCAAACATTCACAATCATGGACAGTGCAATCAGTTCAGAGACCCTCAAACATTCACGATCATGGACAGTGCAATGGCTTCAGAGACCCTCAAACATTCACAATCATGGACAGTGCAATGGGTTCAGAGACCCTCAAACATTCACAATCATGGACAGTGCAATCAGTTCAGAGACCCTCAAACATTCACGATCATGGACAGTGCAATGGGTTCAGAAACCCTAAAAAACATTAATGAAGATGGAAGGTGCAATCAAAGGCAATCAAAGGCAAAATGAAATTAAAACTAGCTGATCATGGACATTGTAACCTTTCCTGATCAAAGATACTAATTCCTGAATCATAGCCAGTGCAATCACTTATAAACTCTTTAATTGTAAACTGTTAACTCATTTTCCAAAGAAATGTAAATAGCTATCAATATCAAATTTTACTAAACGGCCCTTTTCTCTTTACTTGTGCACGGCTTTTTGCCCTATTTACTGTGGACTTTGTTTCTTGCCGTATACAAAGCCTATAAAGTGTGGAAACCCTTGCCGGGGATGCTTGCCGGGGATGCTTGCCGGGAGAGGCTTGCCGGGAGAGGCTTGGGGGCTGATTGCTGATGTAATGCTTCACGACCTAATAGAGCTCATTACACAATGAGGATTTGCCTATCACTTCCACCAGCAATGTTTTCCCATTTCTCCGCATCTTGTATTTCTTGGAGTACTTCCGTTCAAGTCTTGCAACTTCCAGGCCTAATCAAAGTAAATAATTCAGCCAATTTTAAGGAGATTCTCATCCAATAATCTCCTCAATTTTGTTGCTCAAATCTAAAGGTCAGCTTTATCAGCATGACAAATTATCTGCAAATGTAGTAACGACATAAAAACACCAATTACCTATCCCTATCGCACAGGCCAAGAATATCTTATAACCCCTCATCTTTAACCTTATTCTGAACCTGGTAATTTGATAAACAAATTTAAAACTCAGAAAAGAATGCAATTCTTATCTCACAAATTTTGTGAAAAAAAGCTTAGATAATATCTGTCAGAAATTACAGAAGTTTTCTCTGTGTATCATATAGTCCTGTTTTTTTTTCACTCCAAAAATATGGAAAGTTCACAGGTCTGAAATAAAACAATAATACGCTTTTATGTGGAAAAGAGTAAAAACATTAAAAAGTTTGCTTTCTTCCTTTTAACTGTATCCAAATAATCAAATGGTGAAAATAGCAATTAGGTTCGGTATCAGTTATGCTATGTAAATGCCCAGTATTTATCACTGCTGGGGTGTTTTAAATGTGTGTTTGATGTCCGTGTGACAATGGACCAGTACTTTACTATGTGTTATTATGCCACTTTTATGCTTCACTGCACATTTTCTTTATTCAATTCTTTCTGGTAGATACCCTGAAGAAACCTCAAACAACACACCCCAATTCCTATTGTACTAATAATAACATTATAGTAATGTATATTAAAAAAATACAAAAAAAACAGATCTGATATAGATCAGTACATATATTTTAATAATGAATAAATCAGACATTTCTCATATTGCTAAGTAATTTCATTTTATAACTGCCAAGTTATTTCATTTTATATATATATAAATATATATATGCATATTCTCAAAGGACACTGCTCCGCCAGTATGTTGAGTTACGTCACACATTAGCATACATTAAAATTTTACAACTTTAAATTTAAACTCTCCCTTTTCAACTCCCATGATTCATAGCAAGTTACTCAACCCATCATATCAATCAATCATTTCCTGACAGTCTTATTTCTCTCCTTCACTTCCATTTGAATTAACCACCACAAAAGTGCCACACCTTCCTAGAAGACACCACACAGTCAGAAACTGCATTTTTCTCATATAAATCAATCTCCCCGGATTGCACAGATAAAATGTATGCATCTTACCGTACAAGTGCGAGGTCCATGTTGGCAGGATGTAACATGCTAAAACCAATCAACATTCAGGCGAGAGTCATTGTCTTCACTTTCTTCTGATTGGTTAATTGAAATTTATACCTCCTCGCTGTCTCTATTGCCGCAGATATCAAAAGAGTCCTCGGCAACAACGCTATATATCTCTATAGTTTTTTTCTCAAAGTTAAAGCGATTCTATGGAACTATTTTTCTTCCAAATGTTCTTATATATTGGCAGTTGGATAAAATATATAGATATATATATATATATGACTTTTGGTAGAAGTATGAAGACTTTTAGGAGATAAACTAACAAGAGGCCGGCTGCCGTGATTAAGTCGACTCTTGACAACGCAAGATGGATCCTAATCAAAGACAAACCAGGAGATCTGCCAAAGACAAGATGTATGTACATGGGGGGCACTTGTCATTTATGAGAGACAATGTGCGCTGGGTGGGCTGTCACTCAGCCTGCTGATTGACACCTGGCGTTGTTGCTACGCAGGCAGCCTGCCGTCGTCGCCTCACACAGCCCTCGCAGTCACAGCCATTGTTACGGCTGTGTACACAACAGACTTATGTATTGTTCTACACTCTCCCTACATTTTTGTATAGGTGCTGTCAATCCTGACAGATGGGTACGCCCCCTCTTAGGCCCAATAGATAGGTGAGTGATAATATCTGCATGCATTTTACTTTTCCACTACTATAGAGTTGATACTTCAACCAAACCAATAACACCAGAGTTTGTTAGTTTATATATGATATCCAAGGGTCGCCTCTATGGATTTTTTTTATACTATTTTCACATAAGAATAAACATATAACCATGTAATTTCCCCTCTGTAAAACACCAATCATGTTTTTTTTGGTATGTGCCAATATAAACTTTTTGAGTGACAAAATAAATGGCCTTTTTGAGTGACAAAATAAATGGCCTTTTTGAGTGACAAGATAAATGACCTTATTGAGTGACAATTGAAATACTCTGCTTTATCTGAAAATTTAGTTGGCAGAACAATGGTCATGACTATGCAATAAATCAATTCACATTAACAGAATTCACCAAAAAGATGATGTTTCTCAAGTTCTTAGAGTAATGTTCTATTCCCTGTCCAATCCCAAGTATGACTATAGCTGATAGAGTGTGTTAGTCGGCTTGCCATAGGATTACATAAGCCCCAACACTTCTTCTCAAATATAAAATATTCAATAAACCTTAATGTTCAACATTGTTGGGTGCTCTATAGAAATGCATCTAATTTTGTGCGTGGTGCCTTTAGCTTTCTTGCACAATTGCCTATTATGTGATTGTTTAATTTGTGGCCATTCACCTCCTATGTCTCTAAAGGCACGGCCCAATCCCCTGGTTGCTCTGCGGCACAGGTAATCTTCAATGTCCAGCGATGTAACCAAAGCCACATGTACATACCTTTCAGGGATGCATATCAATTAGCAGTGAAAGACATTTCTATTCAATATTGCTTATGTGTATGGTTCGCTAATTGTGGTGCCTCAAAATGGCCAACATATGACTTTATTAAATTAAAAGCTAGTCTGGAGAAAGTTGCATAGGGGCACTATACATAAGTGATGGGTTGGGCACTGGGAATAAAAGTTTGATAACACCTATTGTTTAAAACAAACAGAACCCTTTCGCTGGTGTATTGATTTTGCCTGCTGAATAAAGCCGCTCAGAGCTAGTCAATGCATAGCTATACTCTCAGGACCCCGGCTTAGTGGTTGCCTGATGAAAATATGATGTAACATCCATTTTAATTAGCAAAAATGAATGCTATGTTACATAAGAGGCTGCTGCAGCATGCCCTATCAGCAAACACAGGCAAGTAGTGCAGAGATGGCTCATAGCTCTGCCGCAAAACAATGGTCAAAACAATGGCCTCCTGCGGGTGCTCAGCTGCCATTAAAACAAATGCCACTCTAAGTCAGTAATACCCTGCCCTGGCACGCGTCACACTCACCACCCAAACTATTGACCACATTAAACACTCCACAATCTCAAGTAGACAACTTGTATACAATGAGAAGCTTTATATCTTATACACTGACCAATTTGCCATTGTTTCCATTTATTTTCTTGACACTAATTTGTTTGATAACATCTCTATATGACCGGTTTCCCTCAATACATGAAAGGAGCTTTCACAAGTTTTCTCTGTTGATCTCTGGAATCTGACAACAACTTTGCAAGCTGCAAGGATGTAATTCTAATAATCTGGAATTGTTCTTCTCGTTTTACCTTTAAATTTAATAGCAAATAGATAAACAACTGGACCCACACAAATACATATGTATTATAAATAAATAATGGACAAACTGTACAGATCCATTAAACTTGTCTCTTTAAAAGTTAAAAGTCATATTGCAAAAGTACTTTTCCATTCAAACCAAACATCTTGAAAGCACTTTGAAACATGACTGTGGAGTTTTGCTTAATGTTCAAAGTTGTATGATATTGAACCTAAAGAGCTACTACAATACGAAGTGATGCTCAAAGCTCTACCGGACGCATGCCGTCTCTGCACATCATGTAATATGCCATCTATTGCAATACACACCGGCCATCTTTGATCTGAAATATCTCTGTCGCCACCGATTAAAAGGCACACAGATTTCACATCATTTTTCATCATTGTTGAACAGAAAGGAAAAAAATGACCTTGGTACCCCCGGAAAGATAAAGGAACTTATTCCGTCTGTCCAGTCTTTTTTGGTGTAATACATTTTTCTTTGTGGTTCATTGGCTTAGAGGTCCTCTTCTTTGTATTCACAGAGATATCTCAGACGCAATTCCCACATTTCCAAAAAGGTCATTTCCTATAAGACACATGAGAAGCTTTAAGTCATTTTTTCTCAAGGCAACCAATTTTCTAACCATCTTTTAGGAGAAATGGAAAACAGAAATTGAATCTACATGTTTGCTCATGAATCTCCTGTAGACATATCATTTTCCTATTAGGATGACCTAACAAACAGTACTGGGCAATCTCAGACATCAAAAAGGTCATATATCTCAGAGAAAGTATGTAACATACTTTAATATATACAGAGGTTACATCTGTGATAAATTCAAGATTCTGCTATTTTCTTTGACACAGAAAATATAAATACAGACATTGTACACCCAGCCTTTGTGATGTTACGCTATTCTGCAAGACCTTTGCCTGCTTTAATAAATGGCAATCCATCAATATTGAAAGAATGTAATAAAATCTTTTCAGCATTTGAAATTTTTTTCAACAAAATTGGAGAATTTACCATCTGCTGATGTCTCATAAGATGTGATTGTTGGTTGACCAAAATGGCATCCCATTGTTGTAGGGCCTTTGTCGTCGTGGTTACGCCACCTTAAGTATAGCCACGGTGCTTTACTTGATGCTGATGACCGATAGCTACCCGTAGATGCACGGCCAAATTGCGTAATGCACGCTCAGACATTACCACCCAAAACACCCGTGAACTTTTGACACAGCCAAAAGAATACCCATCTTTTTTCAAATGTAAATTCGTAAAATGGAAATGGCCTCTTGTAGTTTGTGTTTCCCGAATTTTTAGCGGAGGTTATGTCATTGACGAGTCATAAAGTACACTACATACACTTGACCCACAATGGTGAACTTGTCTGGTGGCGGAGAGAGAAAAAAATGCCATCCATTCAAATTTGAAATTTTTGTCAGTTTGGCATTTTAAAGAGAATGGAAATTAATTTGGATTCTAAAATTACTCAAGATGATCGTTCGAAAAGTCTCTTTGTTATTCATTTTCTGACGGTAGAAAGTACAGACATCATAAAAACTAAAATAAGCTAGATCCTAAATCTGAAAGAGCCAAATTACAAAAATCTGAAACTGCTTCATTACAAAACAAAACTGAAATTGAAACTGTCATTGGCAAACTGACAAATTGAATTTCCGACAAATCATATTTAATTGTTCATTAGCAATCAATACATCCTGTGATATTCTAGCCTTCCATAGAAGCATACATGTATACTTTTTGTGTGTTGTGTACAGCTTTTCTACAGCAAAGACTTCATATTTCAAAGAAAAAGAAGGCAACCAGGTTGTTTTTCATCATCTGCCAGTGTTACACTTGGGTGTGGTGTATCCACGGGTTCTGCCAGTTATAAAAGCTGGTGGGATGTTGGATGGCAAACACAGGGGGCTTGATGCCGCGGGAAACAAATCAACTTTATTGAAGTCCTTTACACCTGTATCTGCCACAATAAAAGAATACAGTGTCAAAAAGATAGTCCTAATGGATATATTGCACCGCGGCGGAGTGTCAAGACTGCACCGCACTAAGCATATTGGCTTCAGCCGCGGAAAATATTGGACTGAAGTAATAAAAATCATCACCCTCTCTGATGTGTACCAGATGTGTGGTAAATTTCATCTTGAAATGCAATTGCAATCTACAGCTTATTTGCATATTGATTGGATCAACACTTGCTGATTATTGCATTTTTAATCATTTATCACTTTATTTTGACCATGTGATTAATTCCATAATTTACGACCAGTTTAGGTAGCCAGTGTCCACTATGGGGGATTTGATTAAATACACTTCTGCCTTTATGTGCCCTGCATATACACACTGCTTATAGCATTGATCAATCACACATTAGCCGATATTTTTTCAAGGTGAGGGGATTACAAACAGCAAAATGACAGCGATCAACATGGATACTTTAAGCTCCTCAGGTGCATAGGAAATTACATATCAAAACAGTTGATTTATGATTTTGATACAGTTTTTTTACCTTCCATTATGGCATGGTTGCTTTATTTAGCACCATTTTTCCCATCAGCCTGGTGCAAAAAGCGCCAGAAACAAAGCCACAGGTAATATGTTACGCAATCATGTACAAACATGGAGCATGCAAGCAAACACAACACCAGTATCATATTCATAGGACCTTTGTATTTTTGCTCTTATTGCTTACACCTGGTGACGCAACCATAAAGAAGGCCAATATGACCTTTTATTGGGAAAAAGTTATATCATGTGCCAATACTTACATACATACACATGCATGGATATATTGTGATGACTGTGTTTTTGCTGCGTGTTGTAACATAAGGAGGGGGAGTTATGCAAATATTGTACACTCTCTGGTCACTTTTATTTCATAGTTTGTACTCATGGAATGAGTCACATTTTTGTGTGACCTAAATATATTAAGCACTAAACAAAATCCACTTTTTATGAGCTGTATATGTATATATATGAGGTATTGGTATATATTATATTGGTTGGACCATTAGACCAACTCAAATGGCTGGTTCAAACTCTCTGATTGTGTATAAAGCTTTCTTTCTCCTATATTTGTTTAATAAAACTTATGTGAAAAAATTACGGTAAAATATTTAAGATAAATTTATAACTGTAATCTATCAATGGCTGAATGAGATTTTTGTTCAACAAAAAGTTATGAAAATACGTTTTTTCCATAAAAATATTGATATTGGTAAAAATTAAATTCATATATTATCAATGGCTGATTAAGATCTTTACAGGCAACCAAAACATCATTAAGTTATAACAGTAAACTCTTGTACCATAAATTCTTCTATTTTCTGCGAGCATATATTCAGCAAAAAGAAGCCAATTTTCCATTTCATCCCTTTATATTTCCTGTCATCACGAATTAGTTTATTGGTATATTATAGATTTTATCAAAGCAAACTAATAATTTACTCAATTAAAAAGTACATTTTTATTGGTCGTATATTCCTGGACTTCAATTGACAAAAACAGAAAATTTCTCATTTTGTTTCTCAATATTTTCAGAACTATAGTTCAAATAGATTTGAGTGAATATTCAAGGTCTGAGGGCACAAGCTGTGCTAGGAGTACAGGAGGAAAATAAGCCCTGGGTATCACACAATGCATATCATGCCTTCCATTCTAACCATGTTAAAATAATCATTGAAAAAGCACAGATTAATTGACTGGCGTTTCTCAGGTCTGAAACCTCAATGTCCCTTATTCTTTATCTGACATTGAATTTATATAATTTTTGAAAAGATGTACATGTATCTATAATTTTCGGAAGAAAAAAATTCTATCTTCTTGACAAAGGAATTAAATAAAATTACTGAATTTGAAAATTTAATATGCTATTGTGAGGAGAAATTTGAGTTTATTCTTTGCTAACAGAAATGATTGCTTGCCAAATAAAACTGCTATTCATACCCGATTCATATTTTCATTTCATTGAAATGCTTCATAGAAAAAGTCGAATGGAAAAATGAAATAATGAATCTCAATAGATATGTTGCTTAATAGCAGCCTAGCTATTGTAAAATATATCATTTCTCAGATTTCAGTGCTTTTATTGTTCAGGATTGTGGTACCCAGTAATTGAATTGTATCAGCATTCTCTCATTGCATTCTTGTCACATTATTGAGTGTAGGAACAGAAATTTCTCGTATTCACACCATGGGTCATGATATCCGTCATCTCAATAAACTTTCCATAATACATTTTTTTCTCAATCAAAATTTCACAATAAATCCAAATGGACATGAAAAAAAAAATAACATCATCTGACCAATGAGAGGAAGATAGATGCAAAAGGCTTTATTTGAGGCAGGCTTGGTGAATCATGTTGCCTCTGATAACTTTGTGACAAGTGTTGGCAAGTGTTGTCTATCACCTCTTTGACTGACCAGTGCCTTGTCACCCTGTTGACAGGCCAGCCCTTTCACAACCCTTTAACTTTACCCTGCCTTGTCATCCCTTCGACTCTACCCTGCATTGTCACCCCTTTGACTACGCCCTGCCTTGTAACCCCTTTGACTACACCCTGCCTTGTCACCCCTTTGACTACACCCTGCCTTGTCACCCCTTTGACTAAACCCTGCCTTGTCACCCCTTTGACTAAACCCTGCCTTGTCACCCCTTTGACTCTACCCTGCCCTGTCACCCCTTCGACTCTACCCTGCCTTGTCACCCCTCTGACCACACCCTGCCCTGTCACCCCTTTGACTACGCCCTGCCCTGTCACCCACCTGCTTATGGTCTGTGCCATGTCTTCAGATAGATCCTTGTTACATTGCTGAAGTGTCTTGACCACGGCGGCTGCTGCCGCGGCTACGGCTGACGGAGTAGATGAAGAGCTCCCCGCTGAAGGCAGAGAGGGACGCGGCAGCTCTGTGCTCAACATCCTCAGTGTCTCTCAATACTTCTCTTTCTAATGTTTCTGATTTTTCTTTCTTTTTTTTTTAATCTCGAGGCTCATTCACGATGACTCATTTGTGTTTTGAGGCGAATTGTTGCTCACGCCTGAAAGCGAATGAGCAGAATGCGGTGAAAGTCTGAGCTCAGCCAATAAGGAATGACTAAGTCCGTCCTGGGACCGATAAAAGATGTTGTTTGTCTCAGAAACTAATATCCCTTTTTCTCTGGCACATCCGGGAGATGTTGACTTGGTGCAAAACCCACATAAAGTGATGGATAGTATGATAGGAGTGGTCAGTTTATGGTCTGGACACCGGTCAGTGTGGCTGTAACAACAACACAACTGAGTGACCAGCTCCTACTCAATAACACCCTAATAGAGCCCACACTAATATATGGGCATTCACAACCAAAAATCAATATCCACTATGCTCCTCCAGGTTCATCAGTTTTTAGCTGTCGTAATATCCGGAATACAGCACTCACTCGCAACTGACCACTGTCCACTCAGTTATGAGGAAGCTGCCGGACTGGTCACCATAGCAACCAAATCCTTCAAATCCCACTTTGTCTCCTTCACACTATGCAAGTTTTTTGTCTTATTATGTCAAGTCCACATGCACCGAGGAAGCGGGTATGACAATAGGCACACGTCTAAAACAAAGATTCAAGCTGCGGCGATTAACCAACTGACCAATCCGAGCCTAATATCACTTTTTTCTAGAGCCCACAATGACTGATACACTGCCATATGTCATTTTGTTTTTCAACGGGCCTAATTTTTGCTGGTGTTTGGTGATAATACACACAGGCTTGGGACACCTGCTCAAGTTTTTGTGTGATTATGTAACTGTTGTGTACTGAGTCCCTATTGGTCAATGCCTTTTGTCCTGGTCCCCTCACACTACGGGTGGTATAGACTGGTGCCATAACTCCATCCCATCCCACACACACACTCCCATTAAAAATAATCCCATTACCCTACCAAATTATTAATTTTTCCCCTGGCGTTTTACATAATAACTGTCATATATGTTATATTGACCCATCACACTGTTTCAATAAAGCACCATTCTGGTGTGAGCTACAGTTCAATATCACAGTTCTCGTTCAATTTATGGAACAAAATTACTCAGTTTTGCTGGGAATAACAAAACCATAATGGCACAAACTGACATTTAACAATAACAATGTTGACCACATGTCCTTTCAAATTGTGCGACAAATTCTCTGAAACTCACATAAATCCTAAAACATATTGACAGTTTTCTTTAATTGCTATTAAAAAAATGTATCGTTAACAGATAATTCAATTCCAAAGAGTCAATCCTTTTTTTAACAAGTTTATGGAGGAAAAAATAGTAATCAATGCAACATGTTTCTCTTACTAAGTTCTTAAGTATTTAAATATTTGTTGTTTGGTATGATTTTACGGAAAATCTATTCTCTTACCAAGAAATGTACTATCATTTAATAATCAGCATCATTACATCATTGCATAACTCTAATACCGGGATGGCGTAATTTTCTGAAATTACCTGATTTAAGGTTGAAAGAAAATCTCATCTAATTTTCTAAAAAGGCAAAAAAGAAGTCTCTATTAGATTCCATTAGTAGTAAACCCCTGTTATCCCTGTGGGAGGGCTGCAGGTGCAATGCTGGGGTTAAATGTTATAACCCTAATGGAAAAATGAGGTTAATCAATCTGACCTATGAATACAAAGAAGAGCATTCCTCAGTTACAAGTGACGATGTGTTTTATTGTGAAAGGGCTTATAGGTTAAAGGTCCTGTGCAAAAATCAGCAACTTTGACCTTCTGTGTTTATGGTGCACACAAAAGGGCATGGACCTTTTTGGTTTGAGGGCATTGAATGTTAACCCCTTCCAATATGGAGGAGCGGCTTTGTTGACGGTCACAAACCACCAGGAGAGAGATAAATGCGTAAAAATACACTAACACTCTGCTAATTACTGGACACTTGTTCGCATCTTGTCTTTGAGATTTGAGGAACAATGAGCATTGGGAATAAAGAGACGTGTGAAATCTCATGAAGATTTGGGGGAGTGGAGCGTGCAGCTAACACGCCTCCCTGCACAAGAAACAAGGATAAATTTCAGAGCGGACCAGCGTCTTTCACGGTTGTGAGGCGAAAGCTTTGTAATCGTGTATTGCACAATGCAGTGCTACAAACACATCTGTGCGGCTTAATGCAACGTTAATAGAATCTTAGTGTTGCTGTGTCAAAAATGATGTATTTGCCTGCTTGTCTGTTTTGTTCTGATTTCACTGTGGAAATCTGGAACAACAATTTGCTGATTCTTTGGGTTTGAAAGACTCATGTCTTCTTTTATGCTTACCAAAATTTTCTAAACTTCCTAAAACCATAATGGATTTATATTTGATCAATCATATTTCAACTAAAATGATAAAATGAAATAGTTGAACTATGAAATGTCACTTATGTGAATTATTTTACCCTGAGCCTTATACTTCCTCTCCACATCCCATTTTTATTATTTTACCAGTAAGCGATATTTGAGATTTCTAATATACATTCATTACGGTGTGTTTCCACTCGTCGCTGGCCTCGTGCGGCACAATGCCTCGCTCGTGTTCAAAACATCATTAGCGATAAAATCATTGAGACAATCCAACCCCTCACAACAAAAGACCTAGAAAGGCTTTTGTCAGAGCCTCTTAATACACCCACCCATTAGAAACCATAGAAAGCATTCCCTCACTCGGCCAATTTTTGTCATTACCAATAGTCCAGAGCCCTTTTGTTTTTACACAGGGCAGCATGCAGTGTTCATGAATATCAAAAGCTTGGCTAGCGTCAGTGCTAAAATCAACACCAGGTGATGGGAGTCAAGTATTTTCCCTATTCCCTCCAGTTCTCAGCCATTGGGATCTTATTTGTCTTCCTCCAATAAGCCATTTTGTCAACATCAGAAGGGCCTTTGTCCCCCTGCCTTCAAATAAGCTAGCTATCTAGCACCAACAACATATAATTTCCTCCCTTTATCATGTTTTTTCAGCCTTTGTGTGCTGAAATGTTAACCAGATGATAACTGCCTTCAAAAATCACAGGACCACTTTTTTGTCTAGACCCCCTGTGTGGGGTAACTGGATTTACAAAGAACTATAGTGGTGAAACAAATACATTGACAGAGAAACAGCTGGGTAATTAGTGTTTTGTTTGAAGTAATTAGCATTTTTGTTAATTTGCCGACAAGCTTGGTATTATCACAGCAGGAACAAATACCAACATATGCGTGTGTTCTGCACTATACATATTCACATATCTTCATGTGAAAAAATGCTGCAGTTTTGAACATTCAAATATGTTAACAGAAGTAAACAAGCACCATAACCTTGGGGGAAAGGCATTTGACCATGGATCAAAATATTCTTAAAGTGATCAATTTCAATATTAAAACCAACACCAGAAAATGTGATATATTTTGTTTCTTGATCTTAACTAAGCCATTTATATTCACAACAATTCTCTTTCCACCCAAAATGCATGTGCAATTATATGTGTTCATACCACGATTTACTGAATAAAAAATAATTAAGCATTCCCATATATGAGTTTGTAATAATGATACCACAATTTATTAGGACTCTGACTCATGAGAGCTGTTTTTATTGTTATTACCACAGAAAAAGATAAAAGTACCACTGCTGCCAGAATAATTTGATACACATCTCAATCTAATCATTTGTTGCGGTATAAAATTCCGGCACTGGAGTGGGGTGTGAGTCGCATATTGACTTGAATCAGAGTAATCCTGCTCATTTGCTATGGGTCAGAACCTTTTTGATAGCCTCTGACCCGATTCATTGTTCTCTTTTGTTGTTCCTATAAAACACTAATCGGGCAACAAGATGTCTTTATTTGGCCCATATGGCGGGGTCTGGGTTGTGTGGGTACTGAGGGCTTCTCTGTTGCTCCCCTTACACTCCACTTGCCCCAATCAAACACCAACAGCATCTTCAAGTGGAATTAAAAAAATAATCAAAGCCCCAGGGTAAGGGGGTGTCTCTGTAAGGGGTCGCGAGTAGGTCAAGTGTGGCCATTCGGGCCAAATTAGGCGTGTGCCCCGGAACAAAAGGTACGTGCAGGAGCCTGATTGAGTGGGAGCGAATTTTGATTGGAGGAACCTGCTAAAAATTGGGTATTCTGCCCCATGCATGACTGCACCTTTTGTGAGGTTTTTGTGAAGGGGGTTCACAGTTGGCAGCCCCCCCTCACCCCCCATCGTGAGGGTGGAGAGAGGAGGCTGGAACAATGCCCTGGCCTATTACCCCGGCTGTAGCCCCTCCCGCTCACTATCTCTCCCGTATCTCCCATCTTCACGCATCCTCCATAAAATTCATTTCCAGGAAATAACATCCAACCATAAACAAAAATTACTTCTAGGAATATTTTGCAATCCTATTTTATCAAGTAATCCATATATTCATAATCATGTTCATCAAATGTGCAAAAAAAATTGTCATGTTTCATCTAGAATGATCTATTTTCTTTTACTGCTGATTTGACATGAAATGCAATTTCTATATGCCGGGAGTAAAACAACATGGCTGCCTCGGGGAGTGTTATGTAATCAACTGAGGATGGAGCGTTGCTGGCCATGGTCACTAATTCAGATAATTGTAGTGTTCTCATTTTTCACCAGATGTCACCCTTGTGCTGTGTTCATTTGAACAATTTTTAAACCCAATGAACTGGACTTCTGAATGATATAGCTAATCATTATCAAACAGAACACATAAAACTGCACTAATCAACACGCATGTCTTTTACAAAAGTAGAACCTCTCTGTGTTTATAACACCATGGAAATTTTCTTGATGAAATTAATCAAAATTTGATGTATCTGTGCTTGATAACCTCTGTTCTGTTCACTTGTTTACATCCGGTATGTATTGATTTTATGGCCATCCAGGAGCAAAGCACAATAACAACTTAAAAATGTCCCACGGGCCTTCTAAACAGGATATAGACATAAAAAAATATGAGATATGTTTTTCTCATTTTTATGGAGTGATGAGACTCCTGTGGAGGGTATTTTTGGTGATTGTACTTGTTGACCCTGGTCAGCGAGTGGTCATCCATCAGCCTAGATGTGCAGCATGCCTGGTCCGGAGGCTGAGGCTGGAGATGGGCGGGAGGAAGGGAGGGAGTCCGATGCTCCCTGACCCTCAGCATCCTCCTCACCATCTGACCCCCACACTACCACATATAATATTAGAAATACTGCACATCATTTCTGTGATCATGAGAAATTTGTATATCAATGCTGACTTGCTGCTTGCACCCTAGCTAATATCTTTGACTAAATCTATACACTAAACCACTCCGCAAGAAATGGGGCAAAGGTCAGAGATGTCAAGTGCTTTTGCTGAGCCAAAAGGGAGAACTTTTATTGGATAAGCCTATAGTGCAGGACAATAATTGGCATATCCTGACCTCTACATTTTTTATTAATATATTAAAACTAATATAACTAAAATTTTACGATAAAATACATAAACCTTAATACAAATACTATTATCACATATTTTTGTATGAGCTATCAACTTCTCACAAATATAATTTGATCATATTCTCCGTGCATTCTAGTAAAATGGGAATATTTCAGGATCTGACATTTTCTTGATTCTCCCATGACGATGACTGACCACTACCCCCATGGTCCCTCCCTGCTGACCACTGCAAGGTAACCATGGCAACATAAACTGGTGTTGAGCAGCCAGATTTTTTTATCTAGCTTCTCTGTGCCAAACCTGTCAAAATGGAATCCCCCAATGCCTTCCACAAAGATGGATATCGCCATGTTCATTCACTGACTGACCCCCTCCCCAAACTACGGGTAAATTCCCACATTCCCTGCCAGGCTTGACCGTCATTACTGACCCAACCTCTGCATTTCTCTATCTTCAACTTGACTCCAAAGTTCAAACTGTCAAAAACACTAGCTCACTACATTGACTGGCACAATCATGTCTAATATTTTATCAAGCTGCACTTTTGAACTGGTGAAATTCAATATTTCAAATCACACCATTTCCTTGATCACAATCAAGGAAACAATGTTGGCAATCACATTATCACTTTTCTTTTCAGTTTGACCCTAAAAATATATTTTTCAGATCTCATAAGATGATGTTTTTTTCTGTATTTTACAATGTTACTTATCTCTGATAGTCCATTCTAGGAATCTTCACTGTCTGGGGCAAAAGTTACATTATTTTATGTAAATGTAAGTCTTGTATAATCCTTGTTTATTTATTCTGGTCTTTTTGTTATATCATCAGTTTGCCAAATATATTCCCTGAGCGGATTATCAAAATACTAGCAGGAGTTGGTTGCAGAAGCTTCTGGGTGCCTGTTTATGCTTCACAAACATGTGGCAGCATTTCTCTGCAGACGCTTTTCTGCAAGAGAAGTTCCACAGAGCTTATTGATTTTTAAGCAGGGTCCAGACTGGGATGAAGCACTCTGCCTTGTTACATAACTTGCTCCTTGTGGTGCAGCCTTTCAATCAGGATTACCCAAGAGGACTCACAAAGATGCATGCACTAAGGGGCATTGCACATCCCCCAGGAAAATAAAATGAGATGTTTGATGCACGAAATGCAAAGTACTCGTCCATATTCTGTCTTGAGGGTGAAGTGAAATTAGGTAAACGAGCAGGACAGAATAAACGCCAGCTTTGGCCTTGGTCATAGGTTGGGGCCTAATTGATCAACACAAAATGGATTGAGATTCATTCACCATTCAAAAGCAGTGCCATCCTGCTCATCAGGGCCCAGGCATTATGTAAAAATTCCCCAGCCTTTTCTTGTTTGGTCCAATTTCGTCTTGTGAATAGAGATGCTTTGAATGTGAACAAATTGTGGCAAGAAGGTCAAGGGATCTACCCGCTTCCTCTGTGGGTCAAATCACTTGATCTCTGCTCATTGACTGTAAACAATGTAAGTTATGCACATGTTGTTCACACCCACATTACAATGCTCAATTGCTTACTCACAGTAAACTCCTTACTGACATCTTACTGCTTCAACTGCTTACTGATATCTTGTTGTTTTGACTACTTACTGATATCTTACTGCTTTGACTCCTTACTGATATCATACTGCTTTAACTTCTTACTGATATCTTACTGCTTTAACTCCTTACTGACATCTTACTGCTTTGACTACTTACTGATATTTTACTAACTTGACTGCTTACTGACACAGCTTTCTTACTGATTCATACACAATGATGATATATACCTCATTGAGATTCCTCTAACCTTATTATTACTCATCTTCAAGAAACTCCTGTTTTATAAATATTTTGAAACATTCAACAGACAAGTACATAAAGATAAGGAGAATATATATATACACCTGATTATAATGTTAACTTATTTCATATTAAATTAAGTGATTAATTTAGTGGTTTGGTGACTCAGATGAGATCAAGATGATGATGTCATAAGAAGGAGTCCTGAATATATTTTGATCAGATGTATGACTAATATCGAACAGATCCCTTCACTTTGTTATGGACGCAACATTATTTTCAAAATATTTATTATATTTCTAATTTTGTTCCAAAAAGTTACTTAATTCATGAACAATGCATGAATTTTAATGTCTTGAAATGTGTTCATTGTTCTGGGGAGGTTTTTTTCGCCAATTTGCTGGTATTGATCAACAATTATCTATCCGCCATTCAATTATATGAAATATTAAATGCTGGTTTTTCACAGCATTTAGGTTGATTTGATCTGTTATGGAATTTATAACTCCAAACTCTACATCTGAATGTTACTTAAATCCATGAGATGGCAAGCTGATCACTGTTGTTAGAGAAATATATCAGAGAAAGGGATTACTTTATGCTAAAGATGAATGAATGCAACACAAAGATACATTTGCAATGATAAAAAAAGCCTTAACTTACTGTGATGACAAGAGGAAGGTTAAGAGAAACATCTTGTCTCAGTTAAATACATATTTAGGATAACCTGGTAATGTTTATTATGATTTTTAGTTTTGCCTGCATTCCATTTTTGTTATTCCCTGCTGTAATATTCATATCCTTCCCCTGATTTCAGAGTGAAATTCCCATAAAACGTCAAACCAGTTAGCATGGTTCTTCTGGAAATGATGAAGTTTCAACCTAAGAACAACTTTAACAACTTGAATGCTCAATATCTGCCAACATTATAATAAATCATAGAATCCTTAACATCCTCAATATAAGTTCTCACAGAATTGTCACCTGTGCTCAATATAAGTTCTCATGAAATCAGTAACTGTGCTCAATATAAGTCCTAACAGAATCAGTAACTGTGCTCAATATAAGTCCTAACAGAATCAGTAACTGTGCTCAATATAAGTCCTAACAGAATCAGTAACTGTGCTCAATATAAGTCCTAACAGAATCAGTAACTGTGCTCAATATAAGTCCTAACAGAATCAGTAACTGTGCATTTTGTTATAATGAGTAATGACATGTGATAAGTAAATATCTATTGCCCCACAATTTACAAATGCAATTAAATGAATCAAAAATACATTTAAAAAATCACAACTGGAACATAAATGAAATTGGATTATAAAATCTGTGCAAATTATTGATTTTTTAAAAAAAGTGACTATCTTGTTTATTTTGCATATGCTGTGAGAGAACTATCAAAACCATATCTATATGATATAAATAATATAAATCAATAAATATGCATGAAAACACCACATATTACAAATATTAACCCATCTCAAAAAGTTATTTTGACTAACTGGGGTCCATTGGAAGAGGGAACAACTAAATTTAGAAACTAAGTGCAGCCTGGATAAGTAACCACTTGGTGGCAGAAACTAAGTGCAGCCTGGATAAGTAACCACTTGATAGAAGCACCTAAGTGCAGCCTGGATAAGTAACCACTTGATGGCAGAAACTAAGTGCAGCCTGGATAAGTAACCACTTGATAGTAGAAACTAAGTGCAGCCTGGATAAGTAACCACTTCATAGTAGAAACTAAGTGCAGCCTGGATAAGTAACCACTTGATGGTAGAAACTAAGTGCAGCCTGGATAAGTAACCACTTGATAGAAGCACCTAAGTGCGGCCTGGATAAGTAACCACTTGATAGTAGAAACTAAGTGCAGCCTGGATAATTAACCACTTGATAGAAGCACCTAAGTGCAGCCTGGATAAGTAACCACTTGATGGTAGAAACTATGTGCAGCCTGGATAAGTAACCACTTGATGGCAGAAACTAAGTGCAGCCTGGATAAGTAACCACTTGATGGCAGAAACTAAGTGCAGCCTGGATAAGTAACCACTTGATAGTAGAAACTAAGTGCAGCCTGGATAAGTAACCACTTCATAGTAGAAACTAAGTGCAGCCTGGATAAGTAACCACTTGATGGTAGAAACTAAGTGCAGCCTGGATAAGTAACCACTTGGTGGCAGAAACTAAGTGCAGCCTGGATAAGTAACCACTTGATAGAAACACCTAAGTGCAGCCTGGATAAGTAACCACTTGACAGTAGAAACTAAGTACAGCCTGGATAAGTAACCACTTGATAGAAGCACCTAAGCGCGGCCTGGATAAGTAACCACTTGATAGTAGAAACTAAGTGCAGCCTGGATAAGTAACCACTTGATAGAAGCACCTAAGTGCAGCCTGGATAAGTAACCACTTCATAGTAGAAACTAAGTGCAGCCTGGATAATTAACCACTTGATAGAAGCACCTAAGTGCAGCCTGGATAAGTAACCAATCTGCAGTCTGGTTAAAGATTTATCTGATGGCAAGAACCACATAAACCTGGATAAGGAACCATTGGTTGACGACAGCATCTATTGTCAGCAGGCTTAGATCTAGGAAATGCCTGCAGCATGTATCACTATAATAAAGGCCCTGCTCACAGATATCAACTGTACTTTATGAGATGTTTAAGTGCTCTGTATCCTAATATTGTCAACACAAAACAATTCATCACCTTACCTCACTGCTTCATAACTGTCAATCACACTGCCCTGACCACCTATATATAACAGCTCACCTATCAGATCAGGAACAAGTCATTTACATGCATTCATCCCATGAATATAAAGCTGATATGGCATTCCAGGAAAGGTCATCCTATCAGTCAAATCATTCCTTCAGATAATCTTTTGTTTTTTTATTTTTTTTTCATCAAGATCTAAAAAATGATTCACTATTATACCAACCAATAAAATAATATGTCAGGAAAATATCTTCACCCCATGAACTTTGTTAACCATTACTGTTGCTACAACTGTTGTTTACAACATCAAAAAATGTGAGGATAAATGTGTCTTTACTTTAATATACAATTTTGAAATTTCTACTCTCACCATTCATCAAGGTCCAATACAGTTGAAACATTCACAGATTATTTTGCTGTCTTTACTTTGATAAGACTACATCTTGTTTCCATGGTAAAAGGCTTGTTTCCAGTGTAACTGTATCTAAGCAGTTATCCAATCACTTTCAAATAAATACAAAACTTCTGATCTGACCCTTGGGATATCATGTAATGCGAACAGAGAAGGTAACAGAATACCCCCTGCTGCACACAGGACACTGTACCAGTCTCAACAAAAATGAGTTGATAAGGCACATGTGCTCAAACTGTGATTCCTGGACAAAAAGAATTTTGTGATAAGATAAAACATGAGGAAACTAACTAAAGATAAGGTTGGTAAGATAGCAGCTATTCATTCCTCATTACCAGGCCCATACCATGGCTGATGACTTTTATGAAATTCTGAAAATCAATATTCAACATACATATGCATTTAATAAATCTAATATGCAGCAATTACACACCCTATTTGGCAGATATGATGCTTATATTTTGATGTCATCATGATTCATGCTATTTATCCAAAGTTATCTTTTGGGTTGCTATCTCAACAGTACACAATACTTGTCATTTGTTATTTTTATTGGGTTTTCTTGTTAGTTTTTTTGTTTGTTTTTTATAGCATTGTAGTTTCCAGTGTTTCCTAATTGACTCACCTCATCTTGATGTGTTCTGCAGTGAGTTTTAGCATTCTAACTCTGCATGGCCAAGTGACTCGTAGGTAACTTACTGTCCAAGGCAACAAATCCAATGTCTCTGGTTATAAGAATTGCCTCTCGGTCCAATACACTAGGAAACTTTTATTTCAACTACTATGACTACTACTACTACTCAGTATTGATGAGTAGAGTAAAATAGCTGCGGAGGCTGAGCGGTGGACGTGAATGAGTGAGTGTCAGTTAATCAGACTCCATCTCCCCTCATCCTGGACACACACCACTCTCATCATCCACACCTCCCCACCATCCTGGCACAGGCCACTCTTGCCTCCAAGGGGTGGCAACTTCGCTCAGCAGGGCCAGTCCATTAGCAATTAGGGATCCCGCTCTCCTATCACACTTGTTACATAACACTGAGATATTAAACTGCCACTCATAATTCATGGGACATTATGCCCATATGTCAGAGAAACTGACAACTCTGTTCAAATAATAATGTTCCTGAAGCGGTGATAAGTTTTATAGTTTGACAGCATGTGACATAACTGTTGCATAAAATGAAATTCACTTGTCCCTGTCACATAATAAAACGTGACAATTTGATAAAATATTATATAACATCTTATAGCACAAGCCTTTTATCCAGTTTTCTTCTTTGTCTCTTCAATCTTTCATTCTTGCAATCAGTTTCAACAAGATTAAGTATGTCTTCAAACACACTCACACAACCAATACATATCTATACATATTTCTGTTTTTAATGTATATATATTTTCTCAACAATTGTCTACTGAATGGGAAAATAACTTGGAAATAAAGGTATTCTTTAAATTGATATAATATAAGAATGTGGCATTATCATTACTTATGAAAGTTTTCATTATTCAAAAAAATATATATTTCAGGAAGCAAGCATTTATTTCTCAGAAGCTTTGGATGTGTTACTACTCCCTCCCTTCCACCCCTACACCACGAAAATAGTTTGGCCCAAAAGGTCTGAGTCCAAAAGACTTATTCCTTTGTTTAAAGAGTGAAAGAGATAAAATGCTTGCAAAAGAATGATCTCAAGGAAATGAAATTTCCTGGCATGAGGCTGTCATTTTAATTGGGGTTATAACCTTTGTACCCTGTCCAGGCCCAGCACTGACCACTACCACTGACCACTGGCACTGACCATAACAAATGCCACCCACTGACCACTACCACTGACCACTTGCACTGACCATAACAAATGCCACCCACTGACCACTACCACTGACCACTGGCACTGACCATAACAAATGCCACCCACTGACCACTACCACTGACCACTACCACTGACCACTGGCACTGACCATAACAAATGCCACCCACTGACCACTACCACTGACCACTGGCACTGACCATAACAAATGCCACCCACTGACCACTACCACTGACCACTGGCACTGACCATAACAAATGCCACCCACTGACCACTACCACTGACCACTGGCACTGACCATAACAAATGCCACCCACTGACCACTACTACTGACCACTGGCACTGACCATAACAAATGCCACCCACTGACCACTACCACTGGCACTGACCATAACAAATGCCACCCACTGACCACTACCACTGGCAGTGACCACTGGCACTGACCATAACAAATGCCACCCACTGACCACTACCACTGACCACTGGCACTGACCATACCAAATGCCACCCACTCACTGCCTGCAGTAATGTCAGCCTGGTATTATACATTAATCCATAAAATAACAGTGATGGCAACAAATACTATCTGAATGACTAAGATTTAACTGAACATATCCATGCAATATGATTTCTGTAATCAGTGTATTTTTGTGACAAATTGTATTCATTCTTATCTGCAGAAGAAGTGGTGTTTACAATCCAGTCTGACATTCAGCAATATCTATATTTATATTTATACATTTATGTTTGATCTTCTTATACCTGAGCTAAACAAGAAACTTTGAAAAAACAAATACTTTTGTTCTGTTGAAAATTATGTTATCTACACACTCGTTTAGTAGATTTTTCATTTAAAAAAGTATCAAAACTATTAAAGATAAAAAAGATTTAAATGTATATATGAATATCCATGCAATCAACAATTTATTGGTTTTTAAAACTCAAATACGGTGCTAAAATTAGGCTCCCTCATGTGTACAAGCTGCTGACATATAAATTCAAGTTTAAAAAGTTGAGGTAAGCAGAGCAACAATTTTTTGACACTGTCCAATAATCAGCTCAAGGTTGGTGAAATGTTCCATGGCTGCACAAATCACACATAAAAAAACATTAATTTTTCATGATTTCAGGACTAATCAATGATATTATTTTGGCAAATTTCTCCCATATCAACTATCAAAGTTAATAATATTGTTATAAAGATAGAGAACTTGTGATTGCATAGCCTATGCCTTGCACACAGGGCTGAGCTATAATCTTCCTAATTCCTTCCTGCTGCTGTTTTATACTTAAATCATAATTATATGCTACTTCATAGCATAAGGACATATTCAGTGCTGAAATCATGTGTGAATTAATAAATGTCCAATATAAATCTCCCGGAGAAAAACAAACAAATAAATTCAAAACTGTGTTCAAATTAATATTACCCAAGGCCAGAGGAGAAATACTTTGGCAAAACTGTGAATTTTTCTGTTTCATTTTTGACAGTGGTTTTATGTGATACATTGTTCTGTCCAACATGTCCAACAAAGAGTCCCAAGCTAAATGATGTATTATATTTATTTGTACAACTCACCCATTTTCTACACTTCATCACTCACCTAAAAAACACAAAAAATACATGACATTAACATTAATCTATACAGGTATGTGCAATATTCTACAACATCATATGAACATAGTGAAAAATTGTATGTGTGTTACCCTTTTTCAAATATATGCTTAAAGTAACCAGTCACCTCATTTTGAGCACTCCCTGCATCTAACAGAGTAATGGTCAAAACATTATGATCCATTTCTTCCACAACTTATTCTTTTCAGTCTGAGAAAAATCTTTTTTATTGAGGTATGACTATTCATTCTAATGAGAAGTTTGTCCCTGATACCTATACCAATCATCAATATAAATACTATAACCAACTCGTCATCAGGATTCATAGTCCAACCAACAATGTCTGCTCCATCAATCCTAGTTACTGATTAGTCTTCTCAAAACTTTTTTCAACAGTGTTTATTCAGGCATTCATCACAGATACCAATACTGGTTGTCAAGTTACATCATCTCGCCAAAGAGTACAGCTCAATCATTTAATGTCAAGCTTTTTAAGTGTTCACTGAGGCATGAATTTTTCAACAAGCCCTTATGGAGAAAACCTTATGATATGCGAGTTTCAAGCTTAGATGTTTAATTATAAGCTGTGGTGTAAGACATGTCAACATTTTCATTTTCTGCAAAATGTTGGATTGCTGATTGAGGTGTGACTGCTCACTAAAGCGATCTTTCGTCTGGGTCCACTCTTAAAGACGTATCATTCCGCAAATAATGATAGCTCTATCTATTATAGCTACTCAATATTGGCCATGCTCTGAAAGGTGATAGACAATCAAATGGACAGACAGACGGAAAGTGATACCTTAGTCTTGCCAACAGCTGTTGCAGGCAAGACAAAATAGGAATGATTACTATTTAATATTTTAGGACCTCAACACTGGTCTGGATATGTTTATTGTATCATGCTTATCTTTTGGCAGATGATGCATTAATTCATTAACAATAACAAAAATAGAATAAATCATATGTTCAGGACAAAAATGTCATGCTAAAAAAAACAAAAAATGTATATACAGACTTCATCTGAGATCATGATGCATAAAAAATCATTTTTTAACTCATTCATTCATTGTTTTAATGCATGTAAGATCATATTCCTCACCATCCAAGAGGAGAAAAACATTTGATCTGGCACCACCAAAATTCCCAAAATACCCACTCTGTTTGATGTGAAAAAATAACGGGCTCTGCTGGCCCAGGTTTATTTATTTTGCCTGTTTATTTTTCTGTGCAGCACAAGTCTGTCCATCAAGGACTTATGTAACTCTCAGGAGGAGGCCAGGCCCTAGGAAAGCACATAGAGGTCTTCATATGCCATTACCTAACCTCCGAGTGGAAGCAAAATCCACCACGGGGAGAAAGCGGAGACTCATCATGTGTTCCGGAGACTCATGTGTTCCCAGCATCAAGTCTTGCGTAATCACCCCTATCTGTTACTGGACAGAGCAGCAGCTTCAGATCAATTTAATTTTTATGCATAATGCTCAGAGTTGACCAATCAGGGAGCTCCAGGGATACAATGTGTGCACACAAGCCTTGAGCCGGGAGCAAGTCACCACTTGGGAAATAGGCCAAGGGGCCCTCTATAACACCACCATTTTCATTTTCCCTTTACTCTGATCCAAAACTCATCTGTCTCATGGATTTTTGAGCCCAAATTAAAACTGGCCAATTTAACCTCTGCACGATTTGGTCCAATTACTCCCAGTTAATTTTGTGTGCTTTGCAGCTCAATCAGACTCTGTTGTTGGGAATTAGGACTTGCCATTTGTCATTCTCTTCGATCTTCAAGAGTTATGTAATTCTAGGATGAGAGTGTTCTCGGCCAGGGCGGCGCTGTCTATGAGGATGAAGGACACCTCCAGCTAGGGGGCGCTGCCTGGGAGGATGAAGGACACCCCCAGCTAGGGGGCGCTGTGTGGGAGGATGAAGGACACCTCCAGCTAGGGGGCGCTGTGTGGGAGGATGAAGGACACCTCCAGCTAGGGGGCGTTGTGTGGGAGGATAGAGGACACCTCCAGCTAGGGGGCGCTGTGTGGGAGGATGAAGGACACCTCCAGCTAGGGGGCGCTGTGTGGGAGGATGAAGGACACCTCCAGCTAGGGGGCGTTGTCTGGGACGATGAAGGACACCTCCACCTAGGGGGCGCTGTGTGGGAGGATGAAGGACACCTCCAGCTAGGGGGCGTTGTCTGGGACGATGAAGGACACCTCCACCTAGGGGGCGCTGTGTGGGAGGATGAAGGACACCTCCACCTAGGGGGTGCTGTCTGGGACGATGAAGGACACCCCCAGAGTGCATCTCATAGACCCACAACGATCTAGCTCAAAGAATTATCACAATATGAATGTCAATGTGTAAATCATTTTCTAAAACAGAAATTAAAGTAAAATGCATCTGTGATGGGACTGATCTTTATATGATAACTTTTTTCAGATTTCTGCATTGCATCTTGTTTTCTTTCACTAAATTTCTGGAAAACAGAGAAAAGATAATCTGTCTTAATCTATATTTATTTTCAGCCCATTGCGATTTTTTAAACCATAATCCAAAAATAAGTGTAATATAGATTCTTAAAGTTGCTTAAAATGGCATGTGCACCATTAACTATCAAAAAGATATCAAACCCATAGTTTGAAATGCATTTTTACCTGACAAAAGTTTCCATTATTCAAATGATCCCTCAAAATAGAATTGATCCAAATCACCATAAAAAACTCATTATTTATTCTTATTCACCTGCCGACCTCCCATGGTTTTCATGTCATATGTTTATCGATTTTGATACGCTTCCGTGACTTGACCCCCACCTACACTCCCCCCCCCCCCTTGAATGATTTTGTGCAATCAACATCCGTGACCAAGAAGCCAATCAGTATTAAAACATACCGAAAATGTGTGGAGGATCTTTTATTCATGTCCACATTATTACAGAAAAACATGTTTACTATATTTCTCATGAGGACTGAAAATAAAATAGAGCCAACAGAATTGCTTGGATGGTACAGAGGAGTTTTTCTCAAAACAATACCGACAAATTTTTCACTTATTCTGATCATAGAAAAGTGTAATTAGATTGATCCCATTTTTGAAGCATGTGGGTTCGCCAGATCATGGGATAAATAGATCTTTCTATTTTATCCATGGTCAGATGTGTTGACAAAACCCGAAAGTGTCATTCTTGACATGTGGCCATGTTATTACCTTGAATCCTGCTTCAACATGAGATCCCAAAATGTGACGCCATTTAACCTCATGGAAGGAATATAATTATTCTCTCCATGGTTCTCCACACCCTTGAACTAAATATTTTTGTGAAATTTGAAAATACAGTGATTTAAAAATATATTACTGGTCACATGTCATATCCTCCTATTTCACTACCTTCGTTCAGAAATAGCGCATGCTTGTAAAATATGATGCAGCATTTATTGTTAATTGGTGTTGATGATGGTTGTCAATGCCAAGATAAAAGGGATATTTATTGATCGCAATGTAAACAATGACAACCCACATTCCGGTGGCAAGGACTGCGCTGTTAGCCTCACTTACACAATGTTCTTTTCTCCGAGTACAACAGAGCCCAGCTCTGCATTGACATGTAAATATACTTATCTATAATGTAGAACTGTGTCATAACCTGGTCGAAACAAGCACAGCAAAGGTCCTGGAGGAGATTAGGATTGACCTTAATCCTGATAACAAAACACCCACTTTTCACACTCTATCCCGGAATGCCCAAGCAAATAAATATTGGTGTGACCCTTTTTTTGTTCTCTTTTTGAGAAAGGTGGAAAGGGAGTGAAGAAAAAACTGTTAGTTCTGAGAAATCCATGTGTATATATGGCGGAAACAAAAAGCTGAATGTTTAATATTCTAAAATTGTGCTCTGCCAAAATTCAGAGAAAAAGCCCTCTTTTATAACCTGTCTACTTTTTTGTTGCCACAGTCTTGTTTGTGAGTCTCAAATTGAACCTGAAATGCCTGATAAAATCTTCCTTTTTCAAACTCATTGCCAAAAAAGAAAGAAACATATTCAACTATGAGAAAATGCTGATGCTAAAAAACCCAATATAAATGCATCTTTTATGTGCAATTTTATTCAATTCTTTCAAGCAAAAATCTGAATTGACAAAAACAACGTTGACTGAGTTGACCTCTTGTGCATAACCCAGACGACAGAGATGCTGTGGGAACTCTAAACTAATCTATCTTAAGGTACCGCGTCCTACCGCTCCATCCTACCCAAGTACATCCACAAATAAATAAAAACTGTATAAAAGTTTTAATCTATTGTTTATCAACTAAATCTTTCCTTTTGTATCTTTATTGTGAACATACAATGATTTTTATTCCTTAATTTCTCCCACGTCCTTGCACACCGGAAAACTGTAAGTATTTTGTAGAGTAATCTCAGGCAGAAATTGTTAACTATTTTAAACAAATCAACTTATCAGAATGTGCAAGTTTAATAATTTTTCAGGATAAGTCAAATTCAATAATATGTGTTAACGAAAATGAAAATGAAAGGTCCATTTATCCTCCCCCATCAAGCAATTTTCATATTATTGGCCAGCCCACTTTGTCCACTTGCTATTAGTCATATTGACTTTTCCTTTTTACAAAGGGCCTTTTCTGTCAAGGACAATCCTGTAATCTGGTATTGGACGGGTCCCCCCTCCATAGTTTGGTCTACTTGATGATTGAAAAAATCACTGTGACTCATACTCGTGGAAGAAAAATAAACTCACCTAACTCTACACATGTTCTAATCTCCTCTTCCACCAGAGGGCAGCATTCCTGTGCACCATGCAATTTCATATATACCTTAATATACTTATATACCTTAATTCTTGTTCTATGCTGACCCCCTCCATGCTACTTTGCTTTTTCCCTCTATTGTAGTTCCAACTTTTCTCTATCAATACAACACATGCAAGGTTGCATGCAAAAACAACGAACTGCAAAACTGCAAAACCCACAAAAGAGTCTTCAAATACTCTCTGGGTTGGGTGCTTATCAACAGCTGGATCCCAAACACAGTTAGCCTCTTGCCTCGAATGGTACAAATCAATCTTTGTTCATATCTACCACAACACTATTCAATTATTAATCAACTTTGGATTTCATATTAACGTTTCATTAAAAAAGCCTAATCTAGATGTGGTATGTACAACAGTTTTGTGACAAGCTGATGCATATTTAATTGTTGGTCACACATTTATCATGCTCACTGGTAGCCATAGCGAACAACATCAAAAATCCACAACAGTTAAAAACACTGTGCACAAATTTTAAAATAATTATTATCGTTCTCGTATATTTTAAAAAATTTGGCTACTCTTAAAATAATAACAAAAGGATAGGAAATATAAGAAAGGTGTGATTTTTTTGTAAATACTTCAAAAGGATTGGAACAAATTAAAGGCAAACATCCATTCCATGACAATTTTAATAAATGAATACCAGTAGTCATTTTGTGTTCCTGAATATCTACTGTACCTGAATATCTACTGTACCTGAATATCTACTGTACCTGAATATCTACTGTACCTGAATATCTACTGTACCTGAATATCTACTGTACCTGAATATCTACTGTACCTGAATATCTACTGTACCTGAATATCTACTGTACCTGAATATCTACTGTACCTGAATATCTACTGCACCTGAATATCTACTGTACCTGAATATCTACTGCACCTGAATATCTACTGTACCTGAATATCTACTGTACCTGAATATCTACTGTACCTGAATATCTACTGTACCTGAATATCTACTGTACCTGAATATCTACTGCACCTGAATATCTACTGTACCTGAATATCTACTGCACCTGAATATCTACTGTACCTGAATATCTACTGTACCTGAATATCTACTGTACCTGAATATCTACTGTACCTGAATATCTACTGCACCTGAATATCTACTGTACCTGAATATCTACTGTACCTGAATATCTACTGCACCTGAATATCTACTGTACCTGAATATCTACTGTACCTGAATATCTACTGCACCTGAATATCTACTGTACCTGAATATCTACTGTACCTGAATATCTACTGTACCTGAATATCTACTGTACCTGAATATCTACTGTACCTGAATATCTACTGCACCTGAATATCTACTGTACCTGAATATCTACTGCACCTGAATATCTACTGTACCTGAATATCTACTGTACCTGAATATCTACTGTACCTGAATATCTACTGTACCTGAATATCTACTGCACCTGAATATCTACTGCACCTGAATATCTACTGCACCTGAATATCTACTGCACCTGAATATCTACTGTACCTGAATATCTACTGTACCTGAATATCTACTGTACCTGAATATTTATTGTACCCTTATATCTACTGCACCTGAAAATCTATTGTACCCTTCTATTGTACCCTTATATCTACTGCACCTGAATATCTATTGTACCCTTATATCTACTGCACCTGAATATCTATTGTACACTTATATCTACTGCACCTGGATATCTACTGCACCTGGATATCTATTGTACCCTTATATCTACTGTGTCTGAATATCTATTGTACCCTTATATCTATTGTACCCTTATATCTACTGCACCTGAATATCTATTGTACACTTATATCTACTGCACCTGGATATCTACTGCACCTGGATATCTATTGTACCCTTTTATCTATTGTGCCTTAATAATTTATGTGACTATTTATCTGATGCACCCAAAATCTACATGACCAGAAACGCTTCTTATCAAGGAATATCTAATCATTGCATGCTCCACATATCTGACCATTCCAAGCCGATTGTTTCATAAAAAATTTAAGAGTTATAATTCATCAATGACCTGTACTTCACATATGTTCCTTTTTTGTAGTCTAAATGAGAAGTGCTCCTGGAGATCACAAGTTGAGCGAGTGTGCAAACCACTGCTACTTGGTATTGTAACTCACACCTCCCCCATTCACAATCCATGTGCCACTATATCGGCCTTGTGTTTACTACAGAGCACAACCCCATTTGGCAGCCAGCCAAGATCTCTCTGGCCTTCATGGCAATGTAATATTTATAGCTGTTCCATGCACTGACCATTCTATTTTTCCAACCCATACATTTCAGGCCTCGGTTTAACAAAAATGGCCGACCATAATCAAGCAAAATGTCACCTCCATTGGTCAGTGTGTCATGGTTGCCCATGGCGACCAATGGAACATCAAAAAATGATGTGTGCAAATAAAGACCTAATATGGATAGCTCAATTGCATTTGCAATGATTAATGAGTGATTGAGCGCAAGAAAATCTCAGCAAAACATGTGAATAATCTTTGTCCCAGAGCCAACCTTTATATGAGGGCAGTTTTAATTCTTGCAAATTACTGTGCAAAGGTTGGATTTCATATTGTCCACTTACATTGTGTCCACTTTTATAAATACAAATGATCAGATTGATTTCTTTGAGTTAATTTCATCTTATTTGGAAAAAAACCTAACAAGGATCTTTTGTACAAGTCTTGATATTGAGCATGTACTTGTGACACAGTCATGGATTCTTAATTTGATATTTAATTACTAGATTTTCTTGTTTATAGACCTCCGCAATTTATTTTTGAAACTAAATAATCTTGGGGTATTTTGTCTAATGAAACTCCCTCCCATAAGAGTCCTGTAGCAAAACTGCCAATCCACGAGGAATACAAACTGGCCCCCCACACTTATCATCATTCGGGAGATGTTTCAGCTTGGACTACGGGAGATGTTTAAGCATGGACCACTTGAATATTTATAGGATGTGCTATGTTGTTTGTGGCATTGATCAAACTGTAGTAAATAATTTACATGATTCAACAGTAGGCAGCTATGTAAAGAGGTTGCCCTAAAAAAAAACAGCTATTGTTACTAGGTCATGTACTAACCCACATTCACTTGTGTCCTTTGATGCAAATGAGTCGATTTATAAAACTTGTCAAGAACACTTGTAAAAAACTTGTCAAAAACACTTCTCAAAAAACATCAAAAAATTAATCTTAAAACTGAAGTTTTTATGGGATTTGCACAAAGAAGATCTGATCAAATTTTGTCCATATGCAATCTATTATTTAGTTTGGTTATTTCACAAATAAAATCATTCAAGCATACATAACTACAATCATAATCTCTATGGACAGCTTTCTGCAGCTCAGGATCTCAGGAGCTGAACAAGTTTGAGTGCTGAAACTTTTGATCATAATCACAATTAGGTCATCTATATAAATGGCACTGTCCAAGATTATATCATCACTTCCCACACTAAATGTTTGTTTATTTCAAACATGTTTTCAAAGCTTGATAATGATACAGGAGAACATGACGTCACTGAATATAAACCTACCGGTAGGCCACTGGCTTTGGTGATCATTGTTTTTTTAAATGCTTGTGAACATTTTCTTGAAAAGCCTGCAAAATTCTTAATTTTCTCTGATAATTTCAGCAAATTGCAGTGCATGTTACATATTGAGTTCAGCCCCTACTTTCATTGGTCTCTAGATTTTCATTGGCTGATATTTTCATTGGCTGATATTTTCATTGGCTGATATTTTCATTGGCCGATATTTTCATTGGCTGATATCTTTCAAAATAGCAATTCTGCATACAAAAATTCTGAGTTTGATGGAAAATGGAATTGGTCCTCTGACCAGTAGTTTAAGAAGACAGATCGAAGTTGACAGGCAGACAGAACAAGAGAAAATTGATGCCCTTCACTGCAGAGGCTATGCATAGTCAGCATAGATAAATGATTTACACAACTTAATTCTTTTCATTATAAAGTTGTATAGAGTATAGAGTATAGAGTCTGCATCAGAATAAGGAAGAGCATCAACCTTAATCAAATATGTGCTTCTATCAAATCAATTTTGTGAACAAAAATCCTGCTCTAAACAGTTGGTATGTTGTGACTAAAACTGCTGTCATGTCAAAGAACACGCTGCTAATACATGCTGAACTGGAGTTTAATTAATAGGTTTTAATATTTAATTCCAAGGTATGGTTCAAAGTTGTCTTCATGAGTGGAGACTTTTGTTTACAACATTTGAAAAATGAAATTTTTAAGTCACAGGGTGAATTATTTTTAACCTACACAATTGAATCAAAATGTTAAATCAAATTGGAAATAATGTGTCAAGGTAGAAGCCTAAAAAACAGATGATGTTCTAAATCCTGCCCTAAAAGTACCCCTTGACATGCTATTGGTGAACTCCTTCAAAATCTTTAACAGTTTTCCTGCAAATTAATTTCTCTATCAAACAATCAGCGACATCTCCATCGTGAGGGGATGCCCCATCAAAGCACAATGCACAAACTCAATTAGAAATGGACTTGTGTACAAATGAACAAAGCTGTTGGTTTTAATGAACGATATATGACGTGACATGTCTCTCTCTCTTCTCATCCATATTAGAGTGATTCCAAATAACTGACCTAATACACAGACAAATATTTACTCCTGTAACAAGCAAGGTATAACAACTGTGCATTATTTGGCGATAAATAGGATTAAAAGAAAGACAAAATAAACTGATTTGTTACTTTCCTTTAATTTTGATTTTTGTTATGACTATACATATGACAATATCTTTCTTTGCACTAAAATGATGATGTTAAGCTTAATTCTGCACTAAAAAAACAGGTTTGTCAAGAGAGGTCACCTTCCCTGCCTCTTGAACTTAAAGACCTGCTATGCCTCAGTGACAAATCTGAATCGGGAATGGCAATGTTTGTGGTCACAGCATGTCAAACACAAAAGACACCATGACCTGTTTGGTTGACTGATATATTAAAATATATAAACAGATTTAACCTATATTTTACCTTATGGACTTTTTCCAAAAAAAAAACGAAAATCATTTTGCTTATATTTTCATAAATACAATAGGGTTGGTGCCCCTTGGCTAGCCTGTGTTGGCATGTCAAAACAAGCAGGCACACTGGTGCCATGAATGAAACCTGTATCCTGTCACATGACTCTAATCAACCAATCACAGCACAGCTTACATATTAGCTCAGGGGTCAGTTTGCATGCAATGCCAGACCCTCATGGGATCTCAAAAACTATAATCATGTTTGCTATCGTAGCTTGACCATCAGTGTATTGGCGATTGGCTCCTCTCCGAGAGTCATTAACATCTCTCTGGAATTTCATAAACGAGGCTCCTCGTTTCCTGGCACTGAGGCCAAAAGGTCAGCACAACAAAATGAAATTACTGGTGCATGCCTCTGGTGCTGATACAACTTGTATCAAATACTTATTTGCTAATTGAAGGTCAATCATTAAAGAGCTATCAGTTATATGTCTACAACATGTAGGCATACCTGGGACATTATTAATTCTATCTCTAAAGCAATATGATGAAATTTATCAACTCAATTAGTGGCAAATTAGACCCTGATTTTATGTAGTATTAAAAACTCTATTTTACCAATATATGTGTGGCCTGTGTTGCAAACAGACCTTTCCATTAGATAAAAAACATTCTTTAAATTTCCAAATTCTATGGCAGGCTAGTCTATGCAGATCAATTTCTCTTTACACACCCTTCATGAACTTCTCATTTTACATTCATACAACATTGATTTTGGGCTTCAGCCATTTTTTATGACAGTACCATTTTTGCATGGAGTTCCAAGTTTGTTTCTCTTGCATTCAATAATTTCTCATGAAAGGCACTCTGCAAATCAATATGAGAATAAAAAACAGTTTACGACTGAATCTGTGCACCATGTGGAAGTTTCTGCAGCTCTACCTGGCATCAACATCAAATGCTTCCTTTTCAAATGCTCAGGGCGTGCCTGATTTGAAAAATGCTAAATTGGTGTAAACAAATTTTGAAATACTGCTTTTTATGATGCAGGATTAAGAGTATAAGACAGTATAATCTGTACATCACCTCGAACTTGATAAAACATTAATCTAGAAGATTTTGATTATATAGAAATATATTTATTATATTTTCATACTGGAGAATGTGCAAAAAAGTAGACACCATTGTTTTACCAAGCAAAGCAGAATGAAGCACAAGAGATGGCTATGGTAAAAAGGTACTTAATAATAATAATAATAATGATTTATATAGTGCTACATCAGACTAAGTCTGCTCTAAGCGCTTGTCAAATGATATAGAGTTGTATTGGTTATGTACATCTGATATAATCTATAGACTAACTTCTATACTCCAAATACATTTCTAATTATTCCATAACAATGACAAATGTAACATCAACGTTACAAGAATAACTGTATCTCGGACAAAAATAATTGAACTGTACAATGGATATGTTGTTTGGAGATTGTATGCAATAAAGAGATACTGTAAATACTGTAAATGGAGTTTATTCTACCTTTTGTCTTGGTCACTACCAATAAAAAGAGAAATCTTTCGTCTTGGTCATTAACTATAAACAGATCTTTCATCCTATGTAGTTTGCTATATGCAGAGAAATATTTACCCATGGACATATGTTATGAATAGAGATCTTTCAACATGGGTCACTTACTACATACAAAAAAAAGACCTTTTAACCTGAATTGCCTGCTAAAAGAAAAATCTTTTCACTCTCATGTACATGGAACATCACAGTACATTTTTGGCACTAGTTACCTCTTCAATTTATATGAAAATGAAACATGCACTTATTCCATATCAATATAATTCACATATAAAAAACAATGAGGAAATATTTCCTGTTGTTAAATCTAAAATATATCCGGTTTTATGGTGATATAATTAGAAAAAAATGCTAATTAATCTCAATATAGTTCCTGTATGCGACCTTGACTTCCTGCTGGACATTTTACAGGCGCAGTAAATGTAGCTATTGTCAAAATATAAACTCTCTTTTCTCCACTAATAATCTAGTCATTTGGTTGTTAATTAAGTTGATAATTTAGTTGATTGTTCCAAAATTCACAGTGATGCATCTGAGATATCTGAGACAGCATAGTGATGGATTCATATCCCTCTGCTTGGGGCTCTATAAATTATGGCTCCACTTTCGGAAAAAATCTCAATATTTGTGTCAAAATTATGAATTATCTATAGATATTTATATAGTGCTCTATCAGACTAGTCTGTTTGTGGCACTCTTGCGTGTAGTGTTTCTGGAATAACTGAGTCTTCAGATGTATAGATTTATAATTTTTAATTTGAATGGGCAGGGCATTCCATAGTTTTGGACCACATGCCTCAAAAGGCCTATCACCATACATCTTCATATATTAGACTTCGGGACTACATATTCATTATTATAAATAGGTTGCAAGGACTTTTACCTTTCTTTTGGTATTAAGAGGGAAGACAGGTACATGGGTACAGGCTTACCCATTTTGTACCTTCCATGTCAGTAACTTATGGCCAGAGATCATCTAAAGTCCAATGGATACCAACAACTGACTGTCATCCAAAACATCTAAGCACAGATCATCTATCTGCATGTGACTATCCTCTACTCCATGTGACTATCTGGCTCACTTTTATATCTCCTTCCATTTGTTGGATCTCCTCATTTTAATAAACAATTTCTTTCCTCTATGTTGAGGATTGGGGAAAGATTCTGGTCCTGGAAATGTATTTTCAGTTTTGTTTATGGTCTTTTTGACAAACAACATCTGTCATGAAATATAGGTTAAACACACAGACAAGAGTACCAGAATAAACAACAGGCTGCGAGTACAATCAAATGACAGTCATAAATCTCTATTAACATTGTGATCAGCATGGTCAAACCTGTCTCTATCCCACCTCATATCTTTTCTCAATGCTGCAATTTGATACTAAGTCCAGAGAACTGACTGGTACTGCGCCTGTGTACAGCATGCATCTCGTAGTTGTTTTTTTTAACAATCATCAACATGATGCATTATAAATTCCATGATACTTAATAAATTAGTACTGTGACATTAATGAAGTAAACACAGCTTTCTGAAACAAAGGGGAAGAAATAGCAAAAGGGGATTTAGAGAGAATGTGTTAGTACCTCATGTTTGTTGTTGTGTTAAGGGATCCTCCCCCTCATCTCTGCCCGCCCTGCTACTGCTGCTGCTGCTGATGCTGATGCTGCTCGGACCTGCCTACCCTGTTATGTCATATACCATGCCTGCCAAAATCACACAGCCTCTGTCACAGAGGTGTGTCACCAGCATACGAGAGACTCTTGCCTCCCTTGCCAGCCACTTTACTCCTCTCACCACCAAATGCTCATAATCCCTCCCTATGTGCAATGGATGTTTGAGTTGCACATAGTGCTATGCATGTCCGGTGGAGGAGGGCAGCGTGGTGTGGTATGGTGGTAGTGGCGAGTGGGTGGGTGCTGTTTGTTACAGAGCACCGGGGCTGGTGTTCTTTCGCTGACCCTTGGCTGCTCCCGGCTGGGTGATCCATCAATGTCAGCCCGTGGCCTACATCAGCTGATTCCCCCATCTACCCCTTTCCCCTTGTACCACCACCAGGCAGCCTCTGTGGATACCCTTCTTGCCAGCTACCCTAAACCACTCTCTTCTAAGTATTGATCCCCTTAATAAAACTCAGCAAGAAAAGAAGAAAAAAAACCTGACTCATTAAAAGTTGTGAATGATTTTTGGATTAATTCAGTCAGGATTCAATTCCCTGGCAATATGAAATAAAATACATACATATGAAATAAAATGATATACATACATACACACACACACACACACACACATATATATATATAAAAATATATATATATATATTGATCTATCCATATACATATATATATAAATTGATCTATATTACTTTTAATATGTGAGGTACAAATGATAAATGTAGTCATTTTAGACTCTACATGAATCAGTTTTAGAATGAATTATTGAATTGTTTGCATGTATTTGAGTTCTCACAAATAAACATATGCCTAATACGGTTGTATGCCATCTGTTTGATTCACTGGCACAAAAGTAAACACAATCTTATACAGCAGGTTGCGTGTTTGTGGTGGGCTCGCTTTTTTGCTTTTTTGATGCGTGAAGTTCACTACGTAGAGTCAGGCAAGCTGACCATGTAGAGTACTAGCTCCTCCCCTTTATCAATACTAGGTCAACACGACCTAGTTTCAGTGGCAATGTTTACTGCTCTATTGACCAGAGGACAAAAGCTAAGAAAACATAACCTGGTCGATGAGGTGACTACACATCGTGCCCTCATATATAAACGTTCACCCGTTTCCAAAGGGGAAAAGAATTATATTTTTTGTTTACAGTGAAATAGTGACAAAATTGCCCCACTTTCCCTGTGATAAATATATCTCTCTCACTTTGCTATGAAGTTATATATTCCACCAGTCACTGGGATTTGCTGAGTTGAACTGTATTTTTTTATTTATAACTGGGTGAGGTTCTGGAAGGAAAATTAAATTGCTTTTTACTAACATCCCAGCAGTGTTAGTATAGATTTAGTGAACTCCTTCTGGGACAGAGAGAGAGAGGGGCCCAGTGAGGTATGACCCATTGATCACACCACCTCCTCTTCAAGATTATCCTGAGAACAAAAATGACTTTGGTGTGTTTGGCTGAGAGCCAAACTGATCAAAACATTATATGAGGGGTGACCGTGTAACCTGGCTGATATGAGATCTTGGCAGAGCTATAGAAGTCGACTTCCCTGTAATCCTGCTGACCCATACCGTCCAGCGCACTGCTCAAATGTTTTGTAAATACAGAAAAATACCATGCCCCAAAAACGTGAGCTGAATGGAGACAAAAATGTGTATCTGGCTGATAAAATATCAAACAAGACAGAGGATAAAAGGCATTTTTACCCCACTTTTTGACTGGCATAGCATACATTGAAAACATTATCAAAATGCTTTCAGGTGTGTCAAAAATATCCTAAATTTTACATACTCAATGAGCATAAAAAATAGATGGATCATATGATGTCCATGAAGTAGGACAGTAGGTAACGATATTCAGTGACCTGTAACTAACGGTAACCTCAAAACACAAGTCGAGTGACTGCTTTGCTTCCATGCAGAAAAATGTTTTCAACTATTTTATGATATCTTATCAACAACAGATATGCACTTAACTTTACCTAAAAGCAAGTGCCATTCTTCTCTCCTGAACTTTGACCTCAGTTGGTAAACTGCAAACCCCTGTGTGTGGCAGAACCCCAAAAAACAAAATGTCCTTTTCAAATACACCATAAATATATATATTCATTAAACTGTGACCATGACACCATAAAACACAGCTGTTAATTCTTCTATCCATATCCAAAACAGAATTGCTTGGTTTGAATGGCCTTTATAAGGGTGAGCCTGGTGCACTTGTACGATCAGATCCCGCAGCTGACCGGCAGCTAAAATATGGGTCAGTCGCCACCGCCCATCAACAGATCAAGCCCAGTGCATCTCATCTGCACTTCGGGACCCTAATCTTTTCTGGTGATCAAGGCTTAGCGTGATTTACAAACTCTCTCTTTATGTTTGCACCATTTAGTATACTGTCGTACAAATTCTGTCATGTTTCTTGACCCAGTACATTTTGTGAGCCTGTGAAACATTAAGCCGTACTCACCCCACAACCTACTACTACTGCTGACCCATGTTGCTCGCTCCGAAGAGTCACACCGCACTCCGCTCCCTTTAAAAAAATGATCTGCTTTGCCAATCTGACCTCAAGGCTTGGTGGCCACATCAAAAATGGGTGCTGAATGGGCAACTCTATTTTCAATGGGGACAGGCCCTTTTAAAATTGGTCCCCGAATGTCCAACAGGCTGAGCCTTTTTATAGAAATATGACCAGCCAGTGCACAATCACCTTCAGCTAAGAAACTAACAAACCCTGAAGGCAATGATTCTCTAAATATAAAAAAGTCAAAATTACTAACAATGTAATTTAATATTCATCCACAACTATGTCATTCATAGAGATGCAAGAAATCTCAATCAGTCAAGGATAACCTCAATGAATGCCTTCTCTTCACAAAGTTCCATTTCTTGCTTTGGCGACTTTGTAAATATTATTCTTAAAAATGGTTGAGAATGCCACGGCCTAGAATACCCAGGCAGATCTGAAGGGAGAATGCAAAAAGCCTTCAGTTTTTAAATAAAGGGTTCTCTTTCATGGGGTCAACCCGAATGGCAGCCGCAATTTGTATTGATTAAAGGACGTGTGAATAAAAAGACCAATGTGCATGAGCATGTTGCTCCGATTCAAAGGCATAATCTTGTTTGGTAAAGTGCCGCATTTCTTTGGATGAAGTGCTTTTGAGGCAGGGAGACCAAGCTCACAGGCCAAAAAGTCAGCTCTTATGAATTCATCTTACCCTAAAATTTATGACAGCTTCTAAATAAACTCATTGAGAGAGAAGCAATAAAGAGTTAAACTCCAAACAGTTATTGTGCCACAAAATCTATCAGTGGTCAGCTATAAGAAATACGGCTTGACCAAAGGTCACTGTGTCATATACATTGCCGATTCTCACAGGACCATTAAATCAAATGTCATTTTTATATCAATATTTCAATTCCCCTGATGTTGATTTTGCACCTTGAGAGGCATCACACACTGTTTTCTTCAACTACGGATATCTGCATCATGATAGAACATAAAAACCTTTAAAAAATGCACTTTGTATGCAATACTTTTTCACAATTTCAGTGAATTTAGCTGAGCCTGTGAGGCAAGCTTTAGGTCTGCCAGGATTTTAATTACCTGCAGTAGGATAGCACTGATTAATTGAGTCAACTTCTTCTAATTGACAAATGGCAGGCCTAGCCAAAGCTTTCATCACAAACAAAAATTATTTACAGCCTAATGGCATTTTACCCTTGACTGAGTCTCCCTGGCAGTGTTTGTCGCCCTCCCACACAGGATATTCTTTGACATTCCAGAGCAATTGATAATCAACAATCAACATCTTTGCTAGATTGGTCCTATCCAATATCATGTGAAATTGGTAGCCAGTTAATGACTCGGTCATACAAATGAAAATAATGTTTTGATTGTCACAAATAAAATATCTCTGAGTTCCTTTTTAACCTTTAACTCTTCAAATTACAGCTCTTCCTCTTAGAAAAGATGTATATATATATATATATATATATCCTTATGATATTCTTCAAACAATATTACTTGTCTAATCCAAGATTTATTACCAAATAAAACTATACCAGAGAATATTTTAGCATACTTATATTGTAGCACATTTGTTATTTTCAGCCCAGGTCAAACTTTTAAAATTGGCCTGATTTGGTCCAAGATGTGGCAACTATCACTGCTATCTATTCCATCTGATGTCACCCTATCCTGACTAATTAAGACTAATTAATCTGTGTAATTCATGGTAATCATACTTACAATCATAGAGCACTTCTAGGAAACAGCCAAGAAAACATATTGCTAGGTCAGAAGTCAACCACGGCCTAAAGAAGCTCACAGCCGATCAATACACAAGCCGTGAGTAAGCCGATATAAAATATAACAAGTCAAAGCTGGGGACCCCAAAGCTGGGCTTTTTGATATGGTCAGCCCTCCCCGCACGGTGATCTCCAAGTATATAAAAATGACCCAGGCCTCTCCAACGTGTAGCTGCATGCCCACTTCCTTTTAACACTGCCATGAGAGCTGTTTTATTTACTTAACTATCAAAAACAGTGATCAAATAAGACTATTTCACACAGCGTTGTTTTTCCTTTGACAAAATCAGGTAATTTGCAGGACTGGGCATGTTTTTGAATTTAATCAACATTTTATGGATGGATAGATTTATCTTTTGTGACCACCAGGTTAATAACTTATATTAATGACTCTAAGGAAAAAATGAATGTCTTTATATGATCTGATATGAAATCATTGAATAAAATCAATGGCACTTATATCTGGTACTATTCATCACAGCAGTCCTCATAAATTTAACTCACAATAAAAGTCTATCTGTCCTTATAAAACATGTCCAGAATCTCGAACATGGACCATTATATGTCCTTTAAACCTGGCATAGATGACCCGGAGATGCTTTGCCTTTAAACTAAACTAAAATGATAGTGTTGTGCTAAATATGTATGACGTGCACCAAAACAAGTTTACTCGTTGCGGATTCTTTCCCATGGTCGTGATATAAACACTTACACAGGAGTGTCACACATTAAAATGGACAGCAAATAAACAATTAACAAGCTGACCTCTTTCTCCTCCATATTAATATACCTCTGAAATATCACATTAAACTTAAACAGTTGAGGGAGGATTTCTTTTAAATTTAAAACTCTGCTCTGTAAATATGAAATAGATACTTTCTGCCCGAAACTTTTTAGCATTTTTTGGATCCCACATTTACTGACATAAAAGATTTACACTTGTAGCCAGTAAAAACTCAGTACTATAGAGAGCAATATTTTTGCCCCAACTATTGATTTTCGTATTTGTTTTTTTCCCAGCGGCCAGAGTATTGATTTGTTTGGGAAGAATCTAGGTCACTGCTTGAAGGCTAAAGCCATAATGTCCAGCAATGGTCTTTCCTAATTGTTCCGAACTGACCACTGCACATTTCATTTTTGTCAATGTTATTCTAACAGATTTAAGCTGTTGAGAAATCTCTTTTGATTTCCACATCGGATCTTTTTCGTTCCTATGTGATATATAGGTCAGGAGGTGCAGGATATCTTCACAGCTAGCAGTGAAGGTCATTGGCTTGAACTTGTGATGACCAGTGATCAAGGTCCAGCACATGAATAAAATCTCATCCGTATCCCAAAGGATTTCATCTTTGCATAAACAGTCACATCTTTTTCCAGATTTTTTAATTGAAATTTTTTGAAATCAACAACTCTTGATGTCATATTTACACTGCAAATCTAGCTTTGCATTAATGAGTGACCACCCCATGAGAAATCGCTTGGCAACACGTCTGAGTTTACGGCAAGCAGCCCCGTTTCCTCATTCCACTCAGCTCGCCATCATCCATCTCCTGTCCACTTTATTACACTGCAGCAGTCAGAATGCACCCTCTCACACTGACCAGACCAGGCCCATTCTGCTGCAGGGGGAGCAGGTCCCGCCACTAAAAAAACATGTGAGGGAGAGAAGATGGCAGGATATGTACTGAGGGCGGGGCTGTGCTTTACTCACCCTGGTACCACATCCACATCCCCCATCCATCATTAATCCACTTCAACCTCAATAATTCCTTTCACTCACTAACATCAATAACCTAATTGGAATCCATTGCACTCCCATGCAGTTATCGTCTCTCTCTCTCTCTCTTTTTTTTCCACCCGCAATTTTTCAAGATTATTTTTCCTGCTTATTATATTGTGTGAGAGTGGTCAGATGGATGATGATGTACGATGCCAAGTGTGGTCTGACCGTAGTGATATTAACCCTTTGATCGTGGACACTGATAATTTAGGCCATGTGACAAAATATCTTTATGGAATAGCTGGTGTTGGTGCCGTGGATATCTGGCAGTGATCAGCATCCGGTGGACAGGTGCACAGCTGTTTTGCAACTCTTTCCTGAATTTCATATGAGAAGCAAATGCGTCCCCTGTCAATCAAAATCATTAAAATTTGATTGCCTCGATAAAAGCTCGAATTTGCCATCTCTCTGTTGTGTTCGTGCATTTTCATTTTGTAAGACATCATCTTTGTGTCATAAAATATGTATCACACCACTTCTGAATGTCCCGCAACTTGACACGGATGTATCAGGCAAATTTTGAGATTCTTTGTGTGTCAATCACTTTTCAACATTTTAAATTTATATCAGTCACAGATGAATTGTCATGGAGATTTGGAGATTTTGAACTGTGCTATAACACAAATTTGACACCATGGGAAATATCAATAAAAATTTAGAAGTTTGTTTTGATAAAATATAAAAAATTAAATATGGATTGATTCATTTATGTAACTTGATCAAATTGCAACCACATGAAAAGATCAGCCTGACATTCCTACCAAATGAATGCTGTGCTACCAATTTGGGCCGAGCCACAGAAAGAGGAGGCTAATTTGTAAAAAGATTCAAGATCTTGTTCTAGGGGGCCAAAGATAAGTACATATATATTTACTGGGGAAAATCTTGTCTGGTCCAAAGCTTTCTATAAGTCTTTAATAGATAAATAAAGGTGTTTTGAGCAAAAAAACTGTAAAAAAAATGCATAACCAAAGGGGAGATGATCTGATAGTTCCATGATTATTCTTCAATAACTAATTCAGTAAGTGACCAGTCATTATGTATGACCAATGTCCATTTTTTATTGTTGCCAGAGGCAAAACGGAAGAGGAAATGGAATACCATTAAAAAATAAACGTAAATTAGATTTCATCGGCGTTGCCGTGAGGCATACCATGAATAACTTTCTTTATTAATGTCATTGGCAACCTTTTTTGTATACAGCTCTTAAAGCAGTAATAAATATATGTTATAATATAGACTATATTATAACATACTGTATACTATTATTGCTCAGAGATAACAAGGGCTAATGTGTATACTTCAGTTATTTGTGTAGATGCATTTGATTCATACTCTCTTGATATTAGTTTCCGAGGTGGTTTGCAAACTACTGAAAGAAGGAAATGTGCACAGACTACGCTCATAACATTCTGTATTCTGTCTAGTTATGTTTTTTTTCTTTTTTATTGGGAAACTATTGAAATTACTGAAGCAAATATTGAAAGTGAAAGTTATATGTCATGTACTTTCTATGAAAAATGAAAGTAGTTTTAGCATACACATCAATAAATATGAAAACATTTGATATCTTTTGCTGTCAAGCTGTTGCTTTTTTTCCAAAAGCTTTTTTTCTCGTCATCATTCAATGCATTAAAAAGGGTCTGGCTTCTGAAGAAAAATAATGATTTCAACAGACATTAAGACTTATTGCTAAGTAATATATGAATTATTTTGCATTTGTGCCAGGTTTTATGGGACACAAAATGCAATACACAACAATGATGACCTTTCAGATCCATCCATATGACATGCGAGTTTGAGCTTCAGCGAGCTGTTTTCTATGCAGATCATACAAGAAGCAAAGCAATTGTCCAGCACATGGACAGGCTCCTGTATTCATAATGGTGACAAGTTGACCACTGCCACAGCTCTCCAAAAACACAAGGTCACAAATGACAGCCACTCTTATAGAGACATGACAAATGACCTTGTTCAGTCAAGCTCTATTTTATTCATGGTAGCAATACTAAACAAAGTTAAGTGTATTTTTCTTCTCATAACATTTTTTGTTTTTACCTGACCATATCACCGTGAAAAGATTTTTAAATCAGTATCAAATCACTATTTTTATCTTGTTGATAACTTAATTAGTTTCAACATCTTTTCTCTTGTGCAAGATGGCTCCTGTGAATCAGAACATTGATGAGTTAATTTGTATTTTGCTGACCTAGTTGATATAAACATATTCATTGCACCAATTATTTAAAAATTCAGCCATGTTGATATAAACTGTTTGTAAATATCCGGTAGGCAACCTGATAGCTTATCTCTGTTAGTGAGTTGCCAGTGCCTGTAGAGAATGACACTTTTGGATAATGGAAATCTGTCAGATCTGGAATTGATATATAGTACTTGCTTGCTTTGTCCATGTTTGGCTGAAACATAACTGGAAGTCATACCTTTATCATTGATAGCAAACCAACTAACTCATCAAATATATTCTTTCCCCGATGGCCAAACCAACTCAACTTATCTCCTCCATCCCTGATGGCCAAACCAACTCATATTGTCTCCTCCATCCCTGATAGCCAAACCAACTCATATTGTCTCCTCCATCCCTGATAGCCAAACCAACTCATCTTATCTCCTCCATCCCTGATGGCCAATCCAACTCATCTTGTCTCCTCCATCCCTGATAGCCAAACCAACTCATATTGTCTCCTCCATCCCTGATAGCCAAACCAGCTCATCTTGTCTCCTCCATCCTTGATAGCCAAACCAACTCATATTGTCTCCTCCATCCCTGATGGCCAAACCAACTTATATTGTCTCCTCCATCCCTGGTGGGCAAACCAACTCATCTTATCTCCTCCACCCCTGATGGCCAAACCAACTCATCTTATCTCCTCCATCCCTGATAGCCAAACCAACTCATCTTGTCTCCTCCATCCCTGATAGCCAAACCAACTCATATTGTCTCCTCCATCCCTGATGGCCAAACCAACTGATCTTGTCTCCTCCATCCCTGATAGCCAAACCAACTCATATTGTCTCCTCCACCCCTGGTGGCCAAACCAACTCATCTTATCTCCTCCACCCCTGGAGGGCAAACCAACTCATCTTATCTCCTCCACCCCTGATGGCCAAACCAACTCATCTGATCTCCTCCATCCCTGATAGCCAAACCAACTCATCTTGTCTCCTCCACCCCTGGTGGCCAATCCCCAAACCTAATTATTCTGACGTTACTATGGAATGTTTGTTTTGGACAATTAGAAAATTGTGTAAACAGCATCCCAGCCCCTTTACATATAGAAATTAATGCCCTTTGACATTGAAGTGTCTCAATGAGCAATGGTGTCACACTTTTTTTTACAAAACTGAAACTGTCGTAACATCTCATGGAGCAAAATACCAAAATAAATGCTCCTAAAAGATGAACAAATGTAATTTCAACAACCCCACCTATTTGCGATGTTTGTATGCTTTGTTTGACTGTTTGATTTATCTGTTATTTTTTCGTTTGTTAAGTTTTTGTTTGTTTGTTAGGTTTTTGTTTTTTTGTTGGTTTTTTTTTGGGGGGGAGCAAATGTAATTGAGGCAAATGTTATCACCTTCACAGGTTTTTTGGGGGGGTTTTGGTCTGTCTGATCTCAAATTATAGTCAAGCTGACCAACTCGCACAACAGACAAAGACCTTGAATTGTTTAATCAATATCATTTCAAAATGTCAAGCACAGGGATCATGTTTTTAAATGATTAATTATCTTTTTAATTATGACATGAAGTAATATGTACCGTATTTACTTGAATATAGGATGAGGAATTTGGACTCAAACCTTTTGTCAATGTTTGGTGGGGTCATCTTATATACGAGGGCAACCTGTGCACGGTGATTTATGGCCGATCAAGTGCTATAAACGATAATAATTCAAATCAATATAATCAATATCTTTGGCTTGTAATACACAAAGAAAGAATTTACCACATGTCACAAGTAGTCCACCTCCATTTAATAAGTGTAAATTATGCACAAGTCGGAGAAAATGTGAGTTTAACAATGCTTAAATATGCTTACGCAACACATGGTTGCCATTTTGAAAAGCGGGAGTGATGGAGAGAAGCTCTTTTTGGCGCGAAAATGATCGGAGTGCCACCAGTGTATTAACTCGCATTGAAATATTAATATATTGCGCAATGATGGATTCCTAAAACTACGTATTTGAAAATGGCCGCCAAACTTCCAATAATCGGAAATTGGCCTTTTCGAACAAAATAACATCAATTTGGGGGGTCGTCTTATACACAGGGTTGTCCTATTTTCAAGTAAATACGGTAAATTATAAACTGTATTTTTGTTGCCAATATATCAATTAAAATCAACCAGCTCGGTATAAACGTACATGATGGTCTGCATGAATATATTTTATGTATGAATGAAATTATACCTGAAACCATGTTTTTTCAGAAATAATAAAAAATGAAAAAAAACAAAAAAACATAAGGGTTGCTGGTCTTGAGCTTGGGAAGGTATTGAAATTGGAAACAAGCTTCTATTTAATCCTAGGCCTGATCACCGTGGGTAAGTGAGCACCCCAAAACTCACCTGCCTATTTCGGCCGGATGTATCCCCAGCATAGGAGGTTCCTGTAACATTGTGCCTGAGGGTTCTGATATTTCATTCACTGTTCCTTGGAACATGGTATACAATGGTTCTGAGCCGGACAGTTTGGTTAGCACCGTGCCTGATGGTTCTTCTGATATTTCATAGAATGTTTCCTGTGATATTGTGTTGGATGGGTCTGATAATTCACCAAATTGTCCTGGTAAAATCATTCTATGTGTTTCTTGTACTACCACACCAGGTGTTTCTACAAATATAGCAGATGTTTCTGGTAACATACCAGATGTTTCTGGTAGCAACATATTCGATGTTTCTGGTAACAACATACCAGATGTTTCTGCTAACATCATACCATATGATTCTGGGTACATATCTGATGATTCTGGAAACATACCAGAAGCTTCTTGTACCATCATACCATATGATTCTGGTAAGCTGGCTTGAGTCATTTCTGGAAAACTGGTCCTGGGTGTTTCTTGTAAACTAATCCTGGGTGTATCTAGCAATATTGTATCATATGTTTCTGATACCATCCCATGTGTTTCTGATAACATCTTATTGGATGATTCTGAAAATGTGTCAGATGGCTCTGACATCAACAACCTCCTCATTTCAGAAAACATTACCACAAATGTTTCTACAGCAATGAGAAAAACAAAAATTTGAAATAAATCTCTCTTTTTAACTTCTTAAGAAACTGGACTATTTGAAGAAAACGTCTTCTTCTTTTGCCAGCTTTTAAAGAAATGATCTGTCCTGGAAAGAACGCCTCATGCTTAACCAAGCACAGACAGACAGGGACGGTCACAACTGACCTTGTTCAGAAAGATTTTTTTTCACATTTATATTCTACAAGTTGTAGTCAGTAGTCCGAGGCCACAGGCCGTGGCGCAGTTGGTTAGAGCGCCAGCTTGTTAGCACCAGTTCCTCTGTGGTGATCCAAAGGTCGTGGGTTCGAACCCTGGCCATGCCGAGATTGAACTCATGATACAATTTCCCATATGAGCTGAGGCCCGTGCCTAAAGGGTTAACCCGTTGTCCTTGTAAATCTGTGACCGGGTGGATTGTCATGTCAAGGACCTGAGACATGACAATTCAGTGAGGCAGCACTATATCTGCTACAAGTAGGTCTCATCACGAAATGACTGAAATAATGTTATTTAAGAGTAGTCCGCCTTCATTTGATAAGTGAAAATTATCCACAAGTCGGATTAACAATGCTTTAACATGAATACAAAACATGAGGTCGCCATTTTGAAAAGCAGAAGTGATGGGGAGAAGCTCTTATTTTTGGCGCGAAAACGCCACTACAGTGCCACTACAGTGTATTAATTTGCATTGAAATTTTAATATATTGTGCAATCATGGATCCCTGACACTTCGTATTTAACTCTTTTACTTTTGAAATGGCTGCCAAACTTGAATGGTAGCAGTGCTGATGTCTCGAGAAAAAAGGACTCATCCAATAATTAGAAATTGGCCTTTTCATGCAAAATAACATCAATTTGGGGGGGGGGGGGGTCCTCTTATACACAGGGTCATCCTATTTTTGAGTAGATACAGTAATATCTATAATAAAAACTTTCAAACAATATGTCTCATATTTTACAACACCTTTCATACTCTTTTTTCTTTTAACCCAAGTGCCTGGTGCCAGATAGGATGATTTCCAAAGTATTCCAAAGTATGCGGAAAATCTGAAGTCAGAAATGTGGAACATTTTAGTTGCCAGGTTTTAGCAAAGTACTTTGCCAAACCAATGATGCATAAAATTTGTCTAGAGCTGATGAAGAAGGTGTTTTATCCCGGTGCTTTTTTCGCTATTGAAGAATATAATTATTTTTTTTTGGTATGAATTCTATGACAAGAAAATAATAAAATTTTTCTGGAGCTGGCTGATGAAGGTGTTTCATCCCAGTCCTTTTAATCCATAATTAAAATGCGCTCAGAGAGCGCAGAACAATTCCCTCCTCCTGCATACCCCTGTGGCCAGTGCCGCCTAGTGGCAAGTTTGCCCCGCACCTCCAATTCACAGAATCAGCATCCATTATGTAGAATCAAACCCCAATGTCCTGCAGCATTGAAATGAGGGCCACTCTAAATACTAATGGGGATGTCGATTTTCACCTGAAAAGTAGGTCACACTGACCCAATTACATAAATTAACATTTTTGCAGCTTATACCAATTGATAATAAGTAATAATGTTTGATATATGTGTATTCTGCAAAGAATTAACAAAATTGGCATGTCGGCCATTTTGAAAAATGGCTGCTGTGGCTTCAAAATTTGGTCAGTATTATCCATCATCGAACTTAGCCTAGCCCCTAATAAAATACACCTGTACACCAACTTGTGTCAAAATTGAAACATTTCTACAGAAGATAGAGCGCTCACGGCCAAAGTTGACCCGATGGTCACTGCGACCTTGACCTTTGACCTTGGTTGGAAAAATTCCATGGAATCTTTTTTTTGGGTCTTTAGTTTTACAAACATTATGTAGAATCAAACCCCAATGTCCTGCAGCATTGAAATGAGGGCCACTCTAAATACTAATGGGGATGTCGATTTTCACCTGAAAAGTAGGTCACACTGACCCAATTACATAAATTAACATTTTTGCAGCTTATACCAATTGATAATAAGCAATAATGTTTGATATAAGTGTATTCTCAAAAGAATTCACAAAATCGGCACGTCGGCCATTTTGAAAAATGGCCGCCATGACTTCAAAATTTGGTCATTATCGCCCATCATCGAACTTAGCCTAGCCCCTCATAAAATACACCTGTACACCAATTGTGTCAAAATTGAAACATTTTTATAGAAGTTAGAGCGCTCACGGCCAAAGTTGACCCGATGGTCACTGCGACCTTGACCTTTGACCTAGGTCACCAAACTTTCATGGAAAATATTTACTTGGACTATATTGTTGTAGGCATATGTAGTATCATCCCTGTGGTCCAGCCACTTTCGAGTGTTGGCCATTCCAAATATTGTGACGGACGCACGGACACACGGACGGAAAAGTGATTACTATATGCCCTATCTCGGAGGAGGAGGGCATAAATATTTACTTGGACTATATTGTTGTAGGCATATGTAGTATCATCCCTGTGGTCCAGCCACTTTCAAGTGTTGGCCATTCCAAATATTGTGACGGACGCACGGATACACGGACGGAAAAGTGATTACTATATGCCCTCCCTCGGAGGAGGAGGGCATAATAATAAACTACAACATGTTTAAATTTACTTCTCTGTCTTCCTCTTGCTTCCTATTAACAGAATAAAAGTGGCATATTGGGGATATTGTACTTTGGGCATATTGTACTTTGATGCCATTAGAAAAAGGAATTCTTTAAATGTTTTTTTTTAAATGTAAAATGTTGATTACTCCAGTTTCACTCTAGTGCCATGCTGTTATTGCTCCAATGCTAATCACAATAAATTCTCTTTTTTATATTGGAAGCAAAAGATGACTCTAGTTTTTTCTTCAAAATTTATCAAACATCATCTTGGCATACACTATTTAGTGTACTTATTAATTAAAACCTGTCAACCAATTATGCCTTCCTAGCTGCTTCAAAAAGATTTTGGAACTAATTATGTTCAGCAGACTTGATTAGTTTCTTACCAGACACAAACTTTTCCATATATATAAATTTGGTTTCCATATATGTTATTCCACAAATTTGGCTCTTATGAGTATAATGAAAAATGAGTATAATGAAAAAGTACCAAAGCACTGTAAGGAACACCTATGTTATACCCATGTTCATTCTCACATACATTATGGCATTGAGGTTCATGGCCATGTTTCTAGTGAGATTATTATAAAAGTATAAATAATGCAACATAAACTACTGAAAAATTTGTATGACATGAAATGGTATACACCAACTTTACATGTGCATAAAAGTCTTAATTCTCTCAAAGTTGGTGATATCTTGAGAAAGCAACTGTTTCAAACAGTATATAAGTCACTCAATCTCACGCAATCTCAACAAAAAAAAACATTTTTCAACAAGCTCATGACCATAATGCCTCAAGCAGAAACTTCAAGTACTCAGCACTCATGCCAATATGGGAAAAGACACTCTTAAAGTTAAAGGGGTAATATTTTATAATGAGTTACCTGCAATCATAACCTATCATAACCCACATACAAGTCCTTTACCAAAGTAGTAAAAAATTATTACTTGAAGCTTTATGTGTAACTGCCCCTGACCAATGTGAAATAGTTTAAACAGGCTATTATCATTTTTAATTTATATATCTTATTTTATGTTATTTTATTTTATTTTATTATACAACCTTCTATCATCATATTATTGTTATTATTTATAATTTTATCATCATTACATCTTCTGAACTTGCCTCTATCATCACCATTGTTAATCAACCAATATGTATCTATTATATACTTCTAACTTTATGTAAAGAGCCATGCGCTATTACCTAGGTGTACACTCTAAGGCTCCAATACTTGGTTTAGTTGGTGATATTGGTTGGAAAAGTTCTCAACATTATAGACATATGAATATGATACACTATTGGAACAGAATGGTTAAAATGGAAAATAGCAGATTAACAAAACAGGTTTTCCTTTATGATAAACAGTTGTGTAAAGAAAATTGGTGTGTTGAAATTAAAATGTTATGTAATGCTACAGGATATATGCACAATTTCAAAAATTTAGCTTATATTGACATAGAAGGCCTTATTAACAAACTTCTTGATAATTTTGAAAACAGGTGGAAATGTGGTCTATCATCCAAACCAAAGCTTAGAACCTATATTACCTTCAAAGACACCATTTCCATAGAAGATTATGTAAAATATTGTATATCCAGAAGAAAACGCTCTTTATTAGCACAGTTTAGACTTGGCATATTACCTCTAGCAATTGAAACAGGTAGGTTTAAAGGTGTTGAAGTGGGAGCACGACTATGTAAAATTTGTAATACAGATAATGTTGAAGATGAGATGCATATGCTTAATACTTGTTCTATATACAACAATATCAGAAGGGATATGTACAACAGAATAATACAAAGAATACCAAATTTTATAAACTTAGAGGATGATGAAAAGTTTCAATATTTAATGAAAAATGAATGGAAAGAAGTATCTAATTTTATAGATAAAGCATGGGAAATAAGATCTGAGAAACTGTATGTAACCTCATAAATATATTAACTGGTACATGTAATTATGCAGATATTCCTACCTCTACATCATCCAAATCTGTTCTAATTTTGAGAAATATGTTATATTATAGTAACTGATTTAAAGTGACTAATAAGCCTAATATGGCTGGGTACTCATATATGTACAATATATTCTTTACTTTAAATGTAATAGTACTATGTCACTATAATAAAATAAATACAATACAATACAATATACTAATTTTGCAACATAACATTAGAATGTATTTGTAAATAGTTGCCAGCTTAGTTATGCGTTTAGCCTGTCTTGGCAACTTTCTAATTCATGTTTTGTGTTAAGTGTCAGAAGAAATGCAAACACTAATATAACATGTACACCATGGAATACATACAATTCTCAATTTTTCTACAGTATTTATACTATATCAATTTGTAGTTCAGTGTCATTACTTTACATTTGGTTTGCTATCGATGTGTGATATGGACCAATGTAACAGGGACTCCATCCAACTTTAATACTTTTTGTGTCCGATGTTACATCATGTTTACAATTCAAAAGGAAACATATAATTGTTGAAATAAAATATCAGGATTTTTTTCACAATGTTTTTTCATCTTCACATAAAGATATGACAGGAATAACGATCAAAGTTCTATTTAATCTTACTTTTTATGTAAAAAGTGAAACCAATGTAACAGAGGACACCAAAAAATCCAGGAACATTTTTTTCAATGATCTTGTCTGAGGTTTTAGAGACACATGCTCCATTTATACAGTGGGTTATGAGTGAGAAACTACTAGACTGGCATCTAATACACATTTTAAAAGATTCTATGGACTGTACATATCCCTTTTGTGATGTTTTGATATTCATAACAAGATGTAGCAATCCCTTTTCTCATCTGGACATTTTGGTGACATTCAGTTTCTAGTTGAAACTGCAACAAAACAATTCTGCTTTCCAACTTGTGGAAAGTTATAAAATTTTAGTTACCTTTTTTGGCGGAAAAAGAATTGGATAAATTTTTATTTTTAACATTATATAAAAAGTCCCTGACGTAACATCCTGACACCAAAGAAATGTCAAGATGAAATGTGCAATTTTCAGATATTTCAGCTCAAAAATATTTTACTTCACCAGCATGTTTTTGCACCAGAATGGCATCACATTTTAAAGACATCCAGGTCAGGTGATGTTCTTAAATATTTTACCTCACTACACAGGAGTCCCCAGAGGTAACAAAGTGGACACAAACTGTTACATCATACATGGTATTTTTCAAAGGTGTTTTTCAGCTGAAGGTTTTATAGAATAATTGCAATCTTGAATGAAATGTTGATTCTTTTATTATTTTTGTAAAAAAGAAAACAAAGTTTGATTAATTTCACCAATAAAAAATAAAGAAAAAGACACCATTTATACAGGCATCATAATTAGAGGACATAATTTTTCATGAATTTGTCCCTTATTTTCTCGGATTAACGGGAATAAAAAAAGGTTTGATAATGATATTTCTAATATTTACATGATAAATTATCTCTTGCATATAATGTTGAAATTATGGAATTATAAAATACTGTTTGCATTCAGTACATTTTTTTTAAATTCATCATTTGCTGTGATGTAACATAAATCGCAGGACTCCAGATTCTGGCTCTTCCACAATATATTCATTGTTCTCAGATCATCTGAGAGGTCTTATACCTAATTTAGGTACATAAGTCGTGATAGGTATTCAGGTACTCTACCATTCTGTACCTTGTATACAATGCAATCTTAAAATCTATTCTGGTCTCCACAGGCAGCCAGTGCAGCCCCTTTAGTTTTTCTGTAATGTGACAACTCCGGCTGCAGCATTCTGCAGCTTTTGTAACTTTGCTATTTCACATTTGGGTAACCCAGCGAGTAGAGAGTTTCCATAATCTAGAGTAGATGTAACAAATGCATGTGCTAGAGTATTAGCAGTTTTTTCATCCAGGCTGTTTCTGATAAAGGATATGTTTCTAAGATGGAAATATACATTTTTGCATATTTTTTTTTAATTTGTTGTTTCATGATAAGTTCCCGATCAAAGATCACACAAAGATCCTTGACTTTGTGTGATCTTTGGATATTTGCCTCTCTAACCAATATTTCTCATGGGATCTCATTATTTTTAACAATTGAGTTTTTTTCACAAAAAAATTTAACACTTGTAATGCATTTCTCCATCTCTGCGCATGATAGTTTTGAGCTTTTCTCTGACTTTAGATCCAATGAAATGTCAAGCTGGGTATCATCTGCATATATGTGTTGCTTCAAGCGTATTCTCCAATAATTTCTGGGGTGAAATTTTCCAAGGATTTGGTGAATCTTTTAAGCATACCCCAAACCTCTGTAAAATTGCCTGTGACCTGTGTGGTTGCTTTAAGCAACAATAGCTGGTTCTGAATATGCATACAGAATGCTGTAGAGACATGTATCTGTTAACTGAACAGCAAAAGCATGATTATTTTTCTTAATACTTCATCCATTATTTGCAAATGGCCTTTGATGTCCCTAAAAATGTCTGTTTTTAAATGCTAATTTCTTTTTGCCAGATTACAACACCACTGGTTATGTTAAAAAGATAAAATAACATTGAAATTGTCTCATATTCAGTTCATTAAAGAATAAATACAGCTAAGATAACCTGTTTTGATTTGCAACCTTTATGACCCACAATGCAATTGTAAACTTGCCACCTAGGAGCAGCAACCTGATCGGAGGGCTCCCCTTGCTTGCTTTTCCCAGATGATTCTTGGTGGAGTGCTGTGTCCACTCAGCACAGATCATGTGACCCACAAGACCACGTCCACCGCTCACCAAGTCTTCCCTCTCTTTCCTGATGGCTCTCAGAGAGAGACATAAACCTGTCTTCATGTTTTACAAACACAATGCCTTGACATGATGCATTCATAGTTTAATTTACAAGATTTATGCTTGATTCCTTTGGCCATTCCATTTCTAAACGGAAAATTCAAAATGGCCACTAACTTAGTCACCAGTGATATCATGAAGCCATGGATTAGGTTAGATAAGATTCTTAATTTTTGTTTTAAAGTCATCCCTACTGCACAGATTTTAAAGTCAGGTACAAATTGACATGTAAATCTGAGAAAAAAACTATTTGCATGATTTCAAATATATATTATTATTGTCTATGATTGGTGAGGGCATGAATATCCATAATGGTATCAGTCCGTGGATAGATCAATCTTATTTATTGGTTACTGCTTCCCCGGAACTGCATGATTAAATTACATCTGCATGTGCTTGCTGAGAATAAAGTTAGGTTTATATTAATTTGATTTTATAATATTTTTAATTTTTTCTATCAATATATATATATATATATATATATATATATATATATATATATATATATATTGATAGAAAAAATTAAAAAATTATTTTTATAGTCTATCAATTCCTGCTAGCCTACTTTGGAGTTGTTATTGTTATAAATAGCCTCTGACTAAGTAATTCACATGATCAGCTGCTGCTTGTTATGAAAGTGGGTGGTATATGTTTCATGGCAGGGTCCTGTACAATCCAGTAGGATTGCACTTTGTGAGTTAACTGTTTGACACATACAATAAGAAAGATAACAAATAATATGTTCTCTGTAGCCACCTGGTCAGAAACATAACACAATAATGCAACAAAAAGGGGATCTCTGTTTCCTTGAAATAATCCTCTCTAGCCTTAAAAATCCTCTTGCCAATGATTGATTGTTAGTGAAGGGAGCAAGTGAATTAAGAAATAGAATCCACAGTGATCTTACATGAAATTGTGTAAGCTATACTAAAAAAAGATATCTCAATTCTTTGAGCTTTTCATGATCATCCAATGATCTCTAAGGCCTAAAGAAATAGTTTGTTTCTGATATCCCTTCCTATCCAATTTCATACCAGCATGTCTTTTTTTTGCCTGAGATGCAAAGATATAGACAGTTTCAGCCATACTTTACTGTATAAATTTCATTCTTGACAGTTTGAAGCAACCATGTGTCTACCTATGGAGTGCCGTATGTTACAGTTTGAAGCAACCATGTGTCTACCTATGGAGTGCTGTATGTTACAGTTTGAAGCAACCATGTGTCTACCTATGGAGTGCCGTATGTTACAGTTTGAGGCAATCAGGTGACTTCCTATGGAGTGCTGTATGTTACAGTTTGAAGCAATCAGGTGACTACCTATGGAGTGCCGTATGTTACAGTTTGAAGCAATCAGGTGTCTACCTATGGAGTGCCGTATGTTACAGTTTGAAGCAATCAGGTGACTTCCTATGGAGTGCCGTATGTTACAGTTTGAAGCAATCAGGTGACAACTTGTGCAATGTCCCAAAAATCCATCCCCCAGCTCCTTTTGGGAAACCTGCCCAAATTTGAACCAGGCATTAACAAAAACTTAAAAAATAACATTATTCCCCCCATCCTATTTTTTCTTGACACCAGCTTAAACAGTAAAAAATAAAATATTTTGTTCTTACATGTGAGTGTGTGTGTGTATGTGTTCATAAACTAGTTGTCATCACAAAAGCATATAAATCTTTTATGATCTGGATGTTATCTGATAAATATCCTGTTACTAAATACTGACCTGACTTCAAATCACCATAGAGGTGGTCCCTGGCATATACTAAGGCGAGATGTCCCTACAAAGTTGAGTTTTATCAAAGCTGACCTGGAATTTGCAGAGAATTACACACAGCATGGTGTGGTGGGTCTGGAGGTCTGCCAGAGACCAAGCATTCTCTGCACATTCACATCCATAATCTGTCTTAAGTGAGTGCCCATTGACGTGATCCACGCAGAAAAAATCTTTCTATTGTGCTGTTTACAATACTGACTAATGTCCTGGAAATGGGCCAATATCGTTCAGCATTTTTTTTTCAAGTTGTAAGATGATATCTACTATATATGTGTGTGTGTGTGTGTAAACAGGGTATGCTGTAGAGAGAAAGAGAACAAGTAATGAATACCTTTGTTGTTGTTTTTTGCACCTGTCACGTTAAATAATGTCCTGGATTGGTCATCTCAGTAAGTGGCCCAAACAAAAAGTATTGACCTAATTGGGCCATAGTTCAGGTCAAGGAGGCATTCAAGATCACTGGGTCAGGTCAACAAGATACAATAGGTCATCAGGCCATCCATACATGGTAATTTCTATATCCAGATACAACTTGTTTGAATCTTTTTACTTTGATACATATAACAAAACAGTGTTCTCGGCCAAGTATTATGTAAACAGCTATCATTATCAGGTAAGATTATGCCATACTACAATAAGATTATGTGATTTTCAGGAAATTTTCTATAACTCTACTTTACTAGTTTATTACATTGAGCTTTTGTTGTATAGGCTTGCATGGATATTTCAAACATTCATGCACATCATAAATTTCAGGGTCAGTGGCCCTTCTAAAAATCATTATTTTCTGGCCTTTTGAAACCTGTTCCCAGACATGTTTTCTAATTTTTTTCAAACCACTTCTCATAAATCAAACATTGAAGTCATGTAAGACAACAAAATCATCTTTAGGACAATTTTTGCTTGTAAATGGTAGTTAAAATGATTTATAACAGAAGACAAGATAATGAGATGCGTTTTGTTCAAGCACACCACAATGGTCCCACCACACACCACGAACAGCTCGTTTCTTTGGGGCCCAAGTTGAGCAATCCACAAAACAAAGAGAGCGCCAAAAAACATGACGGCTGCTTTCAATTATGCAGTCAAAGGTGACTCCCACCCATTTAGCGACGGGAGAAAAAACTCCTCTGGGGGCAGGCCATGTAATATTAGCCCTAACATCCCAACACATTATGTAAACGCAAGGTCTACTCTTGACATGACTTTTCACCACTTTTTTATTTAATGTAAACATATCAACTCCTCGGCTGTGAAGTGCGACACGTGCCACCTTCCTGAATTTTTATATAAGGAACTAAATCGTAAAATATTAATTCAGATTTAGTATTACATTCAATTCCAATTTAAAAAAAAATAAAATTAGTACGACTTGATGTATTCCATAATGCTTATGTCAACAATTTTTTTTTATGTATATTGCAGAAGTCAAATAACATATCAAACCACATACGCATGCATTTAGTCTGCATCAATATAACTGAGGTATTATCACTTCTGCATATTCTACACGTGTTTAATGCATATCTGTTATTCTTTTACTTTAAGCAGACACCTTCCTACACCTTGCACAAAATAATGTGCATGATAACTTGATCAGTTTGTAATGCATCCCCTATGTAAAAATGACAAAAATTCCCTTCTTCAAAATGACAAATATCTATGTGGGAATACCTGATGTGCAATTATGAATCAATCACGCCAATATGACAGGTGTATTAAGGTAATGCAAAAAATATCCCACTAACCTTTTGTTGGGCTGAATGGTTGTATTGAACGAGGTGCATTTGGCTGTTTTGTTGCTTGTCGAGTGATCTCGATAGCCAGAACAAAAATAAAAGCTCACAAAACGAACATGCCATCCATTCTATCCTATGAGCTCCACTGCTGTGACTGATGGCCATAAAAATATCATGAATTTTTTAGGTCATGCTGCTAAAGGTTGCAGCACCATCGACCATGGCCATTGCGGGTTTGGAAACGCATGACCTTTTTTCACCCTTCGACCAAAAGTTTGGCCGTGCGACCTCTCAAACTTTCTGAGGAAATGGGAATTTTCTTTTTGAAATTGGAGATAGCATGTCCCTGTCTCTTTTTACGGAAAATAATACAAAATAACCTATCTATTCTACTCATTTTATTCAAGGTTATTAAAGGAGTTGGTGGACAATACACCTTAGTGTGGTGGAATCTGCTATCTCTACCCATCGAGAGCTGCCACTATCATATGCAAGCCCTTTTTATAAATGAAAGACTCAACTTTTGACCTAATACCCACAGGAAAAAAAATATGGGTTATACATGAAGTACACTCATGCATTTTTTATTGCGGAGACAATCAACCCTAAACAGTCACCATGGTAACATAACTGAAACAACGATGGATGCTTTAAAAAGCTTATTACTGCTGCAAAAAATGTTGAATAACGCTTTATTGGATATGGAAAAGGTTTCATGGCCCCTGCACATGTAAAGCTTAGCACATTGGGTGTTTTGTGTTGAGGGCTGATGGATGTTGCACTTTGGACAGGTGGGTGAATTGCCTTTCTCTAACTCACACTCAGGTGCTCATACCTAAACCTTCACTTGCCATGTTTTTTGTCACTTTTTGAACAAACTTATTCTCGTGTTTATATTTCCCGAACATGGGAATTAATGTCCAGTATGCTGGATTTCGTGTGACCTTGGAAAAACAACACTTGCCAATATTTCCATCATGCTCGATGCCAATAAAAATGCTTAATTGATGCCAATAAAAATGCTTAACTGATGCCAATAAAAATGCTTAATTGATGCCAATAAAAATGCTTAACTGATACCAATGAGCAAGCTTGATGGACTAAACTGGACCAAAATTGGACCAAAACTGCTTCTCATATAATGTGTTTTACTGACATGTAAAGATAACTCTGTATGTTTGATCATCAGACTGTTTCATTGATAAAACAGCTGGTGGGTTCCACTTTGATATCCCACAAGGCCCCACAAACTAATATTAATTTCTTATGTCCTGCCTGTCCACCCAGAACTATTGATTAATTTAGCTTAACAATTGTAGAGTATATAATTAATTTGACTAAGATAAAAAAAAACATATTTAGGTTATAATATGATTAGAAGTTATGAATAATGATAAGTTGGTTTATTGAACATTAGAGAAAATGATAATTTATGCCAGCCTGCAAAGCAATTTTGTGTGAATTGTTGATGATGAGTATGGAAAAAAGAATAATAATTAGGTGATTTAGAAAAAAAATACAAAGTAGGCACCAGGCTTCATTTCCATTCAACCGTTATATTTGTTTTTTGAAAGAATAAAAATTTGATTATGAGTGATTTTTATCAAACAGATTGGAAAGTAGAACTTTTTTCTTTGGCCTAAAAACTTTCTCTTGGTTCAGTGATTGACAATATTCATATTTTTCCATTACTGTTTTTCGTTCATGATAAAACCTCCAGTAACATCATTTTTGGAAATGGGTCATGCTTGAAATAAAATTATACCCTTATTGTACTCATACAATCAGGTTTTTATCACTTAAATCTTTGTGGCCATATTGGCGTAGCTCTGTTCTCTGTACACTGATAATGCATAGCCTCGTATCATATTCAGATCAACAAAATTTCTCGTGCACTTCATCTAATTATTGAAGTTACATAAAGTTCCCTTGTTCCACTGTAATTTTCAATTTTTAAAAAATGATTTTAACTTGCTCACCTTGACTAAATGTGCTATTTTCTGTGTCGTATTCAGCAGAATTCATGCCAATAACATCCCAACACTAATCAAAAATGCCTGGTTGTGACTGTGTTATTTGTAAAGCTAAAAGTGCTGACATTATTTCGGTAATGTTGAGAATCCTTCTGTGGCACTCACTGAGTGAACATCTCCACATCAGTGCATTCCTTCTTTCCTGGTTAAAATACAGGCCAGTTAGCAGGGGGAGTTTTCGCATGTAAAACACACTCATAAATAAAACATAACGACTTATTAATGAACATGCCGGATACACATTTCATCTGTCATTTCAGCCAGCTTCCATTTCACTATTTTTTAATTCACTTTTTGTGCCATAAACATACTTCCACCACAGTGGTAAATGTCAAAATATGATTTACGCTCAAACTGGACAAGTTAAATTTTTGTTTTCTTTTCCACCAATTTTGTCTTCACATGTGAACATTTCAATAATCCACTTGAAAAAATAAAAATTAAAAGGTTAAACTTCAAATAATTGGAAAACTGGTGATGTCCATGGTGCCGAGTAGATAAAAACTGTATTTTCCAATTTTTATTGGCAATCCGTGTTGAACAAAAAGATTCCTTTCCACCATGCTGAACTTGTTCTTTACACAGACATTTGCTGCCAGCAGATTGCATCTTTTGGGAGAAACATCAATTTCATGTTTATATTCTTTTCATGAACAATGGTGCTGAATTTGGCTTGGCAACAGTAATTTTTTGTTCAAAGGCTTGTACGCTAAATTAACCACACACACTGGAATGGAAATGACTTGTTTCTTATATGTTTCTTCTAATAACTATTTTTTTATATACTTTTCATTAAATTATATTGAAACCATTTTGTGTTCTTACCTTTCGAGTTGGTACTGGTTTATACTCAACTTCATGGCCTTGTTTTGATAACAATATAAAACACTTATCCTTAAGTCAACATTGTCCATTTCCTTACTTTAGTTGTCATTTTGGGTGTCTTTTTGAGTTTTGAAAAGTTGTATGTGGGTTCCAAGGAGGTAACAGTGACCTAATGTTATGTATTACATACCTTAATCCAGACTGCTCCATTCTCATAACAGGTGTGATGGGAAGGTGACAAAATAGTAAGTTTGGCCTATCAGTCATGACCTGAGCTGACCCATCCTTAAAGCAGTAAGTAGAAAACAGCCTTCGCCCTCAAGAATGTGCATGGTCACTTGGCCTTTGACCTGCCTATGATAAGAGATAAAAAGATGCAAGGCTTTCTCTTATTTGCTTTCAGCTCAGTTTCTTTCTCTTTCAACAAACATGAGGGCTGTCCACCGTACCTGTATTCCAAGTGGAGTTTTACTGTGTGTACTACGTGCCCTAAAATGGACAAATAAAAGAACAGCTTGGACAAATGTCAAAAACCATGTGCTCAAGCCCTAAAAATCTCAGGTACAAAAACAAGATGGGCATTGACCCTGTCCTCTTATGTTGATCAAGATTTATACTCAGAGATAATGTGTACAAGAAGTTAACTCAGGTGATTTTATCACAAATATGTTTTAACCTGTTCTTGCCTTTCTGATCCTTCCTATCTTTTATTTTCTTTTTTTAGGGGATTTTTTTCATGTCCCCCTTAGATCAATGTTATACAATTTGAATTCTTTTCTGGCCTTAATTTTTTTCATTTTTCATCAAACTTGTTTTTCGATTTCAACAGGAGGTGCTTCTTTTTTAAATGTATTTTGTGACTCAAATTATCTTGATTCTAAAGATAAATTTTGCACCAATTTTTGTGCACGGCACTTGAGTTTTCACAACCTGTCCTATTTCCTGCACACTACACTGGTGTGACAAATTTTATCTTTGAGCAAATATTTTTTTTAACCTCATGTGTTAAGGGAGAAAAGTTTTCAGTTTGAAAAGAACATGTTATTATTCCTATAAAAGGCAAGTCCATTCTAATACTTGGAGCAGGTCACCCTACCCACAGAAGACTCTCTCCATTTAAATATATCAAAATCTATCAAATAATCTATCAATCCATAAATGGAAAAGATTTTCTTGATGTGGAAAATAAATTCAGAAAGTGTATCTAATCATTCCGTTTTTAGAGGTTCAAAACTTTTTAAAGTTGTTCAGTCTGGACCTTCATGAGTGAGATGAAAAAACTCATCTCTTCATATCATTTACAAGACCTGGACTGTCTGTTAGAGTCATCTAGCTCAGGAGCACTAAAATACTTATTTAAATCTGCAACAAATTAGAAAAGTAATCTTAACTGTCTGAAAATTGAAATCCGCTATCTGTATATATCTATACATGTGAAGTTTCTGCAGCTATCCCTGTCTGCAGATCAATGCATTTTGGTATTGATTTGTCCCTCCCAGGTATACCCTCTAAATGACAAGAAACCTATGAATGAAGACAACTATGAGGACTTTAAGCCCATCCCTTAATCCTGTCCTGCAATTGGAACATATCTAGATTCTATCAATTCCTCTCGAGTAAAAAGAGTCAAATATTATACAAGTAAACAAGGATCTACATTAGTATTTTGGGCAGCACTTAATTTAGAAATATTTTACTTACTGCTTATGGCCAAGCATGTTTTCTCTTTTACCACTTTGCACGACAATAACTGGTGTTTTATCAAATATTTAGTGTTGCCCAAGCCTCCATTACATAAACTCAATGTTGTTCTTTTAAGCACTTAATCTTAGATTTACCATAAATGTGACTTTTCCAACTAATCATTTTCCAATGAATGATATGTTCTGTTCTAGCTTATATTATAATATAATACGGTAAAATTAATGAACATTTCAAAATAACTTTTATTTAATAGCATTTAAAGAGCTTCCACAATTGATGCCAAATTTTTAACAAATGCAGATACTACATTATTTTATACCTTTATGTGAGTTGGGACATAACTTTTAATAATATGTCATCTTTTCATGAAATAATTTTTTTATATCTATCATTTCATTTAATAATTTGTAATTTGTTTCCAAGAATTCACATCATTAAAAACCAAAAATATCTCATGAGGCAAGCACTTGATATTGGCACCGGCTGTCATGCAACGGTTCAATATTCATGAGCTCTTGAGCTGAGAGACACCTTCTGGTGTATATAATATTACTTCGCAAAAACACAATGTGATGTAACTCTGAACATGAGATAGTGCGATGCCACTATGAACATGAGATAGTGTGATGTCACTCTGAACATGAGATAGTGCGATGCCACTCTCAACATGAGATAGTGCGATGCCACTCTCAACATGAGATAGTGTGATGCCACTCTCAACATGAGATAGTGCGATGCCACTCTGAACATGAGATAGTGTGATGTCACTCTGAACATGAGATAGTGCGATGCCACTCTCAACATGAGATAGTGTGATGCCACTCTCAACATGAGATAGTGCGATGCCACTCTCAACATGAGATAGTGCGATGCCACTCTGAACATGAGATAGTGTGATGTCACTCTGAACATGAGATAGTGTGATGCCACTCTGAACATGAGATAGTGCGATGCCACTCTCAACATGAGATAGTGTGATGCCACTCCGAACATGAGATAGTGTGATGCCACTCCGAACATGAGATAGTGCGATGCCACTCTGAACATGAGATAGTGTGATGCCACTCCGAACATGAGATAGTGTGATGCCTCTCTGAACATGAGATCGTGTGATGCCACTCTGAACATGAGATAGTGCGATGCCACTCTCTACATGAGATAGTGTGATGCCACTCTGAACATGACCAACATATTTTCACAATTTCTCATTTTCATACGATCAATTAATTATTACCTTAAAGTACCACTGTGTGCAAAATAAACATGAAAATTTACCATTACCCTAAATCTCAACTGAACCTATATGAAGTTAGCTTGAAGTTAAAAAGAATATATCAACAAAACCTCAGTGTTTTCAGAGGTATTTCCCCATCAAAGATATGTTCATTTTTCATATAGGAATATAAAAAAATTCAGATGAGTAAAATGTAGGCCATGACCCAGTGACCTTCATTGGTTGACCCCACCTGAGGTTGGCTGCCATCATATCTCATCCAGATCTGTTATCAACTATTTGAACCTTAAAAAACATGTCATGCTACAGTTTCATTACTCAGACCACCTCACAGTGGGAACACCAACCCTTATACCACCTGGGTATGTGCTCACGACTTTCCTGTCTTTGTATAAATGTTTTTAAAAAATATGGTCATTTCTATCATGAACATATAGAAGACTATTCCAAAAAGAAATAGGGATTTACAAGGTCATATACAAATATTTTCTTGTTACCATTCTAATATTTGAAATCTTGAATGTACATGAATATATAAAGATGTTTGTATCATGGTATTATGTTGTTGTTTTTTTAGGGATTTTTTTTTGAGGAGTTATTTTGTCTCCCAAAGTGCCATCATTCTCTGGGCTTCCCAACCCAACATAACCAAACACCTGTGGCTGGCAAGCTTTTTCCCCGAGCAATGGGAACATCCATGCTCTTCTGTTGCTGTCAGGAGCGTGACACCACAAATGCACTCGTATGACATGCATTCGACTATGCCCTACTCATCAAGATCGATAAAAAAAAATATCCAGTGCCAAAAATACCTTTGGGCGGATGCCCGCAATAAAAAAGAATGCCCTTGCCTAGATCATCAATAAATCAATGAGTGTTTTTCATAACTGCCCACTTATTCTGGGTGCATGACAATACGTGTAGTAGATCGAAAGGTTTCACAAACATCATCAGGCTCATGAAAGTTTTATTGGAGCAACCATTGAGGATTTCAGCATCAAAAACTCAATAGTAAAAGTAAAGATCCCAATCAATCAATCATTTCACTAGATGTGATATAAAAAAGGTATTGTCCTTCTTAGTGGCAGGTAAATATGTGAGTCAATTAAATACACCACATTCAAACTCTGTGATTATAATGAATAATGTCCAAATTTTCAATACATTAATGGAGAAAAGCTCTGAGGAAAAGGATTTTTCATATTGTTTATTGTTAGATATATTTATTACTGTGCCTTATCCATAAACCCTGCATTGATGGGTTTGATTATTTCCATTCCTGCTATTGTCAATAGAAAAGTAAGGCCAAAAGGGAGACATTCTCTCTCATACCCAACCCTACTGTGGCTGGACCTCACTGTGCTGATTAACATTAAGAACAAACTGAATGAGTTTGAATTCATCTGAACATTACCACGTAAATGATTTTTCTGTTATTGCTTTTCATTATTTAATTTCAAAAGGTATGAGAAGAATATATTCTATCACGCCATGACCTCATAAACAATAGAGCAGCCATCACAGCCCAACAAAAAAATGCAACATGATATTTTAGTGGTGTATCGCCCTGTAGTTTTCCAGATACACGCTTTTATTACATGAGCAATTATCTTCATCAGTGACAACAATAAAATCATACTGATTGCAATAAACAGATTCAAAAACCGTGATCTCTATATGCAGGATGGGTGCATTAAACAATTAGTGGAAGGCCAAACAACCTTGCATGTTTATCTGACATGATATAGCATGTCATCACATGCTGAGCTAAAAGGTGAAAATGCTTTATAATTTCTATGTGTAATCTTAAAAGGCCATGATCAAATTATATTTTTCTTAATCAAAGACCAAGAAGAAAAGGAACAGTTTGTGGAATAGGAATGGAGAAATCTAACGACCCGGTTTGAATTACAAAAGCTTTCTTTCAAACTGGAGTTAAAAGATTTCACTAATTGTTATCTAATACCAGGCAAACTTCAAGCACATGAGTTCTGCGTTTAGAACTAAGATTATTTCCGAACATTTTTTGCTTCAACTTCGGCAATTTGAAAAAGAACAGTATCTAATTGATTAGATTTCACTTTCAATGGAACAATTATACACCTAAAACCTATTCATGTTTGAGAATGAAGGTATGTATTTATACTGTTTCTAAGACCGAAAGATCTTCTAATTGCTTTGTGTTGCAATGAAAATACATGCAAACTCTGTACCAAAAAGGCGACATAAAAACAACATTTTGTGAATAAGCCTTATGTCTAGTTAATAAAAGCAACATATATATCTATACCATCAAAGACATAGAAAAGATGCATAAAAATAATCATAATCCTTCATTAAATATTTCAAATTTGTCATGAAATCGCCACTAAAATGGTCTTAGTAGTTAGGGATGAGAACAAACTACCAGTAAAATTGCTTCAATGAAGAAACTTGCCAAGCTGTCGGTAGGGTCTGCCTTTGATGGCCTTGAAAATCACCAAGTATTCAGGCTTCTTTACAACATAAGCATAAAACACTATTTTGTGTTCATCAAATTGAAATAAAGTTTTGGATTTGATCCAGTTTCCCCAGATAAGAGATTCAATGCTGTGGTGCCACATTCAACTTTGCAAAAAAGCTGATTCTTGAATACCCAGTCACAACACTTAAAGAATATAACGAAACAAATTGCACAGAAGGGATTGAAACTGGAGCACACACATGATCCGTGGTTCAACCACACTTTAATGGACCACGGTCAATAAAATATCTGACGGCATCATTATATTTTGTCAATTATTACAATAAAAAAATTAAAACCTTTATATCATGACAACAAATTATGCCTGCAATAGAGAACATTAATCATGCTCACCACAGCATACACATGGGTGTTTTTTGTCAATAATAGATCCTCTCTCCGGTCCATTACTAATTCAAAATGACATTGGTGTGATCAATTTAATATGGTCATTTTTTCAGTTTTATAAGTTTATCAATTATTAGTAACCCTCTCAAATTGCTATTAAGTACTGACTTCCATGTATTAATGTTTATGAGAATGCAGTGCCAACATATTAAATGAATGCATGCTGACCTTTAACAACAAAAAGTTTAAAAATTTAAAATCTCATAACCGCCCACTCAATTAAACCCTATACTATATCCACTCATAAGGAAGACCAAAACAAGTTGAGTTATTTTCTTTTCTGCAATAAACATTACAGGTCGTGTAATATTCAAAGGTCAATGACTTTGATGACGTCACCAGCATATTGCTATTCTCATTTGACTCCATTACCTTCAGTACCTCTGTGATGACACTCTTCCTAGAAATGATGCCAAGCAAGGAGTGTGCTACCAAAAAGAGGCTATTCATTAGAGTCTTGTTAAAATATGTTTTGCAGAGACCAATTACAATGCATCAACAACAAAAATGTACAAATCATGTGAAAGGTAGGTACATTAATCACTTATCTATGATTTTTATATATTCCTTTCAAGATGCAAAAATTCCTTTCATATTCCCTTTATATTACTTGTCATTTTTGCACCAAAAAAAAATGGAATGCTCCAAATAAAATCATAAAAGTCACATTTCAATGCATCTGGCTTATCTCTTTTAATTTAACATACATCATGAATTTATCCAAAATTAAACCAAAGTTCCCCCCAATAGTGATAATTTCTCCTGTCCAATCCAAATACGTAATTCTCAATTTTTTCGGCAGTTGTCAAATCCTTGTTAAAATTCAAGATAGCCACCTTAAATTTGGGTCAACTTATGCCTCAGTCACATTTACGCCGATTTCAGTAAAGATGCCCGGCCGATGGGTATTTTTTACAAAATTGGCAGGCAGTTCAGATTGCCGTGCGGGCACCGGGAGATCATCAGCCACAATTGGGCATCTTTAAGACGTCGGGCGGGTCATCGGGAACTTTTATCTGGAACATAAAAGTTGCCGGCGTTTCCCCGATGTCTTATCAGCAAATATCATCTTAAAGTACACGGCAGGGTCCCGGCAGTGTCCCGCAGGGACATCGGCAGATTATCTTAGGGCTGCTGGTGGCATCGTGTGGTGAAAATAGGATTAAATATTTTTTTTAAGCCTACCCAGACGTCTTAAAGACATCCTGCAGACGTCTGTGTCATGAAACAGACGTAGTAAAGATATCCTACAGACGTCTGTGCTATTCAGTTTTGCATGTGCCGTGCGGTGCCCTTTAATAATGTGACCACAGCTACGGCATCTCTCAGATTGTTGGTGATAAACTCCCCGGCACCCGGCAGATTGTGAAGTCGGCCGATTCTAACTTCCCCGCCGGCACCCGGTGCGAATGTGACTGAGGCATTACACACCACATACACTGACAATACAAGCTCCAACGGTATACCCCCCCCACCCCTCCAAGACCTTTGAAAAATTTGCTGTGGAGTAAAAAATGATGTTACTTTCAATTTAAAGGGCTGGTGTCAACTTTTTCTAATCTTTTTTATATGGCCTCAGAAGGATGGAAATAATAGATGATGGAAGGCAAATATTCAATGAAATTAAAGATGTCGACAAATGTCTGTGTAAAAGATCACAAGATAATACATGTTCTGTTGACAAAGTCAACCTCAACAATGTAACAATCCATCAAAGGATGTTTTGAGTAAGCTAAATGATGCATATTTAATCTGGTCATATTCAATCTAGTCAATAGTAATATCATTATAAAATGACCAAATACAAGTCTGTACAATAGTGTGCATATATTTAAACAAAATGGTCCATGATGAAGTAGGAGAGAGAATTATATTGAAAAAAGATTGTCATAAATACCCGATACTATTCATCCATAACACCGTTCATAACAACAAGTGGCCAAAAAACACCAGGTTAGTTTTTGCATGTCCAAAAATAAGTTGTGTCTTACCAATATTAGCAACAAACATGTCACACTTTTCAGGACTCGATCATTATTCACCAATCTCAAATGAGGTACCTGCTCATTTAAGATTTATGGAGCACAGTAAAAGACACCCGGTTATAGTTTTTGCATGTCCAAAAAGAAGTTATGTATTGCTAATAAATTGTATTAACACCAAGCATGAATAACCTTGGCAAAGGTCCAAACTAAAAACATAGATAACGCCATGCTTTATATGTATATAATAAAAGATTTATGGTGAAATGCCATATAGAAATGCTGGATAATGCCAGCAAATAAAATATTCAAAGCTAAAAACATGTTTTTATTTTGCTTCTACTCCAGATTTTGGACAGTTTTGGTCAGTTGGATTCGATTTATTTTATTTTCCTTGGGGAAAGAAAGAAAACTAATTTGGCTAACTTGGCCACAGTTTGAGAAAGGTTATGATTTTGATGCATATGATACGGTAGGCTGGTCATGGAAAATGACAAGGACACAGGTTGGTTTAGTGCATTACAGATTTGGGATGAAAAAAGTCGGTGTAGGACGAGACGAGTTGGATGAGACGCCACAGAAACAAAAAAAGACTGACTACCTGAGTATATCATGACTGGAGGGTTTGGTTACTGGTTAGGTACTCAATGAGTTAGTAAAAGATTTAAAATAGGAAAGACAATGATGATATAAGAGAGAGAATTCTATTGACAAAGAAAATATTGGACATATTGTCCACAAAAAGCACACCAAGAAATAAGATCATCACTGATGACCTTGACAGATGATGAAGATGCAATTGCCCATCACATTAATTTCAACATCTTGTTTTTAAGATGATATCAAGGCAAACAGGAGGACCTTGACAATCATAAAATGAGAAGGTCCTTGTTTCACAGATGCTGAGAACCGCAGTGGTATGTTGCAGATAAGTCTCTCACAAGTCACACTTCTCAATACTTGATTATTGTTCACAAATCTCAAATGAACAGGTACGGAGCACCTCAACAGGTTATTGGCAATAATATATGGGGCAGATGGAAGCAAGAATCACCACAAAACATCGCCATTTCATGACAACAATTTGTGCAGCTTCCCTCAGATGGGACCAACACACTGCTGTGAGCAAGCATAGAAAAAATTGCACACTTCTCTGGCACGCAGTCAAATTTGGATACAATACAATTTGTTCTCATCACCTGTCTGAGTGCATCTTTCGCAAACACATAATCGTTCTGATCATACAGATCCAATGAATCAAAGTTCCTCGACACCTGGCCAACACAAACTACTTTCTAACTCAAAGCGTCTCTTGTGGCTGAGAGAACATGAAAAGGAAGGGGTCTGAACACTTGAAACAATTCCATTTATAAGCCATAAACCGGTGACTATAGGATGAGGCCTTCACTACATATGTGATCAGCATTACCAGTATGATGCAGGCTTTATGCTATCATCAAATACCTGGGAACAATAACATTATGTACTTCTTAGCACTGACACTGACATATTACCTGCTGACACTGCCATTACTTCTAAGTCATTACAATCTACTGCGAAATCCCATGTGAAAAAAGTAGTAATCTTTAGCTATTTTGTATCCTATAAATATTGAATTTGTTCAATTTTTTCAGCACTTGACAGTACAATGAACTTTCTCCTGTCCTGAAGATCATGAAAGTTGTGGCCTTTCTGTTATCAAGATCATTAACACCCTTAGCGCTTCACTTGAATTTCAAATCAATCCCATCTTCTTTGGTTTTGTTCTCCTGATCAAATTTACACAGCTCATTTTTCTTCATATGTTTTAAATACTTTGAAGATTTTCAATGACAGGTGGAAATTGACCCTTCACTCATCATGTTTCAATCTGGTCAATCAAACCCAGATGATTTACATATCTTTGTGTTGATGAGCATGGTGCCAACTTTGATATTACTTTAGCATTATAAATATTTACAATATTCAATATTGTGTTGTGAATGGTAATAATTCTAGCAACAATTTACAAACATGTGAACTGTTTTGTTTACATGTACTACAAGCTTTTAAATGATATATTATATTTTATCTAATTCTTTACAATGGCTTATCCACTATCTTCTAATAGAAAAAGTTTTTTTACAAGCTACGGGTATGGTTTTGAGTACCAAAGCTTGGTACAAATTCTCAAATATTCCTGAAGCGTTTCATTAAAAACACAAAGCATCTGTCTAAAATCCAGTAAAAAAAACTAGTTAGTAACCTACAATCGCATTATGGAGAGAGCTAATCTGAGACTTTAATAGTCACTTCAAACATTGTGTCTTACCCTCTTACTATGCACAGGTTTCCCTTATTCAAACAATTTCTGAATCACTTTGGGCTCTTACCTGGCAGTCAAGGTAATCTACTGCCTCTCAGTAAATAGTCAGGTTTTTTGTTTCGCACCAAAATATTCATCTACAACTGGTATAAAGACAATACCTCATATGAGGTATTGATAAAGATGATAACCCTCAATTCTCTCAGAGAACAGTAAAATAGAAGACAAAATTGTTGAAATAAGGCACTGAAGTTATAAATGGAGTTTAATCTTTGGTAATACTAAAAATATACAAGTGGAAATAATAAAGTGGAAAGCTAAACATTTTCACAATATTGAGGTTGATTAATGGTTAATCTGATTTTGGTGTTTTTTCCATTAATAAAGGATGAATCTGTTTTAGGAATCAGTCCAGTAAGGTCAGGGAGTTGTTACAGTTCGCTAGGAATGGATCTGTTTGGTTGTTTTTTCACAGTTGGCTCGGAATGGATTTGTTTTGAATGTTGTCACTTTTTTTTGTCACAGTTGGCTAGGAATGGATGTAATTTGTTATAGGTATTGCCAGAGTTGGTACCGGGTGTAAACTATTATGGGTATTGCTAGAGTTGGTACTGGGTGTAATCTGTTATGGGTATTGCCAGAGCTGGTACAGGGTGTAAACTGTTATGGGTATTGCCAGAGTTGGTACCGGGTGTAAACTATTATGGGTATTGCTAGAGTTGGTACCAGGTGTAAACTGTTATGGGTATTGCCAGAGTTGGTACCAGGTGTAAACTGTTATGGGTATTGCCAGAGCTTGTACAGGGTATAATCTATTATAGATGGGTAAATCATCACTGATCATATCATATAAAAATTAAATTTGTGCATATTTAATGTTGGTATGCTGTGAATTGTTTTGGAAACAAAATGGTAGATGATATTTGGGTAAATCCCTGATGGATGGGTCAGTCCCTGGATTGACCACTTGGCCTGCCCAGCGCAGATGGTTTGCTTTACTGGACTCTTTTTGATGATAATGAGTGCCACTTCTTGATGAATAATACCACCGCCAGGCATGGCCTGATTGGAACATGCTGTCATTTTTTATCTGACAAAAAAACCAGTTTAAAGAGAACTTATGTGCACACACTTGACCTTGATAAGCTGCCTCTCAACTGTTATGAAGGGGTTGATGTATGACCTTGCTAGATAGACATTCCACTCTGACAATGATAAGCCATAAAACCCATAAAACCTAAGTAAATATACAAACAAACAAAACAGAAATTACCTTGTTTACCCAGGGTACTCTGCATCTATCAAAGTACGCCGGTTTTTGACACTGTATTTTTATATGTCTTTTATATTGATATATTCATCCCAAGAAAGTAAAACTGAATGTGATTAAAAATGCATAGTGCCCCTGACAAAATGACAGCATATTTTGACTGTTTACAAAAGCAATACTAAAAATTGTGCTAACTTGCCAATACTAATTAGTCACCTCCGAATGAATCGTTTTTCATATTATTTTATCAATTTTATTGGACATTAGCACGAGATGCTGTCAGTTATCTGGTGCAGTTTATGGGGGAGTGATGTTATTGCATCCCGAGGTAAGTGTGGAATGACTGGTGGACAGTGTATGGTCACCGTGCCACCAGCCACCTGCGCTCGCAGACGACCCTCAGATGTCACCTATTGTGTCCATACGTCACTTGTTTTTGTGGGAAAGCCACTTATTTTCTTTGCTAAAACAAACACGTCAATATTCTTGCCAAATGACCTCTTTTTTTATCATGAAAGATAATTAACCATTGTGAGGACAGCTGCAGGTCATAAATTAATCTATTTATAATGTAATTTTTCAAAAACATCCAAAAACGTTCAATTCATAAATGGGAGTCGGAAGTATAAATCCTTTTTTAATCTGTTTCTATTTTTTTGGGGGGGAGGGGGGGTACAGATGTCTATGAATTTGGGTTAATGCTTACAAATAAAAACAAATGTACATTTTACTAGATCACAGCAGCTCATCAAGAGAAGGTTATTATTTTTTTTTGACTTGCACTATCAAAGTTCGTCTTCAGCAGCATGTCTGTAATTACTAGATAAATGCTCAATTTCTATTTTTGTTACTCATTATCAAAGCGTGCCAGACAGGAGAGGGATCAGTGCAATATGCATGGTGGTTGCCCAACTGACCAGTGTCCAGTCAGGCTTTGTCCACTGCCCATTGTTCTGTGCCCTGTCCACTGTACCCCTAGGGAGGCAGCTGGACAGCCATCTCTTTTGTTACAACCCCACAAAGAAATAACATCCCATCTTCCTTGAATTTCACATTCGCATTGTGTAGCCACACTTGATAATTTTCTAAAAATGCCCCCACATGCTTTAAGCTGACTTAACCTTTCAGGGCGAGGTCCACTCTGACAAAGGTTCAGACAAGTTAGACCTGTGAACCCTGACCTCAAATATTATGTCTTGTGTCAAAAATGTCTAGCTTAATAGTATCAGAAAGCCAGATGGAAACATGAAACCTTACATGGTGACAATGATAGCAAATTTCTGTTGATATTACTCTGATGCCATTGAAATGTTACAAGCGACTTTTGACTGCACCCCCTTCCATTTAAAAAAGACCTTTTTTTCCCAATAAAAAAATTGACCCTGCATCTAACTAAATTAATGTGAATCAAAAAGACACAATGAGAAAAAAAATGCACAAAAGGGTCATAGCTCCAAGCACCAGCTTCCTGATAAGGAATTGTGATAATGTCAAATGATGCCGTCCAAGAAGAAATACAGTTGAGATTGCCTCTGCCGCTACGTCCTTCCTGTCAATCCCGATCCTACAAACCTTTTATCTCTTTTTCCATTACCCACAATCCCTTGTATTCTCTGTGGGAGATTTGCTGCTGAAGCCCCGCAGAATTCCCCCCCATGGACTGACCACGCAAAGCTCCCCTCCCTAAAGATCTCTGCAGCGTTCCCAAAATGGCCCTCCTCGACAAAACGCATTTACTCCTCGTCCCTTTTGCAAACTGCTACATTTGTGTCTTTCCATTTTGAAGATTCAATTTTGGGAGGAAAGCACTGGATTCCGTGAACCCAATTGCAAGCTTTGCTCCCTGTGCGCCATTTATCTTAGGTCCTTAGGGAAGCTTGCAGGCTCTCCTCCATAGCAAATGAAGACATTTAAAAGCGTCATGACTTACATTTATTCGCCACAATGACATTAATCAAATCAGACACAGTGTATTGCTTCTTGGCCATTGTGCGGGCATCACGCTATGTTCCAGCGTGCACCAACCCACTCCTCTCCTATCTGCCCAATTTCTCTTTTTATGCTCATTCAATGACAACACTGTATTCACTTCTCTCTCCCCACAAAGGCTTCAATCTATTTGTTATCTCTAGTGTAAGAAACTCCAAGACTTTGTTACATGTATGCAGATGCCTGCCACATTCCACTCTTGGCAAAACCACATTATGTTTTCTAGAAAGTACTTCAGTTATTTTATGTCTATATATCTTGAAAGACTAAACTTTTTATTCCCCAAACACCAATGAAAATCTCCCAAATGAAATGAAAACGAGATAATTTGTTTTACTTTTTTTCAATAATAAAACAATAAAATTTAATCAGACTATTTTTTTGGCTTTAAAATTAAAAACAAAAAACAAAAAGTTAACTTTTTAAAATAAAAAACAAAGAATAAAAAGTTAAGTTGAATGTTAGTTGCTCCATTCATCACGCCATTTATGGGTTTTGGGTAACGTTTTGTTGAAAATCAGGTTTTCATCTCATAATTCCTGGCCATGACTCAGTGTTTGTGATGATGACCTGCATTTTGTCAAACGATTACGTAATACCATTCTCAATTTCCACCAGTGACAACACAACAGTGCTATGAGTATTTCTGTGCACTAGCAAACCATTGTTGCATCAAAAAAATTACGGCACAAAGAGTGATCATGCCATCATTGCATCTCACGGCGAGTGGCATTGTTTTGGTAGTAAACTGACACTACTTGTATCAAATATGATCACAGTGTACTCTTTCTAATCCACTCTGATTAATTCATTCTTCTACGACAATGGTAATTGATGCACTGTTGTATCAGCCATTGTTTAATATTTAAAGATACCTGTTTCAATAATAGATATAAGAGAACACCTCAGACCACAATTCTGCTCTGTCACGGAACCTTCTGAGCCAAGCACCAAGGGGCATAGCCACCTACCCATTAATCTCGTATCTCATCCCTTTTTCTTCCCAGAATTTGCCTCTATCAATTATTTTCCTATACTAAACCCTTCTTTTACTCAATCTTTTTCCTTTACCTGCCCTTTGCATTAGCCCTATCCATTATTTGTCCCCACTCACCCCTTTCTCCACACCCCTTCTCTGCACACCCCTTCTCTTCACACCCCTTCTCTGCACACCCCTCTCTAAACATTCCTTCTCTACACATCCCTTATCTGCACACCCCTTCTCTGCACACCCCTTCTCTACACACCCATTCTCTACACACCCCTTCTCTAAACATTCCTTCTCTACACACCTCTTCCCTTCACACCCCTTTTCTTCACACCCCATCTCTACACACCCCTTCTCTTCGCACATCTTCTCTTCATATCCCTTCTCTACACACCCCTTCTCTTCACACCCCTTCTCTACACACCCCTTCTCTTCGCACCCCTTCTCTACACACCCCTTCTCTATTAACTCCTTCTCTTCACACCCCTTCTCTTCACACCCCTTCTCTTCACACCCCTTCTCTTCACACCCCTTCTCTTCAAAACCCTTCTCTACATACTTGTTCGCACCTAATGAGTATGTCAAAACATTATATGCATGTCAAAACATTATATGCTGACACCTTTTAATTGATAAGCTGTTAATCCTTTCATCAATATAGGACCAGGCGATAGACGTTTTATGAAGCAGCCAGCATGTGTCAGTATGGTCGCCAGACAACTGTCAATCACCCGCCAGCGACAATTCCCATCTAACATCACATAACCACATCATGTGTCAAGCCTTCCTTGCCACCACAGCCTCATCAACGCCTGATCACAATCATAGTTCCCACAATCCCTCAGCGGAGTATGCCCAGGCTTAGTGCGGGGTCTTGCCCCTGATCCGCCAGCATTTCCGCGAGGTATTGAGCAAGCGTTCGTAACAAAGTGACAAGTGTGTCGGTAGGGCGCAGGTTAAGTGGTGTCAGCGGCTCGGTTTCCCCCTCGATATTTGTAGGGAGGCCTCCCACTATGAGACCTAATCACCCTGTAACATCCATGTAGTACTATAACTGTCAACGCAAATAGCTACATTTCTCCATAACAGGCGTGTTAAGGGGGTTTTAACAGCACATAAAAATACTTAACACATTAATTGGATGAATGTGAAAGTAAATTTAGAACCCTATTAGTTCACATCTTCAAACATCATTGAGAGAGGTATTTAACTCTCATGCTTGGAAAAACAAAATATTTTATTTTCATCCCCTGCTTTCTTTCATATTTGTGTCAAAGTATTTATTGTATGCATAATTTATTATTATGTATGATGGTTCCTTACCTTAACATATCTCTGGTTTAAATCACCTGCCTCATAGTTCAATGTCTTCTTGTTGTTTTTACTGTGTCTCTTAGTAACAATTAATGTTCATTGATGAGCCTGAAAATAACATGAAAATAATAGTAATCAATTTAAAAATAATCTTAATTCATACTATCATCTATAATAGTGATAGAAAGATTGATGTTCCTCAATATGAAAAGTTATCACAAAAAAATGAGTGATTTATTCACTTCACCTGTAACAAACCATACAAAATGATTTAAAACCAAATAAAATTGATTAAAATCTTATATAACTTATGCAAAATAATGACAAAAAGACAAAATTATATTGCTGTTGTAAAATGTACAACTCAGAAATTTTGATGTGGAAATCATCAGAAAATTCCTGAAATATCAGACAAATGTTACCAGGATCAGAATGGATACCTTGATTCTGAGTTCTTTGATCTTCAAAAGTCTTGCTCTGATGATATATTGGACACATTGCATGCTTATGCCTGTGACAACCATATATGATTGTGGTGTGATTGTAGGTTACCATCTTATCTTTTTCAATGTTTGGATTTTAGAGTTTTTTGTTGTTGTTTTTTTTTTTTTGCACTTCCAATTTTTTGTGCACCTCTGGTAAGTTGATTTCAATGGGGTAAGATGGCAACTCGCAACTGGCCAATGTCTCTTTTATATATCTCTCTGTGATTACCACATATATGGTTCTCTGTATACGGTTTTCTTTGACTGGTTTTCATCCTTGGTAAAGATAATGGGATCATTTCTATAACCTCACAGTGTTCAATATCTCTATGTTTTTATAAAGTGATAGACTGTGTGCTCTAAAATACATCAATGAAATATTGCCATAGTCCGTGGCACTATAAATCTTGACAGTCTGTGGCACCATTCATTGTCATTGACTGGTTCTCATCCAATATTTAGGGTTGTTTCAATGACATCAAACAAAATGAACGATATTGTAAACATATTTGTCAGGCCCAGTATATCTTTGGTGTTGCCACTATTTCTGTAACAATATAATATGGCCAATGTCCTTCTAAAAATCAAGTATTACCAGTCTTTCTTAGAACCAGTAAAGCCAGTCTTTCCTAGAACCAGTAAAGCCAGTCTTTCTTAGAACCAGTAAAGCCAGTCTTTCTTAGAACCAGTATAGCCAGTCTTTCTTAGAACCAGTATAGCCAGTCTTTCAGGGTTCAGCACTGCAATATGTTTACCACAATCTCTTGGCATATTATTGCCAAATATTCTTTTTCAAGCTCTTCTTCAGAATTGTGGACACCTTTGTGGGAGCAAGTGTAGCCACACAGAGCCCCTAAGTCGGGCATTGTCACATTCTTTGGCTGGGCCAAGCAGTATTGCCATATTGTGTGACATTGTCCACGTCTGAGCTATTTGCCCCGCTGGCGCGAGCACCACCGCCTTGCCCCGTCATCCATCATACTCGCCCCTTATCTGCCTCCATTTTGTCATTTATCAATTATGGCCCATACCTGTCACAATCCCACACTGATCTTGATCACACAAACATGTCTTTATTGCATTTTCTGACCAGCACAAAAATGTGCTGCAGCTGCCTGGGAACAGTCTTGAAACTGTGACTCTTCAGTGGCCTGGGGATGATTACTGAGTGCATGCTATACTATGCCCCCATATGTCAGTTCGTTCTTGTTTTTTTGGTACTAAATATATGGTGTTTTTGCTTTAAATTTCATTTATCATGTTACTGATTTATTTTAATTATCAATTTGTCAATGAAAATATAAATAGATTACACTGGTGTGTGTGTGTGTGTGTGTGCGTGCATGTGTGCGTGCATGTGTGCGTGCATGTGTGTGTGCATGCGTGCGTGCGTGTGTATGTGCGTGTGTGCGTAAGTAAGTAAGTAAGTATTTATGTATGCACTGAGCATTTTTTTTCTGGATGTTTTTTTTCCTGCTAAAATGCAATTAATCACAAGTGACTTTCCTAGCATTCCATAGCAAGAGCTCCCAGAGTGCATCTGACTTCCTCTCTACAAAGACCTCATCTGTCTCAGTTTCTATCTATTTCCTGTCACGGCTATAATACTGTCAATATATTGGCTGAATGCTACACTCAACAATCAAGAAGCGAATTCTGCTTCCATCCACACTAATGAAAAAATTAACCTTCTGTTTACGAGCAATTTTCCTGCAAGGAGAACAAGAATACTTTGTTCCACACAGACCTTTTATCACATTTAGGGGAGCATCCTTTATCAGGATTATGTTTCAGGGAGCAATCCTTATTTAGGACCTTACGCTAGCTGCCAAAGGTTAGGATGACCACAAGGTTTCATGTTATACTAAGAACAGGTGATCTGTGCTCAGCCTATCAGCCTCTCCATCATATGTTTTCAGTACCCCAGAAGAATGTAGCATTAAGGGCATGAAAAGGTGTGAAAAGTCATCTTCTATTAAATACATACCAGAAAAAAATATTTCAGGTGACACTGTTATATTGGGGAACATATGTTGAACCTTGCTTATTTTTCCCATGAGGTTATTGAACGTTTGCATGTTTGTCTTTAACACAATTAATCACAGCAGGCAATGACCTACTTGGATTAGGGAGTTTAGGACATTCAAACAAAAAATGTGTTTCACAAAAAAGGTCTGCATCACAAATTTCATCAATTAAAACACTAACTTTTGTCCAATACTTTATGTAGTTGATCAGTTTCAGAGAAGTTGTACAGTTCCAGTATTTTGTACCGTTCTGGTATGGCATCTTCAATGGTGAAAACAAACAAAAAGCAACTGGCAACTGGCCTTTATGACCAAGTCCACCTAACTTTGGCCATGATTAATGCTGTTTAGATTTGCCAGAAGAACAACAGACATCACATGGTTGATCAAAGATTAGGATTAATGGTTTATATCTGTGACCTAGATTAGAGATGATCATTCTCTGTTAAGCACCCGGCAGATAAGGATCCAGACTCACTCACCCTTCTGTCAGCTTGGCCTACAAACCCCCAACCTTTCTCCCCCCCCCCTCCTACTCCCCCCAATGTGTGTCTCTCTTGGCTGGCCTCTGGTCAGTGTTTACTGGTCAATGCGCCACTATCAATCTGAACTCAGTGCTGTTTTCCATTTTTCATTCATCCTGACAAAATGCAATTGAACAGGGAGCCCACCCGAGAATTCCAGCGATTGCCCACACCCCTCCAACAACCTTCACTTGACCTTCTTCCCTGAAGACTAATATCTCAGTACTTTTTATCAGTCAGTCCAGAATCAGACTCCTCAAAGGGTCATTTCAATGAAAAATGTATGATACAGGGAATGGAGCAAGTTCCTGTCCTCCCAGGATAACATTTTTTTGGTCAGATACAGGTCATTTTTGCAATCTGCACAAATCAGTGGTCAATTCTAACCTCTGACCTTCCTTGACCTTGGCTTGACCAGGCCACCCAGGGAATGACCTTTTGCAAGTCTCTAGTGGCAGCCAATCAAATGAAATCTTTGGTTTCCTGGCAACAGAGTAACCATTGGCAACATCACACATTTCAGTGTTGTGTTTTTGGGTGATTGTGATAAATGAGTAGAGAATTGATCTTTGCTGGCAAGCCTTTGTTCCCCCAGTACTCCTACCACTTCCAGCCAGAGAAGGCAATTTTGACCAGAGCCCTTTTTGCTTCATCCATCTATGTTTCTGACATTTTTAAATGACCACATGGAATTGATTTTCTGCAAAAGACATGATGTCTCCAGTGGACGAAATATTCAGCTCTCTGATTCCTTGCTACATCTCTCTTCAACTGACCCACATTCCCAACGACTTCTAAAATTTCCAATAATTCTTGTGTCTACTTTTCGCACTTGCACTGCTTTTCTTGTCCTTTTTTCCCCCCCTTGATAAGAAATCAATTACTGGTCAGCAAAGAAGCCACAACACAAGAAAACTAGGGTGTGAGTAAGCTGGCAATTATGGGCACTTGTGCCGTGCCTGGTGATTACAGAGCCACGCCAGTCATTACTAGTGATTGGCACTACTCCTTTGCACTCCGAATAAATTATATAATGACACATGGACACCTGTTTTCATTAGAGAGAAAAAGCAAGATTGGGTCGGTCTCAAAATAAATGCACTTGGAGGCCCTTGACATTTTTGTCCATCAACACACTGTTAGACAAGACAGGACTTTAAGGTAAGTCTTCCTGATGGAAACCGGGTGGCAAGAGCCGACAGCCTGCCAAACTCCTCCAGCCTCTGTACCACTAAAAGTCATTAATTATCTGCGTTTTGCTGCAAATAAACGACATGTCCATTCCTTTGCTGCCTGCCCTACTGACCATTTTTTCACCCCAGCCGCGGCCCATCAGAGATGCGGCTTTGGCGAGCCTCTGATCCCGTCCTAGCCTGCTCTGCGGATGTATAACATTACCCAGCATCCACGCATGCATGGCGCGTCTCACGTCAGGGTGATTCATCGCCTGTCCCACACGCCTGCTCGCCAAAACCACACAAAACTCACCAATGAAAATGATAATTTTGTGCCCTGGCCATAGCTTTGCTCTCTCTTGTCTCACACTGACCACTCGGACCTTGGTCAATTTCCATCTTTATCTTTCTCCCCAGCGACCTCACCCATGCATCCACTTCTGCCCATTTACACACTATGCCTCAAAGGCCAGGCTTCATTTAAAAAGGTCAGGGTAATTTGGTTAATTTTCAATAATTTTAGGGAACACCCTGTCGGCATACTACAACATGTTATGTTTTCCTATGGGGCAGCATCACTTATCTGAATACAAATTACCTAAAGTAGATTCACATTTTCACACCAGAAATACTATTCTAATCGCAATATAGTATCTTAAAATCATGATTGCAGCAAGGACGTTTTATATGAAAAGCTTCTCAATTTCATAAATAAAATTTTCAACTTCTTTCTCACATTTGAAATGAACGATTTTATTATGCATTGCAAAAAAACTGTCAAAATATCACCCTTCTTTCATGGCAAGCATTAGGCTTACTGATGTCTGTGGCCATGGTAACTTATCACTATTTCTGATAAGCTTTTCAAGATGTATTTTGATAATTGCATAACACAAAGAATTGCAGATGGTCTTATGTCACTGGCTTTATAAATATGACTGTAATAATTCAGGGGGAAATTATGCCCTAATGGAACCATGTTTATGCAGCAAAAACTCTGCACTCCTCCAAAGCAGATGCTAACTCTCATCTTTATTTCAGATCAAGGTTTAGCTTTTGATCAGGAGGTGATTATTTTGCTAATTGCATAAGGGTTTTTCTGGACCAACATTGTTTAGTGCAGTCAGTGACACAATCCCACATGTAAGATATATCAACTGACCACATCAACTTTGGGAGCAAAAGTTCATCTTCTTCCCACTGGCTGACTCTTAATCCATAGATGTGTGCATTACCACAACATTCTGTTGAATATTAATTTCATGTTCAATAATATCTCATTGTTTGCCCTTAACAAAAAAAAGCTTGTAACTTCTGAAATCAACTTCCAATATGCAGTTTAACTTGAACTTGTGATGTTGTGTTTCAAAATCTCTTTGTATAGCTTCAATATCATATTCTCCATTCATTCAAAATATTAACATTTTGATTATATGTACACAATATCTGGAAACTTAAGTTTCATATAAATGGAAAAGAGATGATCAAATAAAAAGAGGAAACAAACAATATGAATGAAATAAATACAAACCTCGTAAACTTGTTGTGAAGATAGGTGAAACTTCATGTTCTTGTTGTAGTATGGTAAAAGAGCTTTATGACACATAATCCTGATAAAAGCCACATATTCTGATCAGCTCAAACAAACCACTTGACTCATATTATGCAATGGGATAATGATAAGAATTCATAAAAAAGATATTTTATTCTCCCAAATAAAAGCACTAACATTATTTATTTTCTTATTGATTTAATATAAATGAAAGCTTCTATTCTAAATTCTCTTCTGGATGTTTATCGCCAAGTATCACTGTCAGTTTATTTGTTTCCACCACCATTTTTATTTTGATCAAAGAAATTTTTAGACAATTTATTAAGAACAAATAAGGGAAATAAAGCTCCCCTTGATATCTTAGAAATTTATCAAAAACAACATAGTGCTTGTCATGAACTAATTTAATATTTTGATGGCATCATTCAACCAAACATTTCTCCAGCCATGACCTTGATCTTGACCTTGTCAATGTCGTTAATTAGGGACCATACACAAAATGAATGAATGCTTCCCTGTCATTTGTGTAGAGTTGTTTAGATACAGGCATTTATATCATATAATCTCTTTTGTAAAACACTTGACTCATTTAATTATGTAATTCTAAGATAAAATAATGTTACTCCTCTTTCTGATGATGGTAACAATACTTGGAGGCAACTATTATAATAACATTCTTTTTATTCAGTCTAATAGTAATATTCTGTGCAACTCGCTCTAAAATATATTTTTGACAAATAAAAATGAATTTTGCTGAAAACTTTATGACATTTCCTGAATCAGATGTGTCACTTCTGTCCATGATTCAGAAGTTTAGGTACTTTTTGTCAATAAAAGATTAAAACCTGCTTTTTTTCAACCATTTCTGGTTTTTAGAATAATTTTTTTATCATCTGAGAATCTGGGATTATTCATGGGTTTCAAATATATGTCCCATATATACTAGCAAATTAAGATTGCATCATCTTTTATTGCTTAAGTAATGAATAAAAGATTATGTTTAAATGGTATAATCTTTTATTTTTTGAAAAAAATAAAAACTTATGTCTTAGATGGTATAATCTTTTATTTTTAATATAGCAAAAATCAGTTAAGATTAAACCAGCATCGCATTTTGTGGAAATTATATCTTATCTTCCTTATCTGCAGAATAAGATGAAAACTACAACAAGGCCGTGGAAAAAGCCAACTTATCACATGTATCTGCCTGTGTTACAACACAAAGCTCAAAATGACATAACCCAACAGAAACATGATAAGAGGCACCAATAAAAAGTAGTCTTCCATGTCATCCTAGTGGATTATAAATCCCTAGATCAGAGGTTATAAAATAACATGGCCGATATTTCTGATGCTTTGCTGCATAAGGGTTCCCATTTTCATCAAACAAAATGTGGCCTCCAATTTATTACTCTCCATGTTATCGGGGTTATGTTGTTAATTGAGAACTTTCACTATTTTTTTTTTCATCATGTACAACAGGTCATCTAATTTGGTGTTTTCACTTTGTGGGTAATATAATACTCGTTCATTACTCTAAGCTTTGTCCAATTATATGTCATCTTTATCAGAATATGAATACATCCTGACATTTTTATCATTCAGTACAAGACAACATAATTAAGTCTATGCCTTTTTTAAACTATTCTGATAACATTTTTTTTTCTGATAAGATTATTTGTTTAAACAACTGTCATAGTGTTAAATGTGAGCAAAGTCGATTTACATGCTACATCATGTTTTGAGCATTCAAGAAGAACATAAAGAAAACATCAGCTAAAAATAAAAATGGACTAATTCTTCACATATTATTTCAAACAATGACTGAAGCATTGGCCAATGGCTTTAGAGCTCTGCTGCTCTGATTTTATTGTAATGTTTCTGAACATTTTCAGGAAATGGTTGTAAATTGTTTCATAAATGATCATTTAATTCCTTTCCCAGAGCAGAATTTATCCGATGATAATTTTGGCATATCAAAATACATGTCACATACTGAATTTGTCATCTCAAAATCAATAACAACTCCCTAACAACTCAGTGGTGCCTATTAGATTTTTAAAAAGTAAACAAAAAAGGAAAACAATCTGAGCCTAAATGAAAATAGATAGAATAGATCATCCCCTGAAAATGCAACATCTCACCCACTAATAGCTAAGAACTCCAACCAACAGTTTCAAGGCAGAAGCTCAAAGTTGACAGACAAACAGAATGACAGAAAATTTCTCCCCCTCACTGTAGAAGATATGATATAAAATTGCATCAAATTATGTATTTCTTTGTATCTTTTGATTTTCTGGTATAGGACAAAATGGCAGTAAGTAGTAAGCCATGTTTTTGCCATGGCACCATGGATGACCTTTTCAATCTGGTCTGGCTTGGATCAAAGGGTTCAATAGTACCCAATAGATCTGAGGTGCTTATTGCAGAGACCCCCCTCCCCATCCCCCATCAAAGCCCTTTTCTGCAGTGCTCAAGCGGCAGCATCCACGTTTTCTTCAAAATGACCACTGTCCAGTCAGCTAAAATTTATTGCTATTTCAGCCCCCTTGGTCAGTGACCGGCAGACCTCTGCTAAATTAACTGCTGTTGCCAGGCAACCGGCATGCAGATTTTTATTATCGGTCCCTGGCGGGAGTTGGGTATTGCATAACCGGACATTTTCTTGATGCATTTATGCAGCTTCAAAAATGGGTGGAGGGCACCTCCATAGAGGCAGACCTGAGTGGACAACGCAGGGAGTGCCATGCTAGTTACGAACAGATTAGGTCTGAATCTAATAAAATGACTTGCTGTACTGGACACACATGTGAACGCCATTTTCCTGAGGCTTAATTTATAGCAAATCGTTTGGCTCTGGCACGAGGTTGTAGAAGCCTGTCTAGATTGATCTAAAGCCATTCATTAAATTTTTCAATTCCATCAAAGATGACCTTGTTCTTGACTCAACTTTTCTATTTCACCATTTTAAAATTGATTCTTTCTTCATAGATATATGATATATAAATATATTAGACATATACTCCTACAACACTAATAAAATTCAATAAAAACAAATTTGGCACATATAGATTTATGTATAATCCAATCATCAGGCAATACAGACCAATCTGGATGAAGGATATGATATGTATCCCCATATATATATATTGTGGTCAACTTTCAAAAAATTAAATCAATGAGCAGGACTTGGGTGCCGGATAGTAATTAAATAAATATTGTATGAACTTTTTGCTGACCCTTTAACAGGATTAGGGACAGGATCCGTGTTTAACTGTTTCTCGTTCAGGAACCTTAATCGAAACTCACTGACAAAGGAAGATGTGTGCTTTATCACTGTATGATGTATATAGTTTACCTTTACTTAGAAGTATGAAATAGGAAAAATTCAGAGAATTCAATCTTCCTTTTTCAGCTGCACCTTTAACTTTGCAATGACTGCAAAAAGCTGATTATTTTCTATCAAATAATGATTTGACGTTGCTGTTGCTGTTGCTGTTTTTATTTCTTTTTTTTTCTCAATCAAAACCACCAAGGCCTTGTGAGCTTTCAATTAATCTGCATCCCTATTGTTGCAGTAATTAGGTAACACAACCTAACTGACACAAAATGGTTGACCTCTGACCTTTTGAAAGTGGCCCTTCCCAGAAGGCCCTTGCATGCATGCTTCTTAAATGTCAAGTCAATGGTCGTCTGCATGTTGTCAACATATATGCAGGCCATGCAAATTATGTACATCAATGATATCCACACATAAACGATAATATTTCATAAATATATGTGGAAATTGTGGCAAATATGAAAAGCATAAAAAAATATTCTTGTTCTGGACAAGACAGGAGTTGTGTGGAGAATAGCAATTTAAGTATCCACTGAAATAACGCATTTATTATGTTGATTGATATTCACTCTATGCATTATTCATTCCATGATCTTCATTTATAATGTAACAGCAATATTTTTATAGAAGAACTGTTTGATACAAATTTCCTGCTCTGCATCTCAAGCAGAGCACAGATATGTTAGGTTGTTCTATCAAGCATTCACATGTTATGTCCCATGTGTTCCTAATTTCACAATTGCTTGACCAGTCACTTGACTGCCAACGCCCCTTGGGGGTCAATTAGGACTTCTCATCTTCAAGCTTATTTATGGCCAAAACAAAGCTTGGCTGTTTGTTCATAAAAAATTGATGAGGATTCTGGAGGGTTCTCTAGACAATTATTATAATTCTGATCTCAAAATGACCAGTGGTCATCCAAAGCAAGGTGCAATCTGAATATAATCCAGCTTCACCTTTTCAAAGCAAACTTGCTCATCATTGAAAAACATTACACTAAAAAATATATACAGCAAACAGTTATGACTGCTTGTATTTTTATTACATGAACATACCATTAAAGGCTATGCAATCATAACTGCATATTTAGAACGTAAATTTTAAAAAAAGAATTACTTTTAATTGCCTGGAACCAAAGTGTAGCCACCCCCACTGATGCTCTGTGTTATAATCCAACCAATCATGATATAAATCAAACAACCTTGGCATGAATATATCAATATACAAGACTCAAAAAGCAAGTCATGGGTACAGGTTGTCAAAAGGTAGAACATCACTTGTAAGTTGATTTCATGATTAGGGAAAAGTGACTTCTTCACAAATGCTGCACATTGCTTGTGATTTTTCGGGTTTTATTACCCACGTGGATAGATGGGGAGCAGGAGTCAGACCTTATCCACAATGACAGCTACTTTGTTTTCCTTCATCAATTTCTCAGCTTTGACCTGCCCGCTTCCTAAAAACACCTCAAGGTGAATTCATTATGATAGATGATGCACCACTAACATTGACCTTCCAGAAAAAGTTCCCGCTCCGCCCGACCCCACCACGATAAAACGTAACAACTGCTTCTGATATTTACGACCTCAAAAATATCACCACCCATGTTCGTCTACTTGGAAAGAATAAGTTGACGTGAACAGACATCTGAGATGGTGTGGTTCATTTCTCGGTTTCCTATGCCCCCCATCATGGCAATGGACTGTCTTACCGAGAAGAAGGACCAGAAGGGTCCACTCTGAAAAGCAGTGCATCCATCATAAAAACTAAGAATGTCCACTCCAGTTGCCCACGGCAACCCATCACAAAGAATATCATCAAAACTAGCTTTTATGGTCACTGTATTAGCAAATATAAAAATGCCCCCACATTTCTGACACATCAAGTACATCTAAATTTTTTGCCAAATCAAAAAAAAAATTAAATAATGATAATAATAATTAAAAAATGTCCCTGTGTGAGTGATTAATTATGATTTTATCTTGATTATGTGATAAACAGATAAATATATATTTCTATTTTATCATGATTATTTGATTTTTTTTTTTTTTATGAGCTGCTGATAGTGAATTTTGATAGTCTTCTCAAGGTCACTAATTTCATCAGAGTGAAAATGGAGATACAAATATGTTTATTTCAACTGACTGATCAATGTCAAATAACTGAAGTGAAGGATTCACAGAAAACTGATATTGCTCAAATGAGTACAGTGATTTGGTGTGTTCCATACATGTGTTGACTCATTAGTGGTGTCATCAGGACCTCCCGGCAGCAGCCATTACATGGCCTCTCATTTTCATCTCAACAAAACCACCCAATGGCTGTGGCCTTTATCACTTTAGCAAAATGATTTCAGAGGGCTCTCCAGGTATGATGTAATCACAGGTCTTAATGCTCTTTGGCATCCATCAGAATGGTGTGTGGGCTGCCGAGAAATAAAAGAACCTTTAGCATTACAGAGGTTGAGTGCTTGTACCTTTTATGGTATTATTGATCTGCGGTAGTGAATTATCAATGAAAAGACCATCTCGCCTCTCGGCCGAGTAGAGGAGCCTATTTTCTTGCACCCATCCAACCAATCAGATCTGTTTACTCAGAGGCAATCCATCAATGCTGGACAGGTATCGCAAATTAACAAACGGGACAAACATTTTCCTGCCTCCCAACGCTGAAGAGTTCCCATGCGCACATTGTGGCCAGTGGCTGTTATGCAACACCTTGAGCTGGACAATGGAGTGGCCACACACATAAGATGTTTACAAACAAATGCCCATATAGATTATATAGCATGACTTTTACATCTAATAACCACATTGTAATTGATATTTCTTTCAAAATGTCCAATTGCCCTAATGGTCAAAATGGCAGGTACAGCTCATAATGGTGGGATATTATGTAATAAATGCCAAACAAACCTAAATGAATATTTCCATTAGGTCACTTTCATCATTTCATTTGGCCGGCCTGCTTTTGTAATGGGAATTAATGAGTATTGACTATTACCTATCATCATTTTCAAAATAAAAGCTGCCTTGTTTCAGTGAGAAAATGTCTAGGATAAAGCTGCTGGTTCTAATTAAAATTTCATAAAGTTTGTTTGTTATCAGAAGAAATGCGTTGGATGACAGACGTTTTTCAGATGGGTTGTTCACAAGATGGGAACACAGAGAAATGCTCAAGAATTGTCAGGTTCTTGATTAATTAATCTGCTATAAATCAATCCGGACAAAAATCAAATGATAGAGGGACATATTTATAAATAAAAGGTCAAGGGTTGGGTAAACAATTTCTCTTGGCTTTACCATGCATTAGAGTATGTATTGGATTGTTAAGAATTTTGCACTGATATTTCTGAAACAAAAAAGCAAACATTCAAGACTACATGATGTTGTTAATATAGTTTCATTTGAGGATGTAAAAAAATTGAGAACCTCAAGCTAAGTCTGAACTATTCTCCAAATGGTCATCCATGACCTCTGATGCAGAATGTCAGTGCCACCTGGTAGCTATCTCAGAACTAGCACAAAACTCTGAGGTATGCTGGGCAGAGTCATTAAATCAACCTTGACAAAAATGTCATAATGGCCACATATCAATCTTGCGGTGCATTTTTGATGTTTATCTAGACAGTTATAAAACATAAACACTCCCACGAGGCCTGGCCTGCACCCAGTGACCTCCTGCTTCTCCTTCGGCCAATGGACGGCAAACCACACACCAATAAATCAGAGAAAGAATGCTACATAAAATGTTGAAGTGGCACTCTTCAAAGAACTAGTCTGTCTTTTTTTGTCATTTGTGATTTTTTTATCATGATTTACTCTCCAAAAATGTTTTTTCCGGGTATTGCACATTACAAAATTGTCTTTTCGTACAACATCTTCCACCTTATCTTCGATAATATGGTATTCTCTCTACCACCTTGTGGCACCATCTCTACCACCATGTGGCACCCTTTCTACCCCTTTGTGGCACCCTCTCTGCCACTTTATGGCACTCTCTCTACCGCCTTGTGGCACCCTCTCTTCCACTTTATGCCACCCTCTCTATCACCTTGTGGCACCCCCTCTACCACCTTGTGGCACTCTCTCTATCACCTTGTGGCACCCCCTCTACCACCATGTGGCACCCTCTCTACCACCTTGTAACACCCTCTCTACCACCTTTTAGTCTTTTAGTTAATAAATAGAGTCAAATTGGACCTGAATCTTGTACTAGTGAATATTATTGTTTTCCAAATGGCTGAATCTCTTTGTTCTAACTCTTCCTACTATCTGCCCATAATATCCTGACCTACCATCCTAACTGCCACATACCATTATAAACATTATAAAGTGACATTATATTTAAATATTTACTCTGATAAAGAAGGTTTTGCAGTCAGATATTGTTGGTCAATATACTATGTTTTATTATAAAAAAGTTGAATAAAACAGGTGAATTCACACATTATAAAAAGAGCTTTAAAAAAATTTGACACCAAATGACGCAGCTATCAAAAACATTTCTACTTGTGCAAGTAACAAGACAGACCATTGACATCAGGCCAGTGACTAAAAATTGTCACTGGTCAATGCTTAACCATGCATATGTGACATGAGGCAGCCATTACGGAAAGCAGAAGTGACAGGGAGAAGCTGTGGCGCCACCATTGTATTCACTCCTATTGAAAAACCAGTATGTTAAATGATAATGAATCCTAACTCTTCATATTTATGTTTTTGACGATTTAAAATACAGGTTATGTCAGATTTTAGATCTTGTATCAGTTAGTCTGTGAAGTACTGGCCAACTGGGAAAGGTGCTAATGCAGGATATCATCTAAAAAAAAAAAAAAAAAAAAAAAAAAAAAAAACCTTTGGGCAATTGGCATCAAGAAGGTTGCACAAAAGATGGCATGCACCCTGATTTTGGCCTGTGCCCTGTGTGTCAGTGGGGGGTCTCTCTTTATGAATATTGATAGCACATTTGTGGCAGGAGAGAGAGAGCCTGTGGTCACTCACTAAGCTCTATGGCTGACTTTAATACACACATGGAAAATATCATATAAATATTTTGCAGAATGTCACACAAATGATCACTGATATTTGATGCCTTTACATAAATCTCAGAGAAATGGGTTAATAATTTACAAAATTGGCATTTGCAACATAAATCTGAAATTAAAAGCAGAAATACCATTTACATTTTTTTTCACTCATTCACACCATGTGCCTAATTAGAATAATATGTTGAATTTTTTATGAGCTGTCCACTTTGAACCACACACATCATGTTTGTGAATTTTAATATCGCCACAGCATTAGTATATTATATCCTCAGACATACTCATCTTTTTTTTTAAATCTGTAGGAGAAACAGGAGGTAACAGGAAATCATAAAGTCCTCAAAAACAAGTGAATGTCAACTATAACACGTTCAAAAACTTCCTGTGTATATTTATATCAGTAAAATGACCACAGGGGCTAGCCATAAAGGCATGTCATTTACAGGTTTTATTCTGGTCACATTTCAATCATAATTTATGACAGGTATGTAAATTATTAGCATGCATTGTGAGCACATATTTAATTTATCTAATCAATTTTTAAAATAACAGTATATTTCAATTTTGGCATTATGGTAAATTCATTTGATATCTTGTAATGCAAAATATTTCTGTGATGCATGCACTACCCTAAGTCTAAATCTTTTAATTGGATTATTTAATATTTAATTTTAAAACTAATTTTATATTTGAGCTTATTCTTAGAATTACAAGTTCATTTGTAACATGGCCCAGTAAAAAAATACTAAATAAAATGTGAATGTGAACTTAAGTTTTTTCCTCAATATTGGACAACCATCCATTCCTCCACAACGTACAATTATCACTGTTTTATGATGATAATAGTGTGACATGAAAGAACACTGAAATGCTGGGAGTGTTTTACAATGCCGGACAGTGTCCACAATGGACCACATAATCAATCAAAAAGTAATAATTATTAATGTGGCCTGGACTCATTAAGGCGCTGATTAATGACAAGCCATGAGTAATGACCACGGAGGTCCCAGTGTCCAATCCCAACCCACAAGTTAAAACTTTTATCCTCAAATATGCACTGTTCTCAGCACTCGGGCTATTTACTTGATGAAAAAGGCTGTTAGTATTTAGTTTTATCATGCACTATGGGCAAATATTACAAGACTAGGTCATCATGTGGTGGAACGATCTGCAGGAGTTTGCCATGAAAAGTGATTAACATCTTTCTTTCAGGAATCTTCATTTCTTTTTATGTCATTATGATGATCTATACAGTACTCAGAGAGATCCATTCGATTCAGTGATTGTTCTATTTGCACATGACATGCTATCATCGACCTGGGACAAAACTCAATTATCTTCTCCTGTTTTGTTGTCAATCATATCAAAGAAAAAGATGCTTTTAATGTATAAAGAACCAAAATCAAACAAAACCTACAGATTGTTATCCGTATTGCCGGTCTTGTGGGCGCCAGGGGCTGTGTCTGAGCTAAATATTATATTGAAGGCCAATAGCCAATACTATTAACAAGAGATATGTCTATTGTTGTGAAGAGAGCCAGGCAGGCTGACTGCTGTTTTCATTGATGGTTTGTTCAGTGGTGAGCCAGGCCAGCAGCAGGCTGGCCCGTATAATGACCACTCGCTTAGCCCATCCAGCACGGGGCTCTGTGCTGCCACTTACACTGCATCACAGCGCAGTTACTGCTGACTACTCGCTTGTAGTAGCGTACTACATTTGTAAATCTTGCTGAGACAAAAACCTGCCCTTTAGGCTTTACGTGTACATCGCCAATGACAGCTGAAGTGGCTAGTGTAAAGCGAGCTAAACGGTATCACATGTTTAGGGAGACAACATATTAGAGTGAAATATCGATGAGTTTTTTGCCTCACGACTCGTGATCAACAAACCACGGCCCATCCCCCTGTCACATTTTCACACTTAAAACTTTTCATCGAATTAACCCATTTTTTTTAGTTTCGGTATCTTAAGAATTTAACGGAAAATACAAACTCGTGGGACATGTATTTATAAAGCATATCTGTAAAAAGAAACAGATGTTTACCTTGTTTTTCCTTAGAAGAATAACAAAACCTTGAGATGTTTGTTTTTTTCCTCATCACTCACGGCGCCATTCATGAAATTGATTCATTTTACAGTGCGCCTGCGTACTAGACCGGATATAGCATGTGCGTGGTGCTAAAATAAATAAACAGAACCACGTGGGAAGCAGTGGGTCACAGTTTCATGTCCAAGGTAATTTACACAGAACAACATGGGCTGTTAACATGTCAATGTTAGCACTACATTATATGAACACACAACTGCACAAATATTGAAATATAGCTTTAAAATTGGGCAAGGGCGGAAATTAAGTCTTTCAAACGTGGGAGCAATATAACTCAGTTCAGAGAAAACGAGATCCATTTTTGATGGCAAATGCAACAAAAAATCTGTTTTAATGTTGAGTAATTTGAAAAAAAATGTCTCTTCCCGTGGAATGTTGCATGGCTAGGTTATAATTCATCTTTAACCACTGAACAGTTCAATCTAATACAAAATGCTTGATCTCATTGGAGTTCTAGCTAAAATGATGATAAATTCTGAAAATAGACACATCTTTTTCAGCTTCAGAACTTCACAGTTTAAATTTTTTAAGTCCCAGACGTGCGAAATACAAGAACATGGCGTTGTTTTGCAAATTCATATAGCGCAACCATCAAATGTTTTTAAAGAAACAAAAATTCTATTCTACATTTCTCGTTTATTGTCTTTGTCAGCTTTAGAACTTAACACTTTAGATTTTTAGACATGTCAGAGGCAACTACATGAATCACCTCAAATGTAAAAAGAGAAAGTTCTTTTAATTATGCTTTTTCGCAAATGAACGTTACATTGAAATAAAGGGTAATTTTGGTTCTTGCGATTTTTTGGGAACAAAATCTTGCATGAATGAGCGTGTGTGTCAAATTCTAGTTAATTATCCGCATCTGTTTGTGTTTTTCTGTAAATTATGCTGTTAGGTTTCTCGACGTAAAAATGAAACCTATATATAAAGCATGATTGCCACGATAGAAGTTCGAGAGGACAGTCGAGCCCACAGTAAAATCAATATGTCATCGATGAAGTCATTGTCAAACCAAGTCATTTGCAGTGAATAAACAAAAATCGCATTTTTTTCTGCATCTTATGTTGACGGTGTATGAATATGATAAACAAAAATCCTGATTGGATCGCCTTTCACACCCATTTTTATTTACTGTGTATTGATCGTGAGGCGCTGGGTGTAAACACTAGAAGGACAACATTTGGCTTGACCGTGTCACAGGTTAATATAATGGTGCGAGTGTACCGTTACGCGTGATATTGCAATATGGCAGTATACATGTATTCCCCCCCTTTTTTGCCAAGTCCAAATGAAAATTAACTGCGATAAGTTAGATTAGGTGCCTGCGTTGAAGCCATTTGAAAGGGTCAGATTGGTTATAATGGACCCAATTTCGACGAAACCGCAATCGATTTTGCTTGGATTTGTTGAGAAATGACCATCGTTGATTGGGGATGAAACATAAATCATTCAGGGGGTGAGAAGAGAATTCTTATAAAACAATATGGCTATGACTTACAGCAGAAAATAAACCACTCTTATCAACTACAATATCATGAGAAGAACTGAAGAGGGACACCCAAGAAAATATATGGGGGAAATGCCACATAATTGCTGGGGGAAAATATTCAGATCTTAATGGTTCATCCCCAAAGATTACCTGCCCGCATTCATTTCTGTGAAGTCCTGACAGGATTTTAATGTCATGGCACAGTATGAGATTCTTAAAAGGGTAAGAAATATAAGAAACAAAAATATAACCAGCAGCCCAAACGTTCCCTCGTCTTGATAATATGTTTGGGTTTAGCTAAGCGCTGTGAACAGATTTATCTGGTTTCAGCGCTATACAAATTTTATTATTATTTATTATTATTATTTTCATGATCCCATAAATTAATTTGGGATGAATTATACAATCACCACTGTTACACAGGTAATATGTCTCTGATAGTAGTTCTATTTTCCAAATATTAAATCAAACAGCGCGTTTCTTATCAACCAGAAACAATTCCCTTTTTTCTGTGAGAGTTTGGAAGTACTTGCTTGTAATTGACCCAACCAATACCATGGTTCATTATGAAGCCTCAGTTGAGCTCAGTGCGTGAAAATGGTACACTTGAAAAAAAAAGAACTTCAGCGCAAAGCAGAAATTAACTGTTCTTGCTACTGTCGTCGTTAGTTAGACAGATCTGAGAAAAAAGATCAAAGACAGAAACCCATCATCTTCGTGATACCCGACTTCAAAGGAAGCGGTGACATTCCGTCAGCCACGTGAAACCTGGCAGATATGTACACGAGGGGGCACCACAGGGTTAGTTAGTATGGTCAGTGGCACAACGACTCCAAAGACAAATGCGAATTGGGTTCAACAAAAGAATGAATGATAACAAAGGCGAGGAGTGTTCTTTGAAAAGATGGGTTGAAGAAAGAACGTATGGAAAGAAGGGATTGTGACAAGATAGGATTAAAAGAGTGAGCTTATGCTCAGACAGTGAGATATACTGGGTTTGTATATAAGATTTGGTAAAATGAGTTGAGGGTAATATCCGTTTAGATAAAACTGGTTTGTGTCATTAAATAGTGAGAAACGATTCTATGATAAGGTGTAATGAGATAAGAATAGATAAGGGTTTATGGTAAGACTGCATTGGATAAGATGGGTTTATGGTAAGACTGCATTAGATAAGGTGGGTTTGTGGTAAGACTGCATTGGATAAGATGGGTTTATGGTAAGACTGCATTAGATAAGGTGGGTTTGTGGTAAGACTGCATTAGATAAGTTGGGTTTATGGTAAGACTGCATTAGATAAGATGGGTTTATGGTAAGACTGCATTAGATCAGTTGGGTTTATGGTAAGACTGCATTAGATAAGATGGGTTTATGGTAAGACTGCATTAGATAAGATGGGTTTATGGTAAGACTGCATTAGATAAGATGGGTTTATGGTAAGACTGCATTAGATAAGATGGGTTTATGGTAAGACTGCATTAGATAAGTTGGGTTTATGGTAAGACTGCATTAGATAAGATGGGTTTATGGTAAGACTGCATTAGATAAGATGGGTTTATGGTAAGACTGCATTAGAAAAGATGGGTTTATGGTAAGACTGCATTGGATAAGATGGGTTTATGGTAAGACTGCATTAGATAAGATGGGTTTATGGTAAGACTGCATTAGATAAGATGGGTTTATGGTAAGACTGCATTAGATAAGATGGGTTTATGGTAAGACTGCATTAGATAAGAAATGCATGATATTAGAAAAAAATGCATTTGATTTAATGATATGGACTTAGTATAAAACTGATATCGGGTGTAGACGAGACAATTCTTGCACTGGGAAGTCAATATAAGAATCAATCTCACGCCAAGTGGCCGGTCTTGGCAAAGACGGGGTGGGGTTCCTGATTGCAAATTATGGTCACAATACGTGCGAATGCATTCACCGCTCTGCCTGCCTTATACAATTTTTCAAACTTCCACGCTGGTTATAGACAAATTAAAGATCTTCCTGTTCTAAGTTGGGTATTTTCTGTTTAAGAAATAACATGTCGTGTTTTCTGTTGATTTGTCACCACCACAACCATGTCATTTGCCAGTTTATTGATAGAGAGAGAAATCAATGTTTTGAAAGCTGGGCGATAATAGGCGTTAGTATCTCTTCTGTTGGACGGTCGATAAACTATGCATACTCAATATAATATCACTTATGTTTAATTATTTGAAAATAAACGACAATGTCACAAACATACCCTTTCCACACTCTGAGACGGTGTGTAATTTTATCTTTGGCTTTTATTCTTTAGACATTCAACTTTAAGGGGGCATATTTTATTTCTATTTCTCAATAAATAAATATTTAAACATTTATTTTTTATATATTTACAGAGTATTTTTATTGATATCAAAACCGCAGTGTATGTCAAGTTAATGCAGATCTCTTACTGGTTTTGCATGTTTCAAGCTTTGAAAATTCATATCGTTTTGCACTATGTATTTAAAATACGCCGAATGTGAGTTTTGTATCAGTTTTCAATATTGTCAAGAACCTTTCATGTTTTCAATCAATTTATGTAGAGAAAACTGAAATGTCTTTGGAGCCAACATTTCAGAAAATCCCAAACAATGACTCTGAAAGGGAACCTTTATTGTGCACTATAAAGTTATTAAGAGCATGAGAAAGATCATGACACGATTCGTGTTTCTTCTTATATCCATGTATAATACTGATAAAAGAAAAGTATGGGTCACATTTGCTGCCATTGATGGCAAGATATCTGAAACTATTCATCTTTAAATCAACCAACAACTAGCTTTTGAAAAAATTGGCAGTACCAGGAACTGGGATACAATTGACTGAATTAAAGATGTGCTCATTCTGTATAAAGATAATACATCTGAACTTGTGGATAAGATGTGTTAACCTTTGTCTCCTCTCTGTGTCACTTGCCAGAATAGTTGGGGTGGCTGAAAGGAAAGTTTGGGTGTAAACCTGATGGTGTTTATCATTCGCCTGATGTCATGGCTAATTTGATATATCAAAAACTCCTCTAATATCCAGACATCAGCTTGTATCGCAAGAAAAGCATAACCACGATATTGCAATATTATATATAGCGCGTTTTACATTACATTACACAGCATGTCGGATAAAAGGCATTCTTAGATAAGTTGTCGTGTACAATGAAATATGCGTGTGAGATCTCCACTCGTCTTTATGAGTCCACCAGCACACGTGACAGGTCAGATGGTCATGGCCACAAACAGTAATTTGCAATAAAATAGAGTGTGTTCACTACGTGAGTACATAATTACATTTTTTCTGTTATTATTTGGCTTTCAAAGTTTGGCAGACAGACCTCATCCCATAAAAGCTTGGCGATAAAGACTTGTGCATGGCAGAAAGCTCGTGTATGTTTTTTTCTTTTAGAATATATTTAATTAGCAGTTCTGTCACAACTCTTCACTCTCAGTTTATCAAAAGTTACATACTTGTAGATTGTCCATTGCACTTGGCTACAATACAGCAAATTCAATAATAGGAGACAAACTTAAAACTAGATATTCTTCGCTTATATTTTGGCCATAAAGTTTTGAAATAAAATGGTTCTGCGTGCATGCGCTGCGTTTATCTTAATCGCCATCTTTCAGGTTTGGTGAATTTTGCAGGCATCCTTACACGCAAAGGTTGACTGACAAAGAAAACACAACCAAGGTGCTAATTTAATGTGTGGCTTACATCACCTCTTAACGCACAAATCCCTCGTAACCCCAAGCAGCCAACAATCACAGATCATATCATTATCACTGGTTGCATGCCTGAATGGGGCCCTCTTATACCTGGCAGACATGAAACAATGTCTGTGTCAACTCGCAGGAATCGTGCATATCGGGTAATCGCATTTATGATTCTAGACATTATGTCAATAATGGTGCAATATCCATTATGTGCAATCTAAATTCTCACCAACATTCCGTTGTATATCATTACGTGGGTCTAAGTATGTATGATTATGGAAAGTTCTTCCACGTAGGTCTCGGAGAGAAATTTAAATATAATTTGGGGTTTCAGGCTGTGACCTCAGTTCAAAAAGTGGCCTAAAAAATAACATGTCACACGCTATGAAGAATGAGAATTTTTTTAATGTATAAAGTCACTAATTTGGTCGAGATGGACGGTAATTTGTCTTTATTGTTGGCAATTTAGAGAATACATTGACACTAACTTCTTGATAAAAAGACCCCGCATGCTTCCTAAGTACGATAATGAATATAAGGGTCAGCATAGAATCAAAACATCAGTGTCGATATTCCACCTTGTGGCATTTTAAGATCTAATGCCAAAGACAAAATTAACTTTTTGATACCGAATCGCTCTTTTTGATATAAGAAAAATATGCAAACTTACCTCCGACATTTCACATTTCATATATCAAAGCCTATATGATTTATGTTCAAATAAATGTATAGTTCAAGGGCAAATTTGGAGTGATCACATGATGAAGTTTCTCAAATATGTAATCAACACATGTAACTGAAGTCCACAAAATAAAACTGTGTTAACCAATCAGCGCACAGTTCTAAATTATTCTCCTCGTATTGGTTCCATTGTGAAAAGTAGTTTTTGTGTGTGACAAACAACCATATCGTGAGGAAGTTACATGTAACGTAGGTCCATTCATGCAAATTATCCCTTCCCTATGAAAGGGACAGATGATTCAAGGTCAATTAATTATGTACTGGCAAAATTTCAAAACCGTCTTTTATTTAACTAATTCGTATACACACATAAGCATCTTTATATAGAATATATATGTTAATGCAGTCAAATTTTCGAACAAAAACTATATTCTTCCCCAAATGAAGATAACAATATTGCAGATCATTACCATGGAAAAATTACGCCCGCCTGGAATAGAGACAGAAAGTTGTCAAAGCCCCAGTTAGTGCTGGCGAGGGTGACTTGCGGCAGCTGGTTCGTGTGCTTTCTCGTCTCTGGCGGGCGGCTTTTGAGTATGTACATACGACCTTAAACACTTGAGGCTAAGAGACACTGCAAAGTGTCATCATTTCAACCAAGGTCCGTAACAAGGTTTCGAAAAGATAATGGCATTTAACTCTGGACGCATAAAGGAAGACGTTTCTATGAAAGCCCCACAGAGACACTAAAGAGTTTTTTGGCAAGCTTTTCCGATAAGAACGAGGCACGTGCTAAAATGAAAGGGCGGTGGACTTCGCTCACGCTTTTATGCGCAGTAGTGTTGGATACAAAGTAACGGTCTCAGAGATATCAAACACAAAGAAAGTAACTCAAAGAAAAAAATCACTGAGGTTAACAAGGAAATACATACATTTTTTTCAGTACCCAGGTACAGGTAATGTAAAAGAGGTAATTACCAGACAGCTGCAATGTGTATAATCTTCGTCTCTTTAAATTGGACCAAAATTAATTTCTGGTGCACTTTTTTGTTAGTACTTGGTATTTTAGAAATGAATATATAATGAGAGGCGTTTAAGACAACGAGTAAAACAAATTGAAAGTCCATTTAATACAATTCGCCCCGCACCTTATTGATTTTATGACCAATTACTAGTCCTTTTTGTGTTTCGATGATAGGCACATAAAAAAGAATTTTCTAATAAAAATAGAAGCAAAAGATCCTTTAATCATAATTGTTTTTTTTATTACCCTTCAATATTGCAAATTAAATACATTTTATAAATTCTAAATTTTGTAAATTACGTTGTCTGTAATCAAAACAGAATGTTTCAGGCAATATGTCATTTAAATTATGGTTTTAAAGTTGTCAAGGCGATATGTATGTGTTATAATATGATGAACTCTCGTAATCCTTTGATTATGATACTATTTATTTTTATATAATTATATCCCCGGATATCAGAGAGAACCCTGGTATTCGTGGGTGCATAACAATTATGATCTGTCATAGCATCCTTTTATCAAGATATAAATTGGGTATATGAAAATTGGTAATAAATATGTTTTGTCATCGACGGAAGACCTCAGAAGTTTTTAATCATTTATTTATAATTACCAAATGTACTTAGTCTGGCGAACAACATCCTCGTCAAAATGCCTAACCATTCCTCATTAACGATAAGCACTCATATTATCATTTATTACATGATCATTGTTAAATGAAACAAAATTGCCATCCTGAAGGGTAAATATCTATGTCATTATACAAGATATTCATTAAATTTTTGCCCAGAATAAACATTTTACTGCCATGATAAATGTGATAATTTCAGTATCAATGAAAAGGCCATATCCCAACTGATTATAGCAAGGTGTCAAGCATGTCATCAGCTCGGGGTAATTAATATATACACTGGTATAGTTATAGCATTATTGCATAAGTGAAAGTAATCTCGTGTCTTTTCGCGAGATTACATACATTTACACAATAAGGCAAACGTTAGTTCATTCCATATTTATTATAAAACCAAATTCGATCTTGTTGTATAATTTAGAAAATTGCCTAGTGATAATTTGATTCGCTTTCAAAATGGGTTGGGAAAGTGAAATATTAATGACACATATATGTATAGGTACAATTATATTCATCTAGCTAATTGTAGAACACCTGTTTCTGCAGACCTATTTCCTGTGGTGTACGCAACTCTTTAGGTTGTAGGCTATACTCAGATCAAAACAACTTGTTTACAAAAGTGAAATGATGTTGAATGACCAATTTTTTTTATTCCTGTCCTTTATCTCTATTCGTGTGACTGTGCGTACGTACCTGTTTCGATTGCAAGTTTCATAGATTCCCTAATGGTTCTCGTATAGTTGGTAGATTAAAGATATTATCAGTAAATACATTGAGGCAAACAAGAGAGTCTAATTATTGATACATATATATAACCTATTTGCAATTTTGATATTTTTTTCCCGCAGAGCAGAAAAATCAGTTCATATACAAGGTAAAACTGTCCTATTCAGATGCACTGATCAAACTAACAGAGAAATTCTCCAAAGAATGCCGCTGGTCACTGCATGGCCAACAATGAAATCAAAACTGCATAATTCCATCGGCAATTTATTTATTTCCATTTTTATCAAGAGGCTTCAAATGCAATCACGTGTACTTGGTGCAAATTAATGACTTTTTTGCATAGAGGTCATTATGTTAGGAGTGGACGGAGCATCGTCTGGACAATGTGTGAGGTCATTTGGCCACGTCTGGCTGGACAATAAGAGGGTTGGGGGTCAGAAGAGGGCACTGTGGACCACACCAGTCATGCCCAGTCTTATTTGTAACAGACATCTCATCACACACGCGTAGATACATCTGCTGAAAAATAATAAATGACCTAAGCTCGTTCTGCAGCTCTGGACTGCTAATTAAGGGGGGTGACACAGTGGTAGATGCAGTTCATTATCGTGTTTGTATTTGTCTCTCATATATCAATAGTGAAAGGAGTGCGTGTATGCACTACATAACAAGTATATACAGGATTGTAATGCCTTCCACATACGCGTGTCTATTGCTAGGGAAAACAACCGTAATGACTAAGAGAAAATTACAATGAATAAATTTGGGTCCACAACGTTGACAGAAGATATTATTTTCTTTCATTCTTATATCTATTTACTTTTTCAAAAAAAAAAAATATTTTTTTTTAACAAGGGAATTGTATATTATGTCCTTGTTTGGTTTACTGGATTTGTTTATTGTGCGATATTGACATCAATGATGTACTGTCAAGCCAATCCGAACCTAAATACACTTTTCTTTACAGCACATTTACCGTGAAAGCATCGCACCACGGTATCGGGTCGCAAAATGTGCAGCCAAAGCTGATTCACAACTAAATATTCCATATACATTCATATGTCTATTAAACTGACATACTCCTTTGAAATCAATTTTACAGATCATGAGGTACTGCCTAATTTAGACCTTGGATGTATGCATAATTTTAACAAATCAATGCACCTCTGTGTCACCCCTATATTGACAATGGCGATGACGACGCTGGACACTGGTCAACATGGGCGTGCCATTGTCCGGAGCCGGGTCCCAGGGTGAATTTTTGATCACACAAAAATTCACGTCTGAGTCATGTTTTATTGCCCTCATTTTGCTGTTTTTATGGAAAGTGATTATTCATCCCCGGACACTGACTTGAATTTCATCAGAATTTTTACAGATTGCTATAAGAATGCATATGCGCTAAGGTCAGCCCCTGGATGTTGTTGTACCACTGATTCATACTGTGTCTAGACAACTAGAGATTTTGATGACGATATCCTTGAACCATTACAAAAACGGATCTGAATTTTTACCAACTAGTTTGTGATTATTTTCTGTTTTTACTGAATATTAATTAATGTAAAAAAAGTAACTGTTACAATCTTGTTTAGGTTGAAGAGTGTACCCCACTGGTCATGCCCAAAATATATATATATATATATATATATATATATATATATATATATATATATATATATATATATATATATATATATATATATATATATATATATATATATATATATATATTGGGGGGGCACTGAAATATTTTTAATGGATTTTGGACATACTTTGACAAATTGAGCAAAATCATTTAACACAATGTGATATTTACTTCTGAAGTGGAAATAATTTTTTGGGGCATTGACTTTCTCACACGTGAATATTGACATTTTACAGCTGGGTGCAAATGAATGCATATGAATAGAAAATGGTGTAAAATAAACAAAATCAGTCAATCTCCGCTCAAAACACAAGTCGATGAAAAGGTCAAAGACCTCATCACGGCATTGCGCGTGTTAACTTGTGGTAGACATTTTAAAAAAAGACACCAAAATTTGCTATAAAATGATAAGCCTTTTGTTGTGTACTCTCAGACTTTTTTCTTCTTTTTTTCTCTTGTCACAGGCCATTTAATGTAACCGTAAGAAATGTAATCTGACAGACGCATGGAATAAAGACACTGACACATAGGGTGAACTTAAATTTCTCAATTTCTCATGGGAATTCAAATTCACATGCAAATTATGATAAGTTATGTAAGAGTGGCATTCAGCATTTGGTCTTGCATGCGATGCAGGTCTAGTATTCCCTATTGTTTTAGGACCCAATGTTTTCCTTTGTATTGGAATAAGTCTTTGACTTGATGACGATAATGTGTAATTGATATGGACAAGTTCAAATGAAATGTCTCAACCAGCCTAAGGCACACCTGAAAACTATATGCTTTAACATGCAACTGTAACAATGTTAACCCTGCAATTATATGTCACTTAGACAATTATATCCACCAAATGCCCGCTAAACATTCTTATAAAGAATTGTTTTTTTGTCATAATGATATACCAGACAAAAGCGGTGGTGTTCTATTATATGCCAAATTGACAATTGTGTGAAATGCGCGGATTTATTATGCTTCTCATGAAAAAGCTTCATCTTTTGTGTCAAATTTCTAAAGCATATAAATATTGCTATTCTGAATGGTTTAAAAAAATATTTAATTGTGTCTAAACACACATCGTTATTTTCTCACGTCCCTTGTTTGTTTTGTCGTTGCTGGCATTTGTAGGGGTGAGACCTTTCATAATACATATTCTTTAGAATGAGCAAATTGTCTTCTTGTTATTAATTGTTCCCCTTATTTGAAATAGTTAACCCTTTTCAGTGCATTTCTGTTTTTCACAGTTTTATTTCTCTATATTTTTGGAAAGTACTTTTGAAAGACCTTCTAGAGTGGCTTTCCACCATCCCCATTCAATATTGAACATCAATGCTATTCAATATGCTGGATTTATGCTATACACCGCATTCATATTTATTACCTCAAAATTCTCCGAACAATGAAACAATATGGTCCCAAAAATGGCCGGTCAAATAAAATGCAAGCGAAATTCCACACCAAATTAGAAGAAATTGTCAGAAATAACTGCTTTATCGTGCCCACATTAGCTCAACCAGGGCTGCCCAACTCATTGAGTCAATTGCATTTTCTCAATGGCCATTTTGACCCCCACAAAGACGGGGGTCAGTAACAAAACAATTCATTAGCTAATATTGTTATTTTAGAGGTTTTGCCAATGGCATGGTAACTTACTTTTAAGCAGAGAAAAACTTGAAGCAGGACCTTGTATGAAAAAATTAAGAAAAGTATGTGCTTCATATTCACAGAGAAAAATGTTAGCCCTGCTTGTCTTTGAAGAGAGACATAATTCTGTCAATTCGAACGGAACTGGAGTGCAATAAAATAATTGATTTCTTGATGACCCCATGACCCTTTTCTAGGAAGGACAGTCAGTTAGCCGTGAAAGAAGCGTAATATCGGGTCGCAAAATGTGCAACCAAAATAGATTCCCAATGAAAGATATCCCTTCATTTTCAATCAAATTCTTCACGCCAATTAAAAATGCAATTATCGTGCGAGGGGAAGAAAACGTCTTTGACGCGTGGGTACCAATCAAAATGGATTAAATGGCGAAATCCGTGATGAAAATCGTGGTGACCTCATGAATGTCCAAAGTCTGAAAAGCCTGGGTGGAGAATGGCTGGGATCAGTGGTGGGGATCTGGCAACAGTGACAAATACAGGGCAATCTCCCTCGCCATCCAGGCAGTATAACACATAGCCGATGTCACCAACAAACGGCCCCACACAACAACACAACTTTGTCAAATGTATGAAATTAAGTACGTATGACCAAGACCAAATGGGCAAGACCAAATGGGCAAGACCTAATGGGCAAGACCAAATGGGCAAGACCAAATGGGCAAATGGACAAGACCAAATGGCCAAGATCAAATGGGCAAGACCAAAAGGGCATGAGCACGGCAGACATTTTGTCGGGATAAGTATATGCCCAGAAACTATTTTACCGAGAAAGTTTTACATTCAGAAACGGTTTTACCCAGAAACTATTTAACCAGAAACTGTTTTACTCAGAAACTGTTTCACCTAGATGTAGTTTATGTAAAAGATACCTTTAAGTATTCACCGAAAGGGTGTTACCGAATAGTATAAGTGGACAAATTGTACTCTAGTTGAAAAACTTTAACAATTACAACAGGGATTCGCGATAACGAAGCGAATGATATCCGCATGAATTAAAAATCCTCCTTTTAGATGTATTGCAGCCCAGAGCAAATTCTTGTATGATCACAAAACCAGAAAAGGTCACAAAGACTAAACTATGATCGAGCAGTTGCACCAATTCATATTATATATGCATATATGTTGATGAGCTATATAAATATACACAAAATTACATGATTCATATACCATGTAAATTTAATATGCAGCTGTGCAAAGTAAAATATATCAGTGTGTATTAGATAGACAAGTTGAAAAGCAGTGCCAACTTGAAGGAAGACATTTGAGTAAGTTCTCCACCAGTGTAAATTCTAATTTATTAGTAATGTATTACTATTTTTTCATATTTTTTCAGTATTGTACAGTCAGATGGGCAAATTGAACGGAGTTGCCTTGGTAAAAGCTGTTCACAGCGTGGATAATCCTTTGTTGGCCTGGGACTGATCGCCATATTTTAAGCACCGAAAGGTGGCACCACATTCCAGCTCTACTTCCATCTCTCAGAAAGTGTTATGCAACAATTGGCGATTACACATGGGAATACCTTACCATCGAATTAGGTTGAATTCAATATTTATAACAGCATAATAATAAATATCGCGAATAATAAAAAATACGCTAAGTTGTGTTGTTTCTTTTTAATTTTTTTTTTATCATTGTGTGAGATTTTCGGGGTTTAACAAGAAAATTGTTGTTTAAAATGCGATATAATTTTTATAAAGCAGTTGCAAATTTAAAAATGGTCACGGTTATCAACAAAGATGGATACAGATATATTCATTTGGCTGCACCCTGGGAGAGGGTAGACTGACCAGTGGTCAGTTTCAATAAAACACACAATAAGTCATAAAACAGTGGGGTTGACCAGTGTCCAGCTGAAAACATGATGGATTTCTCCCCTGTTTACAGACATCACCATGACAACCAATATCCCCTGTCTCTTTTGGTGATCAATTTGCCATGAACAGACTCTTGTTGTTCTCTAAGACTGAGATCTGGATTTTTAATGAAACAGATTTAAAAAAAATATTTGGATCAATAATATATCGCCAAGGTCAGTTTGTCAATTTAGAAATAAAAAAAAAATAATATAAAAAACAGCAAAATTAACTTTAATAAACAGAGATATGAGTTTAAAATCTTCGCATTGGTGAATGGGACATGTAATATTAAAATGTGTATGACGCCAATATGAGTACCCGGAGATATTACTGGTGGGATGGGCGACATTGATAGTACACACCCAGGGGAGACATTAATCAATTCTTCTAATTGTAGCATTGATTTCTCTTCTGTTATAAGGAGATCATCATTTAATATGTTTTATGAAAATTAAAAGGTCATTGTTCCCTGCAGAAACAGAATGAGGCTCCATAAATATATATAGTTTTAAATGTGCATTGTCTTTTTGTTGTTTGCTTGTGCAACACAGAGTTTGACCGTTTTCATTTTTTGTGAGGTCTTAATCTAATTTATTGTTTTCTACTCGTTTCAATGCAGCCTTTCTTCGGCAAGCGCATATTGTATATTGTCTACCGATGTCACCAAAGACCAGCTTAAAAGTACCAGACACGTTTCCTTTAATGTCATCTGAATAGTACGCGTCTTTTTATGTAACCTCCAGAAAATGCATAACTATCAAAATACCAAATGATATCTAGAGCGCGTATTATAGGGTTTGAATTTTCTATGACAGACTGCAGTTACATAACTTTATCGCTCAGCAAACAGTTTGTCTCCTAAAATACCAGCAAACTCCGGGTTGTCAAAGCTTGCTATGATAACGATGCCACAAGAAGCAGCTGCCACTGGCCCCGCATTGTTGTCATCTTTCAAATCTAATTTGTTTTCCTTTATTGCATACAAATAATACACGTTCTGATGCTCACTATGTTTGTGAGACATTGCAAATCCAATGTTAAATTGGCTCTTATTTTATCGTTCTCTCGTTGAAAAATGTCTGCTACTTCTGCAACACATAACTTTATTTCAATGATGGTTAAATACCAAAAACAAATAGAGAATGCTAATGAAAACCATGAATAAGTCTACCCTCATATTTCCAAAATTAACCTAACCTACCAAGGGATTGAATTTAATTTGCACTTTGAATATTTTTTAACCGATTACACCTGGTTAGATTATGTTTTACTGTCTAAATCACTCTAAAAGATAGAATTTCATGCTTCTAGACTGAATTGTCAGCGACGCAAAATCATTGACATTTTATCATTCTTACTGTTGAGTCGTCTAAAATCAAATCATCTTTAGCAATCACAAAACTGACTTTAAGTAATCCTTCAATGATTGTCCTTGTTACCTTGTTAGATTTGTACCACCTTGTAACAATATATGGGTTATATTTTGATTTAACAGTGAATGTATTGACAAGTTCATACACAAAACATTGTCACATTTGAAATCAGAAATGTCTTAACTTATGTGCTCATGCAAAATTATCCCATTTATAGCCAAATATTTGCTTTTTGAAACCTGGTGGAAGGTGAAGAAAATCCACAACCAAGAGTTAGTTACCTTGTTCATATCATACTTCCTATATCTCTCAGAACAGAGAAGTTCTCTTCATCGCTGTTGAAGTTGAACTTCAATAAGTGTTTTGTAATATTATCATAAGATTATATAAAATAATAAATGTCTTCAGTCATCGATATATATATATATATATATATATATATATATATATATATATATATATATATATATATATATATATATCGATGACTGAATATATATTCACCGATGCAGTGTTTTGTTTGCTTGTTTTTGTTTTGTTTAGTTTTTGTTTTTGTTTTTTAAGGGAATTACTTGTAATTATGTTGTTTTTATTTCAGAATTCTATTTTATTTTGAATTAGAGTTTATAATTAACTATGGCTATGACGAACTAAAAAAATGCAGATTATAGCGACCAGTGCCCATTGAATTATTTAGGACGATGGCTGGGAAACTAGCCTGCCAGTGGTAATATAATAAATTTGATGGATGGCTGTGAAGATTGTAATGTGCGGGACCCTGATGCTAATGGATATTTTATCAGCAAAAAGCCCCGGTCATTTCTGGCTTATCGTTCAGACCGCTGGCGTGATGGGCCAGTCACGTGACCCCCTCTTATGTAACCTCTTATAATCGGTCTTACGTCGGTCAGGGATAAAGAGATGTGGAGCGCGTCGGTCTACTGATGAATTGACACACAAAAAGGGGCTTAAAGCAAACTGTGGATATAACCAATCCTTTCCGATATATTGATCACGCAAAATCCATGATTAGTAAGCCAAGAGAGATGTTCAATTAAAATATTTAATTTCTTTGCACGCTGGGAAACGATTTGCCATGTGTAACGATACATAATTATTTATTTTCTCTTAGATTATAATTTCAATCATACCCCTTTATTTAAACCGAGAGCAATAATAAGTTATTTCGTTCTTAGATTTAACATCAAAATTTGAAAAGACATTTGAAAAATCAAAGCAAATATTCTTAATGCAAATGGACTTATGACAATTACCCATTGCGCACGCATGCCCAGATATGAAAATTACCTATTGCATAACCGCGCCTGCTACAAAGAGTTGATTTGAATTTGATTTCCATCCTTGAAGCACTGCGATAATAACTAGTGAAAATGGATCAATACTTCTTCCAGGATACGTCCCACTATTTTCCCAAATATTACGCAAGAGAAAATGACATCGACCAGCCCCTAATCCGCACAGAACAAGATGCTGGTAGATTGTTGATTGCAGGGTTTGATTGTAATTTTCCTCCCTCCCAGGAAACAGTGGCAGTAAAACAGCGCAGCATGTTTGGGACGGAACTGATGCGCTTTGCTGGGGGAGGTCTCTCGTCGGTATGTCGCCGGTATGGGGGCTGACCGTCGGACACCCGGGGTGCATCGAATTGGGTTGGCTTGGGTGGCTTGATTTTTTAACAACATTTTCTTTGCTTTTGTTTCTTTTTATTTGACATAGATTAATAAAGAACAGGGGGTAATCTGGAATAGCTATTTAACGTACTCATGGTGAATATTATAAAATGTTATTGATAATATATTAAAACTCAATTTGCCACTGATTTGTTTCCAACGAGACATTGAAGAAAAAATCGTATAACCGTAGCGGAAATATTTCCCCCGCCATAGTGTATCGATCCGCCGCTGAGCTTGTTTATAGACCATTTGATTGCTCTTCCTCTTATATAAGATTCTGTGATTCGTGTGAATCATCAAGATGACCTTGTACTGTCATGCATAGCAAACATCCAATTTAGAATAATCGAGTTGATTTTTTTCTCAGAAATACAGATTATCTATGGCGTGTTAAATTTTGAAATTGTATTATTCGATATGTGTATTGTCAAACATAAATTCAAGACAAACTTCAAATTAATATTCTTGGGTGACGAGAAAACAGACGTTTGTTGAGCTTATTTGGGATACGTACAGTAGTGACATCTAGTGTTTAACTTTGTCAAACAAGTCTTCCTTCCTCAGTATAGTCAATAGTGTCCTCTCGTGTTAAACATTGACATTTTAGCAAATCGAACACGAGTTCACGCAAATCTGATTGGGCATATCAATGTCCTCATCAAGTTTGAATTTAATCTATCGCATTAATTTTTATTGAGATATTTTGACTTACAGATATGGAATTACTTTAATTCTATGTAATTAGCATTTGATTTTGTTCTAACCACTATTTCTTCTTCCCTGATTTAAAATTTTGAAATATTGACAATGGCCTTATTTCACCGAGATTTTTCTTCATTTGTCTGCGTGGAAAGTTGATTTTAAAATCTGGGAAAGTGGTTGATATCAACAATTTTCTTCAGAAATTCAAGATGAGGAAGAGTTGAATGATTGGAATCTTTTGACTGGAATCATGCTATTTACATGCATCACTCTTCATCACCAAGTTTATGATATACCTATGCATCATTCGCTATGACATGTAAGTAAGCATCCAGCTTCACTCGTGCATCACTCCAGCTTCACTCCAGCTCCATTCCGCTCCAGCTTCACTCCAGCTCCATTCCACTCCAGCTTCACTCCAGCTTCATTCCACTCCAGCTCCATTCCACTCCAGCTCCATTCCACTCCAGCTCCATTCCACTCCAGCTTCACTCCAGCTCCATTCCACTCCAGCTCCATTCCACTCCAGCTCCATTCCACTCCAGCTTCACTCCAGCTCCATTCCACTCCAGCTCCATTCCACTCCAGCTTCATTCCACTCCAGCTCCATTCCACTCCAGCTCCATTCCAAAATGAAAAGCCAAAATGAAAAGCCATTTTTTCAGTGGTAATTCTTTGATCTTTGGGTTGGATATATGTATTGTTAATATATTGTATGATATTTATGATATATAATGGTCATGACAAACATGACCTCTTTTCTTTTTTCTTGATTCAAAATACTGTAAAAAAAACTCATCTCCACCAGAGGGCGGCGTGATGAAGTTGATACGTGAACCTCTGGTGGACAGTGTGAACGAAGTGCGAGTAACAGCCCTACAATACTAGCTTTGTTTAAAAAAGTTGGACAAGATCTATCTCTTTATGATACTTGTGCAGCCATTCATATGAATTATATCAGTCATAGAAATATATCCCAGACATAAAAACATAAAGCTGTATTAAAAAAAACATTGTCATTATTAAGCTGTAAGAAGTACTTCTCATGTCATCAATGACAGATCAAAGACAACCCCCATTTCAAACTTCAGTCATTTAATCCTTGTCAGTGGCCTCTTTCAAACCATCCACTTGCTGACCTAAGACTCTGTTGTATTTTCGAGTATGTTCTGATGTCATGTAGCTCTAAAAATACATAGGATAGGCTAAAAAAACACGTCAGTACCCTCATATATACCTGAAATACAAAATATTTTGAAAAAAATATTTGACCTTGAAATGACCTTGATATGATTTTGAATTCAGAAAACTGAGAAGAAACATTTCTTTAGCTATAATCAACATTTATTGAATCTGTGAGTCAATATGAATTCAGCAATGCAAAACTGCATGAAAAATATTAATTACTAGTGATTTTATAGGCATTTAACGATTGTGACCTCATGGTTACGGCCGTTATAATGTTAAGTCTATGGGAAAAAATATTCCTACTCATTCAAGTCAGTATAACTGCAACAAAATTTAACTTTCAATCAGTTCTGGTTTGTTTATTAATGTACGACCTTCCCCTGTAGATTTCAAGTATCAAAAACAATAATATCAATGTACACATTTTTGCCTGCAGTCTTTTTTTCACAGGGATCAGTGAGAAATTCAGCGTATTGGATTATATTGGGCATTTAAAAAAAGGGTAATTCCATGAAAAATCTTCCGGGCAAAAAGTGTTTCATCACAGACTTATGGAAAAGACATTATTTTTTTAGCAAAGTATGTTTATAAAGAGAAATAAACCAGACCTAATGCATATATTTGATGGCAAATTTTTCACAAAGTGAAAATTTCTATTTTTCTCCATTGAAATCAATGGAAAATCCCTGTGACCTTGGGCTGAAGATTCAACGGCCCATAAAATCTATTCTATTATAGCTGCAGACTTGATCTTGGACTTGTTTATTTCGTTTTGGAGAGATCTTTCATAATATGACTTTAACAAATTAGATTTTTAGTCTGCAACAGCATTTTTATATTTCAAGGTCATGTCAAGGTCATCCCAATGTCACAGGATTTATTATTTTTTAATTGTCAAACACCCCTATAATTATTTTCTGGCTAAATTTTATATTTTTTGTATAAATATCCTATGTTCTTTATTTATGGCAATGCATTTGTGGATTTATAATGCAAACAATATTTGTCACTTTTGTCAATACGCGAACAAAAACCTTGATAGGTTTTTGTTAGGTTTTCAGTTGTTTTCCATTGTTACATACATATATAAAAAAGCATGAACGTGATCAGAGAGGAAGGGTGACGAGATTTGAAAAAAAAAGTTGCTATATGCGGTATTGGCCGCGATGAAAGTCGCCACTGATAAGAGTGTGTGATCTCGCTGCTAAGAGATAGCTGCATAAATAAGAGATAGCTGCATAAATAAGAGATGGCTGCATAAATAAGAGATAGCTGCATAACTGATAGATAGCTGCATGACTGAGAGATAGCTGCACAAATAAGAGATAGCTGCATAAATAAGAGATAGCTGCATAAATAAGAGATAGCTGCATAAATAAGAGATAGCTGCATAAATAAGAGATAGCTGCATAAATAAGAGATAGCTGCATGAATAAGAGATAGCTGCACAATTGAGAGATAGCTGCATTGAGACATGAAAAATGAGAGATAGTTACAACAAGTGAGAAATAGTTACAATAGTTGCAATATTGAGAGATAGCTGCAATAGTGAGACAGTTACAACAGGGAGAGATAGCTGCATAAATGAGAGACAGCTACATAAGTGAGATGACTGCAAAGTGAGAGATAGTTACAGCAGTGAGAGATAGTTACAGCAGTGAGAGATAGCTGTACAAATGAGAGAGTTACATAAGTGAGATACCTGCACATGTAAGAGACAGCTGCATCAGTGAGATAGCTGTGCAAGGGAGAGACAGCTGCATAAGTGAGAGATAATAACAACAGCGAGAGACAGTTACAGCAGAGATAGATAGCTGCACAAGTGAGGGACAGCTGTATAAGTGAGAGATAGCTGCATATATGTGAGACAGCTGCATCAGTGAGAGATAGTTGTACAAGGGAGAGACAGCTGCATAGGTGAGAGATAGTTACAAAAGTGAGACAGTTATAACACAGATAGATAACTGAACAAGCTAGAGACAGCTGTATAAGTGAGATAACTGCAAAGTGAGAGACAGTTACAACAGTGATAGATAGCTGCACAAGTGAGGGGTAGTTACAGCAGAGATAGATAGCTGCACAAATGAGAAACAGCTGCATTAGTGAGAGATAGCTGCACATGTAAGAGACACCTACATCAGTGAGATAGCTGTACAAGGGAGAGACAGCTGCATAAGTGAGAGATAATTACAAAAGTGAGACAGTTATAACATAGATAGATAACTGAACAAGTGGGAGACAGCTGCATAAGTGAGAGACAGCTGCATAAGTGAGAGACAGCTGTATCAGTGAGAGATAGTTGTACAAGGGAGAGACAGCTGCATAGGTGAGAGATAGTTACAAAAGTGAGACAGTTATAACACAGATAGATAACTGAACAAGTGAGCAGAGATAGATAGCTGCACAAATGAGAAACAGCTGCATAAGTGAGAGATAGCTGCACATGTAAGAGACACCTGCATCGGAGACAGCTGTACAAGGGAGAGACAACTGCATAAGTGAGAGATAATTACAACAGTGAGAGACAGTTATAGCAGTGATAAACAGCTGCATAAGTGAGAGATAGCCACAACAGAGAGAGACAGCATCCTTTCCCAGCCGAAGGCACTTGTCTCATTAATTATTATATGTTTCAGTTTGCTTATGTAAAATTTTCCTTATTGATCATGGAGTGTAAATAGAAGAAAATAAAATCATTCCAAAAAAGAAAATGAAACAGGCGACATTTTAATCATAGATTATGTGATTTCGGGTCTGCCACAATTTGAAAATGTTGTTATTTATTTGTATAGCAGGAATATCAAAGCTTTGATATAATTTATTTTTAAATTACTTGTTCGGTGTTGTGGCTGAGTTTCGACACGAGTTTAGAGCGCGAATTATTAATTTCTTATGTCAATCCTCAGTTACAAACTTTGCGTAGCTTTGTGGGACAAATTTTATTCAACAAGCTTAATACTTCATTTGGTACAAGGTTGATGATATGCGCGCGATTCTCCAGTTTAAGTCTTATCGTCTGCTCGAACGCATCGAGGATATTTTTATCGCCGATGAATGACAGTGTAATGGACTTAAGGAGTAAATATCAGTGCTGAAACTAATATATTAATTACTCTATGCAATGGCTAACTCCAATATCCGAGTTGATGTCTTGTTTAAAACGGTCAAAGATTTGCAACAGGAAAAGGCGTGCTTGGAGCAGAAATTACGGGAACTGAGAGCCAAAAGATCAACAATGCAAAATACTCTGGAAGGTCTTGCTGGAAAATTCACGCAGGTTTGTCTCCAATTTTCCAAAAGCATTTTCAAACAGTAATTCTGTTTTGCCCAGTTCAACATATTGCAAAAGATAAATAATCTTGCAGACCAAAATATATCGTGGAGAATCCGGGTATCGATCCCGGTACCTCTCACATGCTAAGCGAGCGCTCTACCATTTGAGCTAATTCCCCATTCACTCTTGCCAAACTCTCAGAAGCTATCTTTTCACCATAGATACCAGTTGCTCTCGTTGAAGGAGCGCCAAATCATTGAGTTGAATCCCCATTTTCTTCTGACAGCTCTCTTTCGAGTATCAGGGGTCGAACTTTCACGACAGAATCACTATATTTCAGAGGTAAATAACCCGTTAATTAAACTCTAAGGAGTCGGCAGTTGGGCTCGTGGCGCAATGGATAACGCGTCTGACTACGGATCAGAAGATTCCAGGTTCGAATCCTGGCGAGCTCGATAGCAGTTTTTTTCGCTTTCAAAATTTTATCATAACTTTGTTGAGTTGAACTGACGATTGTCCACGGTTTTTTCTGTGGGTCACATAATCAAATTGTTTCCAATATTACATATCTTGAGTAATATACAGTGACCGGCAGCCAAACCCGGACACTTTCATGTTTTTGACTCCCAATTTTCACAAAACCTTTCAATACTTTGTAAAAACTGCTCACATCGATAGTAGATCGTTAACTACATATGCGTGTATAATAAAATTGATATATGTTCAATATGTACAGAGTTATCAGGAAATTCACGCATTCAGAAAACCTGCAGATTGTCCGAGTTTCCATTGACTTATACGGTGAAGTTGGCTACGTCACCACTTCTGACGTCATTTGACAGTGACTCAATGATTCATGCCGTGAAAATAAATAAACACTTTTAACGTTTTGAAAAGCAGTAGGAATACAAGATAACGTGTGAGAGACAATACTCTGCTCAATTGCAATTAGTACAGGCAAGGTTTGCTTGATGTTTGACTGTGTTAAAAATGTCCGAGTTTAATCTGCCGGTTTCGGACAGTTGCCGGTCACTGTAGTTTATTCTATACACAAAAAAGATCAGGCAGGAAAACTGGCTCCGGCGTTGTTAAAGGTATTAAGCATCAATTCTACAATTTGGTGTTTTTGAAAGCTTAGCCACATATGAACATCATGACAGATTGAAATTATAATAGAGTAATAAGATATGTTGCTATGAGACATAACAGTTGCACTCAGAGCAGAGGTCTATCTGAGCCAAAAGCTGCACGTGACGGGTAAACACCGGTAGCGTGAACTTTATTTGACCTCAATTGAGGCTCAAAGTGGGGTAGCACTGTTTGACGTCATTTTGGTACTATTCAAAGGACAATACATTTTATGACGTCATAAGCATATTGCCATACTCTTAAGGCGTCATTTTGCCTTTCAGTGCCTCTATGATGACACTCCACATAAAAATGACGCCAAGAAAGGAGTGTGCTTTCGTCAGGGGCCTATATATTAAGCTCTTGTTCAAATAGGTTTTACAGACACTGATGGGGATGCATTTTTCTAAAAATTTATAGACATTAAAGACAAGTACATTTATTACCAATTTGTGAATTTTAAACGTTTTTTTTTTGAAAATCGGTGCTTAATCCCTTTAAAGGGAAACTTTCACTTCTCTGATACATTTTTGTAGTTTGGAAGAGAACTATAACACACATTGATCTGTTGGCTCTGTTATTATGACGGCTCAAGGGAAACATGATTTTTTGGAGAAAAGTAGTTCTTTCAAATGCACGTGCTGAAAAAAAAAGAATGACGTCATCGTGGGGCAATTACCTACTTACATAAATAATTAGTAAACAAACAACAATGCAGCCAAAATACCGGTGTCGCGATTTTCGGTCTTAAAATGGACGCATTATAGAATGGTTATGTGCGTCGGAAAGAATATGAAAAATGTGTTATTTTGGTGTAAAAACCATGTCAATCGGACTAGTATTAACAAAGTTATGACTAAATTTATGAAAATTGAAGATCATTGCAGCTTGAGTTGCACATGCATTAAATCCCGCACGATGACGTCATTGCCACTAATTGCAATAAATGATCATATTCTATAGGGGTTGCAAGACTAGTTTTATATGTGGGTTTGTGTTTCCATGGTTACTAATATCTTTTTTGGGTCTTTGAATTTCCTGGAATTTCAATGTATTTACGCATATATGATCATTTAATCATGTAATTTCTAAAATTTATTTTACTAGAAAGTATCTCTTTAATGTAGTGTGTAGGGCATCATATCGTTGGATTTCATCGATACGATACGATACGTATCGATGATTTATCAATATTCGATACATATCGATACATATCGATATCACTAAACCGAAATAGAAGAATAATTGACTGTCTTTATGGGTCCGGGTGCAAACTCCCCAAACGGCGATATATTTAATATCTTCGGCTTAAAATACACACAGAAATATTCTACGACGTGTCAACAGTAGTCCGCCTCTTATTAATAAGTGTATATCTTGCTCAAATCGGAGAAAATGTGAATTTAACAATGCTTAAATATGCATACGCAACACGAGTTCGTCATTTCGAAAACCGGAAGTGACGGGGAGAAGCTCTTATTTTTGGCGCGAAAACGATTGGAGAGCTGCCACAACGTATTGATTCCCATTGAAATATTAATATATTGCGCAATGATGGATCCCTCAGTCGTCGTATTTACATTTGAAAGATTAAAAAAACTTGCGATGCGTAAAATATCGAGTAAAAAATCTGTGTTATTATGATGATATGAGGGCCCAATTCGATACAACTAATATATCGAAGCAGCAGTATGACAATACCGGTTATCGTATCGATGTCTGTATACCGGTATATCGATAATATCGCGTACCGGTGTGATGCCCTAGTAGTGTGCGTGCATTTTTGTAATAAACAGGGGGTCCACCCAGATCCGGACCTGAACTTGGAACAGTCCAAAATCTCTATTTTCAAATAAACCAAATTTCTTGGTTTTGGTATTTGACAGAAAGCTTTCTTTCATTCCACATATTAAATATCTCAACAAGAAAAAGTGGTGCTCCACATGTAACATGGATGGGAGGAAAAATTAACAAACAAAACAAAAATTACAACAAACAAAACAAAAATTAAACATCGGGGGAACGCTGTCTACCACATTTCTTTTTCCCCACCAAAATCAATCATGCCCCCCACAAAATTTGAACCCCCAAAATTGAGTGCAAGGTAATTGATTTCTATTACAATAACTACAAAAACGATTTTAGTTGTTAACCCCTAACGGACGGGAAGGACGGCAACGTCCACCAGCAGTAACGGACGGGAGGGACGTTGACGTCCCCATTGTTCTGGCTTGATGATGTCATTTGTAACATTCTGAGGGGCTGCAACTTGTTACAATGTAATCATGATAATGACGTCAGACTGACTGGATTATGAACTTTTGACCCCAGCACTTCATTAAGCAAATTTAGTAACCATGGTTATAAATTTTATAAATTTAGTCTGTGGATATTCTAGTCCAGACAAAAATTGGTTAGTCCAGCCAATCAACAAAATTTTGATAGCCTACTCCTTTAGGGGTTAATTTGTCAACTGCTATAGGTAAAAATCATAAAAAGATGGTTTTGTTTGGTAAAGCCCCAGTCACACTTACACGATCTGTCACAGGACTTGGTACGATCTGTTAAACCGTCTTTTTACATACATATATAAAAAAAACATGAACGTGGTCAGAGAGGAAGGGTGACGAGATTTGAAAAAAAAAAGTTGCAGTGTAAGGTATTGACTGCAATAAAATTCGCCACTGATAAGAGTGTGTGATCTCGCAGTTCCGTCACTACGTTGCCTGCCCTCTGGTGGAAGTGACGCTAAACTAATCTCCACTTCACTTTTGTTTTGCAAGTTTATGTGAAGGGATGCGCTTTTAGCATATTATGAATGGCACAATTATCACTTATTTGTTGTCATAATTACATTAGAAATAAAATATTACCTCCAATATGCCTTTATTTCTGTATTAGAGCTTTGTTTTCAACCATCGGTAAATTGACCTAATTATTGACCTAATTATTGAGGCCCTGCTAGGATTCTGTACAAAGGGGTCTATATGGATGAAATGCAGATATTTTTAGCCACCACGATTGAGCTGCACAAGTGAGAGATAGCAAGTGATAGACTGCTACAACAGCAAGAGATAGCTGCATAAATAAGAGATAGCTGCATAAACAAGAGATAGCTGCATAAATAAGAGATAGCTGCATAAATAAGAGATAACTACATTGAGACATGAAAAATATCTCCACAAATAAGAGATAGCTGCATAAATAAGAGATAGCTGCATAAATAAGAGATAACTGCATAAATAACAGATAGCTGCATAAATAACAGATAGCTGTATAAATAAAAGATAGCTGCATGAATAAGAGATAGCTGCACAATTGAGAGATAGCTACATTGAGACATGAAGAAGTGAGAGATAGTTACAACAAGGGAGAAATAGTTACAATAGTTGCAATATTGAGAGATAGCTGCAATAGTGAGACAGTTACAACAGGGAGAGATAGCTGCATAAATGAGAGACATAAGTGAGATGACTGCAAAGTGAGAGATAGTTACAGCAGTAAGAAATTGTTACAGCAGTGAGAGATAGCTGCACAAATGAGAGAGTTACATAAGTGAGATAGCTGCACATGTAAGAGACAGCTGCATCAGTGAGATAGCTGTACAAGGGAGAGACAGCTGCGTAAGTGAGAGATAATAACAACAGCGAGAGACAGTAACAGCAGAGATAGATAGCTGCACAAATGAGGGACAGCTGTATAAGTGAGAGATAGCTGCATATATGTGAGACAGCTGCATGAGTGAGAAATAGTTGTACAAGGGAGAGACAGCTGCATAAGTGAGAGATGATAACAACAGCGAGAGACAGATACAGCAGAGATAGATAGCTGCACAAGTGAGAGACAGCTGCATAAGTGAGAGACAGCTGTATCAGTGAGAGATAGTTGTACAAGGGATAGACAGCTGCCTAGGTGAGAGATAGTTACAAAAGTGAGACAGTTATAACACAGATAGATAACTGAACAAGTTAGAGACAGCTGCATCAGTGAGATAACTGCAAAGTGAGAGACAGCTACAACAGTGAGAGATAGCTGCACAAGTGAGAGGTAGTTACAGCAGAGATAGATAGCTGCACAAGTGAGAAACAGCTGCATAAGTGTGAGATAGCTGCACATGTAAGAGACAGCTGCATCAGTGAGATAGCTATACAAGGGAGAGACAGCTGCATAGGTGAGAGATAGTTACAAAAGTGAGACAGTTATAACACAGATAGATAACTGAACAAGGGAGAGACAGCTGCATAGGTGAGAGATAGTTACAAAAGTGAGACAGTTATAACACAGATAACTGAACAAGTGAGAGACAGCTGCATAAGTGAGAAAACTGCATAAGTGAGATAACTGCAAAGTGAGAGATAGTTACAACAGTGAGAGATAGCTGCACAAGTGAGGGGTCGTTACAGCAGAGATAGATAGCTGCACAAGTGAGAGACAGTTGCATAAGTGAGAGACAGCTGTATCAGAGAGAGATAGTTGTACAAGGGAGAGACAGCTGCATAGGTGAGAGATAGTTACAAAAGTGAGACAGTTATAACATAGATAGATAACTGAACAAGTGAGAGATAGCTGCATAAGTGATATAACTGCAAAGTGAGAGATAGTTACAACAGTGAGAGATAGCTGCACAAGTGAGGGGTAGTTGCAGCAGAGATAGATAGCTGCACAAGTGAGAAACAGCTGCATAAGTAAATCGATTTGAATGTCTGTCTGACAGTAATCTAACGGTAACACATGTTTCTGGTCAACAAAAACACAATCCTTATATTATTAATCATCTCATCAAGTCACGAAGCGATCAGACATTGGCTCCGCCCCTCTTCAATCTGATTGGCCGTCGTGGCGGGCAATCTGCTGGGGGTGAAAGGGGATCCCTCTATAATGATGTCATAGGGTCAATGACCAGATTTCCATCTGAAAGTAGCATTAATGCTCAAGCGAACACAAATAAAATTAATTCCTCTAATATTAATTTAACTAATAACAAAAAGAATGTGAAACGTAACATTAAAAATAATACACATACTGCAGTGAACAAAGATCTAACTATTGCTACAGCTAATGTTCAAAGTCTTGGAAACAAGACTGAACTGATAAACTTATATATAAATGAAAATAATGTTGATTTATTCTTCATAACTGAAACTTGGATTAATGAAATGAATGAACGAATCATTAGGGGTGAATTTAAAGATAACAACTATGATATGGAACATATACCTCGGTCCTTAAGGTCTGGCGGAGGCCTGGCGATTATCTACAAACCTGAAATATATATAAAGAAAATTAATCACAAACATAAATTATCAACAATGGAAATGATGGAAATAAATATTAAATCTAAAAATAAAATATGCACTGTTATTACAATATACAGGCCTGAACCTTCTGATAAAAACAAATACACTTACACAGAATTTTTTGAAGAATTTAGTGAACTACTATCCTACTATAGCACATATACTCATGAAGTGATGTTAGTAGGTGACTATAACTTTCATATGAACAAACCAGAAAGGCCTAATGTGATAAAATTCAATGAAGTCTTAGATTTATATAATTTACATAATCATGTGACCGAACCTACTCATATCATGGGAAATACCCTTGACTTAATAATAACTGGCATACATAGTAATATATTAAAGGAACATATAGTGGATGAAAAAATATCAGATCACAATATAATAAAAATGACATTAAATCTGCATACTAACATAACTAACAAAAAAAGGGTATCATATAGAAATTATAAGAAAATGAATATAAATAATTTTAAAAGAGATATTGAGGAGATGTTCGGTGGAAATCGAACTTATCAAGATAAAGATCTAAATAAATTATTGGATAAGTATAACAAATTGACAACGATACTTGATAAACATGCTCCTGTTGTGGAGAAAACCATAAATAATAGGAAACCGGCCCCATGGTTATCAGAGGATATACGAATAGAAAAGAGAAATAAAAGAAGGCTAGAAAGAAAACATAACAAAACTGGTCACTCCTCAGATAAGATACAATTTAAAATACAGAGGAACAAATATAACAAGATCATTAAGGACTCAAGAAACAATTATTATTCGGGAATAATAAATTCTAATAAAGCGGATCCGAAAAAATTATTTAAAATATTAAACAAATTGCTGCATACTAAGGAGGACACTCCTTTCCCTAGACATAATGACAAGAAGGAGCTAGCCTCTGAATTTAATAATTTTTTCCTTGATAAAATCACAAACCTCAGGGAATCTATGGACAAAAATGATAAAAATATAGAACGGCATATTGAAGTAGTCAAATTCAATACACAGTTAGAAAAGTTTAAATTGTTAAGCGATTCTGATGTCAGAAAAATAATTAAAGAATCCGCAAAGAAGTCATGTGAATTAGACCCCATTCCAACATGGCTACTCAATGAATGTTTGGGAAGTCTGTTGCCATTAATAAAGGCTATCATAAATAAGTCAATATCACTGGGAAATGTACCGGATGACCTGAAGATGGCTATTATTAGACCCTTAATTAAGAAATTGGGCCTTGAACTGATAAAGAAAAATTATAGACCAGTCTCGAATCTGGCCTATTTATCAAAGCTAATAGAAAGGGCTGTTGCTACACAGTTTGTGGGTCATTTAGTTAAAAATGAAATTCAAGGGCTATTTCAATCAGCATATAAGGAGTTCCATAGTACTGAAACTGCATTGCTTAAGGTTCAGAATGACATATTAATGGATATTGATAATGGTAAAACGGTAATGCTGGTACTGCTAGATCTATCAGCGGCTTTCGACACTATTGACCATGAGATATTATTAAATAGGCTAGAAAAAAGATGTGGTATCACGGGAATTGCCCTTAAATGGTTTAGATCATACTTATCTAATAGAAAACAATGTGTAATAATTGATGGTAAAAGATCTGATAACATGAATATTAAATATGGCGTTCCTCAAGGCTCTGTTCTGGGACCTTTACTTTTTACTGCATATATGGAGCCTTTATCAGATATCATTGGTAACTATGGTCTCAAGCATCATATCTATGCTGACGACACACAACTATACATCACCATTGATCCTAAATCTGAAGAAACTAGAAATAGGTCTTGCATAGAGATGGAAAGATGTATTATAGATGTTAAGAAATTTCTATTAGAAAATAAGATGAAGTTAAATGATGGAAAGACAGAAATGCTTTTATGTGGTAAAAGCTGTGATTTCAGAAAGAAAAATGTACCAGAAGAAATTTTAGTAGGGGAAACAAAAATTCCTAGATCAAATGCTGTTAAAGATCTAGGGATTATTCTAGATCAAGAACTATCTATGAAATCACAAATCAAAAAAATGTGTAAAAATGGTTTCTTCCATGTAAAAAATTTATCAAGAATAAGAAATTGTTTGGATGAAAAAACTTCCAACACCCTTGCTCATGCCTTTGTTGCCTCTACCCTTGACTATGGTAATGCCCTTCTTGCTGGGTTACCTGGATGTGAATTAGCTAAACTACAAAAATTACAGAACGCTGCAGCCAGGGTAGTTGGGAAACTTAAAAAGAGAGATCATATCACACAAAAACTTATAGAACTTCACTGGTTGCCTGTGAAGGCTAGAATTGATTTCAAAATAGCTCTACTAACATGGAAGGTGCAAAATGGCTTTGCCCCAAAATATCTAGCCAACTTATTAGAGTATAAGCAGCTAGGCATGGGTCTACGATCGAATGATAAGAATGAATACATAGTACCTATGACTAATATGAAATCCTATGGCGACAGGGCTTTCATGGTATATGCACCGAGGATCTGGAATGCCCTGCCCCTTGAAGTGAAAAATTGTAAAACTATAGAAACCTTCAAGAAAAAACTTAAGACTTTTTTATTTAGAAAGCACTATCTTAATGAAGCGCTTAGAGCAGACCTGGTCTGATATAGCGCTATATAAATCGTTATTATTATTATTATTATTAAGTGAGAGACAGCTGTATCAGCGAGAGATAGTTGTACAAGGGATAGACAGCTGCCTAGGTGAGAGATAGTTACAAAAGTGAGACAGTTATAACACAGATAGATAACTGAACAAGTTAGAGACAGCTGCATAAGTGAGATAACTGCAAAGTGAGAGACAGCTACAACAGTGAGAGATGGCTGCACAAGTGAGAGGTAGTTACAGCAGAGATAGATAGCTGCACAAGAGAGAAACAGCTGCATAAGTGTGAGATAGCTGCACATGTAAGAGACAGCTGCATCAGTGAGATAGCTATACAAGGGAGAGACAGCTGCACAACTCACTTGTGCAGCTATCTTTCACTGTTGTAACTATCTCTCACTTAAAAAATGCCACAATTGTTTATCAATATTTTTAAAACCAATATACAATTTTTATAAAAAAAAGAATTGTTTTTGTTCAAAAACCACAAGCCTTTTTGTGAAAATATCAGATTTTTGGGGAAAAAAGTATTGCATCAATGTAAAATCACCTTGCTCGGCAAATGCTATGTAAATGGAATGGACGCATATGTTGGCAGATTTGAAAATAATATCAAAAGAAAGATGTTTTCCCAATTAAAAATTGATACATTGCACAGACCTGCCAATGGATGCGTTTATGGTATAAATTAAATGTGAACGTTGTGCAAGTTGACAGAATTGTGTGATACTTCAGTTAATCAAATCATTTGTATTGAACTCTTTGCGGGTTGGGCGGGTCAAGAAACAACTGAAATAATGTGTTTAAAGTTACGTAAAACCCCAAACAAACAAAAATAAATAAATTGACCCCTTTCTTGTCATAAATATATTGGGTATTGGCAAATACAGCTGTGATGGCCGAGTGGTTAAGGCGTTGGACTCGAAATCCAATGGGATTTTCCCGCACAGGTTCGAACCCTGTTCACAGCGTCTAGTTTTACCGAAAAGATCAACATTCTTTTTCACACTTTTGAAAGTAAATTCCTTCAAGTGGCAGATCACCCTCTCGAGCAAAAAAGAAAATTTTGTGTTCACAGATACAGATATGTACTTGGATTGTGAACCAGAATAGTTCAGTTGACTTGGATCAGAATTACAGCAAATGTGGTTCTGAATTACAGCAAGTATATAGCAGTTGTATAAAAGACCCCTCATTTTCATAAAACTAACACTGCCTAGACACATTAAGTTTACCTGCATTATCAGATACATGCAAAGAAATATTTCATAGCTACTAAAACTTGTATCTGAATTACAGCTAGCAAATTTTATGCATTTTCTTTGAACATTGTTCACAACCTCACAGGGCCAAATCACCCAACTTTTTCTCCAAGAGAATGCATTCCTAATCCGGCAATGAATAAAATGGTTGTATTTTAGCATGTGAGAGGTACCGGGATTGATACCCGGATTCTCCACAAAAATATTTTGTCTTATTATCTTGTTGAGAGTGGCAGTGTAAAAAATATCTGAGTCGCTTAACTTTAGTGATGCAGGATGATGTACACTGAACATATACATGTTTGAGATTGTCGGCCGGAATAGCTCAGTTGGGAGAGCGTTAGACTGAAGATCTAAAGGTCCCTGGTTCAATCCCGGGTTCCGGCAAAGCCCTGAACACGGCGGCTGACAGTCTTTTGGTGTGATTAGGAGTGCATTTTCTTGGAGAAAACGTTGGGTGATTTTGTCCTGTGAGGTTGTAAACACATGTTCAAAAAACATGCATGAATTTTGCTGACTGAAATTCAGATCGAAGTCGAGATATTGGTCATAATAAGACAACAGTTAATATTGAGATATTTGGACCAAATGATAAAAACAAGAGCTTTGTTTGTAGTAAAATGATGTGGTAAGGAAATGGACAGATGTGAATTTTGATGAAAAAAAAAAAAAATAGAGTTGTCTGCGAGCTCGCCAGGATTCGAACCTGGAATCTTCTGATCCGTAGTCAGACGCGTTATCCATTGCGCCACGAGCCCCACACCCATGTAGAGTAGGTTTAAATGGAAAGAGACGTATTGATTGTACCTCCCCCAAAAGACAGCAATTGCAAAGTGAGAGTTATTCTTGTGGGAGTGGTGTAATAAAAACCCTGGAGAATTAACTCAAATGGTACAGCTGTCATTGAGAATGTATGAGGTAGTGGAATCTATGGTGAGTGTAGAGCTTCTGATGATGCACTTAGAAGTAAATGGGGAATTAGCTCAAATGGTAGAGCGCTCGCTTAGCATGTGAGAGGTACCGGGATCGATACCCGGATTCTCCACAGAAATTTTTTGTCTTATTGTCTTAATAGTTGCATGATAACGTAACTGATTGAAATCACTAATTTATCTTGACACAAAAACATGGCTATAAAAGGCAATGTATTATGTCAAGGGGTAATATTTCTGAATTGGCTATGAAAGAAATGGTTGTGTTTTGTACTGATTCCAGATATATGTATCTGTTTGATTCTGTCCCGTCATTGAATGAATTGGAGCAAACTTAAGGCAAGTTGTTTCAGTGTTTGTATGAGGTACAGCAACTGTATTACTGTGATGGTTACTGTTTTTTAAGAATGAGGATTCGGACAATCAAAGAATTGATATTATTTACTTGATATCTATTCTAATGTACACTATTCAATTTCCCCAAAACATAGATATCTCAAGTTTCAAATTTGACAGAGACGTGCAACAATTATAATTGTAAAAGAGATATACATACCATTTTATTGCTATCAGGTTATTTGAATAAATAGGAAAGAAATAGCTGGAAATACTGCCTGTGAAAACATGTTCTAGAGAATGCACCAAGTTGATAGTGGCAGTGTAAAAAATATCTGAGTCGCTTAACTTTAGTGATGCAGGATGATGTACACTGAACATATACATGTTTGAGATTGTCGGCCGGAATAGCTCAGTTGGGAGAGCGTTAGACTGAAGATCTAAAGGTCCCTGGTTCAATCCCGGGTTCCGGCAAAGCCCTGAACAGTCTTTTGGTGTGATTAGGAGTGCATTTTCTTGGAGAAAACGTTGGGTGATTTTGTCCTGTGAGGTTGTAAACACATGTTCAAAAAACATGCATGAATTTTGCTGACTGAAATTCAGATCGAAGTCGAGATATTGGTCATAATAAGACAACAGTTAATATTGAGATATTTGGACCAAATGATAAAAACAAGAGCTTTGTTTGTAGTAAAATGATGTGGTAAGGAAATGGACAGATGTGAATTTTGATGAAAAAAAAAAAATAGAGTTGTCTGCGAGCTCGCCAGGATTCGAACCTGGAATCTTCTGATCCGTAGTCAGACGCGTTATCCATTGCGCCACGAGCCCCACACCCATGTAGAGTAGGTTTAAATGGAAAGAGACGTATTGATTGTACCTCCCCCAAAAGACAGCAATTGCAAAGTGAGAGTTATTCTTGTGGGAGTGGTGTAATAAAAACCCTGGAGAATTAACTCAAATGGTACAGCTGTCATTGAGAATGTATGAGGTAGTGGAATCTATGGTGAGTGTAGAGCTTCTGATGATGCACTTAGAAGTAAATGGGGAATTAGCTCAAATGGTAGAGCGCTCGCTTAGCATGTGAGAGGTACCGGGATCGATACCCGGATTCTCCACAGAAATGTTTTGTCTTATTGTCTTAATAGTTGCATGATAACGTAACTGATTGAAATCACTAATTTATCTTGACACAAAAACATGGCTATAAAAGGCAATGTATTATGTCAAGGGGTAATATTTCTGAATTGGCTATGAAAGAAATGGTTGTGTTTTGTACTGATTCCAGATATATGTATCTGTTTGATTCTGTCCCGTCATTGAATGAATTGGAGCAAACTTAAGGCAAGTTGTTTCAGTGTTTGTATGAGGTACAGCAACTGTATTACTGTGATGGTTACTGTTTTTTAAGAATGAGGATTCGGACAATCAAAGAATTGATATTATTTACTTGATATCTATTCTAATGTACACTATTCAATTTCCCCAAAACATAGATATCTCAAGTTTCAAATTTGACAGAGACGTGCAACAATTATAATTGTAAAAGAGATATACATACCATTTTATTGCTATCAGGTTATTTGAATAAATAGGAAAGAAATAGCTGGAAATACTGCCTGTGAAAACATGTTCTAGAGAATGCACCAAGTTGATAGTGGCAGTGTAAAAAATATCTGAGTCGCTTAACTTTAGTGATGCAGGATGATGTACACTGAACATATACATGTTTGAGATTGTCGGCCGGAATAGCTCAGTTGGGAGAGCGTTAGACTGAAGATCTAAAGGTCCCTGGTTCAATCCCGGGTTCCGGCAAAGCCCTGAACACGGCGGCTGACAGTCTTTTGGTGTGATTAGGAGTGCATTTTCTTGGAGAAAACGTTGGGTGATTTTGTCCTGTGAGGTTGTAAACACATGTTCAAAAAACATGCATGAATTTTGCTGACTGAAATTCAGATCGAAGTCGAGATATTGGTCATAATAAGACAACAATTAATATTGAGATATTTGGACCAAATGATAAAAACAAGAGCTTTGTTTGTAGTAAAATGATGTGGTAAGGAAATGGACAGATGTGAATTTTGATGAAAAAAAAAAAAATAGAGTTGTCTGCGAGCTCGCCAGGATTCGAACCTGGAATCTTCTGATCCGTAGTCAGACGCGTTATCCATTGCGCCACGAGCCCCACACCCATGTAGAGTAGGTTTAAATGGAAAGAGACGTATTGATTGTACCTCCCCCAAAAGACAGCAATTGCAAAGTGAGAGTTATTCTTGTGGGAGTGGTGTAATAAAAACCCTGGAGAATTAACTCAAATGGTACAGCTGTCATTGAGAATGTATGAGGTAGTGGAATCTATGGTGAGTGTAGAGCTTCTGATGATGCACTTAGAAGTAAATGGGGAATTAGCTCAAATGGTAGAGCGCGCGCTTAGCATGTGAGAGGTACCGGGATCGATACCCGGATTCTCCACAGAAATGTTTTGTCTTATTGTCTTAATAGTTGCATGATAACGTAACTGATTGAAATCACTAATTTATCTTGACACAAAAACATGGCTATAAAAGGCAATGTATTATGTCAAGGGGTAATATTTCTGAATTGGCTATGAAAGAAATGGTTGTGTTTTGTACTGATTCCAGATATATGTATCTGTTTGATTCTGTCCCGTCATTGAATGAATTGGAGCAAACTTAAGGCAAGTTGTTTCAGTGTTTGTATGAGGTACAGCAACTGTATTACTGTGATGGTTACTGTTTTTTAAGAATGAGGATTCGGACAATCAAAGAATTGATATTATTTACTTGATATCTATTCTAATGTACACTATTCAATTTCCCCAAAACATAGATATCTCAAGTTTCAAATTTGACAGAGACGTGCAACAATTATAATTGTAAAAGAGATATACATACCATTTTATTGCTATCAGGTTATTTGAATAAATAGGAAAGAAATAGCTGGAAATACTGCCTGTGAAAACATGTTCTAGAGAATGCACCAAGTTGATAGTGGCAGTGTAAAAAATATCTGAGTCGCTTAACTTTAGTGATGCAGGATGATGTACACTGAACATATACATGTTTGAGATTGTCGGCCGGAATAGCTCAGTTGGGAGAGCGTTAGACTGAAGATCTAAAGGTCCCTGGTTCAATCCCGGGTTCCGGCAAAGCCCTGAACACGGCGGCTGACAGTCTTTTGGTGTGATTAGGAGTGCATTTTCTTGGAGAAAACGTTGGGTGATTTTGTCCTGTGAGGTTGTAAACACATGTTCAAAAAACATGCATGAATTTTGCTGACTGAAATTCAGATCGAAGTCGAGATATTGGTCATAATAAGACAACAATTAATATTGAGATATTTGGACCAAATGATAAAAACAAGAGCTTTGTTTGTAGTAAAATGATGTGGTAAGGAAATGGACAGATGTGAATTTTGATGAAAAAAAAAAAAATAGAGTTGTCTGCGAGCTCGCCAGGATTCGAACCTGGAATCTTCTGATCCGTAGTCAGACGCGTTATCCATTGCGCCACGAGCCCCACACCCATGTAGAGTAGGTTTAAATGGAAAGAGACGTATTGATTGTACCTCCCCCAAAAGACAGCAATTGCAAAGTGAGAGTTATTCTTGTGGGAGTGGTGTAATAAAAACCCTGGAGAATTAACTCAAATGGTACAGCTGTCATTGAGAATGTATGAGGTAGTGGAATCTATGGTGAGTGTAGAGCTTCTGATGATGCACTTAGAAGTAAATGGGGAATTAGCTCAAATGGTAGAGCGCTCGCTTAGCATGTGAGAGGTACCGGGATCGATACCCGGATTCTCCACAGAAATGTTTTGTCTTATTGTCTTAATAGTTGCATGATAACGTAACTGATTGAAATCACTAATTTATCTTGACACAAAAACATGGCTATAAAAGGCAATGTATTATGTCAAGGGGTAATATTTCTGAATTGGCTATGAAAGAAATGGTTGTGTTTTGTACTGATTCCAGATATATGTATCTGTTTGATTCTGTCCCGTCATTGAATGAATTGGAGCAAACTTAAGGCAAGTTGTTTCAGTGTTTGTATGAGGTACAGCAACTGTATTACTGTGATGGTTACTGTTTTTTAAGAATGAGGATTCGGACAATCAAAGAATTGATATTATTTACTTGATATCTATTCTAATGTACACTATTCAATTTCCCCAAAACATAGATATCTCAAGTTTCAAATTTGACAGAGACGTGCAACAATTATAATTGTAAAAGAGATATACATACCATTTTATTGCTATCAGGTTATTTGAATAAATAGGAAAGAAATAGCTGGAAATACTGCCTGTGAAAACATGTTCTAGAGAATGCACCAAGTTGATAGTGGCAGTGTAAAAAATATCTGAGTCGCTTAACTTTAGTGATGCAGGATGATGTACACTGAACATATACATGTTTGAGATTGTCGGCCGGAATAGCTCAGTTGGGAGAGCGTTAGACTGAAGATCTAAAGGTCCCTGGTTCAATCCCGGGTTCCGGCAAAGCCCTGAACACGGCGGCTGACAGTCTTTTGGTGTGATTAGGAGTGCATTTTCTTGGAGAAAACGTTGGGTGATTTTGTCCTGTGAGGTTGTAAACACATGTTCAAAAAACATGCATGAATTTTGCTGACTGAAATTCAGATCGAAGTCGAGATATTGGTCATAATAAGACAACAATTAATATTGAGATATTTGGACCAAATGATAAAAACAAGAGCTTTGTTTGTAGTAAAATGATGTGGTAAGGAAATGGACAGATGTGAATTTTGATGAAAAAAAAAAAAATAGAGTTGTCTGCGAGCTCGCCAGGATTCGTACCTGGAATCTTCTGATCCGTAGTCAGACGCGTTATCCATTGCGCCACGAGCCCCACACCCATGTAGAGTAGGTTTAAATGGAAAGAGACGTATTGATTGTACCTCCCCCAAAAGACAGCAATTGCAAAGTGAGAGTTATTCTTGTGGGAGTGGTGTAATAAAAACCCTGGAGAATTAACTCAAATGGTACAGCTGTCATTGAGAATGTATGAGGTAGTGGAATCTATGGTGAGTGTAGAGCTTCTGATGATGCACTTAGAAGTAAATGGGGAATTAGCTCAAATGGTAGAGCGCTCGCTTAGCATGTGAGAGGTACCGGGATCGATACCCGGATTCTCCACAGAAATTTTTTGTCTTATTGTCTTAATAGTTGCATGATAACGTAACTGATTGAAATCACTAATTTATCTTGACACAAAAACATGGCTATAAAAGGCAATGTATTATGTCAAGGGGTAATATTTCTGAATTGGCTATGAAAGAAATGGTTGTGTTTTGTACTGATTCCAGATATATGTATCTGTTTGATTCTGTCCCGTCATTGAATGAATTGGAGCAAACTTAAGGCAAGTTGTTTCAGTGTTTGTATGAGGTACAGCAACTGTATTACTGTGATGGTTACTGTTTTTTAAGAATGAGGATTCGGACAATCAAAGAATTGATATTATTTACTTGATATCTATTCTAATGTACACTATTCAATTTCCCCAAAACATAGATATCTCAAGTTTCAAATTTGACAGAGACGTGCAACAATTATAATTGTAAAAGAGATATACATACCATTTTATTGCTATCAGGTTATTTGAATAAATAGGAAAGAAATAGCTGGAAATACTGCCTGTGAAAACATGTTCTAGAGAATGCACCAAGTTGATAGTGGCAGTGTAAAAAATATCTGAGTCGCTTAACTTTAGTGATGCAGGATGATGTACACTGAACATATACATGTTTGAGATTGTCGGCCGGAATAGCTCAGTTGGGAGAGCGTTAGACTGAAGATCTAAAGGTCCCTGGTTCAATCCCGGGTTCCGGCAAAGCCCTGAACACGGCGGCTGACAGTCTTTTGGTGTGATTAGGAGTGCATTTTCTTGGAGAAAACGTTGGGTGATTTTGTCCTGTGAGGTTGTAAACACATGTTCAAAAAACATGCATGAATTTTGCTGACTGAAATTCAGATCGAAGTCGAGATATTGGTCATAATAAGACAACAATTAATATTGAGATATTTGGACCAAATGATAAAAACAAGAGCTTTGTTTGTAGTAAAATGATGTGGTAAGGAAATGGACAGATGTGAATTTTGATGAAAAAAAAAAAAATAGAGTTGTCTGCGAGCTCGCCAGGATTCGAACCTGGAATCTTCTGATCCGTAGTCAGACGCGTTATCCATTGCGCCACGAGCCCCACACCCATGTAGAGTAGGTTTAAATGGAAAGAGACGTATTGATTGTACCTCCCCCAAAAGACAGCAATTGCAAAGTGAGAGTTATTCTTGTGGGAGTGGTGTAATAAAAACCCTGGAGAATTAACTCAAATGGTACAGCTGTCATTGAGAATGTATGAGGTAGTGGAATCTATGGTGAGTGTAGAGCTTCTGATGATGCACTTAGAAGTAAATGGGGAATTAGCTCAAATGGTAGAGCGCTCGCTTAGCATGTGAGAGGTACCGGGATCGATACCCGGATTCTCCACAGAAATTTTTTGTCTTATTGTCTTAATAGTTGCATGATAACGTAACTGATTGAAATCACTAATTTATCTTGACACAAAAACATGGCTATAAAAGGCAATGTATTATGTCAAGGGGTAATATTTCTGAATTGGCTATGAAAGAAATGGTTGTGTTTTGTACTGATTCCAGATATATGTATCTGTTTGATTCTGTCCCGTCATTGAATGAATTGGAGCAAACTTAAGGCAAGTTGTTTCAGTGTTTGTATGAGGTACAGCAACTGTATTACTGTGATGGTTACTGTTTTTTAAGAATGAGGATTCGGACAATCAAAGAATTGATATTATTTACTTGATATCTATTCTAATGTACACTATTCAATTTCCCCAAAACATAGATATCTCAAGTTTCAAATTTGACAGAGACGTGCAACAATTATAATTGTAAAAGAGATATACATACCATTTTATTGCTATCAGGTTATTTGAATAAATAGGAAAGAAATAGCTGGAAATACTGCCTGTGAAAAAATGTTCTAGAGAATGCACCAAGTTGATAGTGGCAGTGTAAAAAATATCTGAGTCGCTTAACTTTAGTAATGCAGGATGATGTACACTGAACATATACATGTTTGAGATTGTCGGCCGGAATAGCTCAGTTGGGAGAGCGTTAGACTGAAGATCTAAAGGTCCCTGGTTCAATCCCGGGTTCCGGCAAAGCCCTGAACACGGCGGCTGACAGTCTTTTGGTGTGATTAGGAGTGCATTTTCTTGGAGAAAACGTTGGGTGATTTTGTCCTGTGAGGTTGTAAACACATGTTCAAAAAACATGCATGAATTTTGCTGACTGAAATTCAGATCGAAGTCGAGATATTGGTCATAATAAGACAACAGTTAATATTGAGATATTTGGACCAAATGATAAAAACAAGAGCTTTGTTTGTAGTAAAATGATGTGGTAAGGAAATGGACAGATGTGAATTTTGATGAAAAAAAAAAAATAGAGTTGTCTGCGAGCTCGCCAGGATTCGAACCTGGAATCTTCTGATCCGTAGTCAGACGCGTTATCCATTGCGCCACGAGCCCCACACCCATGTAGAGTAGGTTTAAATGGAAAGAGACGTATTGATTGTACCTCCCCCAAAAGACAGCAATTGCAAAGTGAGAGTTATTCTTGTGGGAGTGGTGTAATAAAAACCCTGGAGAATTAACTCAAATGGTACAGCTGTCATTGAGAATGTATGAGGTAGTGGAATCTATGGTGAGTGTAGAGCTTCTGATGATGCACTTAGAAGTAAGTGGGGAATTAGCTCAAATGGTAGAGCGCTCGCTTAGCATGTGAGAGGTACCGGGATCGATACCCGGATTCTCCACAGAAATTTTTTGTCTTATTGTCTTAATAGTTGCATGATAACGTAACTGATTGAAATCACTAATTTATCTTGACACAAAAACATGGCTATAAAAGGCAATGTATTATGTCAAGGGGTAATATTTCTGAATTGGCTATGAAAGAAATGGTTGTGTTTTGTACTGATTCCAGATATATGTATCTGTTTGATTCTGTCCCGTCATTGAATGAATTGGAGCAAACTTAAGGCAAGTTGTTTCAGTGTTTGTATGAGGTACAGCAACTGTATTACTGTGATGGTTACTGTTTTTTAAGAATGAGGATTCGGACAATCAAAGAATTGATATTATTTACTTGATATCTATTCTAATGTACACTATTCAATTTCCCCAAAACATAGATATCTCAAGTTTCAAATTTGACAGAGACGTGCAACAATTATAATTGTAAAAGAGATATACATACCATTTTATTGCTATCAGGTTATTTGAATAAATAGGAAAGAAATAGCTGGAAATACTGCCTGTGAAAACATGTTCTAGAGAATGCACCAAGTTGATAGTGGCAGTGTAAAAAATATCTGAGTCGCTTAACTTTAGTGATGCAGGATGATGTACACTGAACATATACATGTTTGAGATTGTCGGCCGGAATAGCTCAGTTGGGAGAGCGTTAGACTGAAGATCTAAAGGTCCCTGGTTCAATCCCGGGTTCCGGCAAAGCCCTGAACACGGCGGCTGACAGTCTTTTGGTGTGATTAGGAGTGCATTTACTTGGAGAAAACGTTGGGTGATTTTGTCCTGTGAGGTTGTAAACACATGTTCAAAAAACATGCATGAATTTTGCTGACTGAAATTCAGATCGAAGTCGAGATATTGGTCATAATAAGACAACAGTTAATATTGAGATATTTGGACCAAATGATAAAAACAAGAGCTTTGTTTGTAGTAAAATGATGTGGTAAGGAAATGGACAGATGTGAATTTTGATGAAAAAAAAAAAAATAGAGTTGTCTGCGAGCTCGCCAGGATTCGAACCTGGAATCTTCTGATCCGTAGTCAGACGCGTTATCCATTGCGCCACGAGCCCCACACCCATGTAGAGTAGGTTTAAATGGAAAGAGACGTATTGATTGTACCTCCCCCAAAAGACAGCAATTGCAAAGTGAGAGTTATTCTTGTGGGAGTGGTGTAATAAAAACCCTGGAGAATTAACTCAAATGGTACAGCTGTCATTGAGAATGTATGAGGTAGTGGAATCTATGGTGAGTGTAGAGCTTCTGATGATGCACTTAGAAGTAAATGGGGAATTAGCTCAAATGGTAGAGCGCTCGCTTAGCATGTGAGAGGTACCGGGATCGATACCCGGATTCTCCACAGAAATTTTTTGTCTTATTGTCTTAATAGTTGCATGATAACGTAACTGATTGAAATCACTAATTTATCTTGACACAAAAACATGGCTATAAAAGGCAATGTATTATGTCAAGGGGTAATATTTCTGAATTGGCTATGAAAGAAATGGTTGTGTTTTGTACTGATTCCAGATACTGTATACCGAGAAAAATTCGCGCCTAGTTATTTTCGCGCCATCGCCGTTTAAGACAGGTTCGCGCCGTTTTATTTTCACGAATTTTGGATTTCTAGTACAAAACATTATCACAAATTACGCTTTGCAGGTCGAGAACAGAACTAAACAAAAAAATTCGAAACACTTTGTTTTGACTTTGTTCTCACTGATTCAGCGTTCACAGTTTTGCATTTCGTCTTTGTTTCCACTGCTTTGAGTCGTGTCTTCCCTGTTGACAGAAATGCTTTCACACGTGGATTGATCTTAATTGCGTTTTAAATGATAAATAAAGGTATATACATAATATTATCACAAATTACGCTTTGCAGGTCGAGAACAGAACAAAACCATCCATTATTGCGCAATATATTAACAATCGTTTTCGCGCTAAAACAAGAGCCTCTTCCCGTCACTTCCGCCTTTCAAAATTGCGACCACGTGTTCCGTTGAGTCGTGTCTTCCTTGTTGACAGAAATGCCTTCACACGTGGATCGATTTTAATTGCGTTTTAAATGATAAATAAAGGTATTTACCCAATATTATCACAAATTATGCTTTGCAGGTCGAGAATTTATCCATGAAGTAAAACGTAAATATCATGTACGTGGCATCGCAGTAATTCACGTCCGCAACACGAGGAGAAGCCAGGGATCCATCATTGCGCAATATATTAATATTTCAATGCGTGTTGATAGACTCCAATTGTTTTCGCGCCAAAAATAAGAGCTTGTCCCCGTCACTCCCGCTTTTTAACATGACGACCTCATATTGTGTAATGCATCTTCAATTTCGCGTCCATTTAATTTCGCGAATGACGTCCTGGCGCGAATTAACGCGAAAATAAAAAGGTCGCGAAAATTTGTCTGTATTATATGTATCTGTTTGATTCTGTCCCGTCATTGAATGAATTGGAGCAAACTTAAGGCAAGTTGTTTCAGTGTTTGTATGAGGTACAGCAACTGTATTACTGTGATGGTTACTGTTTTTTAAGAATGAGGATTCGGACAATCAAAGAATTGATATTATTTACTTGATATCTATTCTAATGTACACTATTCAATTTCCCCAAAACATAGATATCTCAAGTTTCAAATTTCCCTGGTTCAATCCCGGGTTCCGGCAAAGCCCTGAACACGGCGGCTGACAGTCTTTTGGTGTGATTAGGAGTGCATTTTCTTGGAGAAAACGTTGGGTGATTTTGTCCTGTGAGGTTGTAAACACATGTTCAAAAAACATGCATGAATTTTGCTGACTGAAATTCAGATCGAAGTCGAGATATTGGTCATAATAAGACAACAGTTAATATTGAGATATTTGGACCAAATGATAAAAACAAGAGCTTTGTTTGTAGTAAAATGATGTGGTAAGGAAATGGACAGATGTGAATTTTGATGAAAAAAAAAAAATAGAGTTGTCTGCGAGCTCGCCAGGATTCGAACCTGGAATCTTCTGATCCGTAGTCAGACGCGTTATCCATTGCGCCACGAGCCCCACACCCATGTAGAGTAGGTTTAAATGGAAAGAGACGTATTGATTGTACCTCCCCCAAAAGACAGCAATTGCAAAGTGAGAGTTATTCTTGTGGGAGTGGTGTAATAAAAACCCTGGAGAATTAACTCAAATGGTACAGCTGTCATTGAGAATGTATGAGGTAGTGGAATCTATGGTGAGTGTAGAGCTTCTGATGATGCACTTAGAAGTAAATGGGGAATTAGCTCAAATGGTAGAGCGCTCGCTTAGCATGTGAGAGGTACCGGGATCGATACCCGGATTCTCCACAGAAATTTTTTGTCTTATTGTCTTAATAGTTGCATGATAACGTAACTGATTGAAATCACTAATTTATCTTGACACAAAAACATGGCTATAAAAGGCAATGTATTATGTCAAGGGGTAATATTTCTGAATTGGCTATGAAAGAAATGGTTGTGTTTTGTACTGATTCCAGATATATGTATCTGTTTGATTCTGTCCCGTCATTGAATGAATTGGAGCAAACTTAAGGCAAGTTGTTTCAGTGTTTGTATGAGGTACAGCAACTGTATTACTGTGATGGTTACTGTTTTTTAAGAATGAGGATTCGGACAATCAAAGAATTGATATTATTTACTTGATATCTATTCTAATGTACACTATTCAATTTCCCCAAAACATAGATATCTCAAGTTTCAAATTTGACAGAGACGTGCAACAATTATAATTGTAAAAGAGATATACATACCATTTTATTGCTATCAGGTTATTTGAATAAATAGGAAAGAAATAGCTGGAAATACTGCCTGTGAAAACATGTTCTAGAGAATGCACCAAGTTGATAGTGGCAGTGTAAAAAATATCTGAGTCGCTTAACTTTAGTGATGCAGGATGATGTACACTGAACATATACATGTTTGAGATTGTCGGCCGGAATAGCTCAGTTGGGAGAGCGTTAGACTGAAGATCTAAAGGTCCCTGGTTCAATCCCGGGTTCCGGCAAAGCCCTGAACACGGCGGCTGACAGTCTTTTGGTGTGATTAGGAGTGCATTTTCTTGGAGAAAACGTTGGGTGATTTTGTCCTGTGAGGTTGTAAACACATGTTCAAAAAACATGCATGAATTTTGCTGACTGAAATTCAGATCGAAGTCGAGATATTGGTCATAATAAGACAACAGTTAATATTGAGATATTTGGACCAAATGATAAAAACAAGAGCTTTGTTTGTAGTAAAATGATGTGGTAAGGAAATGGACAGATGTGAATTTTGATGAAAAAAAAAAAAAATAGAGTTGTCTGCGAGCTCGCCAGGATTCGAACCTGGAATCTTCTGATCCGTAGTCAGACGCGTTATCCATTGCGCCACGAGCCCCACACCCATGTAGAGTAGGTTTAAATGGAAAGAGACGTATTGATTGTACCTCCCCCAAAAGACAGCAATTGCAAAGTGAGAGTTATTCTTGTGGGAGTGGTGTAATAAAAACCCTGGAGAATTAACTCAAATGGTACAGCTGTCATTGAGAATGTATGAGGTAGTGGAATCTATGGTGAGTGTAGAGCTTCTGATGATGCACTTAGAAGTAAATGGGGAATTAGCTCAAATGGTAGAGCGCTCGCTTAGCATGTGAGAGGTACCGGGATCGATACCCGGATTCTCCACAGAAATTTTTTGTCTTATTGTCTTAATAGTTGCATGATAACGTAACTGATTGAAATCACTAATTTATCTTGACACAAAAACATGGCTATAAAAGGCAATGTATTATGTCAAGGGGTAATATTTCTGAATTGGCTATGAAAGAAATGGTTGTGTTTTGTACTGATTCCAGATATATGTATCTGTTTGATTCTGTCCCGTCATTGAATGAATTGGAGCAAACTTAAGGCAAGTTGTTTCAGTGTTTGTATGAGGTACAGCAACTGTATTACTGTGATGGTTACTGTTTTTTAAGAATGAGGATTCGGACAATCAAAGAATTGATATTATTTACTTGATATCTATTCTAATGTACACTATTCAATTTCCCCAAAACATAGATATCTCAAGTTTCAAATTTGACAGAGATGTGCAACAATTATAATTGTAAAAGAGATATACATACCATTTTATTGCTATCAGGTTATTTGAATAAATAGGAAAGAAATAGCTGGAAATACTGCCTGTGAAAACATGTTCTAGAGAATGCACCAAGTTGATAGTGGCAGTGTAAAAAATATCTGAGTCGCTTAACTTTAGTGATGCAGGATGATGTACACTGAACATATACATGTTTGAGATTGTCGGCCGGAATAGCTCAGTTGGGAGAGCGTTAGACTGAAGATCTAAAGGTCCCTGGTTCAATCCCGGGTTCCGGCAAAGCCCTGAACACGGCGGCTGACAGTCTTTTGGTGTGATTAGGAGTGCATTTTCTTGGAGAAAACGTTGGGTGATTTTGTCCTGTGAGGTTGTAAACACATGTTCAAAAAACATGCATGAATTTTGCTGACTGAAATTCAGATCGAAGTCGAGATATTGGTCATAATAAGACAACAGTTAATATTGAGATATTTGGACCAAATGATAAAAACAAGAGCTTTGTTTGTAGTAAAATGATGTGTTAAGGAAATGGACAGATGTGAATTTTGATGAAAAAAAAAAAAATAGAGTTGTCTGCGAGCTCGCCAGGATTCGAACCTGGAAACAACTGAAATAATGTGTTTAAAGTTACGTAAAACCCCAAACAAACAAAAATAAATAAATTGACCCCTTTCTTGTCATAAATATATTGGGTATTGGCAAATACAGCTGTGATGGCCGAGTGGTTAAGGCGTTGGACTCGAAATCCAATGGGATTTTCCCGCACAGGTTCGAACCCTGTTCACAGCGTCTAGTTTTACCGAAAAGATCAACATTCTTTTTCACACTTTTGAAAGTAAATTCCTTCAAGTGGCAGATCACCCTCTCGAGCAAAAAAGAAAATTTTGTGTTCACAGATACAGATATGTACTTGGATTGTGAACCAGAATAGTTCAGTTGACTTGGATCAGAATTACAGCAAATGTGGTTCTGAATTACAGCAAGTATATAGCAGTTGTATAAAAGACCCCTCATTTTCATAAAACTAACACTGCCTAGACACATTAAGTTTACCTGCATTATCAGATACATGCAAAGAAATATTTCATAGCTACTAAAACTTGTATCTGAATTACAGCTAGCAAATTTTATGCATTTTCTTTGAACATTGTTCACAACCTCACAGGGCCAAATCACCCAACTTTTTCTCCAAGAGAATGCATTCCTAATCCGGCAATGAATAAAATGGTTGTATTTTAGCATGTGAGAGGTACCGGGATTGATACCCGGATTCTCCACAAAAATATTTTGTCTTATTATCTTGTTGAGAGTGGCAGTGTAAAAAATATCTGAGTCGCTTAACTTTAGTGATGCAGGATGATGTACACTGAACATATACATGTTTGAGATTGTCGGCCGGAATAGCTCAGTTGGGAGAGCGTTAGACTGAAGATCTAAAGGTCCCTGGTTCAATCCCGGGTTCCGGCAAAGCCCTGAACACGGCGGCTGACAGTCTTTTGGTGTGATTAGGAGTGCATTTTCTTGGAGAAAACGTTGGGTGATTTTGTCCTGTGAGGTTGTAAACACATGTTCAAAAAACATGCATGAATTTTGCTGACTGAAATTCAGATCGAAGTCGAGATATTGGTCATAATAAGACAACAGTTAATATTGAGATATTTGGACCAAATGATAAAAACAAGAGCTTTGTTTGTAGTAAAATGATGTGGTAAGGAAATGGACAGATGTGAATTTTGATGAAAAAAAAAAAATAGAGTTGTCTGCGAGCTCGCCAGGATTCGAACCTGGAATCTTCTGATCCGTAGTCAGACGCGTTATCCATTGCGCCACGAGCCCCACACCCATGTAGAGTAGGTTTAAATGGAAAGAGACGTATTGATTGTACCTCCCCCAAAAGACAGCAATTGCAAAGTGAGAGTTATTCTTGTGGGAGTGGTGTAATAAAAACCCTGGAGAATTAACTCAAATGGTACAGCTGTCATTGAGAATGTATGAGGTAGTGGAATCTATGGTGAGTGTAGAGCTTCTGATGATGCACTTAGAAGTAAATGGGGAATTAGCTCAAATGGTAGAGCGCTCGCTTAGCATGTGAGAGGTACCGGGATCGATACCCGGATTCTCCACAGAAATTTTTTGTCTTATTGTCTTAATAGTTGCATGATAACGTAACTGATTGAAATCACTAATTTATCTTGACACAAAAACATGGCTATAAAAGGCAATGTATTATGTCAAGGGGTAATATTTCTGAATTGGCTATGAAAGAAATGGTTGTGTTTTGTACTGATTCCAGATATATGTATCTGTTTGATTCTGTCCCGTCATTGAATGAATTGGAGCAAACTTAAGGCAAGTTGTTTCAGTGTTTGTATGAGGTACAGCAACTGTATTACTGTGATGGTTACTGTTTTTTAAGAATGAGGATTCGGACAATCAAAGAATTGATATTATTTACTTGATATCTATTCTAATGTACACTATTCAATTTCCCCAAAACATAGATATCTCAAGTTTCAAATTTGACAGAGACGTGCAACAATTATAATTGTAAAAGAGATATACATACCATTTTATTGCTATCAGGTTATTTGAATAAATAGGAAAGAAATAGCTGGAAATACTGCCTGTGAAAACATGTTCTAGAGAATGCACCAAGTTGATAGTGGCAGTGTAAAAAATATCTGAGTCGCTTAACTTTAGTGATGCAGGATGATGTACACTGAACATATACATGTTTGAGATTGTCGGCCGGAATAGCTCAGTTGGGAGAGCGTTAGACTGAAGATCTAAAGGTCCCTGGTTCAATCCCGGGTTCCGGCAAAGCCCTGAACACGGCGGCTGACAGTCTTTTGGTGTGATTAGGAGTGCATTTTCTTGGAGAAAACGTTGGGTGATTTTGTCCTGTGAGGTTGTAAACACATGTTCAAAAAACATGCATGAATTTTGCTGACTGAAATTCAGATCGAAGTCGAGATATTGGTCATAATAAGACAACAGTTAATATTGAGATATTTGGACCAAATGATAAAAACAAGAGCTTTGTTTGTAGTAAAATGATGTGGTAAGGAAATGGACAGATGTGAATTTTGATGAAAAAAAAAAAAATAGAGTTGTCTGCGAGCTCGCCAGGATTCGAACCTGGAATCTTCTGATCCGTAGTCAGACGCGTTATCCATTGCGCCACGAGCCCCACACCCATGTAGAGTAGGTTTAAATGGAAAGAGACGTATTGATTGTACCTCCCCCAAAAGACAGCAATTGCAAAGTGAGAGTTATTCTTGTGGGAGTGGTGTAATAAAAACCCTGGAGAATTAACTCAAATGGTACAGCTGTCATTGAGAATGTATGAGGTAGTGGAATCTATGGTGAGTGTAGAGCTTCTGATGATGCACTTAGAAGTAAATGGGGAATTAGCTCAAATGGTAGAGCGCTCGCTTAGCATGTGAGAGGTACCGGGATCGATACCCGGATTCTCCACAGAAATTTTTTGTCTTATTGTCTTAATAGTTGCATGATAACGTAACTGATTGAAATCACTAATTTATCTTGACACAAAAACATGGCTATAAAAGGCAATGTATTATGTCAAGGGGTAATATTTCTGAATTGGCTATGAAAGAAATGGTTGTGTTTTGTACTGATTCCAGATATATGTATCTGTTTGATTCTGTCCCGTCATTGAATGAATTGGAGCAAACTTAAGGCAAGTTGTTTCAGTGTTTGTATGAGGTACAGCAACTGTATTACTGTGATGGTTACTGTTTTTTAAGAATGAGGATTCGGACAATCAAAGAATTGATATTATTTACTTGATATCTATTCTAATGTACACTATTCAATTTCCCCAAAACATAGATATCTCAAGTTTCAAATTTGACAGAGACGTGCAACAATTATAATTGTAAAAGAGATATACATACCATTTTATTGCTATCAGGTTATTTGAATAAATAGGAAAGAAATAGCTGGAAATACTGCCTGTGAAAACATGTTCTAGAGAATGCACCAAGTTGATAGTGGCAGTGTAAAAAATATCTGAGTCGCTTAACTTTAGTGATGCAGGATGATGTACACTGAACATATACATGTTTGAGATTGTCGGCCGGAATAGCTCAGTTGGGAGAGCGTTAGACTGAAGATCTAAAGGTCCCTGGTTCAATCCCGGGTTCCGGCAAAGCCCTGAACACGGCGGCTGACAGTCTTTTGGTGTGATTAGGAGTGCATTTTCTTGGAGAAAACGTTGGGTGATTTTGTCCTGTGAGGTTGTAAACACATGTTCAAAAAACATGCATGAATTTTGCTGACTGAAATTCAGATCGAAGTCGAGATATTGGTCATAATAAGACAACAGTTAATATTGAGATATTTGGACCAAATGATAAAAACAAGAGCTTTGTTTGTAGTAAAATGATGTGGTAAGGAAATGGACAGATGTGAATTTTGATGAAAAAAAAAAAAATAGAGTTGTCTGCGAGCTCGCCAGGATTCGAACCTGGAATCTTCTGATCCGTAGTCAGACGCGTTATCCATTGCGCCACGAGCCCCACACCCATGTAGAGTAGGTTTAAATGGAAAGAGACGTATTGATTGTACCTCCCCCAAAAGACAGCAATTGCAAAGTGAGAGTTATTCTTGTGGGAGTGGTGTAATAAAAACCCTGGAGAATTAACTCAAATGGTACAGCTGTCATTGAGAATGTATGAGGTAGTGGAATCTATGGTGAGTGTAGAGCTTCTGATGATGCACTTAGAAGTAAATGGGGAATTAGCTCAAATGGTAGAGCGCTCGCTTAGCATGTGAGAGGTACCGGGATCGATACCCGGATTCTCCACAGAAATTTTTTGTCTTATTGTCTTAATAGTTGCATGATAACGTAACTGATTGAAATCACTAATTTATCTTGACACAAAAACATGGCTATAAAAGGCAATGTATTATGTCAAGGGGTAATATTTCTGAATTGGCTATGAAAGAAATGGTTGTGTTTTGTACTGATTCCAGATATATGTATCTGTTTGATTCTGTCCCGTCATTGAATGAATTGGAGCAAACTTAAGGCAAGTTGTTTCAGTGTTTGTATGAGGTACAGCAACTGTATTACTGTGATGGTTACTGTTTTTTAAGAATGAGGATTCGGACAATCAAAGAATTGATATTATTTACTTGATATCTATTCTAATGTACACTATTCAATTTCCCCAAAACATAGATATCTCAAGTTTCAAATTTGACAGAGACGTGCAACAATTATAATTGTAAAAGAGATATACATACCATTTTATTGCTATCAGGTTATTTGAATAAATAGGAAAGAAATAGCTGGAAATACTGCCTGTGAAAACATGTTCTAGAGAATGCACCAAGTTGATAGTGGCAGTGTAAAAAATATCTGAGTCGCTTAACTTTAGTGATGCAGGATGATGTACACTGAACATATACATGTTTGAGATTGTCGGCCGGAATAGCTCAGTTGGGAGAGCGTTAGACTGAAGATCTAAAGGTCCCTGGTTCAATCCCGGGTTCCGGCAAAGCCCTGAACACGGCGGCTGACAGTCTTTTGGTGTGATTAGGAGTGCATTTTCTTGGAGAAAACGTTGGGTGATTTTGTCCTGTGAGGTTGTAAACACATGTTCAAAAAACATGCATGAATTTTGCTGACTGAAATTCAGATCGAAGTCGAGATATTGGTCATAATAAGACAACAATTAATATTGAGATATTTGGACCAAATGATAAAAACAAGAGCTTTGTTTGTAGTAAAATGATGTGGTAAGGAAATGGACAGATGTGAATTTTGATGAAAAAAAAAAAAATAGAGTTGTCTGCGAGCTCGCCAGGATTCGAACCTGGAATCTTCTGATCCGTAGTCAGACGCGTTATCCATTGCGCCACGAGCCCCACACCCATGTAGAGTAGGTTTAAATGGAAAGAGACGTATTGATTGTACCTCCCCCAAAAGACAGCAATTGCAAAGTGAGAGTTATTCTTGTGGGAGTGGTGTAATAAAAACCCTGGAGAATTAACTCAAATGGTACAGCTGTCATTGAGAATGTATGAGGTAGTGGAATCTATGGTGAGTGTAGAGCTTCTGATGATGCACTTAGAAGTAAATGGGGAATTAGCTCAAATGGTAGAGCGCTCGCTTAGCATGTGAGAGGTACCGGGATCGATACCCGGATTCTCCACAGAAATTTTTTGTCTTATTGTCTTAATAGTTGCATGATAACGTAACTGATTGAAATCACTAATTTATCTTGACACAAAAACATGGCTATAAAAGGCAATGTATTATGTCAAGGGGTAATATTTCTGAATTGGCTATGAAAGAAATGGTTGTGTTTTGTACTGATTCCAGATATATGTATCTGTTTGATTCTGTCCCGTCATTGAATGAATTGGAGCAAACTTAAGGCAAGTTGTTTCAGTGTTTGTATGAGGTACAGCAACTGTATTACTGTGATGGTTACTGTTTTTTAAGAATGAGGATTCGGACAATCAAAGAATTGATATTATTTACTTGATATCTATTCTAATGTACACTATTCAATTTCCCCAAAACATAGATATCTCAAGTTTCAAATTTGACAGAGACGTGCAACAATTATAATTGTAAAAGAGATATACATACCATTTTATTGCTATCAGGTTATTTGAATAAATAGGAAAGAAATAGCTGGAAATACTGCCTGTGAAAACATGTTCTAGAGAATGCACCAAGTTGATAGTGGCAGTGTAAAAAATATCTGAGTCGCTTAACTTTAGTGATGCAGGATGATGTACACTGAACATATACATGTTTGAGATTGTCGGCCGGAATAGCTCAGTTGGGAGAGCGTTAGACTGAAGATCTAAAGGTCCCTGGTTCAATCCCGGGTTCCGGCAAAGCCCTGAACACGGCGGCTGACAGTCTTTTGGTGTGATTAGGAGTGCATTTTCTTGGAGAAAACGTTGGGTGATTTTGTCCTGTGAGGTTGTAAACACATGTTCAAAAAACATGCATGAATTTTGCTGACTGAAATTCAGATCGAAGTCGAGATATTGGTCATAATAAGACAACAGTTAATATTGAGATATTTGGACCAAATGATAAAAACAAGAGCTTTGTTTGTAGTAAAATGATGTGGTAAGGAAATGGACAGATGTGAATTTTGATGAAAAAAAAAAAATAGAGTTGTCTGCGAGCTCGCCAGGATTCGAACCTGGAATCTTCTGATCCGTAGTCAGACGCGTTATCCATTGCGCCACGAGCCCCACACCCATGTAGAGTAGGTTTAAATGGAAAGAGACGTATTGATTGTACCTCCCCCAAAAGACAGCAATTGCAAAGTGAGAGTTATTCTTGTGGGAGTGGTGTAATAAAAACCCTGGAGAATTAACTCAAATGGTACAGCTGTCATTGAGAATGTATGAGGTAGTGGAATCTATGGTGAGTGTAGAGCTTCTGATGATGCACTTAGAAGTAAGTGGGGAATTAGCTCAAATGGTAGAGCGCTCGCTTAGCATGTGAGAGGTACCGGGATCGATACCCGGATTCTCCACAGAAATTTTTTGTCTTATTGTCTTAATAGTTGCATGATAACGTAACTGATTGAAATCACTAATTTATCTTGACACAAAAACATGGCTATAAAAGGCAATGTATTATGTCAAGGGGTAATATTTCTGAATTGGCTATGAAAGAAATGGTTGTGTTTTGTACTGATTCCAGATATATGTATCTGTTTGATTCTGTCCCGTCATTGAATGAATTGGAGCAAACTTAAGGCAAGTTGTTTCAGTGTTTGTATGAGGTACAGCAACTGTATTACTGTGATGGTTACTGTTTTTTAAGAATGAGGATTCGGACAATCAAAGAATTGATATTATTTACTTGATATCTATTCTAATGTACACTATTCAATTTCCCCAAAACATAGATATCTCAAGTTTCAAATTTGACAGAGACGTGCAACAATTATAATTGTAAAAGAGATATACATACCATTTTATTGCTATCAGGTTATTTGAATAAATAGGAAAGAAATAGCTGGAAATACTGCCTGTGAAAACATGTTCTAGAGAATGCACCAAGTTGATAGTGGCAGTGTAAAAAATATCTGAGTCGCTTAACTTTAGTGATGCAGGATGATGTACACTGAACATATACATGTTTGAGATTGTCGGCCGGAATAGCTCAGTTGGGAGAGCGTTAGACTGAAGATCTAAAGGTCCCTGGTTCAATCCCGGGTTCCGGCAAAGCCCTGAACACGGCGGCTGACAGTCTTTTGGTGTGATTAGGAGTGCATTTACTTGGAGAAAACGTTGGGTGATTTTGTCCTGTGAGGTTGTAAACACATGTTCAAAAAACATGCATGAATTTTGCTGACTGAAATTCAGATCGAAGTCGAGATATTGGTCATAATAAGACAACAGTTAATATTGAGATATTTGGACCAAATGATAAAAACAAGAGCTTTGTTTGTAGTAAAATGATGTGGTAAGGAAATGGACAGATGTGAATTTTGATGAAAAAAAAAAAAATAGAGTTGTCTGCGAGCTCGCCAGGATTCGAACCTGGAATCTTCTGATCCGTAGTCAGACGCGTTATCCATTGCGCAACGAGCCCCACACCCATGTAGAGTAGGTTTAAATGGAAAGAGACGTATTGATTGTACCTCCCCCAAAAGACAGCAATTGCAAAGTGAGAGTTATTCTTGTGGGAGTGGTGTAATAAAAACCCTGGAGAATTAACTCAAATGGTACAGCTGTCATTGAGAATGTATGAGGTAGTGGAATCTATGGTGAGTGTAGAGCTTCTGATGATGCACTTAGAAGTAAATGGGGAATTAGCTCAAATGGTAGAGCGCTCGCTTAGCATGTGAGAGGTACCGGGATCGATACCCGGATTCTCCACAGAAATTTTTTGTCTTATTGTCTTAATAGTTGCATGATAACGTAACTGATTGAAATCACTAATTTATCTTGACACAAAAACATGGCTATAAAAGGCAATGTATTATGTCAAGGGGTAATATTTCTGAATTGGCTATGAAAGAAATGGTTGTGTTTTGTACTGATTCCAGATATATGTATCTGTTTGATTCTGTCCCGTCATTGAATGAATTGGAGCAAACTTAAGGCAAGTTGTTTCAGTGTTTGTATGAGGTACAGCAACTGTATTACTGTGATGGTTACTGTTTTTTAAGAATGAGGATTCGGACAATCAAAGAATTGATATTATTTACTTGATATCTATTCTAATGTACACTATTCAATTTCCCCAAAACATAGATATCTCAAGTTTCAAATTTCCCTGGTTCAATCCCGGGTTCCGGCAAAGCCCTGAACACGGCGGCTGACAGTCTTTTGGTGTGATTAGGAGTGCATTTTCTTGGAGAAAACGTTGGGTGATTTTGTCCTGTGAGGTTGTAAACACATGTTCAAAAAACATGCATGAATTTTGCTGACTGAAATTCAGATCGAAGTCGAGATATTGGTCATAATAAGACAACAGTTAATATTGAGATATTTGGACCAAATGATAAAAACAAGAGCTTTGTTTGTAGTAAAATGATGTGGTAAGGAAATGGACAGATGTGAATTTTGATGAAAAAAAAAAAAATAGAGTTGTCTGCGAGCTCGCCAGGATTCGAACCTGGAATCTTCTGATCCGTAGTCAGACGCGTTATCCATTGCGCCACGAGCCCCACACCCATGTAGAGTAGGTTTAAATGGAAAGAGACGTATTGATTGTACCTCCCCCAAAAGACAGCAATTGCAAAGTGAGAGTTATTCTTGTGGGAGTGGTGTAATAAAAACCCTGGAGAATTAACTCAAATGGTACAGCTGTCATTGAGAATGTATGAGGTAGTGGAATCTATGGTGAGTGTAGAGCTTCTGATGATGCACTTAGAAGTAAATGGGGAATTAGCTCAAATGGTAGAGCGCTCGCTTAGCATGTGAGAGGTACCGGGATCGATACCCGGATTCTCCACAGAAATTTTTTGTCTTATTGTCTTAATAGTTGCATGATAACGTAACTGATTGAAATCACTAATTTATCTTGACACAAAAACATGGCTATAAAAGGCAATGTATTATGTCAAGGGGTAATATTTCTGAATTGGCTATGAAAGAAATGGTTGTGTTTTGTACTGATTCCAGATATATGTATCTGTTTGATTCTGTCCCGTCATTGAATGAATTGGAGCAAACTTAAGGCAAGTTGTTTCAGTGTTTGTATGAGGTACAGCAACTGTATTACTGTGATGGTTACTGTTTTTTAAGAATGAGGATTCGGACAATCAAAGAATTGATATTATTTACTTGATATCTATTCTAATGTACACTATTCAATTTCCCCAAAACATAGATATCTCAAGTTTCAAATTTGACAGAGACGTGCAACAATTATAATTGTAAAAGAGATATACATACCATTTTATTGCTATCAGGTTATTTGAATAAATAGGAAAGAAATAGCTGGAAATACTGCCTGTGAAAACATGTTCTAGAGAATGCACCAAGTTGATAGTGGCAGTGTAAAAAATATCTGAGTCGCTTAACTTTAGTGATGCAGGATGATGTACACTGAACATATACATGTTTGAGATTGTCGGCCGGAATAGCTCAGTTGGGAGAGCGTTAGACTGAAGATCTAAAGGTCCCTGGTTCAATCCCGGGTTCCGGCAAAGCCCTGAACACGGCGGCTGACAGTCTTTTGGTGTGATTAGGAGTGCATTTTCTTGGAGAAAACGTTGGGTGATTTTGTCCTGTGAGGTTGTAAACACATGTTCAAAAAACATGCATGAATTTTGCTGACTGAAATTCAGATCGAAGTCGAGATATTGGTCATAATAAGACAACAGTTAATATTGAGATATTTGGACCAAATGATAAAAACAAGAGCTTTGTTTGTAGTAAAATGATGTGGTAAGGAAATGGACAGATGTGAATTTTGATGAAAAAAAAAAAAATAGAGTTGTCTGCGAGCTCGCCAGGATTCGAACCTGGAATCTTCTGATCCGTAGTCAGACGCGTTATCCATTGCGCCACGAGCCCCACACCCATGTAGAGTAGGTTTAAATGGAAAGAGACGTATTGATTGTACCTCCCCCAAAAGACAGCAATTGCAAAGTGAGAGTTATTCTTGTGGGAGTGGTGTAATAAAAACCCTGGAGAATTAACTCAAATGGTACAGCTGTCATTGAGAATGTATGAGGTAGTGGAATCTATGGTGAGTGTAGAGCTTCTGATGATGCACTTAGAAGTAAATGGGGAATTAGCTCAAATGGTAGAGCGCTCGCTTAGCATGTGAGAGGTACCGGGATCGATACCCGGATTCTCCACAGAAATTTTTTGTCTTATTGTCTTAATAGTTGCATGATAACGTAACTGATTGAAATCACTAATTTATCTTGACACAAAAACATGGCTATAAAAGGCAATGTATTATGTCAAGGGGTAATATTTCTGAATTGGCTATGAAAGAAATGGTTGTGTTTTGTACTGATTCCAGATATATGTATCTGTTTGATTCTGTCCCGTCATTGAATGAATTGGAGCAAACTTAAGGCAAGTTGTTTCAGTGTTTGTATGAGGTACAGCAACTGTATTACTGTGATGGTTACTGTTTTTTAAGAATGAGGATTCGGACAATCAAAGAATTGATATTATTTACTTGATATCTATTCTAATGTACACTATTCAATTTCCCCAAAACATAGATATCTCAAGTTTCAAATTTGACAGAGACGTGCAACAATTATAATTGTAAAAGAGATATACATACCATTTTATTGCTATCAGGTTATTTGAATAAATAGGAAAGAAATAGCTGGAAATACTGCCTGTGAAAACATGTTCTAGAGAATGCACCAAGTTGATAGTGGCAGTGTAAAAAATATCTGAGTCGCTTAACTTTAGTGATGCAGGATGATGTACACTGAACATATACATGTTTGAGATTGTCGGCCGGAATAGCTCAGTTGGGAGAGCGTTAGACTGAAGATCTAAAGGTCCCTGGTTCAATCCCGGGTTCCGGCAAAGCCCTGAACACGGCGGCTGACAGTCTTTTGGTGTGATTAGGAGTGCATTTTCTTGGAGAAAACGTTGGGTGATTTTGTCCTGTGAGGTTGTAAACACATGTTCAAAAAACATGCATGAATTTTGCTGACTGAAATTCAGATCGAAGTCGAGATATTGGTCATAATAAGACAACAGTTAATATTGAGATATTTGGACCAAATGATAAAAACAAGAGCTTTGTTTGTAGTAAAATGATGTGGTAAGGAAATGGACAGATGTGAATTTTGATGAAAAAAAAAAAAATAGAGTTGTCTGCGAGCTCGCCAGGATTCGAACCTGGAATCTTCTGATCCGTAGTCAGACGCGTTATCCATTGCGCCACGAGCCCCACACCCATGTAGAGTAGGTTTAAATGGAAAGAGACGTATTGATTGTACCTCCCCCAAAAGACAGCAATTGCAAAGTGAGAGTTATTCTTGTGGGAGTGGTGTAATAAAAACCCTGGAGAATTAACTCAAATGGTACAGCTGTCATTGAGAATGTATGAGGTAGTGGAATCTATGGTGAGTGTAGAGCTTCTGATGATGCACTTAGAAGTAAATGGGGAATTAGCTCAAATGGTAGAGCGCTCGCTTAGCATGTGAGAGGTACCGGGATCGATACCCGGATTCTCCACAGAAATTTTTTGTCTTATTGTCTTAATAGTTGCATGATAACGTAACTGATTGAAATCACTAATTTATCTTGACACAAAAACATGGCTATAAAAGGCAATGTATTATGTCAAGGGGTAATATTTCTGAATTGGCTATGAAAGAAATGGTTGTGTTTTGTACTGATTCCAGATATATGTATCTGTTTGATTCTGTCCCGTCATTGAATGAATTGGAGCAAACTTAAGGCAAGTTGTTTCAGTGTTTGTATGAGGTACAGCAACTGTATTACTGTGATGGTTACTGTTTTTTAAGAATGAGGATTCGGACAATCAAAGAATTGATATTATTTACTTGATATCTATTCTAATGTACACTATTCAATTTCCCCAAAACATAGATATCTCAAGTTTCAAATTTGACAGAGACGTGCAACAATTATAATTGTAAAAGAGATATACATACCATTTTATTGCTATCAGGTTATTTGAATAAATAGGAAAGAAATAGCTGGAAATACTGCCTGTGAAAACATGTTCTAGAGAATGCACCAAGTTGATAGTGGCAGTGTAAAAAATATCTGAGTCGCTTAACTTTAGTGATGCAGGATGATGTACACTGAACATATACATGTTTGAGATTGTCGGCCGGAATAGCTCAGTTGGGAGAGCGTTAGACTGAAGATCTAAAGGTCCCTGGTTCAATCCCGGGTTCCGGCAAAGCCCTGAACACGGCGGCTGACAGTCTTTTGGTGTGATTAGGAGTGCATTTTCTTGGAGAAAACGTTGGGTGATTTTGTCCTGTGAGGTTGTAAACACATGTTCAAAAAACATGCATGAATTTTGCTGACTGAAATTCAGATCGAAGTCGAGATATTGGTCATAATAAGACAACAGTTAATATTGAGATATTTGGACCAAATGATAAAAACAAGAGCTTTGTTTGTAGTAAAATGATGTGGTAAGGAAATGGACAGATGTGAATTTTGATGAAAAAAAAAAAAATAGAGTTGTCTGCGAGCTCGCCAGGATTCGAACCTGGAATCTTCTGATCCGTAGTCAGACGCGTTATCCATTGCGCCACGAGCCCCACACCCATGTAGAGTAGGTTTAAATGGAAAGAGACGTATTGATTGTACCTCCCCCAAAAGACAGCAATTGCAAAGTGAGAGTTATTCTTGTGGGAGTGGTGTAATAAAAACCCTGGAGAATTAACTCAAATGGTACAGCTGTCATTGAGAATGTATGAGGTAGTGGAATCTATGGTGAGTGTAGAGCTTCTGATGATGCACTTAGAAGTAAATGGGGAATTAGCTCAAATGGTAGAGCGCTCGCTTAGCATGTGAGAGGTACCGGGATCGATACCCGGATTCTCCACAGAAATTTTTTGTCTTATTGTCTTAATAGTTGCATGATAACGTAACTGATTGAAATCACTAATTTATCTTGACACAAAAACATGGCTATAAAAGGCAATGTATTATGTCAAGGGGTAATATTTCTGAATTGGCTATGAAAGAAATGGTTGTGTTTTGTACTGATTCCAGATATATGTATCTGTTTGATTCTGTCCCGTCATTGAATGAATTGGAGCAAACTTAAGGCAAGTTGTTTCAGTGTTTGTATGAGGTACAGCAACTGTATTACTGTGATGGTTACTGTTTTTTAAGAATGAGGATTCGGACAATCAAAGAATTGATATTATTTACTTGATATCTATTCTAATGTACACTATTCAATTTCCCCAAAACATAGATATCTCAAGTTTCAAATTTGACAGAGACGTGCAACAATTATAATTGTAAAAGAGATATACATACCATTTTATTGCTATCAGGTTATTTGAATAAATAGGAAAGAAATAGCTGGAAATACTGCCTGTGAAAACATGTTCTAGAGAATGCACCAAGTTGATAGTGGCAGTGTAAAAAATATCTGAGTCGCTTAACTTTAGTGATGCAGGATGATGTACACTGAACATATACATGTTTGAGATTGTCGGCCGGAATAGCTCAGTTGGGAGAGCGTTAGACTGAAGATCTAAAGGTCCCTGGTTCAATCCCGGGTTCCGGCAAAGCCCTGAACACGGCGGCTGACAGTCTTTTGGTGTGATTAGGAGTGCATTTTCTTGGAGAAAACGTTGGGTGATTTTGTCCTGTGAGGTTGTAAACACATGTTCAAAAAACATGCATGAATTTTGCTGACTGAAATTCAGATCGAAGTCGAGATATTGGTCATAATAAGACAACAGTTAATATTGAGATATTTGGACCAAATGATAAAAACAAGAGCTTTGTTTGTAGTAAAATGATGTGGTAAGGAAATGGACAGATGTGAATTTTGATGAAAAAAAAAAAATAGAGTTGTCTGCGAGCTCGCCAGGATTCGAACCTGGAATCTTCTGATCCGTAGTCAGACGCGTTATCCATTGCGCCACGAGCCCCACACCCATGTAGAGTAGGTTTAAATGGAAAGAGACGTATTGATTGTACCTCCCCCAAAAGACAGCAATTGCAAAGTGAGAGTTATTCTTGTGGGAGTGGTGTAATAAAAACCCTGGAGAATTAACTCAAATGGTACAGCTGTCATTGAGAATGTATGAGGTAGTGGAATCTATGGTGAGTGTAGAGCTTCTGATGATGCACTTAGAAGTAAATGGGGAATTAGCTCAAATGGTAGAGCGCTCGCTTAGCATGTGAGAGGTACCGGGATCGATACCCGGATTCTCCACAGAAATTTTTTGTCTTATTGTCTTAATAGTTGCATGATAACGTAACTGATTGAAATCACTAATTTATCTTGACACAAAAACATGGCTATAAAAGGCAATGTATTATGTCAAGGGGTAATATTTCTGAATTGGCTATGAAAGAAATGGTTGTGTTTTGTACTGATTCCAGATATATGTATCTGTTTGATTCTGTCCCGTCATTGAATGAATTGGAGCAAACTTAAGGCAAGTTGTTTCAGTGTTTGTATGAGGTACAGCAACTGTATTACTGTGATGGTTACTGTTTTTTAAGAATGAGGATTCGGACAATCAAAGAATTGATATTATTTACTTGATATCTATTCTAATGTACACTATTCAATTTCCCCAAAACATAGATATCTCAAGTTTCAAATTTGACAGAGACGTGCAACAATTATAATTGTAAAAGAGATATACATACCATTTTATTGCTATCAGGTTATTTGAATAAATAGGAAAGAAATAGCTGGAAATACTGCCTGTGAAAACATGTTCTAGAGAATGCACCAAGTTGATAGTGGCAGTGTAAAAAATATCTGAGTCGCTTAACTTTAGTGATGCAGGATGATGTACACTGAACATATACATGTTTGAGATTGTCGGCCGGAATAGCTCAGTTGGGAGAGCGTTAGACTGAAGATCTAAAGGTCCCTGGTTCAATCCCGGGTTCCGGCAAAGCCCTGAACACGGCGGCTGACAGTCTTTTGGTGTGATTAGGAGTGCATTTACTTGGAGAAAACGTTGGGTGATTTTGTCCTGTGAGGTTGTAAACACATGTTCAAAAAACATGCATGAATTTTGCTGACTGAAATTCAGATCGAAGTCGAGATATTGGTCATAATAAGACAACAGTTAATATTGAGATATTTGGACCAAATGATAAAAACAAGAGCTTTGTTTGTAGTAAAATGATGTGGTAAGGAAATGGACAGATGTGAATTTTGATGAAAAAAAAAAAAATAGAGTTGTCTGCGAGCTCGCCAGGATTCGAACCTGGAATCTTCTGATCCGTAGTCAGACGCGTTATCCATTGCGCAACGAGCCCCACACCCATGTAGAGTAGGTTTAAATGGAAAGAGACGTATTGATTGTACCTCCCCCAAAAGACAGCAATTGCAAAGTGAGAGTTATTCTTGTGGGAGTGGTGTAATAAAAACCCTGGAGAATTAACTCAAATGGTACAGCTGTCATTGAGAATGTATGAGGTAGTGGAATCTATGGTGAGTGTAGAGCTTCTGATGATGCACTTAGAAGTAAATGGGGAATGCTCAAATGGTAGAGCGCTCGCTTAGCATGTGAGAGGTACCGGGATCGATACCCGGATTCTCCACAGAAATTTTTTGTCTTATTGTCTTAATAGTTGCATGATAACGTAACTGATTGAAATCACTAATTTATCTTGACACAAAAACATGGCTATAAAAGGCAATGTATTATGTCAAGGGGTAATATTTCTGAATTGGCTATGAAAGAAATGGTTGTGTTTTGTACTGATTCCAGATATATGTATCTGTTTGATTCTGTCCCGTCATTGAATGAATTGGAGCAAACTTAAGGCAAGTTGTTTCAGTGTTTGTATGAGGTACAGCAACTGTATTACTGTGATGGTTACTGTTTTTTAAGAATGAGGATTCGGACAATCAAAGAATTGATATTATTTACTTGATATCTATTCTAATGTACACTATTCAATTTCCCCAAAACATAGATATCTCAAGTTTCAAATTTCCCTGGTTCAATCCCGGGTTCCGGCAAAGCCCTGAACACGGCGGCTGACAGTCTTTTGGTGTGATTAGGAGTGCATTTTCTTGGAGAAAACGTTGGGTGATTTTGTCCTGTGAGGTTGTAAACACATGTTCAAAAAACATGCATGAATTTTGCTGACTGAAATTCAGATCGAAGTCGAGATATTGGTCATAATAAGACAACAGTTAATATTGAGATATTTGGACCAAATGATAAAAACAAGAGCTTTGTTTGTAGTAAAATGATGTGGTAAGGAAATGGACAGATGTGAATTTTGATGAAAAAAAAAAAAATAGAGTTGTCTGCGAGCTCGCCAGGATTCGAACCTGGAATCTTCTGATCCGTAGTCAGACGCGTTATCCATTGCGCCACGAGCCCCACACCCATGTAGAGTAGGTTTAAATGGAAAGAGACGTATTGATTGTACCTCCCCCAAAAGACAGCAATTGCAAAGTGAGAGTTATTCTTGTGGGAGTGGTGTAATAAAAACCCTGGAGAATTAACTCAAATGGTACAGCTGTCATTGAGAATGTATGAGGTAGTGGAATCTATGGTGAGTGTAGAGCTTCTGATGATGCACTTAGAAGTAAATGGGGAATTAGCTCAAATGGTAGAGCGCTCGCTTAGCATGTGAGAGGTACCGGGATCGATACCCGGATTCTCCACAGAAATTTTTTGTCTTATTGTCTTAATAGTTGCATGATAACGTAACTGATTGAAATCACTAATTTATCTTGACACAAAAACATGGCTATAAAAGGCAATGTATTATGTCAAGGGGTAATATTTCTGAATTGGCTATGAAAGAAATGGTTGTGTTTTGTACTGATTCCAGATATATGTATCTGTTTGATTCTGTCCCGTCATTGAATGAATTGGAGCAAACTTAAGGCAAGTTGTTTCAGTGTTTGTATGAGGTACAGCAACTGTATTACTGTGATGGTTACTGTTTTTTAAGAATGAGGATTCGGACAATCAAAGAATTGATATTATTTACTTGATATCTATTCTAATGTACACTATTCAATTTCCCCAAAACATAGATATCTCAAGTTTCAAATTTGACAGAGACGTGCAACAATTATAATTGTAAAAGAGATATACATACCATTTTATTGCTATCAGGTTATTTGAATAAATAGGAAAGAAATAGCTGGAAATACTGCCTGTGAAAACATGTTCTAGAGAATGCACCAAGTTGATAGTGGCAGTGTAAAAAATATCTGAGTCGCTTAACTTTAGTGATGCAGGATGATGTACACTGAACATATACATGTTTGAGATTGTCGGCCGGAATAGCTCAGTTGGGAGAGCGTTAGACTGAAGATCTAAAGGTCCCTGGTTCAATCCCGGGTTCCGGCAAAGCCCTGAACACGGCGGCTGACAGTCTTTTGGTGTGATTAGGAGTGCATTTTCTTGGAGAAAACGTTGGGTGATTTTGTCCTGTGAGGTTGTAAACACATGTTCAAAAAACATGCATGAATTTTGCTGACTGAAATTCAGATCGAAGTCGAGATATTGGTCATAATAAGACAACAGTTAATATTGAGATATTTGGACCAAATGATAAAAACAAGAGCTTTGTTTGTAGTAAAATGATGTGGTAAGGAAATGGACAGATGTGAATTTTGATGAAAAAAAAAAAAATAGAGTTGTCTGCGAGCTCGCCAGGATTCGAACCTGGAATCTTCTGATCCGTAGTCAGACGCGTTATCCATTGCGCCACGAGCCCCACACCCATGTAGAGTAGGTTTAAATGGAAAGAGACGTATTGATTGTACCTCCCCCAAAAGACAGCAATTGCAAAGTGAGAGTTATTCTTGTGGGAGTGGTGTAATAAAAACCCTGGAGAATTAACTCAAATGGTACAGCTGTCATTGAGAATGTATGAGGTAGTGGAATCTATGGTGAGTGTAGAGCTTCTGATGATGCACTTAGAAGTAAATGGGGAATTAGCTCAAATGGTAGAGCGCTCGCTTAGCATGTGAGAGGTACCGGGATCGATACCCGGATTCTCCACAGAAATTTTTTGTCTTATTGTCTTAATAGTTGCATGATAACGTAACTGATTGAAATCACTAATTTATCTTGACACAAAAACATGGCTATAAAAGGCAATGTATTATGTCAAGGGGTAATATTTCTGAATTGGCTATGAAAGAAATGGTTGTGTTTTGTACTGATTCCAGATATATGTATCTGTTTGATTCTGTCCCGTCATTGAATGAATTGGAGCAAACTTAAGGCAAGTTGTTTCAGTGTTTGTATGAGGTACAGCAACTGTATTACTGTGATGGTTACTGTTTTTTAAGAATGAGGATTCGGACAATCAAAGAATTGATATTATTTACTTGATATCTATTCTAATGTACACTATTCAATTTCCCCAAAACATAGATATCTCAAGTTTCAAATTTGACAGAGACGTGCAACAATTATAATTGTAAAAGAGATATACATACCATTTTATTGCTATCAGGTTATTTGAATAAATAGGAAAGAAATAGCTGGAAATACTGCCTGTGAAAACATGTTCTAGAGAATGCACCAAGTTGATAGTGGCAGTGTAAAAAATATCTGAGTCGCTTAACTTTAGTGATGCAGGATGATGTACACTGAACATATACATGTTTGAGATTGTCGGCCGGAATAGCTCAGTTGGGAGAGCGTTAGACTGAAGATCTAAAGGTCCCTGGTTCAATCCCGGGTTCCGGCAAAGCCCTGAACACGACGGCTGACAGTCTTTTGGTGTGATTAGGAGTGCATTTTCTTGGAGAAAACGTTGGGTGATTTTGTCCTGTGAGGTTGTAAACACATGTTCAAAAAACATGCATGAATTTTGCTGACTGAAATTCAGATCGAAGTCGAGATATTGGTCATAATAAGACAACAGTTAATATTGAGATATTTGGACCAAATGATAAAAACAAGAGCTTTGTTTGTAGTAAAATGATGTGGTAAGGAAATGGACAGATGTGAATTTTGATGAAAAAAAAAAAAATAGAGTTGTCTGCGAGCTCGCCAGGATTCGAACCTGGAATCTTCTGATCCGTAGTCAGACGCGTTATCCATTGCGCCACGAGCCCCACACCCATGTAGAGTAGGTTTAAATGGAAAGAGACGTATTGATTGTACCTCCCCCAAAAGACAGCAATTGCAAAGTGAGAGTTATTCTTGTGGGAGTGGTGTAATAAAAACCCTGGAGAATTAACTCAAATGGTACAGCTGTCATTGAGAATGCATGAGGTAGTGGAATCTATGGTGAGTGTAGAGCTTCTGATGATGCACTTAGAAGTAAATGGGGAATTAGCTCAAATGGTAGAGCGCTCGCTTAGCATGTGAGAGGTACCGGGATCGATACCCGGATTCTCCACAGAAATTTTTTGTCTTATTGTCTTAATAGTTGCATGATAACGTAACTGATTGAAATCACTAATTTATCTTGACACAAAAACATGGCTATAAAAGGCAATGTATTATGTCAAGGGGTAATATTTCTGAATTGGCTATGAAAGAAATGGTTGTGTTTTGTACTGATTCCAGATATATGTATCTGTTTGATTCTGTCCCGTCATTGAATGAATTGGAGCAAACTTAAGGCAAGTTGTTTCAGTGTTTGTATGAGGTACAGCAACTGTATTACTGTGATGGTTACTGTTTTTTAAGAATGAGGATTCGGACAATCAAAGAATTGATATTATTTACTTGATATCTATTCTAATGTACACTATTCAATTTCCCCAAAACATAGATATCTCAAGTTTCAAATTTGACAGAGACGTGCAACAATTATAATTGTAAAAGAGATATACATACCATTTTATTGCTATCAGGTTATTTGAATAAATAGGAAAGAAATAGCTGGAAATACTGCCTGTGAAAACATGTTCTAGAGAATGCACCAAGTTGATAGTGGCAGTGTAAAAAATATCTGAGTCGCTTAACTTTAGTGATGCAGGATGATGTACACTGAACATATACATGTTTGAGATTGTCGGCCGGAATAGCTCAGTTGGGAGAGCGTTAGACTGAAGATCTAAAGGTCCCTGGTTCAATCCCGGGTTCCGGCAAAGCCCTGAACACGGCGGCTGACAGTCTTTTGGTGTGATTAGGAGTGCATTTTCTTGGAGAAAACGTTGGGTGATTTTGTCCTGTGAGGTTGTAAACACATGTTCAAAAAACATGCATGAATTTTGCTGACTGAAATTCAGATCGAAGTCGAGATATTGGTCATAATAAGACAACAGTTAATATTGAGATATTTGGACCAAATGATAAAAACAAGAGCTTTGTTTGTAGTAAAATGATGTGGTAAGGAAATGGACAGATGTGAATTTTGATGTAAAAAAAAAAAATAGAGTTGTCTGCGAGCTCGCCAGGATTCGAACCTGGAATCTTCTGATCCGTAGTCAGACGCGTTATCCATTGCGCCACGAGCCCCACACCCATGTAGAGTAGGTTTAAATGGAAAGAGACGTATTGATTGTACCTCCCCCAAAAGACAGCAATTGCAAAGTGAGAGTTATTCTTGTGGGAGTGGTGTAATAAAAACCCTGGAGAATTAACTCAAATGGTACAGCTGTCATTGAGAATGTATGAGGTAGTGGAATCTATGGTGAGTGTAGAGCTTCTGATGATGCACTTAGAAGTAAATGGGGAATTAGCTCAAATGGTAGAGCGCTCGCTTAGCATGTGAGAGGTACCGGGATCGATACCCGGATTCTCCACAGAAATTTTTTGTCTTATTGTCTTAATAGTTGCATGATAACGTAACTGATTGAAATCACTAATTTATCTTGACACAAAAACATGGCTATAAAAGGCAATGTATTATGTCAAGGGGTAATATTTCTGAATTGGCTATGAAAGAAATGGTTGTGTTTTGTACTGATTCCAGATATATGTATCTGTTTGATTCTGTCCCGTCATTGAATGAATTGGAGCAAACTTAAGGCAAGTTGTTTCAGTGTTTGTATGAGGTACAGCAACTGTATTACTGTGATGGTTACTGTTTTTTAAGAATGAGGATTCGGACAATCAAAGAATTGATATTATTTACTTGATATCTATTCTAATGTACACTATTCAATTTCCCCAAAACATAGATATCTCAAGTTTCAAATTTGACAGAGACGTGCAACAATTATAATTGTAAAAGAGATATACATACCATTTTATTGCTATCAGGTTATTTGAATAAATAGGAAAGAAATAGCTGGAAATACTGCCTGTGAAAACATGTTCTAGAGAATGCACCAAGTTGATAGTGGCAGTGTAAAAAATATCTGAGTCGCTTAACTTTAGTGATGCAGGATGATGTACACTGAACATATACATGTTTGAGATTGTCGGCCGGAATAGCTCAGTTGGGAGAGCGTTAGACTGAAGATCTAAAGGTCCCTGGTTCAATCCCGGGTTCCGGCAAAGCCCTGAACACGGCGGCTGACAGTCTTTTGGTGTGATTAGGAGTGCATTTTCTTGGAGAAAACGTTGGGTGATTTTGTCCTGTGAGGTTGTAAACACATGTTCAAAAAACATGCATGAATTTTGCTGACTGAAATTCAGATCGAAGTCGAGATATTGGTCATAATAAGACAACAGTTAATATTGAGATATTTGGACCAAATGATAAAAACAAGAGCTTTGTTTGTAGTAAAATGATGTGGTAAGGAAATGGACAGATGTGAATTTTGATGAAAAAAAAAAAAATAGAGTTGTCTGCGAGCTCGCCAGGATTCGAACCTGGAATCTTCTGATCCGTAGTCAGACGCGTTATCCATTGCGCCACGAGCCCCACACCCATGTAGAGTAGGTTTAAATGGAAAGAGACGTATTGATTGTACCTCCCCCAAAAGACAGCAATTGCAAAGTGAGAGTTATTCTTGTGGGAGTGGTGTAATAAAAACCCTGGAGAATTAACTCAAATGGTACAGCTGTCATTGAGAATGTATGAGGTAGTGGAATCTATGGTGAGTGTAGAGCTTCTGATGATGCACTTAGAAGTAAATGGGGAATTAGCTCAAATGGTAGAGCGCTCGCTTAGCATGTGAGAGGTACCGGGATCGATACCCGGATTCTCCACAGAAATTTTTTGTCTTATTGTCTTAATAGTTGCATGATAACGTAACTGATTGAAATCACTAATTTATCTTGACACAAAAACATGGCTATAAAAGGCAATGTATTATGTCAAGGGGTAATATTTCTGAATTGGCTATGAAAGAAATGGTTGTGTTTTGTACTGATTCCAGATATATGTATCTGTTTGATTCTGTCCCGTCATTGAATGAATTGGAGCAAACTTAAGGCAAGTTGTTTCAGTGTTTGTATGAGGTACAGCAACTGTATTACTGTGATGGTTACTGTTTTTTAAGAATGAGGATTCGGACAATCAAAGAATTGATATTATTTACTTGATATCTATTCTAATGTACACTATTCAATTTCCCCAAAACATAGATATCTCAAGTTTCAAATTTGACAGAGACGTGCAACAATTATAATTGTAAAAGAGATATACATACCATTTTATTGCTATCAGGTTATTTGAATAAATAGGAAAGAAATAGCTGGAAATACTGCCTGTGAAAACATGTTCTAGAGAATGCACCAAGTTGATAGTGGCAGTGTAAAAAATATCTGAGTCGCTTAACTTTAGTGATGCAGGATGATGTACACTGAACATATACATGTTTGAGATTGTCGGCCGGAATAGCTCAGTTGGGAGAGCGTTAGACTGAAGATCTAAAGGTCCCTGGTTCAATCCCGGCTTCCGGCAAAGCCCTGAACACGGCGGCTGACAGTCTTTTGGTGTGATTAGGAGTGCATTTTCTTGGAGAAAACGTTGGGTGATTTTGTCCTGTGAGGTTGTAAACACATGTTCAAAAAACATGCATGAATTTTGCTGACTGAAATTCAGATCGAAGTCGAGATATTGGTCATAATAAGACAACAGTTAATATTGAGATATTTGGACCAAATGATAAAAACAAGAGCTTTGTTTGTAGTAAAATGATGTGGTAAGGAAATGGACAGATGTGAATTTTGATGAAAAAAAAAAAAATAGAGTTGTCTGCGAGCTCGCCAGGATTCGAACCTGGAATCTTCTGATCCGTAGTCAGACGCGTTATCCATTGCGCCACGAGCCCCACACCCATGTAGAGTAGGTTTAAATGGAAAGAGACGTATTGATTGTACCTCCCCCAAAAGACAGCAATTGCAAAGTGAGAGTTATTCTTGTGGGAGTGGTGTAATAAAAACCCTGGAGAATTAACTCAAATGGTACAGCTGTCATTGAGAATGTATGAGGTAGTGGAATCTATGGTGAGTGTAGAGCTTCTGATGATGCACTTAGAAGTAAATGGGGAATTAGCTCAAATGGTAGAGCGCTCGCTTAGCATGTGAGAGGTACCGGGATCGATACCCGGATTCTCCACAGAAATTTTTTGTCTTATTGTCTTAATAGTTGCATGATAACGTAACTGATTGAAATCACTAATTTATCTTGACACAAAAACATGGCTATAAAAGGCAATGTATTATGTCAAGGGGTAATATTTCTGAATTGGCTATGGAAGAAATGGTTGTGTTTTGTACTGATTCCAGATATATGTATCTGTTTGATTCTGTCCCGTCATTGAATGAATTGGAGCAAACTTAAGGCAAGTTGTTTCAGTGTTTGTATGAGGTACAGCAACTGTATTACTGTGATGGTTACTGTTTTTTAAGAATGAGGATTCGGACAATCAAAGAATTGATATTATTTACTTGATATCTATTCTAATGTACACTATTCAATTTCCCCAAAACATAGATATCTCAAGTTTCAAATTTGACAGAGACGTGCAACAATTATAATTGTAAAAGAGATATACATACCATTTTATTGCTATCAGGTTATTTGAATAAATAGGAAAGAAATAGCTGGAAATACTGCCTGTGAAAACATGTTCTAGAGAATGCACCAAGTTGATAGTGGCAGTGTAAAAAATATCTGAGTCGCTTAACTTTAGTGATGCAGGATGATGTACACTGAACATATACATGTTTGAGATTGTCGGCCGGAATAGCTCAGTTGGGAGAGCGTTAGACTGAAGATCTAAAGGTCCCTGGTTCAATCCCGGGTTCCGGCAAAGCCCTGAACACGGCGGCTGACAGTCTTTTGGTGTGATTAGGAGTGCATTTTCTTGGAGAAAACGTTGGGTGATTTTGTCCTGTGAGGTTGTAAACACATGTTCAAAAAACATGCATGAATTTTGCTGACTGAAATTCAGATCGAAGTCGAGATATTGGTCATAATAAGACAACAGTTAATATTGAGATATTTGGACCAAATGATAAAAACAAGAGCTTTGTTTGTAGTAAAATGATGTGGTAAGGAAATGGACAGATGTGAATTTTGATGAAAAAAAAAAAAATAGAGTTGTCTGCGAGCTCGCCAGGATTCGAACCTGGAATCTTCTGATCCGTAGTCAGACGCGTTATCCATTGCGCCACGAGCCCCACACCCATGTAGAGTAGGTTTAAATGGAAAGAGACGTATTGATTGTACCTCCCCCAAAAGACAGCAATTGCAAAGTGAGAGTTATTCTTGTGGGAGTGGTGTAATAAAAACCCTGGAGAATTAACTCAAATGGTACAGCTGTCATTGAGAATGTATGAGGTAGTGGAATCTATGGTGAGTGTAGAGCTTCTGATGATGCACTTAGAAGTAAATGGGGAATTAGCTCAAATGGTAGAGCGCTCGCTTAGCATGTGAGAGGTACCGGGATCGATACCCGGATTCTCCACAGAAATTTTTTGTCTTATTGTCTTAATAGTTGCATGATAACGTAACTGATTGAAATCACTAATTTATCTTGACACAAAAACATGGCTATAAAAGGCAATGTATTATGTCAAGGGGTAATATTTCTGAATTGGCTATGAAAGAAATGGTTGTGTTTTGTACTGATTCCAGATATATGTATCTGTTTAATTCTGTCCCGTCATTGAATGAATTGGAGCAAACTTAAGGCAAGTTGTTTCAGTGTTTGTATGAGGTACAGCAACTGTATTACTGTGATGGTTACTGTTTTTTTAAGAATGAGGATTCGGACAATCAAAGAATTGATATTATTTACTTGATATCTATTCTAATGTACACTATTCAATTTCCCCAAAACATAGATATCTCAAGTTTCAAATTTGACAGAGACGTGCAACAATTATAATTGTAAAAGAGATATACATACCATTTTATTGCTATCAGGTTATTTGAATAAATAGGAAAGAAATAGCTGGAAATACTGCCTGTGAAAACATGTTCTAGAGAATGCACCAAGTTGATAGTGGCAGTGTAAAAAATATCTGAGTCGCTTAACTTTAGTGATGCAGGATGATGTACACTGAACATATACATGTTTGAGATTGTCGGCCGGAATAGCTCAGTTGGGAGAGCGTTAGACTGAAGATCTAAAGGTCCCTGGTTCAATCCCGGGTTCCGGCAAAGCCCTGAACACGGCGGCTGACAGTCTTTTGGTGTGATTAGGAGTGCATTTTCTTGGAGAAAACGTTGGGTGATTTTGTCCTGTGAGGTTGTAAACACATGTTCAAAAAACATGCATGAATTTTGCTGACTGAAATTCAGATCGAAGTCGAGATATTGGTCATAATAAGACAACAGTTAATATTGAGATATTTGGACCAAATGATAAAAACAAGAGCTTTGTTTGTAGTAAAATGATGTGGTAAGGAAATGGACAGATGTGAATTTTGATGAAAAAAAAAAAAATAGAGTTGTCTGCGAGCTCGCCAGGATTCGAACCTGGAATCTTCTGATCCGTAGTCAGACGCGTTATCCATTGCGCCACGAGCCCCACACCCATGTAGAGTAGGTTTAAATGGAAAGAGACGTATTGATTGTACCTCCCCCAAAAGACAGCAATTGCAAAGTGAGAGTTATTCTTGTGGGAGTGGTGTAATAAAAACCCTGGAGAATTAACTCAAATGGTACAGCTGTCATTGAGAATGTATGAGGTAGTGGAATCTATGGTGAGTGTAGAGCTTCTGATGATGCACTTAGAAGTAAATGGGGAATTAGCTCAAATGGTAGAGCGCTCGCTTAGCATGTGAGAGGTACCGGGATCGATACCCGGATTCTCCACAGAAATTTTTTGTCTTATTGTCTTAATAGTTGCATGATAACGTAACTGATTGAAATCACTAATTTATCTTGACACAAAAACATGGCTATAAAAGGCAATGTATTATGTCAAGGGGTAATATTTCTGAATTGGCTATGAAAGAAATGGTTGTGTTTTGTACTGATTCCAGATATATGTATCTGTTTGATTCTGTCCCGTCATTGAATGAATTGGAGCAAACTTAAGGCAAGTTGTTTCAGTGTTTGTATGAGGTACAGCAACTGTATTACTGTGATGGTTACTGTTTTTTAAGAATGAGGATTCGGACAATCAAAGAATTGATATTATTTACTTGATATCTATTCTAATGTACACTATTCAATTTCCCCAAAACATAGATATCTCAAGTTTCAAATTTGACAGAGACGTGCAACAATTATAATTGTAAAAGAGATATACATACCATTTTATTGCTATCAGGTTATTTGAATAAATAGGAAAGAAATAGCTGGAAATACTGCCTGTGAAAACATGTTCTAGAGAATGCACCAAGTTGATAGTGGCAGTGTAAAAAATATCTGAGTCGCTTAACTTTAGTGATGCAGGATGATGTACACTGAACATATACATGTTTGAGATTGTCGGCCGGAATAGCTCAGTTGGGAGAGCGTTAGACTGAAGATCTAAAGGTCCCTGGTTCAATCCCGGGTTCCGGCAAAGCCCTGAACACGGCGGCTGACAGTCTTTTGGTGTGATTAGGAGTGCATTTTCTTGGAGAAAACGTTGGGTGATTTTGTCCTGTGAGGTTGTAAACACATGTTCAAAAAACATGCATGAATTTTGCTGACTGAAATTCAGATCGAAGTCGAGATATTGGTCATAATAAGACAACAGTTAATATTGAGATATTTGGACCAAATGATAAAAACAAGAGCTTTGTTTGTAGTAAAATGATGTGGTAAGGAAATGGACAGATGTGAATTTTGATGAAAAAAAAAAAAATAGAGTTGTCTGCGAGCTCGCCAGGATTCGAACCTGGAATCTTCTGATCCGTAGTCAGACGCGTTATCCATTGCGCCACGAGCCCCACACCCATGTAGAGTAGGTTTAAATGGAAAGAGACGTATTGATTGTACCTCCCCCAAAAGACAGCAATTGCAAAGTGAGAGTTATTCTTGTGGGAGTGGTGTAATAAAAACCCTGGAGAATTAACTCAAATGGTACAGCTGTCATTGAGAATGTATGAGGTAGTGGAATCTATGGTGAGTGTAGAGCTTCTGATGATGCACTTAGAAGTAAATGGGGAATTAGCTCAAATGGTAGAGCGCTCGCTTAGCATGTGAGAGGTACCGGGATCGATACCCGGATTCTCCACAGAAATTTTTTGTCTTATTGTCTTAATAGTTGCATGATAACGTAACTGATTGAAATCACTAATTTATCTTGACACAAAAACATGGCTATAAAAGGCAATGTATTATGTCAAGGGGTAATATTTCTGAATTGGCTATGAAAGAAATGGTTGTGTTTTGTACTGATTCCAGATATATGTATCTGTTTGATTCTGTCCCGTCATTGAATGAATTGGAGCAAACTTAAGGCAAGTTGTTTCAGTGTTTGTATGAGGTACAGCAACTGTATTACTGTGATGGTTACTGTTTTTTAAGAATGAGGATTCGGACAATCAAAGAATTGATATTATTTACTTGATATCTATTCTAATGTACACTATTCAATTTCCCCAAAACATAGATATCTCAAGTTTCAAATTTGACAGAGACGTGCAACAATTATAATTGTAAAAGAGATATACATACCATTTTATTGCTATCAGGTTATTTGAATAAATAGGAAAGAAATAGCTGGAAATACTGCCTGTGAAAACATGTTCTAGAGAATGCACCAAGTTGATAGTGGCAGTGTAAAAAATATCTGAGTCGCTTAACTTTAGTGATGCAGGATGATGTACACTGAACATATACATGTTTGAGATTGTCGGCCGGAATAGCTCAGTTGGGAGAGCGTTAGACTGAAGATCTAAAGGTCCCTGGTTCAATCCCGGGTTCCGGCAAAGCCCTGAACACGGCGGCTGACAGTCTTTTGGTGTGATTAGGAGTGCATTTTCTTGGAGAAAACGTTGGGTGATTTTGTCCTGTGAGGTTGTAAACACATGTTCAAAAAACATGCATGAATTTTGCTGACTGAAATTCAGATCGAAGTCGAGATATTGGTCATAATAAGACAACAGTTAATATTGAGATATTTGGACCAAATGATAAAAACAAGAGCTTTGTTTGTAGTAAAATGATGTGGTAAGGAAATGGACAGATGTGAATTTTGATGAAAAAAAAAAAAATAGAGTTGTCTGCGAGCTCGCCAGGATTCGAACCTGGAATCTTCTGATCCGTAGTCAGACGCGTTATCCATTGCGCCACGAGCCCCACACCCATGTAGAGTAGGTTTAAATGGAAAGAGACGTATTGATTGTACCTCCCCCAAAAGACAGCAATTGCAAAGTGAGAGTTATTCTTGTGGGAGTGGTGTAATAAAAACCCTGGAGAATTAACTCAAATGGTACAGCTGTCATTGAGAATGTATGAGGTAGTGGAATCTATGGTGAGTGTAGAGCTTCTGATGATGCACTTAGAAGTAAATGGGGAATTAGCTCAAATGGTAGAGCGCTCGCTTAGCATGTGAGAGGTACCGGGATCGATACCCGGATTCTCCACAGAAATTTTTTGTCTTATTGTCTTAATAGTTGCATGATAACGTAACTGATTGAAATCACTAATTTATCTTGACACAAAAACATGGCTATAAAAGGCAATGTATTATGTCAAGGGGTAATATTTCTGAATTGGCTATGAAAGAAATGGTTGTGTTTTGTACTGATTCCAGATATATGTATCTGTTTGATTCTGTCCCGTCATTGAATGAATTGGAGCAAACTTAAGGCAAGTTGTTTCAGTGTTTGTATGAGGTACAGCAACTGTATTACTGTGATGGTTACTGTTTTTTAAGAATGAGGATTCGGACAATCAAAGAATTGATATTATTTACTTGATATCTATTCTAATGTACACTATTCAATTTCCCCAAAACATAGATATCTCAAGTTTCAAATTTGACAGAGACGTGCAACAATTATAATTGTAAAAGAGATATACATACCATTTTATTGCTATCAGGTTATTTGAATAAATAGGAAAGAAATAGCTGGAAATACTGCCTGTGAAAACATGTTCTAGAGAATGCACCAAGTTGATAGTGGCAGTGTAAAAAATATCTGAGTCGCTTAACTTTAGTGATGCAGGATGATGTACACTGAACATATACATGTTTGAGATTGTCGGCCGGAATAGCTCAGTTGGGAGAGCGTTAGACTGAAGATCTAAAGGTCCCTGGTTCAATCCCGGGTTCCGGCAAAGCCCTGAACACGGCGGCTGACAGTCTTTTGGTGTGATTAGGAGTGCATTTTCTTGGAGAAAACGTTGGGTGATTTTGTCCTGTGAGGTTGTAAACACATGTTCAAAAAACATGCATGAATTTTGCTGACTGAAATTCAGATCGAAGTCGAGATATTGGTCATAATAAGACAACAGTTAATATTGAGATATTTGGACCAAATGATAAAAACAAGAGCTTTGTTTGTAGTAAAATGATGTGGTAAGGAAATGGACAGATGTGAATTTTGATGAAAAAAAAAAAAATAGAGTTGTCTGCGAGCTCGCCAGGATTCGAACCTGGAATCTTCTGATCCGTAGTCAGACGCGTTATCCATTGCGCCACGAGCCCCACACCCATGTAGAGTAGGTTTAAATGGAAAGAGACGTATTGATTGTACCTCCCCCAAAAGACAGCAATTGCAAAGTGAGAGTTATTCTTGTGGGAGTGGTGTAATAAAAACCCTGGAGAATTAACTCAAATGGTACAGCTGTCATTGAGAATGTATGAGGTAGTGGAATCTATGGTGAGTGTAGAGCTTCTGATGATGCACTTAGAAGTAAATGGGGAATTAGCTCAAATGGTAGAGCGCTCGCTTAGCATGTGAGAGGTACCGGGATCGATACCCGGATTCTCCACAGAAATTTTTTGTCTTATTGTCTTAATAGTTGCATGATAACGTAACTGATTGAAATCACTAATTTATCTTGACACAAAAACATGGCTATAAAAGGCAATGTATTATGTCAAGGGGTAATATTTCTGAATTGGCTATGAAAGAAATGGTTGTGTTTTGTACTGATTCCAGATATATGTATCTGTTTGATTCTGTCCCGTCATTGAATGAATTGGAGCAAACTTAAGGCAAGTTGTTTCAGTGTTTGTATGAGGTACAGCAACTGTATTACTGTGATGGTTACTGTTTTTTAAGAATGAGGATTCGGACAATCAAAGAATTGATATTATTTACTTGATATCTATTCTAATGTACACTATTCAATTTCCCCAAAACATAGATATCTCAAGTTTCAAATTTGACAGAGACGTGCAACAATTATAATTGTAAAAGAGATATACATACCATTTTATTGCTATCAGGTTATTTGAATAAATAGGAAAGAAATAGCTGGAAATACTGCCTGTGAAAACATGTTCTAGAGAATGCACCAAGTTGATAGTGGCAGTGTAAAAAATATCTGAGTCGCTTAACTTTAGTGATGCAGGATGATGTACACTGAACATATACATGTTTGAGATTGTCGGCCGGAATAGCTCAGTTGGGAGAGCGTTAGACTGAAGATCTAAAGGTCCCTGGTTCAATCCCGGGTTCCGGCAAAGCCCTGAACACGGCGGCTGACAGTCTTTTGGTGTGATTAGGAGTGCATTTTCTTGGAGAAAACGTTGGGTGATTTTGTCCTGTGAGGTTGTAAACACATGTTCAAAAAACATGCATGAATTTTGCTGACTGAAATTCAGATCGAAGTCGAGATATTGGTCATAATAAGACAACAGTTAATATTGAGATATTTGGACCAAATGATAAAAACAAGAGCTTTGTTTGTAGTAAAATGATGTGGTAAGGAAATGGACAGATGTGAATTTTGATGAAAAAAAAAAAAATAGAGTTGTCTGCGAGCTCGCCAGGATTCGAACCTGGAATCTTCTGATCCGTAGTCAGACGCGTTATCCATTGCGCCACGAGCCCCACACCCATGTAGAGTAGGTTTAAATGGAAAGAGACGTATTGATTGTACCTCCCCCAAAAGACAGCAATTGCAAAGTGAGAGTTATTCTTGTGGGAGTGGTGTAATAAAAACCCTGGAGAATTAACTCAAATGGTACAGCTGTCATTGAGAATGTATGAGGTAGTGGAATCTATGGTGAGTGTAGAGCTTCTGATGATGCACTTAGAAGTAAATGGGGAATTAGCTCAAATGGTAGAGCGCTCGCTTAGCATGTGAGAGGTACCGGGATCGATACCCGGATTCTCCACAGAAATTTTTTGTCTTATTGTCTTAATAGTTGCATGATAACGTAACTGATTGAAATCACTAATTTATCTTGACACAAAAACATGGCTATAAAAGGCAATGTATTATGTCAAGGGGTAATATTTCTGAATTGGCTATGAAAGAAATGGTTGTGTTTTGTACTGATTCCAGATATATGTATCTGTTTGATTCTGTCCCGTCATTGAATGAATTGGAGCAAACTTAAGGCAAGTTGTTTCAGTGTTTGTATGAGGTACAGCAACTGTATTACTGTGATGGTTACTGTTTTTTAAGAATGAGGATTCGGACAATCAAAGAATTGATATTATTTACTTGATATCTATTCTAATGTACACTATTCAATTTCCCCAAAACATAGATATCTCAAGTTTCAAATTTGACAGAGACGTGCAACAATTATAATTGTAAAAGAGATATACATACCATTTTATTGCTATCAGGTTATTTGAATAAATAGGAAAGAAATAGCTGGAAATACTGCCTGTGAAAACATGTTCTAGAGAATGCACCAAGTTGATAGTGGCAGTGTAAAAAATATCTGAGTCGCTTAACTTTAGTGATGCAGGATGATGTACACTGAACATATACATGTTTGAGATTGTCGGCCGGAATAGCTCAGTTGGGAGAGCGTTAGACTGAAGATCTAAAGGTCCCTGGTTCAATCCCGGGTTCCGGCAAAGCCCTGAACACGGCGGCTGACAGTCTTTTGGTGTGATTAGGAGTGCATTTTCTTGGAGAAAACGTTGGGTGATTTTGTCCTGTGAGGTTGTAAACACATGTTCAAAAAACATGCATGAATTTTGCTGACTGAAATTCAGATCGAAGTCGAGATATTGGTCATAATAAGACAACAGTTAATATTGAGATATTTGGACCAAATGATAAAAACAAGAGCTTTGTTTGTAGTAAAATGATGTGGTAAGGAAATGGACAGATGTGAATTTTGATGAAAAAAAAAAAAATAGAGTTGTCTGCGAGCTCGCCAGGATTCGAACCTGGAATCTTCTGATCCGTAGTCAGACGCGTTATCCATTGCGCCACGAGCCCCACACCCATGTAGAGTAGGTTTAAATGGAAAGAGACGTATTGATTGTACCTCCCCCAAAAGACAGCAATTGCAAAGTGAGAGTTATTCTTGTGGGAGTGGTGTAATAAAAACCCTGGAGAATTAACTCAAATGGTACAGCTGTCATTGAGAATGTATGAGGTAGTGGAATCTATGGTGAGTGTAGAGCTTCTGATGATGCACTTAGAAGTAAATGGGGAATTAGCTCAAATGGTAGAGCGCTCGCTTAGCATGTGAGAGGTACCGGGATCGATACCCGGATTCTCCACAGAAATTTTTTGTCTTATTGTCTTAATAGTTGCATGATAACGTAACTGATTGAAATCACTAATTTATCTTGACACAAAAACATGGCTATAAAAGGCAATGTATTATGTCAAGGGGTAATATTTCTGAATTGGCTATGAAAGAAATGGTTGTGTTTTGTACTGATTCCAGATATATGTATCTGTTTGATTCTGTCCCGTCATTGAATGAATTGGAGCAAACTTAAGGCAAGTTGTTTCAGTGTTTGTATGAGGTACAGCAACTGTATTACTGTGATGGTTACTGTTTTTTAAGAATGAGGATTCGGACAATCAAAGAATTGATATTATTTACTTGATATCTATTCTAATGTACACTATTCAATTTCCCCAAAACATAGATATCTCAAGTTTCAAATTTGACAGAGACGTGCAACAATTATAATTGTAAAAGAGATATACATACCATTTTATTGCTATCAGGTTATTTGAATAAATAGGAAAGAAATAGCTGGAAATACTGCCTGTGAAAACATGTTCTAGAGAATGCACCAAGTTGATAGTGGCAGTGTAAAAAATATCTGAGTCGCTTAACTTTAGTGATGCAGGATGATGTACACTGAACATATACATGTTTGAGATTGTCGGCCGGAATAGCTCAGTTGGGAGAGCGTTAGACTGAAGATCTAAAGGTCCCTGGTTCAATCCCGGGTTCCGGCAAAGCCCTGAACACGGCGGCTGACAGTCTTTTGGTGTGATTAGGAGTGCATTTTCTTGGAGAAAACGTTGGGTGATTTTGTCCTGTGAGGTTGTAAACACATGTTCAAAAAACATGCATGAATTTTGCTGACTGAAATTCAGATCGAAGTCGAGATATTGGTCATAATAAGACAACAGTTAATATTGAGATATTTGGACCAAATGATAAAAACAAGAGCTTTGTTTGTAGTAAAATGATGTGGTAAGGAAATGGACAGATGTGAATTTTGATGAAAAAAAAAAATATAGAGTTGTCTGCGAGCTCGCCAGGATTCGAACCTGGAATCTTCTGATCCGTAGTCAGACGCGTTATCCATTGCGCCACGAGCCCCACACCCATGTAGAGTAGGTTTAAATGGAAAGAGACGTATTGATTGTACCTCCCCCAAAAGACAGCAATTGCAAAGTGAGAGTTATTCTTGTGGGAGTGGTGTAATAAAAACCCTGGAGAATTAACTCAAATGGTACAGCTGTCATTGAGAATGTATGAGGTAGTGGAATCTATGGTGAGTGTAGAGCTTCTGATGATGCACTTAGAAGTAAATGGGGAATTAGCTCAAATGGTAGAGCGCTCGCTTAGCATGTGAGAGGTACCGGGATCGATACCCGGATTCTCCACAGAAATTTTTTGTCTTATTGTCTTAATAGTTGCATGATAACGTAACTGATTGAAATCACTAATTTATCTTGACACAAAAACATGGCTATAAAAGGCAATGTATTATGTCAAGGGGTAATATTTCTGAATTGGCTATGAAAGAAATGGTTGTGTTTTGTACTGATTCCAGATATATGTATCTGTTTGATTCTGTCCCGTCATTGAATGAATTGGAGCAAACTTAAGGCAAGTTGTTTCAGTGTTTGTATGAGGTACAGCAACTGTATTACTGTGATGGTTACTGTTTTTTAAGAATGAGGATTCGGACAATCAAAGAATTGATATTATTTACTTGATATCTATTCTAATGTACACTATTCAATTTCCCCAAAACATAGATATCTCAAGTTTCAAATTTGACAGAGACGTGCAACAATTATAATTGTAAAAGAGATATACATACCATTTTATTGCTATCAGGTTATTTGAATAAATAGGAAAGAAATAGCTGGAAATACTGCCTGTGAAAACATGTTCTAGAGAATGCACCAAGTTGATAGTGGCAGTGTAAAAAATATCTGAGTCGCTTAACTTTAGTGATGCAGGATGATGTACACTGAACATATACATGTTTGAGATTGTCGGCCGGAATAGCTCAGTTGGGAGAGCGTTAGACTGAAGATCTAAAGGTCCCTGGTTCAATCCCGGGTTCCGGCAAAGCCCTGAACACGGCGGCTGACAGTCTTTTGGTGTGATTAGGAGTGCATTTTCTTGGAGAAAACGTTGGGTGATTTTGTCCTGTGAGGTTGTAAACACATGTTCAAAAAACATGCATGAATTTTGCTGACTGAAATTCAGATCGAAGTCGAGATATTGGTCATAATAAGACAACAGTTAATATTGAGATATTTGGACCAAATGATAAAAACAAGAGCTTTGTTTGTAGTAAAATGATGTGGTAAGGAAATGGACAGATGTGAATTTTGATGAAAAAAAAAAAATAGAGTTGTCTGCGAGCTCGCCAGGATTCGAACCTGGAATCTTCTGATCCGTAGTCAGACGCGTTATCCATTGCGCCACGAGCCCCACACCCATGTAGAGTAGGTTTAAATGGAAAGAGACGTATTGATTGTACCTCCCCCAAAATTTTGATGAAGAAAACAAAGAGTTGTCTGCGAGCTCGCCAGGATTCGAACCTGGAATCTTCTGATCCGTAGTCAGACGCTTTATCCATTGCGTCACGAGCCCCACCTCCGTGGGAAAGGTTTAAATGGATTAGGGCAAGCAATTGATATTATTTACTTGATATCTCTTCCAATGTTACGGCAACAGAAAAAATATGAAAAAAGAGAATGAAAACATATTAATCATATTAAAAATGTCAAATTGTTAATTCTTTCAAGGTGAAGGATGTTAATTCAAAGATGTCAGAAACGGTGAAAGTAGCCCAGCATAAGGTGGCACAGACTCAACATCAGTCAGAGGTGATGGGAATAGCACAGCAGAGAAGAAGACAAAGATTAGCACAGCTTAACCTCAGTCTACAACATGAGCGACAAAATCATCAGGATGAAGTTGTGAGCTTTGAAGACAAATTGTCCGCACTGACTGCTCAGTTTTTGGAAGCCAAATGTTTCTATAATCAGAACAATATGCAGTTAATGATTGTACAAATATTAGGTGAGACCAGAGGCACAGAAGCTTATCTGAAATGCAATGAAAGAGAGATGGAAGCTTTGACCCAATCTCTACATAAACTAAGTGCCAATACAGGTAATTTTTACAAATATAATATTCTTGGAAGCCTTCTGTGAATGGCCATTATGTGAAGCAAAGCACGCTTAATTTAATTTAGGACCGTTTCGCCCCCAGATTCTCAAGCAAGGTGGTAATTTAAGAGGCAATACGATGTAGTGAACTATTGAAGCTTTTATCGACATTTTTAGGTTTGGGCCCTGCATCATGTGCATGGACCCATTTTATCAAGGTTATGTTTGAGAATATTTATTGTAACCGTTCATGAGATGCATGTGTGACAGAAATAATGTTCCCATAACTGAAATTGGTTATAGAATTTATTGCAAAATGTTGAAATATTTCCTGAGAACAAGATGGCAAGAGAAATGTTCAGAACCACATAACTTAATGTATGGGGTCCTGTTTGTGGCGATATTATAATTAATGTGATAGGCATATGAACAGATGACCTGCAGTTTAAGGATACAAAGTTATTTGTCTTCCATAACACAATATCTTGTTGAAAAATTGTGACAAATGGATGTCTGGATGAAAATTGCCAAACTAACCATATTGTCTCTTCAGATGGGTTTTCTTTCTGATGGGTAACCTTAATTATAAGTCATTCGGACACATTTTAAAATTTATGTAGTGTTGCCGATTGGTGATTGGAGAAAACCAAATTTTGTGCTTATGATTTTCAAAATAAAGGCTTTTAACCAGAAATAATTTTAAAAAGTAAGCATATTGCCATTCTGGGAGACTGATGAATGAAAATTGTCAATGAATATTTTTTCATTATCATCTTTCGGTAGGATTTAAATTTGAATAATGTTATTTGTAAAATTATTTAAGAGAAAAAAACATTTTAAAATAGTTATGATTAAAAGGATAATAATTGAGATTATTTCATTTTTATTTCTATAAAAAAACAAATTTGATCTGCTCTACTTCCCATTTACCTCTTTATGGCCATTTGTTTTTCTTCAATTCATATATTGTTAGAATGCCTGTATCATTTGATTTTGTTTCAATTCAGAATTGGAAGATGGCCAAAGTAGTTTGCCCGTTGATGAGCAGTGCTTCCTGGTGGAAATATTCGAAAGTGAGAACCAAACTGTTCAGGAAAAACTCAACATCTTGAAGAAAGATCACTACAAACTGTCTGATACTATAAGGGAACTTGAACAATAGTGATGCTTTGAACTCAACATGTACACAGGTTTCCCCATTATCAAGGTCTCATCATACTTTTGATGAGTGACTTCTGTTTATAAAGCAAAATTATCTATCTTGTTTGTGGCAAATAGGTGAGTGCTTAGGAATAAAATTTGGTGTAAAATCACAATTTTTTTTATTCTGATTCATCTTATTCTTTCCCGGATGACCGGGTTACAATGCTAAATAGTTACATTAATAAATAGCTCAAAACTTTTCATAACCAAATAAATGGTGTTCTATACGATATCTTGATGTGGGACATTTCATATACACAGTTTAACTTTTGAGATGCGGCTTGGTATCGTCCAAAAGGAAATAATACTTCCTGTGAATGCTTCCTCACAACATTCATCCCTTTAATCTAGCAAATTCTTCATTCCTACACGAGCTTGTTATCATTAGTAATCTAGGATGTCCAGATGCTACATTTATAAGTAGTTTTCCCAATAAATGCTAAATTCAATATGTGACATGTAAAATAACAAATTGCAAATTAACAAATTACAGGTTGATATTCAGAGATGAAATTAAGAATTACTAAGATAATTGGTATTAAAATCCTGCATTTTACAACATGTTCCCACACGAAAAAAAACCACGTGGACATTCGGTTGAAATCTCAGAAAGTTTATTTTTCAAAGAAATGATTAAATCTTCAGATCTGCTTTACCACGTAGTTTCTGGCGTCAGTAAACCACGTGAATATTAGGTATATACATAGTTGTCGAATGCAGGTATGTTATTGACCACCCTGATAATAGATTTTTTTCAAACTGAATAAAAATAATCATATTGAAAAGGGAGTGTTAAGTTACAACTTCTGAATCGTTTTAAACAAGAATGCCTAACTAACTTTCATGGCCCACATTTTAGCTGTTTGAAAAAACAGAGTTGGTCAGAATTAGTACTGAAAAGTAGTCGCTAATCGTGGACAAAAGATTAAATATGTCAACTGGAGACCCAGGGTCTTCTGGTATTGATTTACCATGAGGGTATGCGCCATAAGGAAGTGATTCATCTGTTTTAATTTCCTTTGATAAATGGAAATTTACGTAATTAACTTTGATATTACAGAAATTACAACTCAAGCTTTGATGTTCGTAAATTGTATTTGTTATTATAACCTGAAGAACTGACTCCAACACCCACGAGACAAAACATATTTCAATGGTTTTATTCACCCAGTTCCAAATCAAATTAATTCAAATTCAGTGTCATTACACTAAAATGTATATATAACATCTTATGGCAATCCCCCAGCCCTACTACCTTAATACCCTTCCCTTTTCAAAGCATTCATTAAATGAGGTTTTCAATCACTTTTTCCTTGCATAATATAAATGTTTATATACGAATCTCAAATGTTATTACCCATCATATTTCCCCTACATAAATTTCTGTGCCATTTGAAAGTTGATGAGTCTTCTAAAATCCAAATCATCCATTGCACACTTTGTCAAAAGATTTTGTATTGCTGACCAGTGATCTAGTGCAAACACCTGCTTAGTTTTACCTTGGAGTAATTATGAATGGAGGAGGCATGGCCAATGCCCCCCTCTAATTTCCAACAACCCCATCAATTCCAACAACACATATATCAATCCCCAACAAGTGATTGAAGTGTACTGAAGATATTTGATAAATCAGATCTATCTTATATGTTATATTTATCTAGAAATATGGCTGTATTCTATAAAGGAGAAGATTTGAACAAATCTATTTGTGTGTCCATCAATTCCAACAATTCCATCTATTCCATGAACCAATATAATTCAATATTGATCATACCTTCAGTAAGTATTCTATGTACAGACCTGCACAGTCCATAAGCTCTGTACATTTTCCTACACATATCTGGTAAACCCCATATTTCTAGAAATGAGAAGAATCGGATGTATCTGAACAATTCCATCTTTGGCTACTTCTTATAAATTCCAACAATTCTATCAATCCCATCTATAGCATGTCCTGTCCTTCTGTCTTGATAAACTGAAAGAAACCCATCTATCTGAACTTTCTTCACATATATCAAACCACCCTGCTAATCTATTGATGGTGTTAATGAGGCCCACCTATGGTGAGGTGTGGAATTAATGACTTTATTGTTTCTATCAACCATTTCAATCAGCCCCCTTGTAATCAGAATCAGATGAATTAGAATTAATGCATGTCTATTTGTAATCTACCCCTTGACTGTTACCATCCTTTATCAACCTTTTTTATGCTGTGGGGGTCTATCAGGAAGAGGGATGAAGCTCAGTCAAATCTACTTCATACACTTATCAGAAAAGCATGAACGACTTAGTGGATTCCTTCATGTCTGCATGTCCCCCTACAAAAAATGGGATGTGTCTGGACAATACACTGTAACTAGTATAAGCATGTTTTCTATAAATTTATTTTCATAAATGGTTGGAAATGATGTTAAGATGAATCATATTTTATCCAATATCTAAATCGACCAACTCATATTGCTCAAAAGATCAAGAATTCATTTGTGGAATGATAGTCCTGTCTTCTGTATGTGTTAATTGGTATTATGTCATGCCACCTGGGGTACCCACATCTACCCTCTGACCTTCCCTCTGCTCTTACATACATCACCCAGCTTGTGGTCAATGGTCTGTCAGAGCAAGATATATTCCTGCACTTTGAGGACATGGTCTCACATCAAAGCATAACAGTGTAAACATTATGTAATAGTAAACAAAGGACAGGGTGTTCCTCTGACTAAGATGGCACAGATACAATGTTAGCTAGAAATCTGCACATCCCTACAGCACACAAATTGATGTCTGCAGAGTTGTACTTCTTTAGTTTTTATTCAAATTGATCATGATTGATTGATAAAGTTGACTATCTTTACTTTAAGTTGTCAAGACATAAACTAATGATCCTGGTAATATATCAGACGTGTTGAGCAGAATAAGAGTCTGTCACCAGCAGGTCAATTGTGGGATGCATGTTAGTACTACCATGACTACAAGAAGTAGTTACCCACATGATTATCTTGCATGGGAAATTTAGACAAAAGATTGAAGGTGGTGTTATTAAAAGTTAGATGTGTTTTGAATGCCTTCACAGCAAGGTGGTTTCATGCCCCTGTGCCAGAGATGACAATCAGCCCCTTGTCTGATATTATCAACACCTCATGAGGTTTTGATATCATGTTTACCCACTTCCAGAATTTGCCACCTCCAGATATATATTGCTCTCAATTTCTGACCATCTTTTCTGCCAACATCCCAGTATAATTTTGTGACAATTAGAATTTTGATGAAAGCATGAAATATCTCTATCATTATCATTATTCAACTTTTTTTCATGGATTTACCATTTTCAAAAGAAAGAAACTTAAATGTATTAATAGATATGCTAATAATTATGTGATTTCTAGAGATAGTTTTCCAAAAAAGATTTGTATATTGCAAAATATTGTGTCAAAGAAATAAAGTAAAAATCATCTTGATGAGATGATCAATGTATAAGTTATAATAACAGTAACATTTTAAGATCAAAATGTGTACAAAATATCACCAAGTGACAAAGCAATCTGATATCATTCGGCATCATTGTAGTGTCCATGATGGTGGAGCATCTGTCACACCTCACAAATTGCAAAGAGCCTATATCAATTTTATAGGGTCTTTTCTGAATGTGTAATCACAACATTTGACAAGGTGGTGTGGGTCACAGAAGGTTTGGTTATGGCATGGTCTTATCAGTCTAAATAATTACATGCATCACATAACTTGAAAGACCTTAAATGCAGTGCTTGATTCTATGTGATGAAGTACTAATTCTATGTGATGAACTGATGACTTTATTGCCCCATTTAGCCGCATGACATGATGTGTTCTGTAGAATGTAAGTCAATCCACATTCAATTGATGGGATAGATATACATATTGTTGGAAAGATGGGATTGATGGTGAATTGCTTGGGCCTTTGGCCATGGATGTTATAACGGCTGTTATTTCAGCTATAGCAACGCATTGTTTCACACAATGGATTCAAAATCCTTTGATCCTATCATAGTTGCCGACTTCAGAACAGTGAAAAATTGAAGATTCATATTTAAAAAAAATAAATTGGCCAAAGTTTTATTGAAGTATTATACCACATTTTGGTTTATTTTTTTAAAAGAAAAAATCAGAATAGTTCCTCTTATGAAGCTTATAATACCATCCACTCAAAATTACTTCAAATAAATCTGTTCATTTCTATTCAGATTTCTTCAATATTAGATATTATGAAAAAAAGAAAAATGCATATTCTAAATCTTTTATTTTTTATACATGTTTATGAAAAAATCATAATTCATATTCATATTGCTTTTTATAAACTTTTAAAACAAAATATTGTTAATTATACCTCAGTTATGCGCGGGTTGACGAGATTTCCAATGAATACAACCATGCCGTATCCGTCTTGGAGTATTTGGGTTGTGCGAACTATTTTCCGTCGGCCATCTTTGATGGCTGTACTAGACTGGTCTCCCGCCGAGTGTCAAGAACATCATGCTTACACAGAGGGTGGCAACCAGTCTATGGCTGTACGCACTATTTTCGGGTCACGTGACGGGGTCAAATGAGGTGGTGTATTCATGCGCTTTATTTACAATTGTAAAAAAAGGTAAATTTATTTATAACGGCGCATAAATTGGCATGGCTATAATTGGCAGGGCTACATTTTCTGATAGTATTTATTACACTGAACAACTTATTTTTCCAATACATGCACCAATAATTAAAAATAAACTTTAAAGACAAAAATAACAAAAAAGTACATGATTTCCCGGTAATCTGAGAGGAAAATGGAAATTTTAATCATTTTCATAAATATGATATGAATTTGAAAATCTCGTCAGAAAATCGTCAATACTTGGAGCAGAGAAATAAAATTTATATCCCCATAATCTGCATAAATAAACAAATATTTCATTCGCGATATGTGTAGCTCTAAATTGTAGTTTTGATAACTTAAAATAGTTCTGAAAAAAAATTACGTCAAAACTTTCATATCTTGCACCTATATGGCGTCATTATAACAATAGCCATGGCGGCATCTATGATATCCCCTTTGATCTTTCGCCGTCACCCCTCCATTCTTTATTACTCCAAGGTTTTACCTTGGAGTAATTATGAATGGAGGCGTGACGGCCATTATAGGAGCTATGGCGTCATGGCAACACATTGTTTTACACAATGGATTTAGAATGCTTTGATCCTATCATAGTTGCCGACATCAGAACAGTGGAAAATATAACATTTATATGTTTAAAAAATAAATTGGCAAAAGTCTCATTAAAATCTTATACCACATTTAAGTGTCTTTTTTATGAAGAAAATTCAGAATAGTTGCTGTTTTGTGGCTTACAATACAATCCACTCAAAATTACTTCAAATAAATCTGTTCATATCTGTTCTGTTTGCTTCAATAATATTTTGAAAAAAGGAAAAATGCATATTCTAAACCTTTTATTTTTTTATACGTTTAGAAAAATCATGTCACTACTCATGTTACTTTGTAAAAACTTTTAAAAGAAATATTATTTATGATATAGCATTTATAAAATTCCTTTTACATTTTGTTGTTTTTTTGTTGTTGTTGATTTTAAATGATGACATGTCAATTTATTTCTGATGGTGCATATATTGGCAGGGATATAAATTACATTTTCTAATAGTAATTTTTTCACTGAACAACATATATATTTTTCTAACCTGCCAATATATGTGCTCATAACTAAAACTCAACTGGAATGAAAAAATAACAATAAAACACGTGGTTCTATCAGTATTGTTGTAGCAGCAATTTTTAATTTTTAGCATATTGTCATAACTTTGATATGATTTCATAAATCTTTTCATAAAATCGTCCAAAATTGGTGCAGAGAAATAAAATTTATACCTCCATAATCAGTGAAACAAGGAGAACATTTCATTCGCGATATGTATAGCTCTAAATTGTAGTTTTGGTGAGGCAAAATTGGATTGAAAAAGAATTACGTCAAAACGTTTTCATCTTGCACCTATATGGCGTCATCATAACAATGGGCAAGGCGGCAACTATGATGTCCCTTTTGATTTTGCGACGTTGCACCTCCATACATTATTACTCCAAGGAGTAATTATGAATGGAGGCATGACGGCCGTTATATGAGTTATGGCGTCATGGCAACGCATTGCTTTACACAATAGATTTAAAATCATAGTTGCCGACTTCAGAATGATGGGAAATTTAATATCTATATTTTTAAATATTAAACTAACCAATATTTTAATGGTTTTTCATAACACACTCTGAATTTTTTTTAATTTTTAAACAAAAAGTCATAATAGTTGTTCTTTTAATGATTACAAACCATCCACTCTAAATGACTAAAATAAGATCTGTTGATTTCTGGTATGATTGCTTCAATTACAATTGTTTGAAAAAAAAAGAAAAATAAATATTCCAAACCTTTTATTTTTTATACATGTTTTTAAAAAATATTTCTCTATCCATATTACTTTTTTGAAACTTTTAAAATAAAATATTGTTTATGATATAGCATTAAGAAATTCCTGATGCAGTTTTTTTATTGTTCATACTTGATTGATTCGAAATGATGACATAACATTTTATAAGACAAAGTATCTACGACGGCGCATATATTGGCAGGGATATAAGTTACATTTTCTGATAGTATTTTTTCACTGAATAACGTGGTATATTTTTCTAAACTGCCAAAATATGCGCCTATAATTAAAAATAAACTGGAAAGACAAAAATAACAATAAAATATGTGATTTCCTGATAATCTGAGCGTAAAATGGAATTTTTTTAAACTCATTTTCATAACATTGATATGAATGTACAAATCTCGTCATAAAATCGTCTGAACTTGGAGCAGAGAAATAAAATTTATATCCCCATAATCTGTATGAAAAAACAAACATTTCATTTGTGATATGTATAGCTCTAAATTGTGGTTTTGGTGGCTTTAAGTACATCTGGAAAAAAAAATATGTCAAAACTTTCATATCTTGCACCTATATGGCGTCATCATAACAATGGCCAGGGCGGCAACTATGATGTCCCTTTTGATCTTGCGACGTTGCGCCTCCATTCATAATTACTCCAAGGTTTTACCTTAGAGTATAATGAATGGAGTTGTAACGTTGTGGCTTGTGTGCATGACGTCATAGCAACCCATTGTGACAAACAATGGGATACAATGTTACAAACAATGGGATAGTTTCTCTTTGAAGTGATGTGCGTTACTGCCAATATTTGAGTTATTTTTGAGTTTTTGAATTTGAAAGAAAGAATCATCATTTCATAATGAATAGGTTTTGGGGAATCTTATGTGAAATTTTGGATATTTTTAACTGAATAGGCTATTTCCGACAAGCCCTTGAAGTTCATATGTACATAGACATTTTTCAAGAAGTACAAAGCCTATAGAAAAAATATTGGCACAAAATTGAATAACGTCACGTTCTTCAAGTTTTCTGCTCATACTGGCTGTACTCGTTTGACCACCAGATGGTATACAAGCATGTGACCTCTACTGTGGTCTGTCAGGGTGTTAGTCCTGTATTAATGGACAAACATTAATGGACAAACAGGCCTCTGTTAGCTAAATCACTCCATTGTCCCAATCTGAAGGTGCCCCATTGTTTGTAAAACCTTGGAGTACAATGAATGGAATTGTGATGCCATGAGATCAAAGGTGCAATGTGCGTTACCGCCAAACCATTGTGTCTTATGATGCCATATGAGCCAAAAACTTGAAGAATCTGACGTTATTCAAATCAACTTTATGACAATTTTGACTCATCATCGAAGCATTTAGACCAAAACATATCGCAAGTGAAATATTCGACTCGCTCCACTGATTATGGAGATATAAATTTTATTTCTCTATTCCGAGAGTAAACAATTCTACAACATTTTAGAAACGTCCATGTCAGGAATTTCCACACTACCCGCCCAACCCACAAAGAGCTCAATACAAATACATTGATTTACTCATCCTTCTTTTGGGATTCCAGCCAGTAGAGAGTTACCATAGTCCAGTGTAGAAGTAATAAAGGAATGTGCTAGCGTATTTGTGGTCTTCTCATCTAAACAACCCCGTATTCTAACATGGAAATAGCCATTTTTACATATTTTCTTGATTTGTTGTTTCATAGATAATTCTTGATCTAGGATTACACCCAGATCCTTGACGTTGGATGATCTGAGAATATCAGATTGTCCAACTATTATTTTTTCAGGGATATTTTTATTTTTCAGGATTGAATGTTTTTCACGGATAAGCATCTCAGTTTTCCCATCATTAATTTTCATTTTATTTTCCAGCAAGAATCTTCTTATTTTCCTTATGCATTCTTCCATTTCTTTTGTAGATTTTTCCATTTCCTCAGTGGATGTAGGGTCGAAGGTGATATAGAGCTGGGTGTCATCCACATAGAGATGATGTCTTAAACCATACTGCTCTATCAAATCAGCCAGTGGCTCCATGTATGTTGTGAATAAGATGGGGCCCAGTACAGAACCTTGTGGAATGCCATAATTCATACTCATATTTTCAGATTTTTTACAATCAATATTAACACATTGCTTCCTGTTAGAAAATATGATTTGAACCATTTCAGTGCAGTACCTCCAATGCCACATCTTTTTTCTAACCGGTTTAATAATAGTCTGTGGTCAATGGTGTCAAAAGCCGCCCAGAGGTCAAGTAATATTATCATTACTGCTTTATTATCATCAATGTCTGATTAATAAATCATTCTGAACCTTAGGTGAAGCAGTTTCAGTGCTATGGAATTCCTTGTACGCTGATTGGAACATGCTTCGAATGTCATTTTTCACCAAATGGGCAACGAATTGTTTCGCTACAGCCCTTTCAATAAGTTTTTATAAATATGCTCAATTAGAAACAGGTCTATAATTTTTCTTAATTAATTCTAGACTCAGTTTTTTTATCAAAGGTCTGATAATTGCCTCTTTAAGGTTATCAGGCATGTTTCCTAAAGTAATGGATTTATTTATAATTTCAGTTATTAATGGAAGCAGATGGACCATACATTCATTCAATAGCCATGCGGGGATGGGCTCAAGCTCACAAGACTTCTTTGCTGCTTTTTTTAGTATTTTTTTAACATCTTCACCAGTCAGTGGTTCAAATTTATTTCATAATGAATAGGTTTTGGGGAATCTTATCATGAAATTTTGAATATTTTTAACTGAATGGGCTATTCTCAACAAGCCCTTAAATATGTACATAGACATTTTTGAAGAACTACAATGCCTATAGAAAAATAAACTATAAATATAGAAGGATGAGATTTTCACAATTTGAATAGTATGTTTAAAAAAAATGCCATAATTGTTTATCAATATTTTTTAAAACCAATATACAATTTTTGTAAAAAAAGAAGTGTTTTTTTAAAAAACAGCAAGCTTTTTTTGTGAGAAAATCAGATTTTTGGGGGTAAAAATGTTGCATCAATGTGAAATCACCTTGCTCAGCAAATGCTATGTGAATGGACTGGACGCATACATTGGCAGATTTGAAAATAATATCAAAAGAAAGATGTTTTCCCAATTACAGTGATGAAAGTCTTCAGGAAATAACCTGAAATCAGGTTTTTTTCTTCAAATGTGAAATTCAAAATGGTCTGGAGTCCAAAAATGACATTTCTGAAAGGGGGTAGGGGTATCTTCAGGTTAATTTTTAAAGGTTTCAGGTTATTTCTCGAATGCTGACTTTCATCACTGCAAAAAAAAAAAAATGGTACATTGTACAGGCCTGCCAATGGATGTGTTGATGGTGTAAAGTAAATATGAACGTTGTGCTAGTTGACAGAATTGTGTGATATTTCAAGTAAATCAATGCATTTGTATTGAACTCTTTGCAGCTTGGGCGGGTGGTGTGGAAAACTGTGATATGGACGTTTCTAAAACGCTGTAGAATTGTCTCTACTTGGAATAGAGAAATTTACATCTCCATAATCAGTGGAAAAAGTAAAACATTTCACTCGCGATATGTTTTGATCTAAATACTGTCTATGATGAGTCAAAAGTGTCATAGAGTTGAATAACATCAGACTCTTCAAGTTTTCGGCTCATATGGCGTCATAAGACACAATGGTTTGGTGGTAACGCACATTGCACCTTTGATCTCATGGCGTCACAATTCCATCCATTGTACTCCAAGGTTTTACAAACGATGGGGCACCTTCAGATTGGGACAATGGAGTGATTTAGCTAACAGAGGCCTGTTTGTCCATTAATGTTTGTCCATTAATACAGGCCTAACACACTGACAGACCACAGTAGAGGTCACATGCTTGTATACATATGACTATCTGGTGGTCAAACGAGTACAGCCAGTACTTGGCACTTTCAGCAAAATACAATAACCAAAGTCGGTGTATTTTGGATGATTTTTGGGACATAGTTTGCTTGTATCGTAGTTTCATTGCCACATTTTTTAAGCATACCCCAAACCTCTGTAAAATTGCCTGTGACCTGTGTGATTTCATTAATGCTATAAAATAATATCCCTTATTAGTAACAGAACCTAAGAGAAACGTTCACCCATATGTCACCCAGCCACACTGTAAAAGTACTGCATAGATATTAGGACTTCTCGAGTAAAGGAATGAAAAGATGATGTACCACTCCATAAAATTGGTATAACACATGCATTTGGGTATTGGATTTAAATTGGATAATAACTTAATGCTGTTGGATATTGTGATTTAGGTGGGAAGCATGCCAAGCAAGATCAGAGTACAATGCTGTAGTGGAAGCAGTGAGCTGGGGCCCAAAGTATACTTCATTTTCCTTCTTCATCAGCCCCCTGCTAAGCATTTCCATTGCTGTGCTCAGGATCCCTCCCACTGTTGTTGTTGTTGTCCGTATGGGTGTAAGGCCTGTACCAATGAACGAACACTAATGGACAAACAGGCCTTTCAAAACAATTCACTCTGGTGTCTCAATATGAAATTGCCCCACTGTTAACAAACCTTTAATACGTAGGGCATGATTACTCCATCTTACTTCAAATCTTCGATCTGAGCATGTATTCAGATCCTAAACCATACCTTACAATATCTGTTTCCAAGACTGAAGTATTTTCGATTTTGTCACCATGCTCAGTATTGTATACAATGTATGTGCTCTGACTTGAAGTATGCAATTGAGTTTTGTGATGTCATGTTTCCATTGTTGACTAAATACTTTCATGACTTCATATTCAAATGAGAAAATAAAGGTCTAAAATATGGGAGAACAACAGGGACTGGGAAAGGGGGATCACTTTGTATTACATAAAAAAACTTTCAAATGTGGCAGGGAATGTATCTGCATGCAATTCTATACACCTTATTTTGATAAAGCACATATTGTTCACTATTTCATAAGTCACACTTTGGAGAATTACTTGGGCTTGAAGTCAGTCTCTGAGCTGTCTCAGAATCTGAACATGAAAACTCGGAGTCTAAGCATAAAAAGGTCTGAGAACATTGGAAAAATCCAAAAACCTTAGATCTGAATAAATACTCAGAATTTGATCATGAAATTTAAAGAAAACTTAGAGATCTCAAGTTTCCTTATCAAGTAAAGGAATATTTTTATTTGAATCTTCAAGTGACCCAATCTTTCAAAAATATCTTACAGAAATACCTGTAATCAAACCATAGATGATTGGTATACATTACAGTACTGCCACATGTTACATGCAATGTATAAACATATTCACCTGGTGCAAATATACAGTACGATCCTCATTCCAGTTATTTATAAAACATGTGATTTCACTCATTCTTAACACCATATGAAAAATTGTAGATACAGATTTAAAAAGAACTTCAAATGCATGATAAAATCTCTATGTTCGTGAATCATATTTTGCATATTAATAAAGTATAACATTGGAAAGAAAATATCTGGTATGACATACAGCTGTCACTGATATTTTCATAGAAATTGTGGATACATTGATAGACTTTATCATTTCCTTCACAGCACAGCCCAAATTTCTGATAGTATTGTTCTTTAATGAAGGAAGTAGATTCAAAATAAGATATCAGGTCAGAAAAAAATATTTTGATTCTGGTCCTAGCTGTGGTGCTGAACCATAATTGCAGCTTAGCCGAGTGATATAATGTCATATTAATCTGGGTAGCAAGTCTTAATGAATCCAGGTGATTTCTTTATATAATGCCCAGATCAATACTCATATTCAATCAGATATCACCCCCTACAGGTCAAATCATGGACAACAGAACAATTAAATGAAATTGATATGCCAAATTTTGGGAACCATCCAATCTGATTTGACCTAATACATATTGTCATAATGTACTACTCTAATAGCAATTGATTAACCTGATTAACCTTTCATGAATGACAGTGACTTGATTAACATCTCATAAATATGTTATAGAGTCATCATCTCCCACACTAATGTCATTTGCGGAATACGTATGATTCACTGTGATGTAGTGTACATCACTGTAGTACAGTGTCTGTTGAAGCGATGTAGTTTTTCACCATGGAGAATGTCATCGCTGGGTATGCTCGTTTTGTTAGCTCAAATTCAGTCACATCTTCTCTCCCACTGGCCCTGCAAATAATGATCATGACCGTGTTTCCTTTTGTCCATACAAAAGTGAGCGTGTGCGCAATGCGTCATGCTCTGCATTTCTTCTTTGTGAACGCTGGGTAAATATATTGTTGCTTGGGTCATATGGGTTTTACTTGAATTGGGCAGAATTATTTTTTTTTAATATATGATATCATTAACTTTATATTTCTTATGATATAACAAACTTTGATTCGTCGATAGAAATGAAGGGCAAACCAGTTGTTTCCAACAAGTCCATCAACATTTATTTTGTTGCCAATTTATATCCAACAATTTGCAATCTGAAGAGTATCTATGTGATCTGGCAATGATGGATCAAAAATAAATTGCTGCTCTCTAACAAGTAAAAATAATTTCACATTTTCTTGTCATTAAGTGCAATGTTCACCATCTTGATATTATTATTATTATTATTATTATTATTATTATTATTATTATTATTATTATTATTATTATTATTATTATTATTATTATTATTATTATTATTATTATTATAATTATTATTATTATTATTATTATTATTATTATCATCATCATCATCATCATCATCATCATCATCATCATCATCATCATCATCATCATCATCATCATTATTATTATTATCATTATTATTATCATGAAAAACAGGGCACTGCTATTTACATATTTACAATACCTCTTATGAGGTATTGATATTTATACTTGCACACGAAAAATGGAGAATAAGGATAATTCAAATTGCAATGGAGACCTCCTGACGTTGCGAGCAAGGTAAACACAGTTGCGTGAGGCTGCGAGATGCACATTTCTTTCAATACTAAATATTATACATACAAATGACCACAGTTTCGTCAATAATTGGAATAAAAAGGTGATTTAACTCCCAGTGAAATCGCATTGACGTTGCGAGCTAGGCAAACACAGTTGCGTGAGGGAGGCTCTGAGATGCACATTTCTATCAAAAGAGCACAGTTACGTCAGTAATTGGAGTCCTAGTTCAAACGGAGCAGCGGATGCCCCGTATGAATTAATTAATGTAATTAATGACTACTACTACTACTACTACTACTACTACTACTACTACTACTACTACTACTACTACTAATAATAATAATAATAATAATAATAATAATAATACTAATACTAATAATAATAATAATAATAATAATAATAATAATAATAATAATAATAATAATAATAATAATAATAATAATAATGATAATAATAATAATAAAAGTAGGCAGCGTATCTTTTCATGCTGTGAACATACACTTACACACACGCTCACGGACCAAAGGAAATACGGCCTATAGCATTAGCTTATACCAATACTTATCATATTTTCATAATTGCTATCTTTCAATACAAAAAGTTTAACAAGTTGATTGGCCACATTGTACCATATACAATGGTATGCATGAATCAAATATCATAAAACAGTTTTTGATGATAAGATGAAGCCATAAAATGACCATGCCTGAATATATTTGATCATATTTGTGTGACCAAATATGCTTTTGTTCCAAATGCTAATATTATGTTACCTTATGTTATATTAAAACACAAATGTTTTCCTATGTATTAAGGGCACAGGACAAATTACATAAAGTTTTTGAGCAAAAAAATAGTGTCCTATATTTCTCTCATAAAGTGTAAAAAACACCAATGATCATATGATTTTATTATTTTTTTGCATTTTTGTCAATTGAATAAATTGTTCATTGGTACTTGGAATTGTGAATAAATAAAATAATATATATATACTTGTAGAGTGTGCTCATCGAATAACTCTTCCAATTAAGTATTGCGTGATCTCTTCCCTCAGTGCCCTTCACAATGAATACCTCAAAAACAGCATGTTTAATTCAATTATTATCATATATGGTGCTTTATTTTCAAATTTGACCATACCTACCACATTACCTACCACATTAAAAGTGATACTATTCATTCAACTTTTATAATTTTTTATTCATTCAGCGATAACAGCCGATTCATGGCATTTTCAAGGTCATTTTCAGCACCTATATTTTTTTTCTAGCCAACCAATGGTTATCATTTTATCATGAATCATGAAATATATTTTTTTCCTTATGAAGTAATCTCAATATTCCTTCAAATTATGGCTTGAAAATGAGTTGCACATGTGACTTTCTGTAGTTCAATTCCTTGTCCAACTTCTGACATATTAACATACAAATAAGGTAACTTGTCTCAAGAGGGTGTTCTGCACCTATGAGATATTCTTTTGCAGATCACCCTCTGCCGAACTACTTTTGCAGATCACCCCTCTGCCGAACTACTTTCGTAGATCACCCCTCTGCCGAACTACTTTCGTAGATCACCCCTCTGCTGAACTACTTTCGTAGATCACCCCTCTGCTGAACTACTTTCGTAGATCACCCCTCTGCCGAACTACTTTCGTAGATCACCCCTCTGCTGAACTACTTTCGTAGATCACCCCTCTGCTGAACTACTTTCGTAGATCACCCATGTGCCGAACTAATTTTGCAGATTATCCCTGGTCCAAAGAACAAGTGAGATCCTTTCACCAGAACCATATATTTGCTTTGAATATATTGGACATCAAACCAAAACTTTTACATGAACCCATGTTCTTGTCTTTATTTCATACTAACTACCACAGATGGTTTATATTTGAAGCAAACCAGTCTAAACATTGTAAGAAGTATGGAACTATGTTGTTATGTGGCCTCACAATATAGAGTGGTGCTTTGCCCACCTCTAAATGACGTCATTACGTTATATAATATATTTTGTAATGAAGTCAATGAGCATGACATCATTCAAAAGGGGCATAGCATTGTTTATATTGTTCGACACACAACATAGATCCGCACTTGTTGCAATGTTTGCCACACTGTTTTGGACATAACATAGGTTGAGCAGTAACTTATCTGCAGTCGATAAGTATGAGATAAAGACAAGAACATGGAGTGAAGTGAAGTGTTCAGACTGACAGATCTCTCGTTGGTTCTGGTGGAAGGATCTCGCTGGATCACTCAAGTTGGTTCTGGTGGAGGGATCTCGCTAGTCCTTCAGACTCTAGATATCCTTCCACCAGAACCAACTTGAGAGATCTGTCAGCCTGAACACTACACTCACATGTTCTTGCCTTAATATTATGCTCTCTTTGGAAATAATGATAAGTTTTTTCTACTGGATTATAACAAATTAGAGCTCAGTGGAATGAATACGAGAAAAGGAAGTTTTTTTAGGAGATATTCTGACTATGTGTGTGCATAGTATTCTCGGGTGTAAAAGAGCGAATAACTACAGTGAAGAATGTCAGATCAGGGTTCCCACGCAGTCGGGATGGTTGGGAAAAGTCGGGTATCTGGTCGGGTCGGGATCCCAACCTAAAAAAGTCGGGAAATCATTACACAAAATTGGGGAAATTAAAAAAGATTACAATGCAAAACTAAATGAAATCATTCAGCAATTTTCTCGAGACATTGGCACTGCTACCATTCAAGTTTGGCGGCCATATTACATTTTGAAACATAAGACACTAATAACTGTCCCATATACATTTAAGGACAGTAAACCACCTCGCAGGTGCCCGTATGCTGTGGCCAGAATTCCGGTTACACATCATTGGAAATATGTGGTCGTTGTTTGGGGTGTCCTTATTCTATATTTATGAAAACCAATCAGAGAAATCCCCCCAAAAATAGTGACGTTATTCGCCCGCTGCACAAACCCATTGCAACGAGAGGTCCTTGATAGTCCTAATATAGATGTTTGGACTAGCATAGTCTATTGAAACATAAATACAAAGTGTAAGGGATCCATCACTGCACAATATATTAACATTCTCATGGAAATGAATATGCTGTGGTGATACTGTAATCGTTTTCGCACCAAATATAAGAGCTTCTCCCCATCACTTCCACTTTCCATGATCATTGATGATGGTGGCCTCGTATTGCATATGTGCACTTTGGCGTTGTTGAACTAACATTTTTTTGTCTTTTGGATACACTACATTTACGAAACAGGGGCGGACTACTGTGGACATCTTTGTTCTCTGTATCAAGTCATTATTATACAAATATTTGCTATGTTTGCAAAAAAAAACTATATGTTCATACCAGCTTCTAAAAATCTTTATAACAGGTCTGGAAATGGGCATGAAAAGTCAGTAAAAGGTCAGCAAAAAGTCGTGATTTTCAAAAGTCCTGATGAGTGGGAACCCTGTTAGATTTGTTGAAAGACAGAATGGTATTCATCATGGTAGATTATGTAGTGATTATATATTTACTTAAACTTCTGTACAAAGAAAAAAGTAAAATAAATCTACCTTTGCATGTTTTATTGATATGAAAAAGGTTTTTGACTGGGTTAAAGTATGTCAACATTATACAAATAAACTCACTCTTAAGCTCTCTTAATTTTTCAACAGTTCATTCCCAATTTCTTACATTGGTTTCCAATATATAATATGCTATGTTTTGAGAAAGAAATATAAAAGCTTGATGTAGTCCAACTCTTTATTCATGCCAAGTTATGATAGCATAAGAGGGAATTGTCATGAAGAAACTTTGTTTTGGCAGGGGACAATAAATTGAGGTTAATTGCTGGCCATTTTCGTGTGACCATAGGAATCTAAAAACCATGGTAGGGCAAAAAGAGGCTTTTCCTGTAAAAACTACTCATACCTTCGGATATAATATGTTTTGGAATAATGTTCATGTTTTTACATAACTTTATAGGTGAAATGAATCCATGCGAAAAATCTAGTAAAAGTCATCTATCATAATCATGACAAATTTAAATAAAAAAGTTACAGAATATGTTCTTGTGCTCAGGAATTGTATCGAAGAATTATAAGAATAATTTTTTTTCTATACTTACCAAGTTAAATATTTGCTCTGAATTTTTCTGCTTGTATTTGTAGCCAGTATTGGTATTGTAGTTCATATGACCACGTTTCATCACTGCGGTCACCTGTACAAGGAAAACAAAATTAAACGGCAACCAGATTGCAAAATATCTTGTTGTGTTGTACAATTTAGAATATCTGACAGCCAAAGGCATTCACAAATACATACACAAACTTTACAGAAATGAAAAGTATTCCTAAAAAATAATAAACTTTTGAAACTGAAAATAATTGACACCAGCTTCACCTTGCCACTGAGCTGCAAGCTTGTTTTGCCATTTTTCCCACAGAACTAGAGTCAAGTGGCACCACATGCTGTTCTGTACCAAAACCCAATATTAAATAAAAATAAAAATACAATGGGATTTGAGCTTTGCTGATCACTACTTCTTTATAGTGTTTGCAAACATTTTATGGAAATGCCTGAAATTTGATCATAAATGATCATTTAGATCCTTTTACCAGAGTAGAGTCTAGCAGATCATAATGTTTGCCAATCAAAATGCATGTTACGTATTTAATTTGTTATCTTAATTCTCTGGCTGATATTTGTCATTTTCTTTTCTAAATATCAGCCACCTTGACAACTCAGTGTTATTTTTTAGATTTCGTCAAAAAATAATTAAAAATGAAAGAAAATCAGACCCTAATAGAATGTAGAGAGAATTGGCCCCCTGAAGATACATTTAACAATATATCCATTAAAATGTATTTCCATCAAATATTATTTCCATTGAACTGCATTTCCATCGAAATGTTTTTACATTAAATTGCTTTTCCACTGATTTGCTTATCACTTGGTTACACATTGATATATCCATATGGGTTTTATATACCCATTGATCAAATGTTTTCATTTTCCCACTGCTTATCAGATCAAACCATTGACACTTTCAAGCTGACAACAATCTTATCTGCATAAATTGTGGTATGGGAGGGCAGTTCTAGCAGGTAACTTTCATACAGAATATATTCTTTGCAATGTAGTGAGGTATATTAAAATAAATCCATGAGGTCTAGAGAAGACAAGAAGTGTAAATTTTGAATGAAGGACACAATATGATGTGAACAATGCCCAAGTTAAGGCAGTATAAAGTGTTAACATCAGTACATATCCGGGGTCCATGCTTTGTTGATTGTAGGTATGTAGAAAGTAACATGTCTTACCTTCCTAGAGCATACAAAACAGACCAAAGGCCAAAGAATTGTGCTGACCATTTCCTTTTGGTAATGTTTGTGAACATTCCCTAGATATGCTTGTAACTTCCTCATAAATGATTATTTATTTTTTCACTTATTTGCAGGCCTAGAACAGTTAGTGTAGTAAAAGTAATGGATAGTATTGAACAAAATATGGCACTGATAATATCTTATAAAAAAAGTTCAAAAGAAATCCAGCCTTCAGTTTTAGAATAAATCAAGTTTTACAGAATAACAGAAAGCTTCGCTGACAAAATCAGCACAGCTAAAATATGGCACTGACAGGGTAATGAGCATCCGCCATCTGGCTTACATAATCACAGCAATTAAATCATGAAAGGTTGTATCTAATATGAAAAGTAAAATAAAACACACTTCTTAAGTTTTTGCGTATATGCTTCTAACAGAAGACAGATACATAAAACCACATCAGTTTAAATTTTCTCCCCGAAGATGAAAGTTCAGCCTATTTATCAAATCTGTTCTTTACAAATCATGCATCAGTCTATATTTATCAATATCAAAGGATTTCTAAAGTAACACTAAGTTCAATTGTCAATTATTTATAAAAAAAAAAAAGACAAATTTTAAAACAATTATTAGTCAAACAATTCTCAGTAAAGTAGTAATTAATTACCATCTAACAGTTTTCTGTGATTTTTTTAAACAGTTCTCAAGTTGCCTTTAACACAAAATATGGTGAGCTTTGTGTTACATCCTAATGAACTGTAATCTAATTAATAAAGGACAAACTATTGGGTGACTTACAGTATTTCCTGCCATCTTATAGTAACCACATAGCATGTCCTGTACTTTGCTGCTTCGTAGCTTCAGCATGGGCAAAGTGGCTGATGGATTTTCTGTGGTTGTGAGCATCAATACCTTGCCTGATTAACACAAGCAATATTTAGGAACTGGCATATTCTCAGCTATATTACATTGAATAAAACTTAGCGTATGTAAGATTTTATATATTTTCCTTAGCAGATATATTTTGAAAAAAAACGATAAATTGAGGTTGAGATCCTATTTTTGTGTTCTTTATTTATCCCAATGACATGTTCCCAATGGACGAGGTCATTGTTTTTCATGGATCATAAATAGGAAAGTAGCAATCACCTCTGTATGATTAATGACATGGATCAATATTGAATGAAAAGGGATTACCAAAATTGTGTATGGCCTCTTTTCAAATAACTATTGATATAACCAGATATATTGAATTCTATGCATAATATAGAGGATGACCACTCACCTTCTGGAAAGAACCTGAGGTATCTATAATACTCCACCAGATGGAATGGTTTGTAGAAGTTGTCCAGTCCTTTCTCACCATATCGAAAGTATGACATCTTACTAATATAACACCCTGCAAAAGCACAACCAATTCTGTTTAATAATGAATCTTAATGCATTATTCACATCCCACTTGATAATGTCAGTGTTACTATTCTTCAGCCCTAGTTTCTTGTTAGACCTAATCAAGGCCACAGGCTGTGGTACAGTTGGTTAGAGCACAAGCTTAAAAATAATAATAATAAAATTTATATAGCACTGATACCAGACAGGTCTGTTCATAGCGCTGTGTTTAGAACGTGTTTCCTGAAAAGATGAGTTTTCAGTCTGCTCTTGAAGGAGGTGACTGAGGTGCTAGTCCTGATTTCACTAAGAAGGGAGTTCCAGAGTCTGGGGCCGACAGATGAAAAGGCTCTGTCGCCCATTGTCTTCTTTCACCCTGTTTCACTAGATGACGATCACGCAAGTAAGTCGGCGCCTTACCATTCAAGGCCTTCCAGGTTATGAGAAGGATCAATCCTTGCATGTATAGGGAACCAATGTAGTTCCTCTTAGTTTTCCTGATATGTGATCAAATTTCCTGATTTTTCGTACAACACGAGCTGCGGAGTTTTGAAGGTATTGTAGCTTCCTAATGTCGGATCTAGGAAGACCCGCAAGTAGGCCATTGCCATAGTCTAGAGTAGAGGTAACAAAAGCACGGGTTAGTGTTACAGCTGTCTTCTCGTCTAGACAGTGTCTGATGGCTGACAGATTCCTGATGTGATAATAGCCCTTCTTGCACATTTTCCTGATCTGGGCCCTCATGTCCATGTTGGAGTCAAAGGTAATGCCAAGATCAACTACTGACTCACTTGGAGTGATATCAGAGTTCCCTACTCTGATAGTATCAGGGATACTGCTGCTGGTAGCAGTATTGTGCCTGTCAGTACATATCAGCATTCAGTCTTTCCATCGTTTATTTTCATCTTGTTTGATATAAGGAAGTTCCTGACTTCACTGACACATTCTTCTATTTTTTGTTTGCTTATAGCAACTTGATGGGTGGAAATGTGGTCCATAGGGATGTAGATCTGAGTATCATCTGCATAAATATGATAGCTGAGACCATATTTGGCCAAGATATCAGCAAGTGGTGTCATATAAATAGTATGGAACCCAGGACTGAGCCCTGAGGGACCCCATATTTTCTGGACTTGAGGCAGGACCTGTGAGTCCCTACCTTCACACACTATTTCCTGTTACAGAGATATGACTGAATCCAGGAAAGGGCGTGACCTTTAACATTGCATCTTGACTCCAGCCTATCAAGCCTTGATGGTCAATGGTGTCAAAGGCTGTAGAGAGGTCAATTAACAGTAGGATTACTGACTTCTTAATATCCACATCACCAAGAATATCATTTTATACCTTTAGCAAGGCAGTCTCTGTGCTGTGATACTCCTTATAGGCTGATTGAAACTTGTCTGTAAGGCCATTCCTTTCCAGATGAGGGATCAATTGGTCTGCTACTGCCCTCTCTGTTATTTTAGAAATGTATGTCAGGTTGGAAACAGGTCTGTAGTTCTCAACCAGTTCTAGGCCCAGTTTCTTCAGCAAAGGGTGTTATGATGGTTATTTGCATGTTTCCAGAAACTGCTGCTTCCATCAGTGATTTATTAATGATGGAAGTAATTATTGGCAGGAAGTCATCTAAAAGGTCAAGAAGGACCCAAGTCAGGATAGGGTCCAGCTCACATGACCTTTTTGCTGACTTCTTCACAAGTTTGCGTACATCATTTGTAGTTAGGGGCATGAATCTCTCCAGTCGCGATGGCCTGTGTGCGCCTCCATTGATGGCCTGTGTGCGCCTCCATTGTGCATTGTACTGGGAGGAGCATTATCCATGTCCAGGCATATTCTTTCTATTTTTTCAAGAAAGAATGTATTGAAAATCTCAGCTTGAGTCACTTCACAGTCAGATTGGGGCATTGGCATGTCTCTCTTCTTGTGCATGACTGCATCAATGACTCTAAACAGCTTTTTAGGGTCATGTTTGTTTTCCTCTACCAATTTAGAGAAATAACAGGATTGAGATGACTTCAGCATGGAATTATATTTATTTCTTTGGATGTTATATAATTCTTTATCAATGTGAAGTCCTGTTTTGTTCATTTTTCTCTCAAGTCTCCTCTTAAGAGACCTTTCCAGCTCTATTTGGTCATTCATCCAAGGTACAGGCTTGCGCTGAGTAACCTTTGCAAGTTTGAGAGGAGCATGTTTATCCATAAGTGATGTCAGCTCCTTATCATAGTAGTTTAACATATCATGTAGGGATAGGTGTGCCCATGATATGTTGGTACTAGTTAGGGATTTGATGTCATTTCTTAGGGATTGAAGATCCAAGCGCCTAAAGTTCCTGTATTTGATTGATTTTTCAGGGGCTTTAGGGGGTATTATGAGACATAAAAGTTGCACTCCCAGCACAGGTCTGTCTGAGCCATAAGCTGCATGTGATGGGTAAACACGGGTAGCATGAACTTTGTTTGACCTCAATTGAGGCTCAATGCAGGGTAGCACTTTTTAACATCATTCTGGCACTATTCAAAGGACAATACCTTTGATGACGTCATAAGCATATTGCCATACTCTTATGACGTCATTTACCTTTCAGTGCCTCTATGATCACACTGCACATAAAAATGACACCAAGAAAGAAGTGTGCTTTCATAAAGGGGCAATGGATTAAGGTCTTGTTAAAATAGAATTAACAGGCAAACACGGGGATGTATCAATAAAGTAGAAAATGGACATCAAAGACAATTACATTAATCACCAATATGTGAATTTCAAAATCGGTGTTTAACCCCTAAAGGTCTAGCCTCTCTAAATTTTGTTGATTGGCAGGAATAACCATTTTTTTCTGGACTAGTGGATCTACATACTAAATTGATGAAATTTATAACCATGGTTACTCAGTATGCTCAATGAAATGCTGGGGTCAAAAGTTCATGATCAAAGCTGTCTGACGTCATTATCATGATTACATTGTAACAAAGTTGCAGCCCAAGAGAATGTTACAAAATGACGTCATTGAGCCAGAACAATGGGGACGTCAACGCCCCTCCCGTCCGTTACTGGTGGTGGATGTTGCAGTCCTTCCCGTCCGTTAGGGGTTATTCCCTTTAATCATTATTTGCACCAGTTCCTGTGTGGTGATCCAAAGGTCATGCATTTGATCCCCGGGGCTTATTGCATTCGGCGCGTAGTGCGCGTTTATGCGCGTTGTGTCAGTTATGCGCGTTGTGTCAGTTCTGTTATTTTTGGGGGCTTTTGGGATGAAAATGTTTGAATAGAAATGTTTGTATGTACATACTAGATAACATCAAACTTGGATTTAAGTCATAAAACCCAACCATTTAAAAGTTTTAAAAATGACACTTCACTGAATTTGGCGGGAATCAGCTTTGGTATATTGGCGTGTCCAGAAATGGATATTGAAGGGGGTGCTCAATTTAACAAATTTCACAAATTATATCATTTGGCATTTCTTCTTCTTATAGGACTTTGTATGATATTTGTGAACACGAATATGCCAAAAAAATAATAAATACTTGTACAGAAAAGATACTGTAGTGTACCCCATTTTAACAAATGTAAAACCCTGGACCTGCCACTGATGCCTTTCACACACTGTCCTTCTGTGACATCACACTGATACAAGTCACTCTGTGTTGAACGCGCCATTTATCAAACGCGCAACGTGCCGAATGCAATAAGCCGATCCCCGGCCATGCCAAGATTGAAATCATGATACAATTTGCCCTATGAACTGAGGCCCATGCTTAAGGGGTTAACCCATTGTCCTTGTAAATCTGTGACTGGGTGGGTTGAGGCAGCACGATATCTACTACAAGTAGGTATCTTCACGAAATGACTGAAATAATGTTGAAAGTGATGTAAATCCCCAAACAGATAAACAAACATAAAAAGATCTAATCAAAATACATTTTGTCAATCTGAATAAATTGTAATTTGACCTTTACTTTATATTATCCCGAATACTTTAGAAATACTGAAGTGCTCACCATGAAATTTTAGATGGGGTCTTTCTTTAAACATATTTCTCCAGGAACCATAGGAGTGTGGATGACTACAGTTGACTCCCCAAACCCTGGAACATTTATAGCATAACAGCATAAAATATGTAACATAGTAAGTGAGATCGTGAAGTTTACTGTTGTATACCTACACCTGTGATGCTATATATATATTTCCAATCTGTAAAATGCCATGCTGGTACATTTAGTGGTCCGAAGTGATAACACCATTATTGTTCTTCTATGTGCTCACAATGTTGTCAGCACATTGTCTTACAACGTTTTTGATACAAGGTGCTAACAATGTGATGAGCACATAGAAGAAAACGACTCAATGTCTGCCTATGTAATTTGTAAAAGATCAAAGTTTAAAAAAAAACTCTGAATATCTTGCCGATGGATAGCTATTTTACTGTTATTATTCATTTGGGTACACAAAATGATTTTCAAAGGAATCTGGATCAATGTATGGTAATAATTATCAGGGGAATACCTACCTTTGACAGATAAGTCTCCATAACTCTTCATCCCTGGCACAGATATAAAAGCCACGACACACCTAACAGTGCAATTAATGTAATAAAAATTACATGATTTGCCATTCAAAATTGATATTGTGTTGGTATATTGTATTGCAGTGATATTGTTGTATTGGTATTTTCATTGTTACATAAAGAAGAAATTCTTAGATCCAAGCTAATCAATTTATTGCAACTGCTCTTTTCTCAAGATATGATCATTACAAACTTTTGCAAGGTTCTCAAGGGAGATGATGTCCAAATCCTCAGAGATAACCCACTTGAAAATATACACTAGAACCTCTAGTGGAAGTGCCGAGATGTGGGTAATCTGCAATGTATGAATAAAATATCACTAATAGCTTTTTTCATTTCTCTTGAAAAAAGAAACTTCACAAGTAAAGATTTAAAAGGCTTTTGAATGCCTCATTTCATGGATCAACCAACAATTACCTCAAAGAACACAGTCAGATGACAGGAATATTTGACCAAAGAAAATTGTGTTTCACTCACATTCTGTTCAAGAGTTGGCTGGCAGACTGCTTTCACCTTCAGCTTGTTGAAGTGCAAGATGAGGTTGCTCAAATCTTCATCAGGTTTGGCAGCACATCCACTGCATTACATAACAATATTTTAATATATTGTTTCTTTAAATGGTTATCATGAATTATTTTATTAGTTGGGCCTTATTTCTGACTTATGTTTGTATGTTTCTTACTTTGAGAAGTAAGTCTTCATAAGTCCTCCTCTTGAGTTTCATCAAACTGTAATTAATACAGGCCAACACCAAATATAACTGTATCACTGCATGTCTAGGGAAGGAATGTGTAATACTCTGACAATTGCAATCATTGATGTACATCATTTCAAGAATATTTGCGAGCAGTTAGTTTGACCGCATGAAGTAAAGCATCGGGACTACCATAAGAGAAAGAAGAACCAGCAATATGCTGGGCAGCTCACCTGCTGTCAACTGAACTTTCACTTTCCTGACGTTCTGCAAAATGAATGAAAATTTCAAGTAACACATTATAAACGGTAATTTGTCCAATGATATGAATAAAATCTTGTTTTCAGTTGAAAAATATGATTAACTTTACAATTTACCTCATTCTTTTATAGAAGGAAAGTATATATGCTATGTTTAACAACTGGAATGACTAACAGAAACAAATTTAACAAGACTAGTATGATAACATGAGAATGTATAAGCATGCAATGGAAGTAAATAAAACTGTATGAAAATATATGACAAGTCAGGTGACTGAAGATACCATTGTTTAACTGAGGTATTGTTTATCAAAATATAAATAAGCATTATAAAATTATCACTTATCAATAATAATATTTTACACAAAAGTCTTATGAAAAAATTTAATGGTGCTCATCTGATCTGGTAAACACATAAAAATGTATTCATCTTTTTTCAGGAAAACCAAATAAAGGAATAATCAATATCAAATAATCACAAAAATGCTATATCTTTATGATTCCAATGATGTGTTGAATTTACAACCATAAAAACAATAATATTTAGAAAACGGTGGCCAAGGTTGTCTGCTTGTCCAGTTGGACATGTGATTGACTCTCACTCTCACTTGCATGATTGGCTCTCACTTGTGTGATTGTTTCTTCCTTGTGTGATTGTTTCTTCCTTGTGTGATTGTTTCTTCCTTGTGTGATTGTCTCTTCCTTGTGTGATTGCCTCTTTCTTGTGTGATTGTCTCTCACTTGTGTGATTGCCTCTTCCTTGTGTGATTACCTCTTCCTTGTGTGATTGACTCTTACTTGTGTGATTGCCTCTTACCTGTGTGATCAACTCTTCCTTGTGTGATTGCCTCTTCCTTGTGTGATTGTCTCTCACTTATGTGATTGCCACTCACTTGTGTGATTGCCTCTTCCTTGTGTGATTGTCTCTTCCTTGTGTGATTGTCTCTTACTTGTGTCATTTCCAATTCCTTGCATGATTGCCTCTTACTTGTGTGATCAACTCTTCCTTGTGTGATTGCCTCTTACTTGTGTGATCAACTCTTCCTTCTGTGATTGTCTCTTACTTGTGTGATTGTCTCTTACTTGTGTCATTTCCAATTCCTTGTGTGATTGACCCTTATTGTGTGATTAACTCTTACTTGTGTGAATGACTCTCACTTGTGTGAATGACTTACTTGTGTCATTGTCTCTCACCTGTGTATATTTCTCTCTGTCTTGTGATGTGTAGTTGTCCCTTGCTTGACTCTCACTTGTGTGATTGTCTCTCACTTGTGTGATTGTCTCTGACTTGTGTGATTTCCTCTTCCTTGTGATATTGTCTCTTACTTGTGTGATTGTCTCTTGCTTGTGTGATTGTCTCTTAATAATGTGTTTGACTCTCACTTGTGTGAATGACTCTCATTTGTGTATACTTGTCTCTGTCTTGTTATGTGTAGTTGTCCCTTGCTTGACTCTTCCTTGTGTGATTGACTCTTATTGTGTGATTGCCTCTTCCTTGTATGATTGTCTCTTCCTTGTGTGATTGTCTCTTCCTTGTGTAATTGCCTCTCACTTGTGTCATTGCCTCTTCCTTGTGTGATTATCTCTTAATTGTGTGATTGACTCTCACTTGTATGATTGCCTCTTCCTTGTGTGATTGTCTCTTACTTGTGTGATTGACTCTCACTTGTGTGATTGCCTCTCCATTGTGTGATTGTCTCTTCCTTGTGTGATTGTATGATGGCTCTCACTTGTGATTGTCTCTCAATTGTGTGATTATCTCTCAATTGTGTGATTATCTCTCAATTGTGTGATTGTCTCTCACTTGTGTGATTGTCTCTCACTTGTGTGATTGTCTCTCACATGTGTGAATGTCTCTTCCTTGGGTGATTGCCTCTTACTTGTGTGATTGCCTCTTCCTTGTGTGATTGTCTCTCACTTGTGTGTTTGTCTCTCACATGTGTGATTGTCTCTCACTTGTGTGATTAACTCTCACTTGTGTGATTGTCTCTTACTTGTGTGCTTAACTCTCACTTGTGTGATTGTCTCTTCCTTGTGTTATTGTCTCTTACTTGATTGTCTATTCCTTGGTCTCACTTGTATGATTGCCTCTTCCTTGTGTGATTGTTTCTCACTTGTATGATTGTCTCTCACTTGTATGATTGTCTCTCACTTGTATGATTGTCTCTTCCTTGTGTGATTGTCTCTTCCTTGTGTGATTATCTCTTCCTTGTGTGATTGTCTCTTACTTGTCTGATTGTCTCTCACTTGTGTGATTGTCTCTTCCTTGTGTGATTGTCTCTTCTTGTGTGATTGTCTCTTACTTGTCTGATTGTCTCTCACTTGTGTGGTTGTCTCTCACTTGTGTGATTGTTTCTCACTTGTGTGATTGTCTCTCACTTGTGGGATTGTCTCTCACATGTGTGATTTTCTCTCACTTGTGTGATTGCCTCTTCCTTGTGTGATTGTCTCTTCCTTGTGTGATTGTCTCTTACTTGTGTGATTGTCTCTTCCTTGTGTGATTGTCTCTTCCTTGTGTGATTGTCTCTTCCTTGTGTGATTGTCTCTTACTTGTGTGATTGTCTCTTCCTTGTGTGATTGTCTCTCACTTGTGTGATTGTCTCTTCCTTGTGTGATTGTCTCTTACTTGTGTGATTGTCTCTTACTTGTGTGATTGCCTCTTCCTTGTGTGATTAACTCTTCCTTCTGTGATTGTCTTTTCCTTGTGTGATTTTCTTGTGTGATTTTCCAGTTGGACATGTGATTGACTCTCACTCTCACTTGCATGATTGGTTCACACTTGTGTGATTGTTTCTTCTTTGTGTGATTGTTTCCTCCTTGTGTGATTGTCTCTTCCTTGTGTGATTGCCTCTTACTTGTGTGATCAACTCTTCCTTGTGTGATTGTCTCTTACCTTGTGTTTGCCTCTTCCTTGTGTGATTCCCTCTTCCTTGTGTGATTAACTCTCACGTGTGTGATTGACTCTCACTTGCATGATTGGCTCACACTTGTGTGATTGTTTCTTCCTTGTGTGATTGTCTCTTCCTTGCGTGATTGCCTCTTACTTGTGTGATTGCCTCTTACATTTGTGATCAACTCTTCCTTGTGTGATTGCCTCTTCCTTGTGTGATTGTCTCTCACTTGTGTGATGGCCTCTCACTTGTGTGATTGCCTCTCACTTGTGTGATTGCCTCTCACTTGTGTGATTGCCTCTTCCTTGTGTGATTGCCTCTTCCTTGTGTGATTGTCTCTTCCTTGTGTGATTACCTCTTCCTTGTGTGATTGTCTCTTACTTGTGTGATTGTCTCTTCCTTGTGTGATTGTCTCTTCCATGTGTGATTGTCCCTTAATGTGTGATTGTCTCTTATTGTGTGTTTGCCTCTTCCTTGTGTGATTAAATCTTACTTGTGTGATTAGGTCTCACGTGTGTAATTGACTATCACTTGTGTGAATGACTCTCACTTGTGTGAATGACTCACTTGTGTCATTGTCTCTCACCTGTGTATATTTCTCTCTGTCTTGTGATGTGTCGTTGTCCCTTGCTTGACTCTCACTTGTGTGGTTGTCTCTCACTTGTGTGATTGTCTCTTCCTTGTGTGATTGTATGGTGTCTCTCACTTGTGTGATTGTCTCTTCCTTGTGTGATTGTCTCTTACTTGTGTGATTGTCTCTCACTTGTGTGATTGTCTCTTCCTTGTATGATTGTCTGTCACTTGTATGATTGTCTCTTCCTTGTATGATTGACTCTCACTTGTGTGATTGCCTCTTCCTTGTGTGACTACCTCTTCCTTGTGTGATTGACTCTTACTTGTGTGATTGCCTCTTACTTGTGTGATTAACTCTTCCTTCTGTGATTGTCTTTTCCTTGTGTGATTTTCTTGTGTGATTTTCCAGTTGGACATGTGATTGACTCTCACTCTCACTTGCATGATTGGCTCACACTTGTGTGATTGTTTCTTCTTTGTGTGATTGTTTCTTCCTTGTGTGATTGTCTCTTCCTTGTGTGATTGCCTCTTACTTGTGTGATCAACTCTTCCTTGTGTGATTGTCTCTTACCTTGTGTTTGCCTCTTCCTTGTGTGATTCCCTCTTCCTTGTGTGATTAACTCTTACTTGTGTGATTAGCTCTCACGTGTGTGATTGACTCTAACTTGCATGATTGGCTCACACTTGTGTGATTGTCTCTTCCATGTGTGATTGTCCCTTAATGTGTGATTGTCTCTTATTGTGTGTTTGCCTCTTCCTTGTTTGATTGACTCTTACTTGTGTGATTTCCTTTTCCTTGTGTGATTAACTCTTACTTGTGTGATTAGATCTCACGTGTGTGATTGACTATCACTTGTGTGAATGACTCTCACTTGTGTGAATGACTCACTTGTGTCATTGTCTCTCACCTGTGTATATTTCTCTCTGTCTTGTGATGTGTCGTTGTCCCTTGCTTGACTCTCACTTGTACGATTGTCTCTCACTTGTGTGATTTCCTCTTCCTTCCGTGATTGTCTCTTCCTTGTGTGATTGTATGGTGTCTCTCACTTGTGTGATTGTCTCTTCCTTGTGTGATTGCCTCTTACTTGTGTGATCAATTCTTCCTTGTGTGATTGTCTCTTACCTTGTGTTTGCCTCTTCCTTGTGTGATTCCCTCTTCCTTGTGTGATTGTCTCTTCCTTGTGTGATTGTCTCTTACTGGTGTCATTTCCAATTCCTTGTGTGATTGACCCTTATTGTGTGATAGACTCTTACTTGTGTGATTCCCTCTTCCTTGTGTGATTAAATCTTACTTGTGTGAATGACTCTCACTTGTGTGAATGACTTACTTGTGTCATTGTCTCTCACCTGTGTATATTTCTCTCTGTCTTGTGATGTGTAGTTGTCCCTTGCTTGACTCTCACTTGTGTAATTGTCTCTCACTTGTGTGATTGTCTCTGACTTGTGTGATTTCCTCTTCCTTGTGATATTGTCTCTTACTTGTATGATTGTCTCTTGCTTGTGTGATTGTCTCTTAATAATGTGTTTGACTCTCACTTGTGTGAATGACTCTCATTTGTGTATACTTGTCTCTGTCTTGTTATGTGTAGTTGTCCCTTGCTTGACTCTTCCTTGTGTGATTGACTCTTATTGTGTGATTGCCTCTTCCTTGTATGATTGTCTCTTCCTTGTGTGATTGTCTCTTCCTTGTGTAATTGCCTCTCACTTGTGTAATTGCCTCTTCCTTGTGTGATTATCTCTTAATTGTGTGATTGACTCTCACTTGTATGATTGTCTCTTCCTTGTGTGATTGTCTCTTACTTGTGTGATTGACTCTCACTTGTGTGATTGCCTCTCCATTGTGTGATTGTCTCTTCCTTGTGTGATTGTATGATGGCTCTCACTTGTGATTGTCCCTCAATTGTGTGATTATCTCTCAATTGTGTGATTATCTCTCAATTGTGTGATTGTCTCTCACTTGTGTGATTATCTCTCACTTGTGTGATTGTCTCTCACATGTGTGAATGTCTCTTCCTTGGGTGATTGCCTCTTACCTGTGTGATTGCCTCTTCCTTGTGTGATTGGCTCTCACATGTGTGATTGTCTCTCACTTGTGTGATTAACTCTTACTTGTGTGATTGTCTCTTACTTGTGTGCTTAACTCTCACTTGTGTGATTGTCTCTTCCTTGTGTTATTGTCTCTTACTTGATTGTCTATTCCTTGGTCTCACTTGTATGATTGCCTCTTCCTTGTGTGATTGTTTCTTACTTGTATGATTGTCTCTCACTTGTATGATTGTCTCTCACTTGTATGATTGTCTCTTCCTAGTGTGATTGTCTCTTCCTTGTGTGATTATCTCTTCCTTGTGTGATTGTCTCTTACTTGTCGGATTGTCTCTCACTTGTGTGATTGTCTCTACCTTGTGTGATTGTCTCTTCTTGTGTGATTGTCTCTTACTTGTCTGATTGTCTCTCACTTGTGTGGTTGTCTCTCACTTGTGTGATTGTTTCTCACTTGTGTGATTGTCTCTCACTTTGGGATTGTCTCTCACATGTGTGATTTTCTCTCACTTGTGTGATTGCCTCTTCCTTGTGTGATTGTCTCTTCCTTGTGTGATTGTCTCTTACTTGTGTGATTGTCTCTTCCTTGTGTGATTGTCTCTTCCTTGTGTGATTGTCTCTTCCTTGTGTGATTGTCTCTTACTTGTGTGATTGTCTCTTCCTTGTGTGATTGTCTCTCACTTGTGTGATTGTCTCTTCCTTGTGTGATTGTCTCTTACTTGTGTGATTGTCTCTTACTTGTGTGATTGCCTCTTCCTTGTGTGATTAACTCTTCCTTCTGTGATTGTCTATTCCTTGTGTGATTTTCTTGTGTGATTTTCCAGTTGGACATGTGATTGACTCTCACTCTCACTTGCATGATTGGCTCACACTTGTGTGATTGTTTCTTCTTTGTGTGATTGTTTCTTCCTTGTGTGATTGTCTCTTCCTTGTGTGATTGCCTCTTACTTGTGTGATCAACTCTTCCTTGTGTGATTGTCTCTAACCTTGTGTTTGCCTCTTCCTTGTGTGATTCCCTCTTCCTTGTGTGATTAACTCTTACTTGTGTGATTAGCTCTCACGTGTGTGATTGACTCTCACTTGCATGATTGGCTCACACTTGTGTGATTGTTTCTTCCTTGTGTGATTGTCTCTTCCTTGCGTGATTGCCTCTTACTTGTGTGAATGCCTCTTACATTTGTGATCAACTCTTCCTTGTGTGATTGCCTCTTCCTTGTGTGATTGTCTCTCACTTGTGTGATGGCCTCTCACTTGTGTGATTGCCTCTCACTTGTGTGATTGCCTCTTCCTTGTGTGATTGTCTCTTCCTTGTGTGATTACCTCTTCCTTGTGTGATTGTCTCTTACTTGTGTGATTGTCTCTTCCTTGTGTGATTGTCTCTTCCATGTGTGATTGTCCCTTAATGTGGGATTGTCTCTTATTGTGTGTTTGCCTCTTCCTTGTGTGATTAAATCTTACTTGTGTGATTAGGTCTCACGTGTGTAATTGACTATCACTTGTGTGAATGACTCTCACTTGTGTGAATGACTCACTTGTGTCATTGTCTCTCACCTGTGTATATTTCTCTCTGTCTTGTGATGTGTCGTTGTCCTTTGCTTGACTCTCACTTGTGTGGTTGTCTCTCACTTGTGTGATTGTCTCTTCCTTGTGTGATTGTATGGTGTCTCTCACTTGTGTGATTGTCTCTTCCTTGTGTGATTGTCTCTTACTTGTGTGATTGTCTCTCACTTGTGTGATTGTCTCTTCCTTGTATGATGTCCTGTCACTTGTATGATTGTCTCTTCCTTGTATGATTGACTCTCACTTGTGTGATTGCCTCTTCCTTGTGTGACTACCTCTTCCTTGTGTGATTGATTCTTACTTGTGTGATTGCCTCTTACTTGTGTGATTAACTCTTCCTTCTGTGATTGTCTTTTCCTTGTGTGATTTTCTTGTGTGATTTTCCAGTTGGACATGTGATTGACTCTCACTCTCACTTGCATGATTGGCTCACACTTGTGTGATTGTTTCTTCTTTGTGTGATTGTTTCTTCCTTGTGTGATTGTCTCTTCCTTGTGTGATTGCCTCTTACTTGTGTGATCAACTCTTCCTTGTGTGATTGTCTCTTACCTTGTGTTTGCCTCTTCCTTGTGTGATTCCCTCTTCCTTGTGTGATTAACTCTTACTTGTGTGATTAGCTCTCACGTGTGTGATTGACTCTAACTTGCATGATTGGCTCACACTTGTGTGATTGTCTCTTCCATGTGTGATTGTCCCTTAATGTGTGATTGTCTCTTATTGTGTGTTTGCCTCTTCCTTGTTTGATTGACTCTTACTTGTGTGATTTCCTTTTCCTTGTGTGATTAACTCTTACTTGTGTGATTAGATCTCACGTGTGTGATTGACTATCACTTGTGTGAATGACTCTCACTTGTGTGAATGACTCACTTGTGTCATTGTCTCTCACATGTGTATATTTCTCTGTCTTGTGATGTGTCGTTGTCCCTTGCTTGACTCTCACTTGTACGATTGTCTCTCACTTGTGTGATTTCCTCTTCCTTCCGTGATTGTCTCTTCCTTGTGTGATTGTATGGTGTCTCTCACTTGTGTGATTGTCTCTTCCTTGTGTGATTGCCTCTTACTTGTGTGATCAATTCTTCCTTGTGTGATTGTCTCTTACCTTGTGTTTGCCTCTTCCTTGTGTGATTCCCTCTTCCTTGTGTGATTGTCTCTTCCTTGTGTGATTGTCTCTTACTTGTGTGATTGTCTCTTCCTTGTGTGATTGTCTCTTCTTGTGTGATTGTCTCTTACTTGTCTGATTGTCTCTCACTTGTGTGGTTGTCTCTCACTTGTGAGATTGTTTCTCACTTGTGTGATTGTCTCTCACTTGTGTGATTGTCTCTCACTTATGTGATTGTCTCTCACATGTGTGATTTTCTCTCACTTGTGTGATTGCCTCTTCCTTGTGTGATTGTCTCTTCCTTGTGTGATTGTCTCTTACTTGTGTGATTGTCTCTTCCTTGTTTGATTGTCTCTTCCTTGTGTGATTGTCTCTTACTTGTGTGATTGTCTCTTCCTTGTGTGATTGTCTCTTACTTGTGTGATTGTCTCTTCCTTGTGTGATTGTCTCTTACTTGTGTGATTGTCTCTTACTTGTGTGATTGCCTGTTCCTTGTGTGATTAACTCTTCCTTCTGTGATTGTCTTTTCCTTGTGTGATTTTCTTGTGTGATTTTCCAGTTGGAAATGTGATTGACTCTCACTCTCACTTGCATGATTGGCTCACACTTGTGTGATTGTTTCTTCTTTGTGTGATTGTTTCTTCCTTGTGTGATTGTCTCTTCCTTGTGTGATTGCCTCTTACTTGTGTGATCAACTCTTCCTTGTGTGATTGTCTCTTACCTTGTGTTTGCCTCTTCCTTGTGTGATTCCCTCTTACTTGTGTGATTAGCTCTCACGTATGTGATTGACTCTAACTTGCATGATTGGCTCACACTTGTGTGATTGTTTCTTCCTTGTGTGATTGTCTCTTCCTTGCGTGATTGCCTCTTACTTGTGTGATTGCCTCTTACATTTGTGATCAACTCTTCCATGTGTGATTGCCTCTTCATTGTGTGATTACCTCTCACTTGTGTGATTGGCTCTCACTTGTGTGATTGGCTCTCACTTGTGTGATTGCCTCTCACTTGTGTGATTGCCTCTTCCTTGTGTGATTGTCTATTCCCTGTGTGATTACCTCTTCCTTGTGTGATTGTCTCTTACTTGTGTGATTGTCTCTTCCTTGTGTGATTGTCTCTTCCATGTGTGATTGTCCCTTAATGTGTGATTGTCTCTTATTGTGTGTTTGCCTCTTCCTTGTTTGATTGACTCTTACTTGTGTGATTACCTTTTCCTTGTGTGATTAACTCTTACTTGTGTGATTAGATCTCACGTGTGTGATTGACTATCACTTGTGTGAATGACTCTCACTTGTGTGAATGACTCACTTGTGTCATTGTCTCTCACCTGTGTATATTTCTCTCTGTCTTGTGATGTGTCGTTGTCCCTTGCTTGACTCTCACTTGTACGATTGTCTCTCACTTGTGTGATTTCCTCTTCCTTCCGTGATTGTCTCTTCCTTGTGTGATTGTATGGTGTCTCTCACTTGTGTGATTGTCTCTTCCTTGTGTGATTGTCTCTTACTTGTGTGATTGTATCTCATTTGTGTGATTGTCTCTTCCTTGTATGATTGTATGTCATTTGTATGATTGTCTCTTCCTTGTATGATTGACTCTCACTTGTGTGATTGCCTCTTCCTTGTGTGATTACCTCTTCCTTGTGTGATTGACTCTTACTTGTGTGATTGCCTGTTACTTGTGTGATTAACTCTTCCTTCTGTGATTGTCTTTTCCTTGTGTGATTTTCTTGTGTGATTTTCCAGTTGGACATGTGATTGACTCTCACTCTCACTTGCATGATTGGCTCACACTTGTGTGATGGTTTCTTCCTTGTGTGAATGTTTCTTTCTTGTGTGATTGTCTCTTCCTTGTGTGATTGTCTCTTACTTGTGTGATTGTCTCTTACTTGTGTGATTGTCTCTTCCTTGTGTGATTGTCTCTTAATTGTGTGATTGTCTCTTACTTGTGTGATTGTCTCTTACTTGTGTGATTGTCTCTTACTTGTGTGATTGCCTCTTACTTGTGTGATTGTCTCTCACTTGTGTGATTGTCTCTTCCTTGTATGATTGTCTGTCACTTGTATGATTGTCTCCTCCTTGTATGATTGTCTCCTCCTTGTATGATTGTCTCTTCCTTGTGTGATTGTCTCTTACTTGTGTGATTGACTCTCACTTGTGTGATTGTCTCTTCCTTGTATGATTGTCTGTCACTTGTATGATTGTCTCTTCCTTGTATGATTGACTCTCACTTGTGTGATTGTCTCTTACTCGTGTGATTGCCTCTTCCTTGTGTGATTATCTCTTAATTGTGTGATTGACTCTAACTTGATTCTGATCTCCAACATCTTCCCACCACTTCCAAATGCAACTGCTTCAGTCCACATTCTCCACTCGGTGGCAAGTTCTAGCACGACCAATACCTCACAGCGACTTGTTTTCAAATCTCAACACACTTCTTCTCTGATCATATTCATGTTCTTTTTTATATATGTATATAATCCTAATTTATCTTTAAAAAGATATTTAGGTAAAATAAATTAGCAATAATGTGCTATTATGTAGACCAGACGCCTGTTTATTCAGGGAGTGAATGCAAAACAAAATTGGAAGTTCTATGAAGGTGCATGTTCAATTTGTTTTATTTGTCTTGAAAATGACATCTTGGATAATAATCAAAACCCCACTTACTTGGAGATTGACAGCAGAGCTGCTGTTCCATTTTCGATAGGGTGTTTTCACAGCCTTCTGCACTTTCGGAAATATTCTCATCTGGTTATTGTCAGTCAATTCTATATACTGACAATGTAAAATGGTGTGATAAACATCAGCAATCAATTGATAAATTGAAACGCAGCTCTGTTGTCATCAGCTGGAGGTCGAAATTAATCATATAGCAGATTTTTAGAGAAATCGGAATTAATTCATTCATCAAAAACCATTGACTACGGTTATAAGACTTTTTTTCAAATTCCCTCTATTCAATGAACAAAGCTAAAGATACAAGATTTGTGTCTCCATAGCATATCCTTATAAATAGGATGTTGCCAATGATACACGTTACAGTCATATAAATAGATATTCAAAGTTTCTTACTTGGATAAGTTGATACTAACAGCTCACATCCTGAGCTCTATTGGACAACTTTAAAAATACGTTAGATATGCTCAAATAAACCTAAGTACCCTCATATATGCCTGAAATACAAAATATTGTGAAAAGAATAGTTTACTTTGACATGACCTTGAACACAAAACATCTGAGAATATGAACATATTTTGGCTATATTCACCATTTATTGAGTCAATACTCAATACTATGTGAGTCAATACAAATTAAATAATGAAGAAATATTTATTACAAGTGAATTTACAGGAAATTAAGGATGGTGATCCCATCTGAAGATTTCATGTTGTAAAACTAATGTACACATTCTTGCTCGACATGACTTAGAAAATAATAAACGAAGAAAGCTATATGTTGCGGCATAGCTATATGTTGCGGCATAGCTATATGTTGTGGCATAGCTATATGTTGCGGCATAGATATATGTTGTGGCATAGCTATATGTTGTGGCAAAGCTATATGTTGTGGCATAGCTATATGTTGTGGCATAGCTATATGTTGTGGCAAAGCTATATGTTGTGGCATAGCTATATGTTGTGGCATAGTTATATGTTGTTGCATAGCTATATGTTGCGGCAAAGCTATATGTTGTGGCATAGCTATATGTTGTGGCATAGCTATATGTTGTGGCATAGCTATATGTTGCGGCAAAGCTATATGTTGCGGCAAAGCTATATGTTGCGGCAAAGCTATATGTTGCGGCATAGCTATATGTTGTGGCATAGCTATATGTTGCGGCAAAGCTATATGTTGCGGCAAAGCTATATGTTGCGGCAAAGCTATATGTTGTGGCATAGCTATATGTTGCGGCAAAGCTATATGTTGCGGCAAAGCTATATGTTGTGGCATAGCTATATGTTGTGGCATAGCTATATGTTGTGGCATAGCTATATGTTATGGCATAGCTATATGTTATGGCATAGATATATGTTGTGGCATAGCTATATGTTGTGGCATAGCTATATGTTGTGGCATAGCTATATGTTGTGGCATAGCTATATGTTGCGGCATAGCTATATGTTGTGGCATAGCTATATGTTGTGGCATGGCTATATGTTGTGGAGTGTTACTACTGGATACACCGCTCTGTAGCAGATATACTATCAACTCCTCATGTTGTAGCCTGAAAAATATTGCACAAACGTTTGCCATATACATTACCAAGAGAAACCTATTCACACAAATACAAGATCATTCTTATATTTACAGAATCAAGGTTAAAGGGAGCATTCGATTTCCACAATGTAAACTCTTAACTTTACTTTAGAAAGGACTGGATATTGAGAGATATATTTTCACAACTTTCTTAAACACATCCGGACCACAGCAGCCCAACCAATGGTAAGGTTGAAGACATTTGTTGGCCAATCAGAGACCAGTAGCTGTACACATTTTTAAAGAAATGTCCATAGTAGCAATGGTGTGAGATGGCAAACAAGATCTCTCTGCATTCCAACCTTGCAAAACTCCAGAAATAGTCATAACATGCTCTCATTATGATATGATTGATTGATTGATATGATATGATTGATTGTAAAACATTGATCTTTATGTCATAAAATTCAAGAATAAAAATTAAGAATAAAGATTTGGAATCAAAACTGAAATGAATCTGATGAAATGTTTCCGGCATACAACATTTGTAATATGTGAATTCTGAATAATCTTTATTAAATTAAAAAAAACATAGGACAATGGCCTGAGAGCTATACTTGCGTTTCTGTAATGTTTGTGAACGCATCCTGAAAATGCCTGCAAATTGCTACATGAATGACCATTTAAATCAAAAAGCACATTATACATATTGAATTTCTTTACCTCCTCATTGACAACTCAATAGTTTTAGAAAAGAAGATTAATGATGGACAGAATGACAGAACATTTCACAGAACATGGTCGAGGGGTAAAAAGTATAATTAACTGTTGTAAATCGGATTATTGAACCACCATAATGAAATAGTGCTGATGAATAATTGATTCGTGTCTGCTCATTAATTTTCTAAATTTGTTAACTTTGATGGTTACCAGCACACATGAGTTAAGGCACAATTGTGAAATGGTCTGGTCACTATAAATATTTGAAATGGATTTCTCGAAAAGTTTTGTCATAAACAAATATTTTCACATGATAGATTATTGAGGACAAGGGATAGTGAAGGTCAGTCCTGTTTAAGATTTCGTGAAAAATAACATCCAGTCAAAAGTTTAGGAAATTAAATTACGATATTTTTGTCCAACCTTGGTTATGTGTGAGCTGTTATAGATGTTATTGAACTCATTTGAAAATCGCCATCCTCATGAAAAATGGTTGGATCAAACCAAGATTTTAGCAGAGAATGCATCTGGAATGGTCTTCATCCTTCAACTAGATACCTTGTGACAGCTGTGTTTTACGAAAAACTCAAGATGGTTGCCAAATATGGGATGCTCTGGGAAAAATCAAAATTGTCAGATTCCAACTGTCTTGTCCAACACCCTCAAAATGAAAATCTCGACTTTCGACAATATTCAACATGAGACATGGTTAAAATAGCTCAACAGAGGCCTAGGAATTTCAGGTTCAAATCCCTGCCAGTTATTCAGGGGTGGGAGAGCTCTGAACCAATCTGGGCGGTAATCGAAACATATCTGGGTGGTATGACATCATATCATTGTTCTGAATCAATTCTGAACCAATCTGAGCGGTTCTGTTATATAACGACTTTTATATCTCATAAAAAGCATCAAAATCACATAATAATCATCACAAAAGTTAACAAATTTCGTTCCAGTTGAGCGTGTAACAATGTCTTGTTAATAATAGTGTAAATTTTATGATAAATGCATAACGTTTTTACGGCAATATTTGTGCCCCAAGTCAGGAATTACCCCTTGTTATGCAATCTTAAACTGGGGCACATTCCTGTGTTAAAATTACGCATAAATCTCGTTGAAATTCAGTTTTAGATGATCATGTACTTATATATGTAACTGATGAGCATGTTATTACATACATAAATAAAAAAGCATGAACGTGATCAGAGATAGTGTTCTCCAATCACCCATCGGCAAAGCCCAGATAGGTGATCTGGAGAGGTCTGAGATTTTTGCTTTTCCTTCATAATCTCGTTTAGATGTGATTTTTTAAATACCCAACTGTTTTAGTGATAATTCATATTTTATGTATAATTATATCTAAAATCTCACAAAAAAGCTTGATTATTCTTTGGATAACATTATATAAGGAAAATATAAATACTTGATAATAATCGCCAGCTGCAAAAATTGAGTCAAACCCGTTTTAACAGCAGTTGAAACGGGTTCAATTTGGACTTTTAAACGGGTTTACCTCAGATTTTACAGCTGGCGATTTTTTACTTCACTAGAGCTCTAACAACTCCACCAAACTTTTCTTTGGTTGAAATTGGTAAAGACCTTGGACGTTCGACAAACCCCTCCAGATCACCTATCTGGGCTTTGCCGATTGGTGATTGGAGAACACTATGATCAGAGAGGAAGGGTGACGAGATTTGAAAAAAAAAAGTTGCTGTGTTAGGTATAGGCTGCAATTAAACTCGCCACTGAAAAGAGTGTGCGATCTCGCTGTTCCGTCACCACGTAGCCTGCCCTCTGGTGGAAGTGACGCTGAACTAATCTCCACTTCACTTTTGTTTTGCAAGTTTATGTGAAGGGTTGCGCTTTTAGCATATTATGAATGGCACAATTATCACTTATTTGTTGTCACAATTACATTAGAAATGAAATATTACCCCCAATATGCCTATATTTCTGTATTAGAGCTTAGTTTTCAAACATCGGTAAATTGACCTAATTGGTGACCTAATTATTGAGGCCCTGCTAGGTTCTGTACAAAGGGGTCTATATGGGTGAAATGCAGATATTTTTAGCCACCATGATCATGCAATTGGGAGATAGCTGCACAAGTGAGAGATAGCAAGTGATAGACTGCTACAACAGCAAGAGATAGCTGCATAAATAAGAGATAACTGCATAAATAAGAGATAACTGCATAAATAAGAGATAACTGCATAAATAAGAGATAACTGCATAAATAAGAGATAACTGCATAAATAAGAGTTAACTAAAATGACCAACTGTGACCCATAATGCCAAATACGTTTATATTGACAGTATTGAGCGTTGCTAAGTTACCCATCAGCTACCTCAATTACTGGATATTTCACATTCAATTATTTTTATGCTGTGTGTATTAAATATGCAATTGGTTACATGATCTCTTAAAGTGTGAAAGCTATTGAGCTTTATGATGTTTTCCCAACTCAGAGGGCAAACCCAACAATAACACAATAACAGCGTGGCATTAAATGATCCCATTCATACAATTCTGCTCGATTCATTCAGGGTATGGGGGAAACAGCATACCTCTAATAGGAGCATAATCTTATTATGGTTATACGTTAGTTTCCGTAATGAACTAGATAATTTGTGGCAAATGTCACATAATGTACTGTAATAATCTATGGTGTCAAAAATTTCAGACATGGCTACAACCAGATTCCTTGACAATGTATACATTGAACTAATTGATATCTGATCGTATGACCTAGTTCTTGTACTTTGTGCTGCAGTCTGTTAGGTGCACGTACGCTCTGCTGTCTTATCTTATCCATAGGCCCCTGCCCCACCCTCATGGCAGTGACATAGATTCAGATAACAGAATGCCTTGTGTGCCTTATATAACACCACACATATTTTTTATTTCTTTCCAGATTGTTATTGGCTTTATTGTAAATTTCCACGGATGGGGACATACTGTGTGTAAGCTACGAATTAAATAATGCCTCTACGGAGCATACAACACATATATCTTTCAATAACAGCAACTATGTCAAACACTGATGGCCCAGATGTAGGCTGATAGGTCTGCCAGCTTGGGCATGGTAAATACAGTAACATAGAGAGAAGACAATCGAGTGCTGTTTTTAATGTTATGGGTGGGATCTGATCATTGCTCTACTTAGTTACAGTTGCCTAGCAATCCAAAAGATCAATGTATTCAGCAACTAACGATCAAAGGATCAACCCCCAATGCCCCTGGTATGATGCAAACCTATATAACTTGCAAATATTAGTTCAAAGGATCTGTCAATGGATGCACAAGGTAAGAATCATTATTTTTTTAGAAAGTTCCAAGATATGCAATTTAAACACATGCAAGAAAGAGTTCCAGACTCGATGTCTATACGTACCCCTGGTGGGATAGGTATTTGTCCGTGTGGTGTTGCTCCAATCTTATATTTACACCTGAGGGCAGCACTGCACAGGAACAAAATCCCACCAGGGACAACCTCACATGATGTATGGATATCTTTGACATGCTTTTGTTTTGTCAATATAAATCATTAAACCATTCAAATTGGTCACAAATGGCTTTTGTAAAATGTCAAAATAAATCATTAAATAGTTCTAATTCGTCGAAATTTGCCATTGTTCAAATACATTATGGCCAAAAATAACTTCATGTTGGGGGGAACAGCGTCTTCTAAGGTTTTTTTTTCCTCCAAAAAAGTCATTTGAATCCCAAAAAATGACATGGTGCAAGATAATTGCTTTGTATGAAAATAACTACAAAATGGATTTCAGCCTTAAATGTATCAAATGCTTAGGGATGTATTTTTCTTTTGATTTGATTTTTAATTTGAAATTTTATCATTTTTAATCATTTTAGATTTAAAGTTGAAGTAAAAGTCAGAAAAGGATGTTTTTTTGGTAAAGATTAAAGAAGGGATGGAGCTTACTTGAAAAAACTTATTCAAGTGGGAATAACTACATGTACACTAGCAATCCGCAGAACTACCGAATTTACTCGAATATAAGACGAGGTTTTCGTACCCAAACCTTTAGTTAATGTTTGGGGGGCTGTCTTATACAGGAGAGCAACCCATGGACACTGTTTTACGGCCAGATATTTACCCAATATTATCACAAATTATGCTTCGAAATGACGGATATCAAACCTAGTGGATCGATTTTAATTGCATTTTAAATGACAAATAAAGGTATTTACCCAATATTATCATGGTGATTTACAGCCAATCAAGTGCTATAAACGATAATAATTAAAGGCGATATAATTAATATCTTTGGCACAAAGAAATATACTACCACGTGTTCATTTAATTAGTAAATAGTAAAAATTATCCACAAGTCAGAGAAAATTGTGAAAAATGAGTTTAACAATCCTTAAATATGCTTACGCAACACAAGATCGCCATTTTGAAAGGTAGAAGTGACAGGGAGAGGCTCTTGTTTTTTGGCGTGAAAACGCTAAGGTCAAGGACGTGGAGAAATTCTCGACCTGTGAAGCATAATTTGTGATAATATTGGGTAAATACCAAACTTGAATGGGAGCAGTGCCGATGTCTCGAGTAAAACTGACTCGTCTTATTTTCGAAAATTGGTCTTTTCAAGCAAAATAATGTCAATTTGAGGGGGTCTTCTTATACAAGAGTCGTCTTATATTCGAGTAAATACAGTAAGGCATTAATCTTTAGCTAGAATGATGTTATTTAGTTTAAATACAGAATTTTAAAAGATGTCTTATAACTTACAACACATTTAATACAGCTGTGATCCTCTGTATGAGGTGTCCCTATTCCCCTAAACATTAAATGTTCTCACCTTTAACCCATAATCTCATGCTTGGATTGATTTGGGGTGGCTGAATGAACAAGTGAAAAGAGGCAAGACGAACCTTCCAGTACCTCGCTTATTTTAAGATGAGTTCAAAAAATCAAATTTTTGCCCTCTAAAATTTTGACATTTCAAGGTCATTTCCAGTACCTACATATTTTCCTTGTCCAGAGTGTCATTGTTGGTAAATGTTTAATTTAGCATTTACCAAACAATTTGTTACAATTTCCAAAATATGTTCACAAACATTACTTTAATGGTCAGCCCACCTTTGCCTCAGATTTGTAATGTAGTGAATCTTGCCAAGGCCTGGAAATTGTTTTATAAATGAAAATTTCAGTATTTATAATGTAACCATCAGTAGGACCAATACTGCTGTTGACTCAGTCAATGCCTCGTCCCTTTCCTTCCAAAGTCTCAAAACTGAGACAGTATAAATATCAGAACAGGACGCTGGATGCTGCAGATGTCCATGCACTCTTGGATAATATACTAATAATAATATTATAATAATAACAATTTATATAGCGCTTTACCAGACTAGGTCTGCTCAAATCACTTTACCAAGATAGTGTTTTCTGAACAGATATGTCTTAAGTTTCTTCTTGAAAGTGTCCACAGTTTTTCACTTCAAGGGGAAGGGCATTCCAATTTCTTGGCACATATACCATGAAAGCCCTATCTCCATATGATTTCATATTAGTCATTGGTACTACATATTCATTTTTGTCATTAGATCGCAGTTCCATACCTAGCTGTTTGTACTCTAATAACTGAGATAGGTATTTTGGGGCAAAGCCATTCTGTACCTTCCATGTCAGTAAAGATATTTTGAAATCAATCCTAGCCTTAATACTGAACTCATCTTCTATGCATTTTAACACAACTTGGTTCAAGTTGAGTTTGACAAACTGATAGAGGGAATGACAGAAAAAAATCTGTTTTGCTGCAAGTTTTGGTGACAAAATCAGCAAAGCTAAAAACTCAGTTGTTTGCATATTTTCTTATCAAACATACCGAGAAGTTAGAAGCTATTTGATTTCATTTCTCCAAAAACTATTGTTGGATATTAAGTCCATTCAACAAAGAAAACATATTTCTCCCTCAAAACAAAAACTTCTATCCAATGTAAACAGCAATGAAAAAACTAAATGTACAATATATAAATTACATGGGAAAGATATTTAAATGGGAATACTTATACCGTTGACATATTGTGTTAATAGTAAAAAATAACAGAAACATTTTATTTGAAACATTTTATTTTCAAGTAAAACATATATATACACTTCATCATTCGGTTCAACCAATTATCACCGTGGCATCTCCCTGTTAAAAAAATAAAATAAATCCACACCTATTTCATGATTTCCTGTAAAATTATCAGTCTTTCAACAATCAAAAACAACTGTTATGAGGTGCAATTTTCAACCACTTTGCACTGTAATGTAATCAGATAATGATAAATATTTATTAAACCCAAATTAATTTCCAGATTCCCAATAAATGAATAATCATCTTTGAGCCTTCCTCATACTTTGATAAAATGCTCGGTTCCTGGTATGCTGAAAAGTGTAACGTGCACACAACATAAATCATGATTTTTAGACAATCAAAGCATTTATTAAACCATTAATATTGACACCTATGTGTTCCTGAAGCTATGTTATTTTTTCAAACAAAAACACTCAGATTTTTTTTATTTCTGGTTCAAATAAGTAACTTATCAACAACCAGACAAATATTAAAATTCACACGAAGCAGAACTGACCAACGGAGCACTTCACTTCCTAAATGAAGTAAAATAGAGATAAAATTCTATGTTGATACTTTTTCTAGTGTTTCTGGTCCACAGGATTTGAAATTCCCCAATCTGTTCTCCAAGGTGGTTTTTTAAAATGGACATATCCATACAGATTGTTATAATAAATAAAGTATCTGTGATATTGAACGAATACCTTAAAATTTTATATGTAAAATCTGGGAAACAGAAAGGCTTTGCAGGTCGTAAAGTGAGCTGCTCCACAGGTCTGAGGCTTTCAAGTTTTGCAAACTATAAACAGTACATACATGATTGGTACATATAAAGTACCCCACATGTTACATAAGTAAGAGGCATAAAACATTTAACAAGAGCAAATGTACAAGACAACCCTCATTCGAGTTATTTTTAAGACGTGCAATGTCACACATTCTTAACAACATGTTGTACAGTTTAAACAAGAAACATCCATTCTGATGAAAGAATCATTAAAACAATACCACCTGTATTCCAACCCTTGTAATATTTTGTGTCCACCCATCAACAAAAGGTGTTTTTTATCATCATCCTCATCATCATCATCTTAATTAAAAATGTATTTTTCAATTTCAATTTAGATATTGTCATTTGCGTTGCTGCCTGCCTTTCTGATCAAGATATTGTCGGATAAAAAATGCTTTGAGATAAAATAGAATACTCAGGATTGTGAATGCTTAAGATTGCGTTCTTAATAAATGTGCATTTGCTCATATAAAACTTTGTCTCTTTTGAATATTGTTGCTTCCTCCTGAAAAAGCTATGGTAAAAATGCATTGGTCAATTATTGCTGTCAAGGTTATGATTTTTGTCATCCCATTTCATCAAATGAAAAATATTCTAATGCATGGTTTGGACCATCCAAGAAACCAGAAACATGAACATGAATATTCATTTTGCATGATATTGTGGATATTCATGACAGCCAGTAAGGGTTTTGGAGGAAGAAGTAGATGGAGGATCTACCTCCTCTGTTGCAAACGGTCAAAAAGCATACTGCAAAGGTTTTATTGCAGGACAAATGGTAGACGCAAAGATAGCCATAACTTCAAATGACTGATAAAACCTCTATGTTCATGAATATATATTCTGGTGGGAAAACATTTGTTCTGAGAATTAGCCCAAAACTGTTAAGATATAACTGTCTCTGATATTTTCAAATAGATTTTTTGTGGATCGTTTTGATTTAACAAAAAAAAACATTTTTTTCCTTCACTGCATAGCCCAGGAAATTTTTAATAGTATATGTTTTAATGAAATAAATAAAAGAATGAAATAAGTTCAAAATAAGGTATGTACAGCCAGAAAGAAATGTCTTGATTCAGATCATAGCAAAATGAAGATTTGGCCCAACGGATATGCATTTATATTTTTTTTCATTACAGATCAGTTTCAAAACATACAATGAAATGTGTTCAACAGGCATAGTTATTCACCCGAATAAAAGGATCTTTTTCCCATTAAAGAAAAACACCAGTCTGGCAAGCATAAATATAACATTAATTTCTCTTGGTTTGATCTTAATACCTGGGGTGGGAGAGGCATGAACACTGCTGGGCCGTAATCACGGTTATAATCTCATTTTAATTCACTTTCAGTTGATCATATACTTATATAAGTATCTGATGATTAAAAAGTGGGATATGATAGTTGATGTTTCAAGATTTTTATAAACTTTTTTAAACTAGCCATTAGTCGCCATACAGCATTGCTGGGATTTCACCCAGCTATGTTTCGATTTAGTGTCTGGTTAAGTTGCGAGCAACACACATGATTATACTCTGGCTTGGCTGTGAACATCCAGGATAGCTTAAAATAATAGATTAATTCAGATATATAGTCCTGCACCATTCAGAGCTCTCCCACCCTTGAATACAAGAAATACACTTCTCATGAAAACTAAGCCAGATGGGCAAGCAACAAATTACCATATAAAGAATTGTGCCCTTGATTAATCAGATGTCAACCTCTACCGGACAAATTGTGGGCAAATGAACAGTGAGCTAAAATACTATGCCAAAATTTGGGATCTTTTCACAATGAGCTTGACCTGATCAACCTCTCATATATTTGTTACATAGTCATCCTCTCCCAATCCAATATAATTTTCACTGTGACATGGTGAACTTCACTGAAGTATGGTGTCTGTTGAAGCGATGTAACTTTTCACCATGGAGAATGTCATCGCTGGGTATGCTTGTTTTGTCAGCTCAAAATCAGCCACATTTTCTCTTCCACTGGCCCTGCAAAAAGTTATTATATCATAAACTAATACCAATACTTATCATATTTTCAAAATTATCATCTCTTATAACAATATTTTAAGCATGCTGATTGACCACATTGTACCATATATGAGCTATGCATGACAAATTAAATATTATGCAACAATTTTTGATGATCTAACAGATGTTTTGTTTCAAATGAGAATATTATGCAACCTTATGTTATATTAAAAATGAATCTTTGTGTTCTCCCATGTCTTAAAAGCGTTAAGCACCGGATTTGAAAAAAACGTTTAAAATTTATATATTGGTGGAAAATGTAATTGTCTTTGATCTCTATCTTCTATTTCATTGATGCATCACCATGTTTGCCTGTTAATTCTATTCTAACAGGACCCTAATCTACTGCCCCTTTATGAAAGCACACTTCTTTCTTGGCATCATTTTTATGTGGAGTGTGATCATTAGAGGCACTGAAAGGTAAAATGACGTCCTAAGAGTATGGCAATATGCTTATGACGTCATGAACAGTATTGTCCTTTGAATAGTGCCAGAATGACGCAAACAGTGCTACCCTACTTTGAGCCTCAATTAAGGTCAAACAAAGTGCACGCTACCCGTGTTTACCCGTCACGTGCAGCTTTTGGCTTAGACAGACCTCTGCTGGGAGTGCAACTCTTTTGTCTTATAACAACTTATATTATTACTCTATTATAATTCTAATTTGTCATGATGTTCATATGTGGTTAAGCTTTCAATACACCAAATTGTAGAATTTGGTGCTTAATCCCTTTAATGGCACTGGGCAAGTTATATGAAGTTTTGAGCAGAGAATTAGTGTCCCAAATTTCTCTTATGAAAAGTCAAAACCCGCCAATGACCTTGTGCAATTATTTTTTTTTTGTTTAGTGTTCTTTGCAAATGAACAAAATGTTCATTGGTACTTGTATTATGAACAAATAAAATAATATATATACTTGTAAATAGTGCTGATCGAATAATTGTTCCAGGTAAGCATTGCATGATCTCTCCCTCCACAACCCTTCACAGTGAATTCCTGAAAAACAGCATCATAAACTCAATTATTAACATATTTGGTGCTTTTTCAAATTTGGGGGCCAACCCAATTTTATCTGTGAAATAATTGAAATAAAATCAAGCATTTTACAACAACCTCATGCAGTGCAACTTTTCACTCATACCACGCTATGATAGCATTACTGGGAACAGTCATGGAGAAGCTTTGATTTGGCAGGGAACAATAAATTGAAGTCAGTCAAAATTGGTGGTATTTTTTTTTATCTTGGTCATTGCCATATTGTAAATAAATTTGCTACTCTTTTGACTATAATTGATTCCATGCAAAAATGCCAGTAAAAGTGATTTATCATAATCCTGACAAATTTAGATTAAAATTTACAGAGTAATGCTTTGTGCTTATGACTGGTATCAAAGAAATGTAAGAATAACGATTTTGCTATACTTACCAAGTTGAATACTTGCTCTGAATCGTTCTGGTTTAGCTGATTGTTTCGCTTATATTTGTAGCCAGTATTGGCATTGTAATCTTTATGACGACGCTTCATTACTGCTGTCACCTGTGTAAAGAAATAAAAAACTAAATCAAGCAGCAACCAGATTGAAAAATTTCCACTTTTTATTAACGATTTGGCATTAATAAATATATCCAAAATTGTTAAAAATGAACAATATTGCTTTGAAAAATTAGTTTTTGAAATTAAAGAAAACTGGCAAGGGCTTCTCAGATGATAAGCAGATGATAATGTCTGCCTATCAAAACACATTTTACGGTAGGTACTTAATTTGTTATCTTGATTCTCATTGGCTGATATTTTCATGCTATTCAAAATGGCAGCCTCCTTAACAACTCAGTAATTAAAAAAATTAAAAAAACATCTGACCCTTACGGAAAATAGACAGAAAACATTAATATATCCCTATGGGTTTTATATTGCCATTGGTGAAGCAAAGTATTGATTTTCCCACAACTTATAAAATCAGAGCATTGATACCCCTAAGCAAACAACGATCTAAGCCTATAAGACAGGAGGTCTGAAAAGGGCTTTATTTTGATTGGAAAGATAGAATAAAGTGTGAACAAAGGTCCAAGTTGAGGCAGTATAAAAAGTGTTAACATGGTCACATATCAGATGTCAATGATTTGTCATTTTAAGAGAGATAAGAAGTAAAACGTCTCACCTACCAGGAGGACATGGTGAGCATACAAAAACAGGCCAAAGGTCACAGTCAGTAGTCATATTTCCACATGTCTGAATCAATTCTGTAGAGTTGTACATGTACATTATCCTAATTTGTGCCTTTATGTCCATTTTGGAGTCAAGCCTAATACCAAGGTCAACTACTGACTCACTAGTTGTGATGTCAGTATCCCTACTCTGACAGTGCTAGAAATGTGGTTGGCAGCAGGTTAAGGTTTGCGGCCGTTAACATCTGATAAAGGTCAAAGTTTTTTGTTGACATTATGTATGCAATGCTTAAATTTGGAAATAACACATTAATTGACACTTTTGAATGACTGCGAAGATGAGCCCAAGATTTATGATTACAGATATATTCCTTTACTGAAGAATGGATAGACAGACTAGCCAAATATATCGTACTCTTAGTCACAATAAAAAACACATTAAAGTGATGGTTTCAGAAACTTGGCTGTCAGTGGGGAGGGCATTCCATAGTCTGGGGCTGATAGAAGAAAAAGCCCTATCGCCAACTGTTTTCAGATGGGTCTTTGGAACAGATAGTTAAATACCATCATTAGATCTCAGGCATCTATCACCCTGTTTCACTAGGAGCAGATCATGTATGTAAGGAGGTGCCTTACCATTTAGGCCTACCAGGACATAAGGAGAATTTTGAAGTCAATTCAAGCATGTACAGGGATTCCTACAATTTCTCTGATATATCATCTCTGATATATCATCAAATTTCCTGATCTTTCCTACCACACTTGCTGCAGACTTCTTAATATTGTGCCTTTATCTCCATTTTGGAGTTAAGTGTAATACCAAGGTCACCTACTGACACAATAGGTGGGATATCAGTATCACCTACTCTGATAGTGATAGAAATGTGGTTGGCGGCAGTACCATATCTGTCAGTACAGATGAGCACCTCAGTTTTACCATCATTAATTTTCATCTTGTTATGCTCGATCTTCACGGACACATTTTTCTAATTTGTGTCTCCTGTTGTCTACATGTTGACTAGAGGTGTGGTCAACAGGGATGTAGATCTGAGTCGCCAGGATCTGAGTATCATCTGCATAAATATGGTAGTTAAGCCCATACTTATCCAGCATATCAGCCAATAGTATGTAAAATTTTTACAAGTTTTGCACAGCTATTTATCAAATCACTCCTTCACAGATCACGTATCAGTCTATATTTATCAATATCTAAGGATATTATAAGTAACACTGCCTTTAATTGTCAATTATCACTTACAGTTCTTACAGGGTCAATCACCAAACAAATCTCAATTAGTCAAACAATTCTCAGTTAATCTTCACAACCAAGCAAACCTATTTGCAAGTCATTAGTACCTGTGTTCTTAGTATCATAAATTATCATTTATCTGTCTTTCAACAGTTCTGAAGTTGCCTTTAAACAAATATTTTGAATTTAGTGCTATATCCTAACAACTCAGTGATGACCTGAAATCTAAATTAAAGCATTCATGAAGTTAGCAAAACTTAACTAAGCAGGTGTTTGCACTAGATCACTGGTCAGCAAAACAAAGTGTGTTGACAAAGTGTCTAACGGATGATTTGGATTTTAGCAGAAGACCCATCCACTTTCAAATGGCACAGAAATTTATGAAGGGGAAATATGATGGGTAATGACATTTGATCGCAAAGTTTGCAATATAAACATTTCCTTTGTGCAAGGAAAAAGTGCTTGAAAGCCTCATTTCATGAATGCTTTAATGACTGATGACTTACAGTATTTCCTGCCATCTTGTAGTAGCCACAGAGCATGCCCTGTATTTTGCTGCTTCGTAGCTTCAGCCTGGGCAAAGTGGCAAATGGATCCTCTGGGGTAGTAAGCATCAACACCTTGCCTGATTAACACAAGCAATACATTACAACTGGGATAGTCTTAGTTATATTTAATTAAATAAAATTGTAGCATATGTAAGATTAAATGTTTTTTCTTCAGCAGACATATTTTCAGAAAACGATATACTAACGTCAAGATAATACTTTTTATTTTTATTTTTTTTTATTTATCCCAATGTCCTTTTGAGAGGGTTAAAAATATCTATATTTTACATGGATGATGCTTATGGTTCTTGGATCAGAAATGAGAGGGCGATAACCATCTTTGTTAGATTCATGACCTGGATAAAGAATAAAAGAAGAAGAACCACCAAAATTTTGTATGCCCTCTTTTCAAAAATATATCGATACAGCTAAAAATATTTAACTGTATGCTTACCACGCATGATGACAACTTACCTTCTGGAAAGAACCTGAGGTACCTATAATACTCCACCAGATGGAATGGTTTGTAGAAGTTGTCCAGTCCTCTCTCACCATGACGATAGTATGACATCTTACTTATGTAACAGCCTGCAAAAGCACAACCAATTCTGTTTGATAATGAATATTGATGTATTATTCACATCTTGATAATTTTATTCACTTGAAAATGTGTCACTTGACAATGTAATAGGCACTTGAAAATATAAGTGGCACTTGAAAATGTAAGTGGCACTTGAAAATGTAAGTGGCACTTGAAAATGTAAGTGGCACTTGATAATGTTGGTGTCACTTGATAATGTGTCACTTGATAATATGTCACTTGATAATGTAGGTGTCACTTGATAATGTTTGTGTCACTTGATAATGTTAGTGTCACTTGATAATGTTAGTGTCACTTGATAATGTAGGTGTCACTTGATAATGTAGGTGTCACTTGATAATGTTAGTGGCACTTGATAATGTTAGTGGCACTTGATAATGTTAGTGGCACTTGATAATGTTGGTGGCACTTGATAATGTGTCACTTGATAATGTTGGTGTCACTTGATAATGTTAGTGTCACTTGATAATGTAGGTGTCACTTGATAATGTTAGTGGCACTTGATAACATTAGTGTCACTTGATAACATTAGTGTCACTTGATAATGTTAGTGTCACTTGATAATGTTAGTGTCACTTGATAATGTTAGTGTCACTTGATAATGTGTCACTTGATAATGTTAGTGTCACTTGATAATGTTGGTGTCACTTGATAATGTAGGTGTCACTTGATAATGTTGGTGTCACTTGATAATGTAGGTGTCACTTGATAATGTTGGTGTCACTTGATAATGTTAGTGTCACTTGATAACATTAGTGTCACTTGATAACATTAGTGTCACTTGATAATGTTAGTGGCACTTGATAATGTTAGTGGCACTTGATAATGTGTCACTTGATAATGTTGGTGGTACTTAATCCTACCTTAATAGGAGTCTCCCTGGCCTTTTAAATTGTATATTAATTGATTAAGCAATGTATATTATGATAATTATTGTAATTATGGCCGAATAAATGAAATTTGAGTCTTGATAATGTGTCACTTGATAATGTTGGTGTCACTTGATAATGTTAGTGTCACTTGATAATGTAGGTGTCACTTGATAATGTTAGTGTCACTTGATAATGTAAGTGTCACTTGATAATGTTAGTGTCACTTGATAATGTTGGTGTCACTTGATAATGTAGGTGTCACTTGATAATGTTGGTGTCACTTGATAATGTTGGTGTCACTTGATAATATTAGTGTCACTTGATAATGCAGGTGTCACTTAATAATGTTAGTGGCACTTGATAACATTAGTGTCACTTGATAATGTTAGTGTCACTTGATAATGTTAGTGTCACTTGATAATGTGTCACTTGATAATGTTGGTGTCACTTGATAATGTTGGTGTCACTTGATAATGTTGGTGTCACTTGATAATGTTGGTGTCACTTGATAATGTTGGTGTCACTTGATAATGTTGGTGTCACTTGATAATGTAAGTGTCACTTGATAATGTTAGTGTCACTTGATAATGTAAGTGTCACTTGATAATGTTAGTGTCACTTGATGTTAGTGTCACTTGATAATGTGTCACTTGATAATGTTGGTGGCACTTGATAATGTGTCACTTGATAATGTGTCACTTGATAATGTGTCACTTGTTAATGTTGGTGTCACTTGATAATGTTAGTGTCACTTGTTAATATAGGTGTCACTTTATAATGTTGGTGTCACTTGATAATGTAAGTGTCACTTGATGTGTCACTTGATAATGTAAGTGTCACTTGATAATGTGTCACTTGATAATGTTGGTGTCACTTGATAATGTAAGAGTTGCTGGAACAATCTATTCTTGAGTCCCAATCTCGTCAGACACATTATCAAAAGACATTGTTTTAATCTGAATGAAATGAAACTTGATTCTTCTTTGTTCAATGACATTCTATCAGTTTTATTTTATATTACCCTTAATACTTCAGAAATACAGATTTGCTCACCATGAAATCTAAGATGTGGTCTTTCTATAAACATATTTCTCCAGGAACCATAGGATTTTGGACGGTCACAGTTGACTCCCCAAACCCTGGAACAAAAATAAAACAAGTATTTTATTAGTTATTGCACAGCAGCATAAATTTGACAATATAGAGGATGAGATAGCTAAGTTTATTGTCATATAGCTGATGCCTGTGATGCTGTGATCTTATATATTGTCAAGTTGAGGGGCATCTGATGGGCCTGTGGAGAAAGGAAGATGCTTAACGGCTTTGATGAGAACATTTTCAAATCTTTTTACTATGTCACTTTTCATTGCACATGGGTCACCAGTTAATTATATTTTTCAACCATACAATTCAATATTAATTTACTTTTACTTTGAAAATTTTAATTAAAATAATGATGTATGGTGGGCCAATAGAGGAAGGAAATGCTTAATAGCTTTATTAAAGAATCAAAAAAATATTATTGCATGATATTCAGCCCAAACTATGAAAAATACTTATGGCAGAGTTGTATATTTTCTGTTTATGAAATTGACATTGGTCATTGTTTTTCTTTCACACTTTTTTAATTAATTTGCTCTTTCTTCATTTTTTAAAATCAAATATGTTGCTTTTCCTCCAGAAATTCAATGGGCTTTCACTCACTTTCGAATAGACTGGGAAATTATTACTTAGAATCAAACCTATTTTCTACATATTCAAATTATTTGTTTTGTGGTGTTGAATTGCTGATATGTTTAGTTTGGATGCCACCATGATTAATATGAACCCTTCTTCGAACCATTTGTAAGCCAACATCTGATTGAAAACCTTAGATGGTGATCCTTAATATTTTTTATGTCGGAAGTAAACAATATAATCTTATGATTTTTGGCAAGGGTTTAAATTTTGTCACCAGAGGGCATGACTTAAACTCTTCAAGCAATCTGCCATATCCCCTCTCAAATCATCTGCAAAACAGATCTAATTAGAACAAGTTGTATTCAATCCTGGTAAAGTATAAAGATCTTGTTAGATAAAATCAATTATTGGCCTTCATTAGATAAATGTGATCCACAAAATATGAGTCTGCAACTGAAATAGGTGATCGCAAATTGAAACATTGGCCCAAGGACTAAAAGCTGTGCTGACCCAGGCATTTTGGAACTGTTTGTGATCATATCCTAGAAATGATTTTTTGCAGTAAATCCACCCAGAGAAGAAATCCACCCAGAGAAGAAATCCACCCAGAGAAAATCAAATGTTATGGATAATCAGAGTAACAGATATATCCCCCCAGCTCCACTCCTCCCCTAGAGCTAAAATATAGTTACAGGACATTGTTTTATTGTTGTAATATATTTTGGTACATAAAATGGCTTTCAAAGGAATCTGGATTAATCTATGGTAATAGTTATCAGAGGAGTGAGTACCTACCTTTGACAGATAAGTCTCCATAACTCCTCATCCCTGGCACAGATGTAAAACCCGCGACACACCTAACCAGGCAATTAATGTCACAAAATTAGAGGATTGGCCATTTAAAATTTATATTTTTCTGTTGCTATTTTCATTGTGATGTTAAAGCTAAAGTAAAAATTCTCAGGTCTAAACTACCAAATTTATTGTGTTTGCTATTTACTCATGATAATAATATTATTACAAACCTTTGCAAGATTCTCAAGGGCGATGGTGTCCAAATCCTTGGAGATAACCCACTTAAATATATACACCAGAACCTCTAGTGGAAGTGCCGAGATATGCGTCATCTACAATATATAAATTGAATCAAATATCACATATAAACCTTTTTTTTCCTTCATCATTTGAACAAAAAAAAGAAAAATTCAAGTAAAATATGTAAAGATTGAAAAGGCCTTAAGCATCCCATTTCATAGATCAATTGACATTTACAATAGAGAACACAGTGAGATGACAGTGATGTTTGACCAAAACAAATGTGTTTCACTCACATTCTGTTCAAGAGCCGGCTGGCAGACTGCTTTCACCTTCAGCTTGTTGAAGTGCAGGATGAGATTGCTCAAATCTTCATCAAGTTCGGAAGCACATCCACTGCAATGCATAAACATATTTTAATATGTTGTTTCTTAAGATGGTTACAATATAGTAAACATGGCAGAAATAACTGCCATCATTTACACAACTTGCTGTATTGGCTTAGTGTCTGGAGCTGTTATCTATTCTAATGAAAACTCACTAAATTAAGACTGTCATGAATAATTTAATTAGTTGGGCCTGATTTCTGACTTTTGTTTGTATGTTTCTTACTTTGAGGAGTAAGTCTTAAATAGTTCCTGCAAATTGTTTCCATAGGCAGACTTGAGCAGATGATAATTTTGTTCAATCAAAATGTATGCTACATATTGAATTATTATCTTGATTTCTACTGGCACATATTTGTCATTTTATTCAAAATGGCAGCCTTACTGCATAAGCTTGGATGACACCCCAAGTTAAAATTATTTGTTTCATAAGTCCTCCTCTTGAGTTTCATCAAACTGTAATTAACACAGGCCAACACCAAATAATATAACTGTATCAGCTTTCAGTCTCACACTGGCTGTCTACAGAAGGAATGTGTTACACTCTGACAATTGCAATCATAGTTGTACATCATTTCAAGAATATTTGCGAGCAGTTAGTTTGACCACATAAAGTACAGTATTGGGACTACGATAAGAGAAAGAAGAACCAGCAATATGCTGGGCAGCTCACCTGCTGTCAACTGAACTTTCACTTTCCTGACGTTCTGCAAAATGAAAGAAAACACATTATAAGCTGTAGTCCATCAAACATCTTTGAAAGCCAAATTACTATTCATGTATTATGGCAATTACATTTTCATCATATGATATTATATCAATCCCATATACAGTTTTTCTTGGAACTTATTATCCAAACAAAAGTAATTTTTCTAAAGACATTTTTGCTTGGAAGATAAATATGCAGTTAATGGTTTTTTACCTCTCCTTGGTGGGATCTGATACTCAATACGGAACTCTATGTCAGGAACTAGCTGTACTGCCCTCCGGTAATACTGAATAGCTACAAACCAGAGGTATCAATCTTACATCCTTTCAATTTTAAAGTTACTTTTTCTCGATTTTTTTACCGAATTGTCAAACTACAAGTAAGTAGAGCCTGTACAATATAACTATTATTTATTATTGCTCTGAGCCTGTAGAGCCTGAACAATATAACTATTATTTATTATTGCTCTCAGGTAGAGCCTTGATTGCCATCTTATTTTTTTGGGATAAATAAAACTAACAGATTGAATATGCACCTTCATAGAGCTTCCCATTTTGTTCTGCATTTACTCCCTGAAGAAACAGGAACTTGGCCTAAATAATAACACAAAATTATTTCTATTATCCTAATTACTGTCAATATGGTGCAGAAATGTTAATATTTAAAGGATATTTAGTGCTTTGAAAATGTGGGATAAATATTGTACTAAAGAGGTTAATATCTGGATATAATAATATGAATATAAAAAAAGCTTCAAACTGTGTTAAAAATCAAGAGAAATTTTGCATTGTGGAACAAAGGGCAAAATTTTGGGCAATATGCAAAATTATGTTGTCTTTTTACATTCTCTCAATTTCTTTACCAAAAACACAGCAGTGATGTGCCTTTATCAATATATCAATAAAACCAAAATGTTTCCCCTTTTAATTCAGATTTCTGTAATACTTCTACTCATCAGAGGGTGAAATACTAAATATTAGAAACATTTTCTTCTCCTCCCCTTCTAAATTTTTTTGCATACTTGTTCCTCCTCACTTGGACCTCCCTGGTGGCGATGGTGTTGCTGGCCTTTGCCAATAGGTGGCTGCGTACTGCTGCGGCCCTGCAACTCTTTGTGCCAATCCTGCCGGAAGCGATCCAACTCGTTCTCAATGTTGGGAGGCTCATCCTCACCAACTGCTGCCTCCTCTTCTTCAAATGGTAGAATTAACTCATCCTGAAATACAGAAATATTTAGAGACAAACACTCAATATTATTCCTGTGTGATTTCACAATAACCTTTATTCGGATGTCTTCGAATGTTAGATTTGATCCTCAAATTTAACTTATCCCACTCAGAATTCCATGCTCTATACATTTGGAACCATTTCCAAGCAATACGAATTAATAATTTCACGCCTCGATGTAGTCATCCTTTTCATTATCATGCACTTCCTTTTCTTTGTTTATATGTTATAAGAATGTTTTCATATGCAATGGCACATGTACAAATTAGAGTCTTATTCGTGGGGTGAGACGAACACTCCACACTGACATCAGTTACTTGAACCTTCTTGATCGAGAAATGTCATTTTTGATTGTTTCAGACTGAGTTCAGTCCATTTTGAATTTCATATTTGAAGAAAAAAAACCTGAATTCAGGTTATTTCCTGAAGACTTTCATCACTGTGTCACAGATATGTTAGAAAAACCTGAGTACTCTATGAGTAGTTTGAAACATAATGTTTTTTTTTGGAATCAGAGCATCGATGTGATTGATATGTTATGTTTGAAATGACCAATACTGATAAAATCTTTTAGATTTATTTCACAAGAGAAATGTCTCATTCTTGCTCAGTGTAATTATGTTATTTATAAGTGTATTATTTCCCTCTAACTTTGATGTCTCAATCCTGTCAAATGAGGACATATTTGTCACCATGCCATGTCATTGTCAATTTGGAAGACATTCAATGATAAATTTACTTTATTTAATAAAATCAACTTAGGTACAAAGCTGACATAACTAAACCTACAGCTTCTCCTCTCAGAAAAGAGAATTGCCAATCTTAACTTGTGACTTGTGCATGCCTGAGGTCCACGGCCTAGGGCGGATACTGTGCAATGTTGCAAGGATAGCCAGTGAACATGGCCCCCAAGTTGACTCAGCCCGAGAGTAGCTCTCTGCTTAGAGAACTCAACCCTCATATTTAGAAGGTCAAATAATCAAGTTATTAGCAAAATTTTAATGGTTACTAAGGGTTGGTAGGGTGAGTTTATGCCTTTACGGACAAAGAGTCTTCTTGGAGATTTTGTGGGTTTTCAGACACTGAAGAGTAATCTGGGCAGAATCCTGGGGGCTAAGCCAGCCAAGGTTCAAAACGGCCACAACTAAGGCCTAGTCAACTTTTACCAGTTTGGTGGACTCCCGGGGGTGGACTTCACTCTCCATTGAAGTAACATGAGGTCCAAACTTGGCGTGTGCATTTAGTGCCACGCCCCCTTCTCAATTTTTGAAGAAAGTTTTTTGATATAAAACATGTCAAATTTCTTGCTCTGAAAAGTGTATCATACATTCTTTACATCTATTACGTATTTATGGACATTGCAAGAAACAAAAATAAACCAAAAAGTGGGCCCTCCCAGGGCTTGACATACGCACTGGCCCGGTGGCCCGGGGCCACCAGATCCTCTGTTCAGGCCAGTGAATGCTCTGTTGTAGTGGCCCAGTTGGGCAACCATATTTTTGGTCTTTTAGTGGCCCAAACTATCTTGATTTTATTATTCTAATGCTTGATAGATATCATATCACAATCAATATTTGATTGGGACAAACATCCCCCACTCAGACATTATACAACCTTATGGACAATATTCTTTATTGTATCACATATCCTATTATCCTTAGAAACTTCGGGCCACCACTTCTCATGCTCTGGTGGCCCAACTGGGCAACCAACATTTTTCTATTTATGTCAAGGCCTGCCTCCTCAAAAGGTCATCAGTGATGCAATGTCAAAAATGGCGCATGTGTTTTTGGCCGGGCCCGGCTTGTTTACATATTAAAACGCTGCAATATTGAGTTGACAGCCCTATTGCAACCCCAAATTTACATTCAATTGACTCTTGACTTACCATTGTAACAGATTAACTTGTTACGGAAAAGCTTTATACGGAGAGGTCTCGGAAGGAGTAGCAAATTACGCTACCTCCGAATCGGAGAATTCTCTGTACGGCGGCCATGATGGAATTTGAGCGTGGGATGGACAGAAAGAAGAAATTCACCGATTAAAGGACAAGCTTTCCATGACGTCAGGGCTCTATCCGAGACCGAGGCTTGACCCAGCCAAAATGGACGGCGGAAACATCGGCGGAAGAGAGGGGGTTGATACAAAATTCTTCTAGTTTACCGTGAAATTACTTCTATATTGAATTAAGGTAAGAGAGATCGATGTATCAACAACATAAGATTAAAACTTAGGGGTTGTTATTTTTTCTATTTCAATATAGAGGAGTCTGTGATTCATTTTAAAGGGACTTTTCTTGTTGAATTGATCAAGAATGATGTCGATTCGTCAGTCAGTGAGAGAACACTTGATTTGTTTATATATTGATTGCCGAGCGTGATAAAGATCAGTTAGATTTAGGGAACTGATATCATATGTGTAACCCTATTAGCAATGTATATCTTGTGATCTGAAGCCCAGAAATAGAAGGTTTACTTCCTAGCTCGGGTGTGTAAAAATAAAATTGAAATTTTGTTGTCGGCATTCCGGTGTGTTGACAGGTTGTGCGAGCTGTCAAACCAGGCTTGCTAAAAAATTGAATGTGAAACAAGTAGACTTGTTCATCGCATCAGTAACATCATTGAGGCTTTGTATATTGGTATGTTTGGGCATATGTGTGTAACTCATTCAAATATATTTGTTTTAAATTTCACTGTTTCCAGAATAAATAATAATGTATATCATTACACATTATTCATGGGGAAAAGTGTTGATATGTTGCCAGCAAAGTGCACATGTACTGAGGAATCCTGTACTGAGCATTAGGTTACTGGCGTTCATGTCCCAGAAAACAGGGTAGCAAGAAGTGGGAGTTCCATGATTTGATTGCTACCACAATTTATCCATTTCACTCTCCAAACCTGCCAATTATCCCTTGTGGTTAAAATGTTTCTATATAGATACTGATATTTATATCATACAGAACTTTATGTATTCATTCATTCATTCAAGTTTGTATGAAGCATTAATAACTGGGTGGTGTTCACTTCAGGCAAAAAACGTACAGACCAAAAGAGTCTATTGCTTGTCAGTATCATAGGGGTAACTCCACCTGGTTAGGTGGAACCATTTGTTAGTTCTACATATGTGTATAATCTAGCCTGGGTAGATGTTAACCTCTCAACAATTTTAATCTTTAAAAATTAATAACGTGTCTATCTCTTGTCACTTGTAAGAGTGCTATGAAATGAATGTGTTGGATTCTTAACTTTAGACAACTTACTTCCATCAAAATGTGGATGATGGTAGCAGTGAGAACAATGAAATTACTAAACTTTAAGTAGTTATGTTTGATTGGGTCTATCATATTTTTATTTAGTTAAGAAAAGAGTGATCACCAAGGTCATAAAGACAGCTCTAGAAAACCTGGAAATTGAAGTAAGATTCTTTTCATCAATTTTGATAACAGTGAAAGAGTCACTTGCTTTGGCACTACCAGCATGCTTTCCCAGATATTGGCAAAGTAGACCAGTAGACATAGCAACATTCATAGCCCAGGCTAGCCATTGTTTTTTCTCACACCCAGAGGCTTGCAAGTTATTACTGATCACAGTTTGACGCACACCTAGCAGTAAGTGAGCATTTTTGCATACACATGATACATGTCGCACAAGTTTGCACAGCGGATAGAACACAGCAACAATTTGTATTGTAGTCAACAGAGTAATGGGTGACAGCCCACTTTTGCTTAGGAAAAAAAAACTTTGCTGTGCATCACTATAATTATCCCAGCTAAACTCTTGGTAAATAACACCTGTAGAAAATTGAGCCAGAATTCAGAGCACTTGATCTTTTCAATAGACACAGGGAAAGAAGAACATATTATATAGTGTGCACTTTTTGATGGTGGCATACTGGGAAAAAGAGATCTGTTCTGTAGACATTAATACTAGACAACAACTTAAAAAACATGTTGTGTTCATGTTTAAAAAGCTGCTGTTAGACAACTCCTGATAATGATTAACTACTTTCATAATTTTAACCCACGGAGGCTGAGTTGGAATTATAAAACCCAGAACCTGATTTAGGGAAATATTCTATCTCCATTGGTACCCTGATTTAGGACTGACTTAAATTTTGATATCCTGATTTAGGAATGATGCAAAGTTAAACTGATACCCTGACTTTGGGGTGATGCAATAAGAAAACGATATCTTCTTTTTCGAGTTCTTTGAAGGTGCTTCTAAGAGACCTGTGTTGCATAGAGGTCGGTTTGCTTCTAGGAGACCTGTGTTGCATAGAGGTGGGTTTGTTTCGAGGAGGCCTGTGTTGCATAGAGGGGGGTTTGCTTCCAGGAGGCCTGTGTTGCATAGAGGTCGGTTTGCTTCTAGGAGACCTGTGTTGCATAGAGGTGGGTTTGTTTCGAGGAGGCCTGTGTTGCATAGAGGTGGGTTTGCTTCTATGAGGCCTATGTTGCATAGAGGTGGGTTTGCTTCTATGAGGCCTGTGTTGCATAGAGGTGGGTTTGCTGTGAGAGGGCTCATGTTTGCATGGAGGTGGGTTTGCTTCTATGAGGCCTGTGTTGCATAGAGGTGGGTTTGCTTCTATGAGGCCTGTGTTGCATAGAGGTGGGTTTGCTTCTATGAGGCCTGTGTTGCATAGAGGTGGGTTTGCTTCTATGAGGCCTGTGTTGAATAGAGGTGGGTTTGCTGTGAGAGGGCTCATGTTTGCATGGAGGTGGGTTTGCTTCTAAGATGCCTGTGTTGCATAGAGGTGGGTTTGCTTCTAAGATGCCTGTGGTGCATAGAGGTGGGTTTGTTTCGAGGAGGCCTATGTTGCATAGAGGTGGGTTTGTTTCGAGGAGGCCTATGTTGAATAGAGGTGGGTTTGCTTCTAGGAGGCCTATTTTTTTTTTAATGATTTTAGCTGTTAGTGTGTCAAATGCTTGGGGGGATTTTTCTTTTGATTTAGTTTTTCATTTGCTCTTTGACAATAATTTTGAGAATAACTGCACTACCAGTCTGTGTAAATGAGGCATTTGTCTTCAGTTAGAATGAAGCTTTTCAGTTTAAATGGACCCTCCAGCGTTAGTATTGCAGTGCAGATTGTTGGCACCTGAGCATTGTAAGTAATGGTCATGATAGATGGGGAGGTTGCTGCCCCGCCCTCAGCAGCAAAATGGCAGGCATCAGCAGCCTCGTCTTATCTCAGACAGGTCGCAGGTTGCACATGGGGTGTGTTATGCCCCTACTTGGCACGCTGCCATGGGTCACCAGACTTGACCATTTGACCTTTATAAACACAGCCATCAACAGCTCCCCTGCATGGGGGCAATGCCCAGCCCACTTTTATGAGTCTTATTGGGGGCAAAAATGGGGACCACATTCCTGTCCATCCCTCAGGACAAGTGCACTTGTTAAGAACTATTTATAGGAAAGCCTAGCTTCCATATACACACATTGACCCATTTCAATCAATAGATTGACTTGTTTTCAATTTTATTTAAAACCCTCAACCATTCATTTGTGACCTTGGGACAAACAGTACTATATAGGAGTATGCAAAATAGATGTTTCTAACATCTTTTGAAGTTAAGCTATTGATGAAATTGTCAACTTTTCAAAAGGTAACTAATAATTTTAATTAGAGAGCGTATACATGTTTTAAAAATCACTATGTTATCTATTTTTGTAATGTATAAATTGGTTTGATGTGGAATGTTTTGATATATGAAGCTATAATTTTATATTTTTATTATCATCAATTTGCTTTATTGCCAATACCAAAAAAACTTGGTCTACTAAAGCCTGTTTTTATGAAAACCAACTCTTGGAAGTTTTTCTTGACACAGATCTATGAGCACTGTCAGTTTAGATCTTTAACACACATGGGTGTGACTCATGAGATGGGCATGCTGAAACATTCAGCTTCATAGTCTTGTAGAAGACATGTCAGTTTCCATGGCAACCAAGCATACAGATATATATTTATTTATACAAGAGAAGACCCGCCCCTCAATTATCCACCACAGCAGGTTGGTGATGCTACAGAGGCTGCTGGCGTTGTTTGTGAGTGGGAGTGTGGCTTGCGTGCTGCATGGGAGTGTGCGGAGAACGGGGTCAGTGGGGGAGAGAGAGGGCTGGTCCTGTCTGGCAGCACACATGCCCAGCAGTCTGGTGGGGGATATCTGAGATAGCAGGCAGGTGTACACATATCTTGTGCATGACCTGCAGGGATCTGACACTTGGACATCCACTGGTCGCAGTCAGTATTTCCTGCTGTGCCTGAGAGGATCCACTACAGTGCACATCTCAGACCCACTCTCTTTGTATCTGTTGAGAGCGGTGGATCTCAAAGCAAATTATTGGATTTTAACCAAGGAATCTGCTCTGATACATATATTAGTCAATATGGAAAGAGGTAAGTGGAGACGGTTTAGTCTCATATATCTTTCCATTAAAATGCTAGTTAAGGTAATACAGACAAAAACTGATGTGATGTAGTCATCTACTCTTTCTGTCGGGAGTGTCCACTGGGGGCCATTATTTGCCTCCTCAACCTAACAGCTATATTCTGTATTACTCTTGAGGTATTGCACCTAATATCATAATTAGGAATGATATCTAGTATAGATTAATTTGTAATTTTCACAGTGTTTTCCAGAATTTTACGAACACAGTTTGTTTGGAAGTGCACATGCACTATCCACAAGAACATGTATATTAATGAATCGTCTATGCTAAGGCCTCTTGGTGGAATGTGACACAGTTGTTGGATCTTTGGTGACATGTAATCCCTGATCCCTGCCTTGCATTCCATTTCATCCCTCCTGCTGTCCGCAACAAGTACAGGGTGATCACAGGCTGATAACCCCCCCCCCCCCCCCCCCCCCCCCCCAGAGGGATGGTCAATGCCCAGGGTTGCAGGGGTAGAAACCAGGGTGTGACAGTGGCAGCTCAAGATTGATCTGGGTGCTGTTCTCCTTCGACAGCAAGAATGTGGAAGTAATCAGATATGTGTGAAAAAAATCTGGCAAAATGTATTCTACCCTTTAACATGATCTCTGACATCATTCACTTCAGATGTTTCTGGGAAATGGTTACTTGAAGGATTAATTTAGATTCAGTTAAAAGAATCCCAAAACTCTTAAAGTGGGATTTAAACATAAACATAGATGCCACACCCACCACCTTGGGAATGACACTTGACTTTATTCACTTGATTTAAAAGTACATATAGTTTGGTATTTTACCCTCTTAGCATACAGACAACGGACTATTCACTTTAGGAATATTACCAAAAGAGTATATGTAGTGAACAGTCATCCTCAGTTTCAGTCAGTCTCATATTGTAAACAAAAAAATTTAAATGTATATTAATAGCAAATTCTTTATATTTAACTCAAGGCGCTGTGATTTCAGAGTATACAGTAAGAGCACATTATAAGGATGATATTTTTAAGACATGGCAGGGATGTATACCTGTAATATTGATGGTTATGAGGGGGCTATCAGCTTTGTCAGACATGACAGTCTACCTTGGATAGTTAGCGAGTCAGTGATGCAGATTTTAATGTGGTACATTTAGTGGTGTCAGTTTTCCATTGTGAGATGACATGGATATAATGAGGGATCAGGGGGAGGGCAGACATTGAGTCAGACAGGCCGGCTTCCCCTGCCAGGTGGCCAACACTGCCTGCTCTTATACACAGGCAAACCATTCTAGTCTAGGGGGGGGGGGGTGATAACATTGCTATTTCTTTTTTGGTTTTTGGCTTTGATATTGCTTTTATATATGATTTTGTAATAACTTTGAGGTTGAAGGTGCAACAAACATAAATTAGACAAAACAAATAATAGTTCATCAGATTGGTTTAAAATCATGATATAATCATGGTGTCCATTCGTCCTCCACACCCAATAATTATTGAGGGTAAATGCCAGATGTCAGCATGGTTAATCTGAGGTCAGGATCTTGTGTTCAATCCTTTATAATAATGTCTTTTGGTATGACCAACAAGACTAGAATTCTAGTAATCTTCGTTTGACATTTTGGCAAAAAAATGAAGCTGGCAAATCAGCTAATGGATTGTGATGAAATTATTAGACATAATAAAAATAAACCCACCTGTTTATGATGTTTGTAAAGAGATGGATAATAGCATGATCATAGGATGTGGTTATAGCTGTGTTGCCAGTAACTTGTAAAGATAGCCAAGAAAACCAGGCACCAGCTCTGAAAAAACGTCTCATAAAACCATTGGTTCCTGGACAGTAATTTTCAAGACCTAACTTGAAAAATAAGTTATAGTGGGAAGTTAGTTACATAATTTGTAGAACAATAGAGAATTAACCATGGAGGACTTTGTATTAGGTTGTATCTAAAGTGGGAAGGATATTTGCATTCTCAGCAGTCAGTGACTAATGAGTTTGAGCTGCAGTTCCTTGTGTGGTTTTCCAAGTTTACATTGTTGGTGATGATTGGTAGACCACAGAAGTGTCATCAACACTTTTTCCCTACGTCCTTGTTTCCTTGACTGTCTGCCAAGTTTTACAGACAACCAACATTCCGAGCATCACCTCAATCGTATAATTCATTGAATCTAAGATAATTCCAAGTCATTTTAGTGACTTGTAAATTGTCTTTTGATGCTTGAGAAATGAAAGAGCGTCTGAAATCTTTTATGAAGATATAATGTAATAATCATTTGATTTTGATATTGTGCATTCAGTAACCAGGTCATCATCAGGATAAACATCAGTTATGCTTCAAGGGATGAAATGTTCTCCACTGGTTGAATAAACTATATGGCCGGGATGAAATGATGCCCTGAGATGGGTATAAAGCAGGGGACATGGGGAAACCCCAGCATGTCACGGTTAAGTGGGCCATATACAGGACAAAAAAAAAATAACAAAAAAACTGATACATCAGCAATGATAATGACACTGTCAAGGGAATTCCACCAGATATGACAGAATAATAAACAGGATTTGACTTGAATAATAGATCTTAGGATTTAACATTATAAAACATACTTGATCTGAAATGTATTTCGCTTACCCAGTATATATGTATATATTGTTCTTGTTTTGGGGAGAACATTATGATCATTATTTTTGTTTTCACTAAGGACTCATGAGCAAGGGAAAATTGCTTTGAACATTTTGTTGCTCTTTGAAACCCAGTTGGGTAATAACACCCTTCAGGCCGACAAATTTACTGGCCATATTAATGTCAAATAGTTTCTACCTGAATTTCTTTGATTGAGTAGAAGACACCAGATGACATGTCTAACTGCAAGAATATCCTGTTTATGAGGCTAGTTGTCTTACGTTGGCATATTCAGTGAAGAATCAACCTACACACAAGTGGGCGTGGTAAATAGGAAATAAATGCTAGATGTTCCAAATGTCAATAGTGTTAAGAAACATGAACGCAAAGATCTGTTATGCTTGTGACGATCTTTGCTCCATCCGTGATGGCAAAAATGGAGGAACAAAATAGCAAAATCAATTGTGTGAATTATAATGTGAATTAACATATCTGCACTGTAAGAAACTGTGGAGAGACTCACCATGTTAGTTTATCTGATAAGATAAGCTAACACTTTTGCCTGTCAATCATGTTTGTACCCAATTTATCAAAAGGATTTGGGAAGCAATCATAATGCATTATGTTCAGAGGTGGATTGTAAATAGGGTGAAATCAGATATTTTATTTTTTCAACAAAGTCCTGTATATATAAGTGGCATCATTGGGCCTGATTGGGATGAAATTGGATATGATATTGTTGTAATGAACCACAGATGTACTCACTAAGCAAAACAAGTTGTTCTCAGTAGAATTCATATTCAGTAAATTGTACTTTGTTTTGGTTCTGAACAGTTATAACAATAGGGTTGTTGCCAAGTTAAACATACTTAACAAGTTTAAGAATTGTGAAAAAAAAGGAAAGACAATGTTGTTAGTTATCTTGGATAAGATAATATGACAAGAGAGATACTTTGTTAGCACTGAGGCAGAGCGAGTGACCCAGATGTGGGCATCCCTATTTGCCTCAGGGTCAGAGTACATAGTCCTGGATTACTCATGATAACATTATGTTTAGAGATTCAAAGTTCTCTGCAGTGACTCACCCTCACTCGGATTGAATGCTTGCTACTATCAGTTCAAAGATATGACCCTTCTTTATCATACACATGAAAGAATCGGCATGTCGTGAATTGATGGTGCTGAAAAGTTCATTAATAGGGAAAGAGAGGATAGAGATTCTCAGGGTGTCTGCTTGATCTTGTCAATGTAAATGGAACAGTTTGTGAATTATTATATTCACTACAATATATTGAATTTATAGATATTCTTTATAACATTAATATTTCATACACATGTTTGGCTGAATAGTTATCATGTTTTTTCTGTAATAAACTGTCAGTAATTGTTCATTGCTATTCCAGGTTTTGTTCCACTCATGTTCAATATGGCATATTTGCTTGTTTCAGGCACCCTCTGGTTGGGACAATCATCCCCATCATCTGCACCCTGGGATTGCCAGCCCCAGGACAAATACAAGTTCAGAATCCACTTCCAAGACTGGAATTTGTATGAAGATTATGAATCAATAAGAATGGAAGAAAACACATTAGATTCGTTTGGGTCAGTGAATATCCACAAGTTACAAGGCAGTGGAATGATGATGGATCAAGTCGGCATCCATGGAGGGTGCGCACGGACGCAGAGTCATGACAGCGGATTGGTTGCCGACATTGATAGCTTAGACAATAACCCCGTCGCCAAGGTCAAGAAAGGTCATCATCGAAGTAACTCTAGTGATTACCATGGGGACAGAACATCAAGTCACAAATATCGCAAAAATCTAGCATCATGTAGAAGTTTTTCCAACTCAATGGTGGAGCAAAGAAAAGGACACTGCAGTAATGCTGAAACCAAGTCTCTGAGTGGAATAAGTATGACATTGTCAGAAAATGGACTCATAATAACTGGGATGGACGACGGCGAACATGACCAGTCTGTGGATACAATCAAAGATCTCGACCAGTCTCTCTCCAGTATTGATGATGAGCTGGCACACTCCATCATAGCAGAAACTGCAGAAAATACAAATCAGTCAAATCACATTGACAGTTTGCAGACCAACGGCAATTGCCAATGCACGAGAAGAACAAATAGCCAGTCAGACACGGACTCTCATTCTAGTGGCGTGCCCTCGTCTCCCGAACACATGACCAATGGTGATACTCAAAGCATTCATACAGACTCTTCTCCAACCAGAAAAATAGACCTCAAAATGCTAGACTTAACTCTTGACGTCGAGCCGATCCGGGTCGGCCCTGGCCGGGACAAAGAGCTTGAACTAGAAAGGGAAAGGACTAGATACAAATCAGGATGTAGTGACTGTGGCGAGGGACACAGGCGCGGCCGACATAAAGACCAGATGACCATACGCGCCCCTCCCCCGAAACAGAGCTGGCTACTACGGCTCTTCGAGTCCAAACTGTTTGATATGTCCATAGCTATATCTTACCTGAACAATTCAAAGGAACCTGGAGTTCAAACTTATATTGGTAAGTGATCCTCAACATTCTCTTCGCATAACTTAATCCAACATTAAATTGTGATGATGATCATGAACTGAAGATGCCCAATGAGGTATTTATTGTTTAAACCTGTGTCATTATTATATTTCTTCAAGCTCAAAAGTCAAAATAAAATCCTGTGTCAACAGGTCTCCCCATGGTGTCACCAAACAAATCTGTCAATAATAGCCTTGCACAACCATCTCGTGGAACCATATTGTTTATTGATGACCTATTGCAAAAAATTTACATTTATTAAAGGTACAATGCCCAACAGTGGGTTGTCTCTTTGCTCATACACCTTGGGTTGAAATAAAATGTGTCTTCCCTCTATTCTCTTCTCTTATTTCACAAATACTGCAGAATACCAAGGGTCTGCTCAGCATTCTAGGCGTATGTGCAAGTTGGAAATGTTCACTTTTTCTCCAAATTGAACAAGTTTGTCATGATTTAAATATTTGCCATGGGGAGACAGTTCTAGGTAATATTTGATCTTGATAACACATGGAGTCACTAAAGGAACCTATTTTTTCAGACACCATGCACTCAGGCCTGTGTATATATTTAGTTATGTATACGCAGTCGATTTCTGAAAAGTTGTGTGGGCTGGACAGTAAAATAGGATAAATGCCAGCCTGGGGCTGTGTTAGAAGTGAACACTTTAATCACTTTTTTCAACATGATGTACATGTTATCTGCACACATTCAAATTATAAATACATTCGTTTCTGCAGAAAAAAATAGCTAGTTTAAATTTCACACATTCTGTATGGAGAAATAGGTTGATTTATACTATTAAATGGTAGTGTGGGATTAGCCATGCTTGCTGATGATTAGGTTGGAGCTCACACATGGACAGACACGAGCTTTGATCCCGTCCAGATGGGCACACTGCGAGAGGCCTCTGCTCAAACACAAGCAGATGGGTCTTTGATCATTGGTGGATGTGTTGCAACTGACCAACCTACCACCTCCCCGAAACAGGAGTGATAATAAACATACCAGCCACCTCCAGCCTGGAGAATTGACCAACCATCTTAGTATCTTACACACAAGGTGTAAATGGTAGACTGACCAACTATCCTAGACAACATTGTGGGAATGTTAACTGACCAAATATCTCAGACCCCAGTGTAAATGGTGAACTAACCAACCATCTGAGACCCTTAGTGTAAATGGTAAACTGACCAAAAATCCCAGACCCCTGTCCATTAGTCTTGTGGGAGACATTTTTGTGCTATTTTTACAGCATCATAAAGATAAACTGAGAATTTTTTTATAGTCAAGACAGCAGAGGAGACATTCTTATTTATTATTACAATTTTTAAAAACATTCTTTGAAAAAGTAGATCTTAAATGACTAAATAGAGATGGAAATAAAAGGTTACAGTGTGAAGCATTAGAAATTTGAGTTTTCCCAGTTGCCCACGGCAAGCTATTTTTGGCCAGGGCCAGTAACTTTTTGGTTTTTCATATTTTCTTTTAATATGACTGATTAAAGTTGTCTTTTGATTTAAACCAATATAGCAAGCAATATTTCAAACCATATTTCAGGCACTGACAGCATATTCAGCAGACAGAGTTACCGGTAACTGATCTTAAGTACAGTGATTACCGGGAAGAACATTATGTGCTATGCAATCTAAGCTGGAATGATGGGTCACAAGGCTTATTGTCAAATATTTATGTGGGGATTATAAACAGGTTTATGTAACAAACTTTAACCTAATTCCTGGGATCTCATTAATAACATGTTTCCACTGTACCAACTATTGGACACTTTTCCTGAGATCTATATTGTAGTGTTAGGGTGGGGGATGTTATAACAAGGATTTCGTTAGCTGTGTGATATTTTATTTTGGATCCCTCTACATGTTCTATTATACTATGCTTAAGTTTCATATATTGTCTGGATGTTATTGGCCTTAATATTCCACTGGACATACAAATTGATTCCTTTAACTGTTTTAGAATTCAAATAAGCTCACAATACACTATTTATGATTTCTTTCAATTATTAGAACCCAGGTGCATAAAAAGAAATGCTTCCATTGGTAACAAAAAAATGTCAAATTTAAACTTTTTAAAATTCTAAATTTTGCTGGAGATGTTTTTATGACAGGGAAAGTGGCTTGCAGATCACATTGGTGAGACAGGAGTGACAGTCACCATTAAGCCAGTGCTCACCAAGCCAGTGCTCACCAAGCCAGTGCTCACCAAGCCAGTGCTCACTAAGCCAGTGCTCTCTAAGCCAGTGCTCACCAAGCCAATGCTCTCCAAGCCAGTGCACACTAAGCCAATGCTCTCCAAGCCAGTGCTCACCAAGCCAGTGCTCACTAAGCCAGTGCACACCAAGCCAGTGCACACTAAGCCAGTGCTCACTAAGCCAGTGCTCACCAAGCCAGTGCACACTAAGCCAGTGCACACTAAGCCAGTGCTCACCAAGCCAGTGCACACTAAGCCAGTGCACACTAAGCCAGTGCTCACTAAGCCAGTGCTCACCAAGCCAGTACTCACCAAGCCAGTGCTCACCAAGCCAGTGCACACCCAGTGCACACCAAGCCAGTGCACACCAAGCCAGTGCTCACCAAGCCAGTGCACACCAAGCCAGTGCTCACCAAGCCAGTGTTCACCAAGCCAGTGCTCACTAAGCCAGTGCACACTAAGCCAGTGCACACCAAGCCAGTGCACACCAAGCCAGTGCACACTAAGCCAGTGCTCTCTAGGCCAGTGCTCACCTAGCCAGTGCACACCAAGCCAGTGCTCTCTAAGCCAGTGCTCACCAAGCCAGTGCACACCAAGCCAGTGCACACTAAGCCAGTGCTCACTAAGCCAGTGCACACTAAGCCAGTGCTCTCTAAGCCAGTGCTCACTAAGTCAGTGCTCACTAAGCCAGTGCTCACTAAGCCAGTGCTCACTAAGCCAGTGCACACTAAGCCAGTGCTCTCTAAGCCAGTGCTCACTAAGTCAGTGCTCACTAAGCCAGTGCTCACTAAGCCAGTGCTCACCAAGCCAGTGCTCACCAAGCCAGTGCACACCAAGCCAGTGCACACTAAGCCAGTGCTCACTAAGCCAGTGCTCTCTAAGCCAGTGCTCACTAAGCCAGTGCACACTAAGCCAGTGCACACTAAGCCAGTGCTCACCAAGCCAGTGCACACTAAGCCAGTGCTCACTAAGCCAGTGCTCACTAAGCCAGTGCACACTAAGCCAGTGCACACTAAGCCAGTGCTCACTAAGCCAGTGCACACCAAGCCAGTGCACACTAAGCCAGTGCACACTAAGCCAGTGCTCACTAAGCCAGTGCACACTAAGCCAGTGCTCTCTAAGCCAGTGCTCTCTAAGCCAGTGCTCACCAAGCCAGTGCTCACCAAGCCAGTGCACACTAAGCCAGTGCTCACCAAGCCAGTGCTCACTAAGCCAGTGCTCACTAAGCCAGTGCACACTAAGCCAGTGCACATTACTGAGAGTCCCACCAGTTCATGTTGGGTGCCAGATATTTCAGTCTTCCTGCACATAGTCTACACAATATTTGTGGGCATAGTGCATTCCTCCGACATCTTGCACCCAATTGTTGACACATTCTGATGGTTCTGTTGCCAAATGTTCGTCATAAGCAGCCAGAGTATAAGCTTGCATATTGAAATAGGGTGGCTCACAGTTGTTCCTCCTCTGCAACATGCCATATTCTATTTCACTCTTGCTTAGAAAGAAAGAAAAAATACCATCCAATTCATTCAATTTATCCAATTAATCCAATTAATCCAATTCATAATATATAGGCATATTGTGGTGGTTTTTTTTTAGCTAAATAGGGAAAATGGTCTTGGTTGTTGTCAAGCTGGTAGGTGGCCTTTACAGTGATCACCTTCCCCTTCTTAATTATTTCAGTACTGTATGTATCTTGACTCTTATTATCTCAGAATCCTTGGCATGAATCTTGCCAATCTGTAGCAAGAAAGACTTTGTGGTGAAGAACTAGTCACCTTTTTACACATACACAAAAGAAAATCCCAACTATTTCTCGCCTCACGCACCACTGGTAACCATCATGCAGATTTTGTGTAAGTGTATGAATTAGTTTTTAATGATTGTTTCAGAAAGGTTGAGAAAAGTGAAAAAAAAGTGATATAATCTGAAATTAAGTTATTCCCCCCTTTTCTCTCTTCTTTATATCATTTATGAATGGAGCAGCTTCAAAATTGTGTTTTTTTATATATAATCAAATTATATACAGAAGTTTAGAATAGAGCAACGAGAACCATACAGCATGATATAGTGGTGATATTCGTTATGAACTAATGGATGCAGACAGAATAATGCTGCGTGATGGGCGGCGATATAAGCAAAATAACCTGCGGCACGACTCCGCGAAATAGACTGCTACTTGCGTCAGTGCATTACGTCTGATGAATAGAGGATTAATGAATGATGATTGTGCTCTGCAGGGTGTGATGGACCACCTGCCCATTGTCGCCAGCTACAGGTTATTATCATGGCGTCAGCGTGATAGCAAGAGGTCACACTCCAAAATGACAAACAGAACAATTGCACGATCTACCTTATATGGTTGATCCCTCCAGTGATAATGCTGCAGTCCTCATGGGATTAATATAGGTCCATTAACATTTCAGATGATTTTATAATTTGCTGTGTGCCGTTTTGGATTTTAAAACATGCTGATAAAGTGTGTGGTCAGAAATTGTAGGAATGGTGAAATTTAGTGTTATGTGACCTTGGATATAATCAGTAAAAGTTCATCAGTTAGGATTTTATTGCCTTTATGTGACTTATTTGGTCAATGTCATGTTTGCTGAGCTCAGATGGGTATTTTTACTTACATAATCACCATAATAACAGTCCACCTTACTACTGGTCTACAACTGGGCCTTATCATCCTCCTTGCCTTACCCCAGGGCCCCTATGCTGGGCCTTATCATCCTCCTTGCCTTACCCCAGGACCCCTATGCTGGGCCTTATCATCCTCCTTGCCTTACCCCAGGGCCCCTATGCTGGGCCTTATCATACTCCTTGCCTTACCCCAGGGCCCCTATGCTGGGCCTTATCATCCTCCTTGCCTTACCCCAGGGCCCCTATGCTGGGCCTTATCATCCTCCTTGCCTTACCCCAGGGCCCCTATGCTGGGCCTAATCATCCTCCCTGCCTTACCCCAGGGCCCCTATGCTGGGCCTTATCATCCTCCTTGCCTTACCCCAGGGCTCCTATGCTGGGCCTTATCATCCTCCTTGCCTTACCCCAGGGCCCCTATGCTGAGCCTTATCATCCTCCTTGCCTTACCCCAGGGCCCCTATGCTGGGCCTTATCATCCTCCCTGCCTTACCCCAGGGCTCCTATGCTGGGCCTTATCATCCTCCCTGCCTTACCCCAGGGCCCCTATGCTGAGCCTTATCATCCTCCTTGCCTTACCCCAGGGCCCCTATGCTGGGCCTTATCATCCTCCCTGCCTTACCCCAGGGCTCCTATGCTGGGCCTTATCATCCTCCCTGCCTTACCCCAGGGCCCCTATGCTGGGCCTTATCATCCTCCTTGCCTTACCCCAGGGCTCCTATGCTGGGCCTAATCATCCTCCCTGCCTTACCCCAGGGCCCCTATGCCGGGCCTTATCATCCTCCTTGCCTTACCCCAGGGCCCCTATGCAGGGCCTTATCATCCTCCTTGCCGCACCCCAGGGCCCCTATGCTGGGCCTTATCATCCTCCTTGCCTTACCCCAGGGCCCCTATGCTGGGCCTTATCATCCTCATTGCCTTACCCCAGGGCCCCTATGTTGGGCCTTATCATCCTCCTTGCCTTACCCCAGGGCCCCTATGCTGGGTCTTATCATCCTCCTTGCCTTACCCCAGGGCCCCTATGCTGGGCCTTATCATCCTCCTTGCCTTACCCCAGGGCTCCTATGCTGGGCCTAATCATCCTCCTTGCCGCACCCCAGGGCCCCTATGCTGGGCCTTATCATCCTCTTTGTTCTTGTGCGAACACAAAACCTTGAAAGACTTGCTATAATGTGGTCTGATCAAAGTAAAAAATATGTCTAAAGTATGTAAATGACAAACATGCAGCGATGAAAGTCTTCAGGAAATAACCTGAATTCAGGTTTTTTTTCGTCAAATGTGAAATTCAAAATGGCCTGAACTCAGTCTGAAACATCCAAAAATGACATTTCTGAAAGGGGGTAGGGGTATCTTCAGGTTAATTTTTAAGGGTTTCAGGTTTTTTCCTGAATGCTGACTTTCATCACTGAACATGGAATGATGAAATTTCTTCATGCCAGAGTATAAAAAGCTATTTATGCATGGCAACGATGCCTTGGCTTGTATTATTTTTAAGGAATTGATTTGATGCATTCTTATGTTTTCCTTTGTTCTGGTGTCTTGCAGGAAATCGTATGTTCAGTTTTGAAGACTGGAATGTAGATTTTTACTTGCCACAGCTGCTCAACATGTACATACACATGCACGACGTGGCGGAGGCCATCCATCCCTACCTTGTACACAGGTAAGACAAAATCGCCACAAATCCTTCAAAACTTGACCACATTGACAAATAATTTATACACCAGTCTTTAATTTTTTGGTATTTTGCTAGTATTTTGTCCATAAGTGACATGAAATTGAATGATCAAAATCATCACGGAAGTCTTATGCAAATTATGTTGATTCAACCTATTATGATTATAGATGTGGTTGAAACTTGAAACTTGTTGAAAGGAAAGATCCATTAATTACTGAGAAACACCCCACATAGATTTGTGCAGCTCCATATCATAGATTTGTGCAACCCCATCATAGAAATGTCTAATATTTAAACACAAAAGTATATGCCTTCGACATTTAAAGATAGATGTTTTAAAATAAGTGCCATCGGCTTGGAAAGGATGCTGTCTCTGACTGTTGTATCTATCTCTCACTTATGCAGCTGGGGCGATGTTTTAAAACTGTAAACATTTGCCTTGTCCCTTTAGTAAGAAATCATAAAACACTAGTATTGACATATATGATAAGATATTGGTGAGATGGATGGGGATGGAGGATGTGAAGTGGGTGATGGAACCCAGCAGGGTGTGGAGGGCTCTCATAGTGTACAAGTGCCACTTAGGATGAGAACAGGTTTCCTGAGACCTCTCTGTGCTAATCAGGTTATCTGCTCTCTAAGTACTCACTTTATTGGCCCCCATACTTCATCACATACATAATATGATCAGCACATTTGCTTATGTATTTTATTTATATTTCTATTTATCTTTTTGTCAAATTAGGTCATAAACATATGTGACTTGATCACCGCAAGTCACATGAATTACAGCCGGAAAAAGTCCTGAACGATCCTGCCACGAATGACAAAAAAAATGATTGAATTTATTGATGGAAACTAATAATGAAAAATGATAGTGCTTTCTGGAACAGACAAAGGCATCTTATTGAGTGACTATTGAGGTGCAGATTGTTGTGTATTTCAGGTGTCGCAGTAGTGTAGAGTTTAGCATCAGAGCTGCATGGTTGCTGGGTGCCTTCTCCGTCGACGTGCTCAAACCTTCATGGAAAAACTCACAAGGAGTTAAACTCAAGAACAGTATTCTGAATGAGGAATTACGGTAAGCTAAGTTGATTGATGAGTGATACTAAGAGTCTAGTGGAGCTACTGAATTATTGGTCAGAAATGATTACTTGATATGCAGAGAGTATTAAGGAGTACAGATAAAGAAATGTCTTTAAATACCAAGAGGTTTTCGAAGGTTTGGTAATTTAGGTCCCTCTCATTTTTTGTATTAAATTACAATTCTGTTAAGATAAGAAAATCTGAGATTTTTGGTCCCAGTATATCAATAGGGAATTTTTTGTACATTGTACATTGATTGTTAAAAAAAGATTAAAGCATCAAGCATCCATGGAATGATACTGATACACAATATGAGAGAAGATGAAGATATTTATGCTTGACTGGTAGTCAGTGGCAGATGGATGCAGCCTGTCAGGTGGCCAGTATTGATATCTGACACATTGGGAGTGTACAGGTTCATGTACATCATCAGTGACCACAGCAGCACCACTGTCGTAGAGAGATAGCAGACAGCTTGTAAACTGAATCCCTGTCTCATTATATTGACATTTCTCTCTTGTCTGGGCGTGGGTTATAAATATAGAAAATAAAAGTTACATCTGAGACATCCAATATCATTCATAGCAAGAGATATAAAGACTGTAGCAGATTTGTGGGTATGGGGGTGCAGATTATGGTGTTTACTAAGGCTCCATATGGTGGGATGCTTGGTGTGTGGGAAGCTGTGATTGAATAACCGCTACTCAGCCACACCTGCTACAGCATGAAGCGAGTGGGCGGCTGGACTTATCATACAGACAAAATGTAAAGGACAAAACTGCTGAAATCAGCACCGGAACTAAGGAGACAGGTTTTATGTGAATCAAACATGAGAATAAAAGATGATGCTGTGGTAATATGAGTTTATGAGTGGACCCTGCATTTGAGTGTGGACCCAGTGTTGGTCATTCACCTGTATGTAAGTCAGGATGATGCCCTCATTTTGTGTTAGCCTTACTGTCTCTGCAGCGTCCAGACTCTCTGGCTGTGGAGGCTTCAGACACAGCCTCAGAGCTGGGGGACATAGTCTCTGCCAGTGCCAGATATTGATTTTTATGCTACAGACCTGCCGGAAGCTTCGGGTGGCAGATCTGATTTAACAGAGTGCTGTTCTGCCCATCCAATCCATATGTCGCCGCCTTATCCACTGTCAGAATATGGCCCAACCCTGTTTGGTGGATACAATTTATTCCATGTTTGCTGAAAATAGACCTGATGTCTACATTGTAATTTTGCCATTACAATTGAAATGTTTGTTCTAAAAATAAGATAGCTTTGTTCAGCCAATTAGCAGTGGAAATACTCTTTTGATAGACTTGCCTCAAGATTTTTCTTTTATCTTATAAATTTACCTTAGGGGTATGATATTCTTAATAAAAGCAAAACTGCTTGAGGATAAAATCTTGGAATAGATCATGACCATTAGAGATCATTTTAATTAAATTTCTTCACTAAACAGTTGCAAAAAATACCTAAACTATAACAGAAAAATGATATATTTCTAAAAGAGATAGACATCAGGAGGTTATTTATATCTTGTTTGGGATAGACTTTTGTGAGCGGATCGTGGTACTAGCATACAGTACTAATATTTAGATGTACCTTGGATGAGAAGTGTTTGATATTGACATATGTGCGGTATAGGATCTGGTGTATGTTTGTTTGGCAGAGGACAGGATGTGTGACATGAGAATGATCAGACATGTGCTCCTCACATGATATGCCAGGTCTATGTCTCCCCTTGCCTTGTGGTGGACTTATATCCACCCAGCACACACACACACACACAGGTATATCATAAAACCCACTGCTTAATTGCTTTATATTGGTATACCAGGATGTCCTTGTGGATCTAAAGTTTTCCAAAATACGATAAAATAGAAATCAAAAGAAAACCTGAATCACAAACAAATTTTGTGAAAACAAAATGAATATATTGTTATTTATATATTTACTTTATGTCTTCAATGAACCTTAAATATTAAATAGATAATTTTCAGGTCACCTGATATTAATTTTGAAAGGTTTAATAATCAGCTGTTGGTACATATTTATCTTGATATTGTTGACATAAGATCTGAAGTTGTAGTTTGACATATAACCTGATCAATAGATCTTCGTCAAGCTTTTTCCCTTTGATTTTATTCTGTATGTAGTTTTTACAGATTTTATGGTTTTTACATTGCAGTCTGTTATGACTGATAAAGTGATTTTGTACTTGTAAAAATATTCTTAAAGAAGAGACAACAGCCCTGAAACCTATGTACAGAAAAATTAGTTCATTCGCCAGAAACTACAAATTGGTGAATGAACTCATTTTAAATATGATGATTTCAATATTCCAGAGATAATTAGCAATCTGACCATATTTGATAGAGTTTATCTGAGCAGATATGAAGTAATCAATGTGGCCAGCTGGTTTTATATATCGAGTGATAGCAATGTAGGATTACCTTAATCTTTTCATACAAAACCATCTTTATCTCTGATTGGCAACAAAGGTGACATTGGTGTTTTACATAACAGTCAGAATTCCAAACATTATATCGATATTATATTATTGTTACTTTGATTATTGTTGATTATTGACATTGTTACTAAGATTATGACAATATAAATACTTATAACATTTTAGCAGTATTAATTAAAAAATAATAGTAAAAATGAGTTTAAAATGGAGATATTACTAATGAATTGGTATGCAATTTTTGAAACTTTTTTTTTCTGTGTTATTTGTGTTGCGATTTGTGTGGTCGTGTGTTGGTTGTGGCTACTGTGGGTCGCCACTATATAGGAGCACAGAATGGGCATTGCAGAATGCTGTCAATCGACAGTCTCTCCTGAATGTTCTCAAGAAATGGTCAACTAATACTCATATTGCCGGCCTAAACCTGATGAGGTATGTCAACAGAGGGCGCTGGTAATCTCTTCACTCTTCAGACATTGGGGCACACTTGCTTGATGTTTAATCTTAACACATCCCTTCTCAACAAATCTTTACTTGACACATTTCATTCTCCCTTCTCCCGAGCTGAGGTTTAAACAAAACAAGTCATTTACTTGATTGTCATTAGTTGAATTAAACATCTATTTGGTCATGTGACCACATGTGGTTAGGTACAGGTATTGTGTGACCCATATCTCAGGCGTGACACATTGTCGTCATGAGGATGACCCTGCATGAACTGATGCAGTCCACGCATGACCAAATAGATGTCTAGCTCCAACTAGTTACAATAAATTATACAATTATCACATGGTGTTTGAAAGTAGTCCGTTTTTATCACAAGACCAAGTATTAATTTGGGAGATATCGGGTCACAGATTTGATTGTATTTCTGATGGTTGAGATGTTGAACCTTAAAAAAATAAAGCTTTATATATATATTTATATATATAAGGAAATTTGCTTTAAAAGATTAGATTTTTATATTTAATGCTTTGGACAGAAAAATCAGTTGTGTAAAGGCTCTTGATAATGTTGATTTTCATTATTTTTAATGATATCTTATATTTGAGTGTCTCTTTGTGTTCAGATTTTGCATTTAAAATATATATTTAGTATAAAGGGGGATGCAAAATTAAATAAACTGATATCCCCAATCTATATTCACACATTCATCTCTTTCTGTGAAGTTCCCAGTCTGAACTGACTTGAGTATTTGAATGCAAATTTTGCTCTTCACACCCATTTTAGTTTTTCTTCTTTGGTTTTAAAAAATTTCACAACAAAATCAATTCAATTTTGACATATCACAATCACATACTTTATAAACACATTTTTGTTAATAACAGTATTGTCACATGTTTGTTGCAATAGATATATAAATTATCATCACTATAACTGAAGGGATTGAATTGGTTGAACAATGTAATATCATGTGACGCATTTAACATTTTTCTGATAGGAAACCTTTGTATATTAATAGCCCATCTGGACTGTTGCTGCATAGGTAATTGATATCGATAATTAACATCATTATTGGTAATGAGGCAAATTGTTACATAGGTACTTGGTAATAATAACTAGATATTCATACTGTAAGGGTCAAGGTCATCCATGTGTGTGGGATTATAATGTAAATTTGCCAATGGCTGTGGTATTTGTTAGAATAGGATTTTTTTGTGTTGTTGTTTGTATTTTTTGTTTTATTTTCAATAATTATCTGATATGATAAATGTTATAGGCTTTGTTATAGATTAGCAGAAGACTATCAGTTGAAGCCTAATGTCTATTTGGTAACCAAATAAGAACCCTATTATCATCCATACCTTGTGCATGACATAAAATGGTTCATATTTGGTTAAATTTTCCCATGACCAAATAGATGTTTGGCAGCGATTTATTATGAGAGTAAGGTATTAAATGTTTAATGAGTTCTCAATGTACATTGGATTACATGTGTGTGAAGGTTACAAATTCTAAAAGTGTATTTGTATACATATATGTTTGGAGGTGATAAGTCTTTGGAACGTGTCATGAGTGGACTAAGTATAACATTTACTTCTGATGATAGATGGCTGTATGTTATTTTAATTAAGTATATTGATGTTGTGATATGGTTTGTGTTGTAGGGCTGCTCAGAAGCATCCACGCAGTCCTGGCACCGGAGTGGCCCCCCTCAGCCCCTCCCAGCCACTCAGCCCTATGTCACCAAAGACTCACCAGAGATCTCGATCAGATGTCACAGGTCAGTCACTCATCTCTACAATAAGCTTCTAGAAAAATACATGTATATGATCAGGCCTGTTCAGTTCTGGAGCATCATTTAATATTTTGTACTGAAAGGTTTTCAGATTTTTTTTTCTCGTAAAGTTGAGTCATAATTTTGTTTATGGTTGTGATTGATGATGTTTTGTGTATGGCAGGAATTTATATGAACCAGCCCCTTAAGAGGAGTGCCAGCACGGGCAACACGAGGCACCAGGTGGGAGACTTGACCTCAGGCCGAGCGTTTGACAGCGGCTGCGTGTGCCACCAGAGCTCGGAGGGAATGCTTAATGACCTGTGGGGCCGCAGGACTGAGTGCCATTGCGGCGCTCCCAGGCTCACACCCCAACTAGAGTTCATCAGATCCCTCATGAACATCGGCAAGAAACTTCAGCAGTTGCCTACTAAAGAGCTGAGGAGTAAGTGTTTGAAATAGAAGTAGAGAGGTCACAGAGAGAATTCTATATCTTTAAATGTGAGGTTTTAGACCTAGAGCAAGGACTACATGCATCCTATGTGTGTTATAAAGCAAATATAGAGTCAACTTTAACCAGATATCACATATAGCCAAGTCAACAAAATAATATATTGAAAATTGTTTAAAATAATACTTTGGCAGTCGAGGTTTTGGTTTTTTCAAATTTAAATTGAAAACAAACAAAAAAAACAAAAACAAAATTTGTGGCTCTGCAGAATATTTTTACAACACAAAATATTCCTCATAGCTATGCATAGAGACTTGAAAGGAAACGTTAATATTTACAGCTGCACGCCTCATAGCCGAGTTGTCCATGTTGAACCTCAACCTGCCAGCGCGAGTCTGGCTTCCTATACACGACAACATCAACCATCACGTGGTGCGCATCCCTCACACCTCCGCCGTCGTCCTCAACTCCAAAGAAAAGGTGACACATGAGATTTCTTTGAAAAGAATTCAAAACATTAATACAATAATATATCAGTAAGAAATGGTTGTGTTAATCAGATAAAGGAGTGAGTTGAGATTCCTGTTTAATCTTGGATTTATACAATACAAGATAGCAATTTTTATATCAATGCATTATTATTATTTAATTTTTCTTCCTCTTGCTCTTTTCAGGCCCCATATCTAGTATATGTGGAAGTTCTAGAATGTGAGAATGCACACACAGCAACTGTCCCGTCCAAAATCCTGGAGAACACGTTGAGGTACACAAGATCAGAGGAAGATCTCACCGGCTATCACACGCACAATGGAGGCTCTCCCCGCCCCGAGTTCGCCCTCTACGGTGGCATGGGTGCCGAATTTGATGATGCCGAGTGCTGGTCACAGGAAGATGATGAAATCATTCAGGTGTGCCACACATTAATGACTTACAATTTTGATCATGCAAATATATATAACCTCACCTATGCATAAATCAACGAATGAAAATTTATGAATTAGCATTAACTTAATTTTTTGCCCCACATTAATGATTTATTACAATTTCAATCATGCTTCAAATACATAATCTCACCAATTCATGAAAGAGATGTGTTAAAGATTATAAATTGAAATATAATTTATGTTGTATCATATCAGAAAGCATGAAATGTCTTTGTTGCTTTCGTAAGACTATGACTTCTCAATAAAATATATTGGTGATATTTTGTGCAGTTTTCCATGAAGATGAAGCAGTCGTGTGACAGTTTGTCTCAGTTCTCCATGGAGAGTGCCACGAGTGTGGACAGCAAGGAGGTGTACATCGCTGCCGGTGACATCCGCAGGAGACTCTCAGAGAGCCTACAAGCTCCAAAAACCAAGTTTGAAGTAAGCAATCGGTCACACACACAACTTGTCCTTAATGAAGATTTTAAGTTTATACATTCACTTTTCATTAGGAAAATATTCTGTCATTCTGTCTGTCCATCAACTTTGATTTTCTTTGAAACAACTGGATGGAGTTCTTGGCTATTTAGTAGGCAAGATTTGTTCCATTTTACAGTTTCTGTCTGATTTTTATAAGGCTGAGATTCTTTTGAATGTTTTTATGATATAGAAAAAAATTTAGTTGCTTTCACCGAATTGTGTCAAGGAGACTGCTATTTTGAATGGCGTGACAAATATTAGTCCAATGTGAATCGAGGTAACAAGTTTGGGCTTAATTCAACATAGCATTTATTTTGGTTGGCAGAACATATCCTCTCCTCAAGTGTGCTCTGTAAAAGGATTTAAATAATAATTTATGAAGCAATTTGCATGTATTTTGAGAAAATGTTCACAAACATTACAAAAAAGACAAGGATCTGCACAGCTCTAAGGCCATTTGCCAATATTTACTACATAGACCTGAGACCAGACATTGATGGGATGGTTTATTTGTTATAGAGGGACCCAGAGGACCCGTCAGCTGCTGCTCTGAAGGAACCCTGGGAGGAAAAAATCAGTCGCATCCAGGAATCCTCACCCTACGGACATCTACCCAACTGGAGGCTGCTGTCTGTTATAGTGAAATGTGGAGATGATCTCCGCCAGGAATTGATAGCCTACCAGGTCCTGCGACAGCTACAGGTGGGCAGACATACTTTGTCAAGCTTGTGTATAAATTAACAAACGAGTAACCAGTATGAGGAAAGAAGAAAACAATCTAATATTTGCTTGCCATGAAATGCATCAATATTTATTATTTTATTTTTGATATTTTGTCATTGTTTAATTTATGCCTAATGTTCAGTTATTGATGACCTGAACAAAGTTTGGGGGATGGGAATGGAATTGCTTAATAAACTTGTCAACAAATATTAATGGAATATTGTGATGTTTGTAGACAATCTGGTTGGAGGAGAGAGTGCCATTGTGGATCAAGCCGTACAGCATCATGGTGACTTCAGCGGACAGCGGCATGATAGAACCCATCGTCAACTCTGTTTCTCTGCACCAGATAAAGAAACACAGTAAAATGTCACTGCTAAACTACTTCATCCAGGAGTTTGGCCCGGTCAACTCGGAGGAGTTTCTCACCGCACAGAGGAACTTTGTACAGAGCTGTGCTGCTTACTGTCTCGTCTCTTACCTCATGCAGGTCAAGGACAGGTAGGGTCATCTCTGGTATAACCACACCTTATTTGCAAAATTTAGGAAGAATCGCCTCACCAACCCATGAGTAAATTAAAAACCATTGTTTACAACCATAAATATTTTTTTTAAATATGCTATTTTTTACCTTTTAAGATTTCTAATTCATGTGTTTAGAGATTTTGTTCCATTTTGGTTTTCCTTCAATTCAGTGTTCATTACAGCTGGATGCTGGAGAGATTTATTAAAAAGATAACATGGAAGAAATTTGTTAGGAAATAAAATCATATGAAATATTTATTATTCTCACAAGAGAAGCACAGTTGAAAGTCTAATTATGTGTGGAATATATATTTTTAGGCACAATGGTAACATTCTGTTGGATGCTGAGGGCCATATCATACACATTGACTTTGGGTTCATTCTCTCCAACTCGCCAGGCAAAAACATTGGCTTTGAGACTTCCCCTTTCAAGCTGACTCATGAGTTTGTTGAGGTATGTAACAAAAGCTTTGCTACTTCCCAATGTAGCCGCAATCGTCCTGAGAAAGTTATTGTAACAATTATAACTATTTGAAAATGTGAACATGGGTGTATAGCAATACTGACAAGATGCTGTTTTTTTTTTCTGCATTGCAGGTGATGGGAGGCTTAGGTAGTGACATGTTTGAATACTTTAAGATCCTGATGCTGCAAGGCCTGGTGGCAGCCAGGAAGCATATGGACCAGATACTCCCCCTGGTGGAGATCATGCAGACAGGTACACTATCATACTATGTCCTAATTGATCAACACATATGGATGAATATATCACATCATATCATAATTAGTGACCCTCAAATCTTAATATCTCTCCAAGAATATTCACAGGAATGAACTTTTGTCTTGGTTGAGGTGGGGCTGAAAAAACAGAATCAAAATCAGTAAGATAACCAAGATATACTTTCTTTAAAACCACAAGATCTGAAACTTTGAAATGCTTATTTTTCTCCTTATCTGAAAAATTTATGTCTAAACAGAATTTGAAATGGCAAAAATGATTACAAAAAATAGTCATGAATTGCTTTAGCTCTGGTTGAAAAATTACTCATTGAGGTTTAAACCAAATAATAAATGAAAGACAACGATGTAATAAAGGTATCTATGTGAATGTAAACCTTATGTGTGTTTCAGGTTCGCAGCTGCCATGTTTCAGCAAGGGCGTGAGCACCATCAAGGGCATGAAGGACCGCTTCCACATGAACATGACGGAGGAGCAGCTGCAGCTGATGGTGGACGGCATGGTAGAGGGAAGCATCAACTCCCTCACCACCAAGCTCTACGACGGCTTCCAGTACTTCACCAACGGCATCCTCTGAGGCCCACCACGCAACACCTCACAGTCTCATGGTCATCAAAATATTTATCAACAATAAAAGATTTGGTCGTTTTGACCTTGTGAGTGATAAGGAAATTGGTGTTGTATTACGTAAAAAGAAGTAAATAGCACAAAATGTTTCAGAATGATGATTGAGATTTTTTTTACAAAGACAAAGTGCAAGTGGTTCAATGCACTTTTATCAGGATAATGAACAATCTTATTTCTGAGTACTGCCAAGGCTGTAGAGAGAACAGTAAAAATAGGAATTTTATTGTCGCAAAAATTGTCCAAGGTATCATCTTGACAAAGTAATATACAAGAGCCAAAGCCTATCAAATGAAATTTGAAATCAGCACAGGATTTGAGATATCAATTCCAGATGATTATCATTATGATATACATATATATATATATAGTAAAATTGTTATCTGTGATTTTAATCTTGTTAAGGACCAAGGGCCAGAAAAAAGCTCTTTGTGGCATTTACAACTTTGGAGAAAGCTACAATGTAATATTGAGGAATACAGGCTACTCACATAACATGTATATATATACATATATAAATAGGAACATGCCACAAACTTGTGATGTATATTCTGCGATGGCTGATATTAGCATGATCACGCAATCAATGCAATCATATAAATTCATGGTCTTAGAGCCATAAATGATAAAAAAAAAGGTTTTGAGTCAAACACATCTATTTGTTCATGCATATTCATTGCAGAACCACATTGCAGTGTTATTTGTTCATGCAGTCATATTGTGTCGTGTGGGATCTGAACAGTGAAGCTGCTCCATAACCCCAACATGATCAAATGCAGCTGTCCTGTTAGTCTGTGCATCCGCAGTGTAAAGTCACAGATTCCTAGATAACATATAAACTCAGTAAAACTATGAAGTATCCTCTCATGAGCAAATAGGTGTCGAGACTCGTCTGTCAAATATAAAAATGAATGGGTCCAATGTAAGTGTGTGTATCCATTTTATATGTGCGTCTCGTTTTATTGGGGTAGAATACATCTCAATATTGTGTAAGATAGATCCATACTTAGTGTAGTGTAAGTATAAAATCTATTTATTATTGACACTATAATGTCAATGTGTCTTTTGAAGAATCAATGCAAGCAGAAGTAGTATATCCGTGCAGGCTCTTGTGCTAGTCAATATATATGATGTTCATGGTCATATATAAATAAGAATTTATGTAACCTTTTTAGCCAAGTTCCTAAGCCTTACAGTTCAACTTAACCTTCAAAATTGGCATTATTTTATTAAAACTTACCGGAATGGAATATAAAGGAGAAGGTTTCAAAATTGAAAATTTGCAAAGTGTTGTTTCTTAATGCAGAATAATATTTGTAAGTAACTGTTGAAAATGAGCAGTATTAATGCCATAGTTAATTTCCTTTTAAAATGAAGTTCAGGTTCAAGATATTAAAAGTATTAATGCAATTTTAGCCTCATTGTATATAAATAACATTGTAAATAAGGAGTCGCCCAAACAATCATACTTTTGTAATCTTATGCCTTCAATGACTTCCACATCGCAAAATGCTTATTATTGCAACAATATTTTGCCTGAAATAGAATTGTAAAGCTTCTTTGCTATTTTTGTAACTGATTTTTGAAGAAAAAGGACATTAGCTGTAAAATTACATTTCCTTAAAAGAAGTAAATTGATGAATTGTGTAAATATTAAAACTAAGTTGTAACACTTTGTTTCACATAACTAAATTAAAGGGAAATTAATTTATTCCCATAACTTGCTGATTGATACTGGCACAGGTCTGTACCCAGTGCACCCTCATGGAAATAGTACAAATATCCTCAAAATTCCCAGTATCTCAAGGAAATGGAGTTCAGTCAAGTTAAGTGAAACAAAGGTAGTATTTTATTTACCTTGTTTGCCTTCACTGAGAGTGTTTTAGAAATTTGAATATATGCAAGAAAGTGGTAATTTGTGAGAATATTTTGCAGAATGCATCATTTCTTCATAGGAATAATCCTGCCATACAGATTCAATTCAAACTCCCACAGACAAGCAATGGTTGGATTTGAGGTGTGCTTATATTTTGCAGAGGACAGTGAAGTCCTTATTTTTATACCCAGATGAATTGAAAAATGTACATGGTAGTAGTGGGTCTACTGTATAAGACTGGTGTTGTACTGCCCCGCCCCTTCCTCTCCTGTAGAATACTGGCATCTACCCACTTACATATATATCTACACTTTACAGGACTAGGTCCATTATGAAAGCATTCACTGTAAACCATTACCTTTTTAAGCCAAGACAATTTGATTTTAATTTTTGGCACTTTTTATGCCATCTGACCTGGGACACTACGGGGTCCCAGCTACCCCTGGTCATGCCATCTGACCTGGAACACTATAGGGTCCCAGTTACCCCTGATCATGCCATCTGACCTGGGGCACTACGGGGTCCCAGCTACCCCTGGTCATGCCATCTGACCTGGGGCACTATGGGCTCCCAGCTACCCCTGGTCATGCCATCTGACCTGGGGCACTATGGGGTCCCAGCTACCCCTGGTCATGCCATCTGACCTGGGGCACTATGGGGTCCCAGCTACCCCTGATCATGCCATCTGACCTGGGGCACTACAGGGTCCCAGCTACCCCTGATCATGCCATCTGACCTGGGGCACTATGGGGTCCCAGCTACCCCTGGTCATGCCATCTGACCTGGGGCACTACAGGGTCCCTGCTACCCATGGTCATGCCATCTGGCCTAGTCTCGGTAAAGCTGGACCCCAAGTACTCATGGTCATGCCATCTGACTCAGTCTTGGTACAGCTGGACCCCAAGTACTCATGGTCATGCCATCACCTAGTCTTGGTACAGCTGGACCCCAAGTACTCATGGTCATGCCATCACCTAGTCTTGGTACAGCTGGTCCCCAAGTACCCATGGTCATGCCATCACCTAGTCTTGGTACAGCTGGACCCCAAGTACCCATGGTCATGCCATCTGACTCAGTCTTGGTACAGCTGGTCCCCAAGTACCCATGGTCATGCCATCACCTAGTCTTGGTACAGCTGGACCCCAAGTACTCATGGTCATGCCATCTGACTCAGTCTTGGTAACTGTGGGTCCTAAACATCCTGTCTAATCACTTTGCTTATTATTAAACTTCACGTCGGTCACATTTGAATTACTCCTGTTTGTTTCCATAAACACTTAATTTATGGTATATTCAAGGAAAATATTTGCACAGAGAACATTCTTTTATTCACTAGATAAGATATCTAACTTTTAATCAAATGGTAATAATATAATTTGAACATTCTTGCAGTATACAAGCATGCATGATAAGTTCATCAGTGACATGTTGTAATTGTCTGTTTGGGACCCATGGTTTTTTTCTAGGCATATTATTATAACAAACTTTTTCTCCAAAAGTTGATTTGGCTGCTCTGGTTTGGAGACATCTGAGCCATCTATTAGCAGTTTTAAAAAAATGAAAAAATGCAGAGAAAAGCATATTTTTATTACCTGTTATATTATAATATCCATCCAGAATGATTCTCTCCAAGTGATAAAACACTGCATAATTCCACAACAAAGGTGGACATCTCAAAATAAGTATACACCAGGGATTAATAATTGAGAATTACAAAAATAACTATGAGAAAAAAAAAGTGTACAATATTAATAATATTATATTGCAATGGGATCATCAATTTTTAGGCTTAATGTTCTGCAAAAGTGGGGGAAAATGAGTTAAAATAAAATAAAAATATAAGCATATACCAGTCATATTACAGAGCAGTCTCAATAGGACAATGTGAAATAGGAAGAATGCCAGGTATGCCAGGTGGGTGTGCATGGTAGCATGTTATGTTATTCACCTGTGACAAGTACTGTAAATCAAAGATACAGAATAAAATTATCTTTGTATCAGATGTGTTGATTACTGATGTTCTGGGAATGAAACTTGTTGGGTGTTTTGGATAGTGTTAATAGTACAGTATTTGAACCAAAACATATGCAGATATATCATGTTAGGTCTTTCTATCCCATTTTTTTCAACCCTCTGCAGCTGAACTATTTGATTTGTTTGCATTACTGATCTTTATCTTGGCTACATCAAGTCTGAATAGTCAATCCTTGGAACGGAATGCCCTACTGTTTCAGAAGGGTACCTCTAGATGACACAATACCCTTTGACCCTGACGCCCAGTTTGGACACATCTTCTTAATTTGAGATGTTGGAGGTTGTCCATTGAATCCTTGTGGTTACCAAATTAGACAGGTGCAGCTAAGCAGCAACTCTGATTCACAAAAAAATTGGACTTTAAGATGCTACATCTTGCTTTTCAAGGTGATTGTAACTACAAAATTATCTATCGTGTAAAGCAAATCCAATGAAACAACAAAAATACTCTAACAGTTGTAGCTGACCACCCTAAATTTCACAAAAAAAGACATTATGCCCTTGTATTAAGATGGAAGTCTTTTATTACCCTCAGCCCCTGATGTAATCAGGCTGAGGGTATTGCAGTACTCCTGGCGTGGGTATGTATGTATGTCTGTAGCGAACATCCTTGTCATCGCGATAACTTGAGAACAAATGATGGCAGCTTCATGAAACTTGACACACATAAGCATCTGGTGAAAACCTCGGACGAGTTCGATGGACAGCGACCTTGACCTATTTTTCAAGGTCACAGGGACAATTATGTGAAATCCCAAGAATTGCAATAACTTAAGAACAAATGATGGCAGCTTTATGAGATTTGACACACATAAGCATCTGGTGAAGAACTCAGAATTTTTTCTATGAAACATGACCTTCACCTACTTTTCAAGGTCACAGGGACAATGATGTGAAATCATCCTTGTCATCGCGATAACTCTAGAACAAATGATGGCAGCTTCATAAAACTTGACACACATAAGCATCTGGTGAAAAGCTCAGACGAGTTCGATGAACAGCGACCTTGACCTATTTTTCAAGGTCACATGGACAATTATGTGAAATCCCAAGAATCACAATAACTCTAGAACAAATGATGGCAGCTTTATGAGATTTGACACACATAAGCATCTGTTGAAGACCTCAGAATTTTTTCTATGAAACATGACCTTCACCTACTTTTCAAGGTCACAGGGACAATTATGTGAAATCGTCCTTGTCATCGCGATAACTTGAGAACAAATGCTGGCAGCTTCATGAAACTTGACACACATAAGCATCAGGTGAAAACCTTGGATGAGTACGATGGACGGCGACCTTGACCTATTTTTCAAGGTCACAGGGACAATTATGTGAAATCCCAAGAATCGCAATAACTCAAGAACAAATGATGGCAGCTTTATGAGATTTGACACACATAAGCATGTGGTGAAGACTACAGAATTTTTTCTATGGAACATGACCTTCACCTACTTTTCAAGGTCACAGGGACAATTATGTGAAATCATCCTTGTCATCGTGATAACTCTAGAACAAATGATGGCAGCTTCATGAAACTTGACACACATAAGCATCAGGTGAAAACCTCGGACGAGTTCAGTGGACGGCGACCTTCACCTACTTTTCAAGATCACAGGGACAATTATGTGAAATCATCCTTGTCATTTTGATAATTCAAGAACAAATAATGGCAGCTTCACTAAACTTGACACACATAAGCATCTGTTGAAAACCTCGGACAAGACCGATGGACGGCGACCTTGACATATTTTTCAAGGTCACAGGGACAGTTATGTGAAATCCCTAGAATCACAATAACTCTAGAACAAATGATAGCAGCTTTATGAGATTTGACACACATGAGCATTAGTTGAAGACCTCAGACATTTTTCTATGGAACATGACCTTCACCTACTTTTCAAGGTCACAGTGACAATTATGTGAAATCCCTATCATTGCTATAACTCGAGAACGAATGATGGCAGCTTTATGAGACTTGACACACATAAGCATCTTGTGAAGACCTCAGTGAAGACCTTCACCTACTTTTCAAGGTCACAGGAACAATTATGTGGTGCGGTGACGTTTTGTTCACAAATATTGTGTGGAGCGAATGTTGTGCAATAAGTTACCAGGGCTGAGGGTTGATGCATCTCTGATGCCTATGTTCTGAAATATATAAAACATTTAACCTATTAATCCAGGGGAATGATTTGAATAAAAAAATATTTCCTGTTGGGTCAAATTAAACCCATGACGATCTTTTAACTTGGGATAGAACGATGTGCAATGCAACCATAATACCACTTCAGTCTCTATTCCTCCAGAGTGCAGCACTCTCCACCTGACGACAGAGTGCCACCTGGTGCATTTAAATTGTAACTCCCCATGTTTGTTTGGCTACAGTATTTCCCATGAATGACAAATAAATTCAAAGACCTCTTGGGGGAGGGGAGATGGGAGCTTGGAATTTACAGAGATATACTTAATGAGTTAAGGCACATCAGAGCTTGAAGGAGAGCATGGACAGATCTCAGAAAGCAGAGGAATTTTTGTTCCCCAGTAATGACAAAACAGATTGCACTTTTGGTTGGAACTTCATAACAGTAGATACATAGTTGTCCCCAGACCACCAGTTGGTAATCCGACAATTCTATGAATTGGGAGGCCAAATTCTGTCAATCGTCTTTATTTATTATAAGTGTGGTGGCAAATATGTTATTTTATTTGTTTGTTTGTTTGGGGTTTTACATCACTTTCAACATTATTTCAGTTATTTTGTGAGGAGATCTACTTGTAGCAGATATAGTGCTGCCTCACTGAATTATCACGTCGCAGGTCCTTGACATGACAACCTGCCTGGTCACAGTTTTACAAGGACAACAGGTTAACCCTTTGGCACAGGCCTCAGCTCGTGTGAAATTGTATCATGAATTCAATCTCGGCATGGCCAGGGATTGAACCCACGACCTTTGGATCACCACAGAGGAACTGGTACTAATAAGCTGACACTCTAACCAACTGTGCCAAGGCCCATGGCCAATATGCTATTTTGACTGCAGGAGACCTCATTCATGAAATCAGACAAGAAAACTTGTCTGATTTCATGATTGAATTGAATTGCTTAATTTTCTTTCTTTTTGGCATTGAATTGACTATATTTTTGCCCTTCTCTGAGGAAACATTGTAGAGATAAAAAGTGTAATTTGGACCAGTATGAATATTACATATAATTTATTCATCCATAATAAACTGTACAATTGTATTATAGTCACCAGTCTTAGATTATTTCCTTCTTGTTATTGGTTTGATGTTATAACAAAAGTAGCCAGTCCAGTCCTTTTTCCCAGAAATATCTCACATTAATATGATTTTATATCTTCATGGTACTGACTGTTTTAAATATTGTGTAAATTATGATGATGGCATGCCTTGGTGGTGTATATACACATATATATTACACAATATTTTACTATTCAACAGAGTCCTGGTGTTTGAATGGCTCTTTTCACTGAAACAATTTATTTCCTATGAGTGAGTTGGGTCTACTGCTTGTTCCATTCTTTCTTTTCTTTGGCTTCTGCTTTAACTTCTTCAAGATAAGCCTGAAGGTATGGTCGGTCCTGAAATGACAAACGTTTATAATCATACACAGAATAATGATTGAAACAATAACAAACTACAGATCTATATTTTCATGAACTACGGTTTGGATTTTAAAAATGACGATTGTAAAAAAAAGAAAAAAAAACAAAAACACTTGCCTCTTCCAATTTTGTCCACTCTTCCCTGGGCAATATGATTTTTTTGCCCGAGAGGTCAAGGGCCCTGGTGAGACGGAACATGCGTGCGTCTGCCTCAGGTTTGGGTATTCTTCGGAGTGCTTCCTTCACATACTCATCCTCATACAAGGTGTCGTCTCTCATCAGACCTTAACACATACAACATATCCATCAGTCTCATGCAGTCCTTTTCAGTGTGGAATATATATATATTTTTATATTAAAATTTTGCGGAAATATATTTCGAGGTTTTCATGCATGAAATGCTTCTTAAGATTCTGGAGGACATGGCCGTCTCTATCCATCAAGATGAAACATGTAAATTTGGATAAAGATATGTGAATTCAGGGTAATAAAAGTATATTTGACCTATTGTGCAGAGAGGAGACTTAGTATCTCTCCATCTTCCCAATGATACATTCAAGCATATACTTAAAAACATAACCCCATGGGTTGATAGCTCTGCTGACTTAATTGGAAACACATGAACTGTGTAACTTGCAAATTTCTGCAGGCTTTGCAGGCCAGTCCTTTCTTTCAATATAAACCTGGAACTGTTGCCCTAATATCAGACAGAATTGTATATTTTGTGTTTGTCTTGGAAAATTGTCATGGAAAATGGCATGCAAATTATGTGATAAGACTGATCAGTGTACTTTAAGGAATTTACAACATACCAAGTTGTGGGAAGTATGATTTTTCATAGGCCCATCTCCGTAGGGCAGAAGTCCAAGAGGAGGATACTGCTGTAAACACACAAACAAATAACACATTTACCCAACAACTCATAGCAACAAATAAAAACTACTGGTAATATTACCGTTAAACATCTGAATTGATGCATACATGTGAACACACCATGATGGAGTGCACATATGAAAACAAGGCTTATTTTCTGGGAGAAGGGAATTGAAGGTGGCTTTCACAGGTACATTGTAATTTTATCACATAAACTGAGATATAATGTTGACAATTTATGGCACATCTAGGTTTTGTGAGGGTGAAAATAGATATGAAAGATCAAATGAATATTCATTGACACACCTTGGTATGAAGGAAAAATGGTCAGTTCAAATCATTTAAAATATTTTTTGATGAATCCAATTCTTATATATATATACCTTGACATAATAAATACCAACATAATTTGTTGACATTACTTTGTTTTGGGGTAAGCTGATTCATTTTCTAAAAAATTGCTTTGCAACAATATGTTAGTCTTTGATTTGTTTGCAGTTTTCAGAATTGTTTTCCTTTTGTTGATAATTGTCCATGTTTGAAAAATATGACACAAATGACTTTCTACTTAATCCCATAGTCAACAGGAAATGGATTTGAAATCCACTGTTTGCAGGAATACAATCTTCCCAATAGTCTCCAGACCTTCAATGGACATTTGGTCTAGCAAAGTTGACTTTTTTGCGGACCGAAAGCATTTTTCCCGGACCGAAAAAAAGAAAGAATAATAGACGATACCAGCGTGGAAAGTAAATACGCACATAATGTCCAGGTGCAAGCTTTCCAAACGGCAATATAATTAAAATCTTTGTTTTATTATACACATAGAAATATTCTGATATCTGTCAGCAATCGTCCGCCTTCATTTAATAAGTTTAAATTATGCACAAGTCAGAGAAAATGTGCGTTTAACAATGCTTAAATATGCTTTCGCAACACAAGGTCGCCATTACAAAATCTGGAAGTGACAGGGACAAGCTCTTATTTTTGGCATGAAAACGATGGAGTGCCACCAGGGTGTATTCATTTGCATTGAAATTTTAATATATTGCACAATGATGGATCCCTGTCACTGCCTATTTACGTTTTCTTTGTTTTGACGCTAAGGTCAAGGACGTGGAGAAATTTTCGACCTGCTGAACTGTCGAGGGATAATTTTTGAGAAAAGTTGGAATTTTCAAAGAAATACATGTCGCATATATGAGATCCGACTATGGCGGAAAATATGCCGGACCTTGGCAAAAAATATCAGTTAGGACTGTCGGTCCGGCGCTTTACGGGAAGACTGGGAATACCAAGCACTGTTCATCATATTTCAGCTATGACTCAGGTAGAACTTGATTCCCTGCAACAGGTTTTAAACCCCTAACCGACGGGAAGGACATGAACGTCCACCCGTGGCAACAGACATGGAAAAACATGAACGTCCCCATTGTTCTGGCTTTATGATTTATTTTGTAACATTTCCTTGGGCAGCAACTTGTTACAATGTAATCATGATGACTTCAGTAATACTTTCAGAAAAAAAACTGACATAAGAGATTGAAAAATAAAACATTTTTTGGCGACATTATGAATGGTAAAGGTGGTGACACATAATCACTGCAACAGTAAGTTTACTCAGTTCAACAGTTTTTTGGAGGCACACTAATACCAATTCAGTGAGAAAAATGCAAAATTCATGTCCATGTTGCAGATGTCATCGTAAAAAAGCATGTCTGTACCTTTAGGCTTTGACAACTTTCAAGTCTGCCCCCTACAATGAGTGATAATAGGTAGGTTGCAGAACGCAAGAAGTCTGATTTTTGCATCAATTCAAGCATTTCTGTCCACTCTGTTTCCGCGGTGTGCTGTCTTCACATCGTGCAGGCACCCATGGCCATGTACAGCGGAGAATTTTTTTGATGAACGCAACGAGTGGTCATGACTCATGACTTCATTTTGTCTTCAAGTTCAAAGACAAGTCAAAATATTACCAAACATAACCTTACTTGATCACAGATTAGCTTCAGTTTATGCGAGATAGATTACTTTACATTCAGTTTGCATAGATCTTACTTTTCACTACTATTTATTCTTTACATTTCGTTGGAATCGTATATTTCTTGTTCTTTACCTTTCGAAGCGACCTGTTTCGCAGCCATTTTGCCGACCTTGAAGGATGACTCTGTTAACATTTCTCATAGATCCCCAAGAAGCAAAACTGTGTGGTTCATAACGAGAGCTTTAAAGTTCCAGACTTCTAAAAAAATTAGCGTCTTTTGTTTTTAGTTTTACCTAGATTGATTTATAAATAAATTCAAGAAGAAGGCGGGAAAATGTAAATAGATGTATTGAAATAGATGTTAAGAAATTATTGTTAAACGTGATTTTAAAACAAAGATGGCGACACCCATAAGGAGGGAGGGGCTTCAGTTTGGTTTCTAGTTGATCACACATTTTCACCTCTTTTTTTCTCAGAATAACCAGGTAGCATCATGCCGACTGCAACTGTGACTATCAGGTAATGAAATTCATTTTATGAATTTTAAGAAAGATATGTATAATTGTGAAAATGTTACAAGAAGTAGCTTGAAATGTTACCTTATTTTTTTTAAGGGCGATAATATAGTGTGTTTTAGATAATTTCCTCAGAAGAATGGCAGAATTATATTTAAGTATCAAACAGCTTCAGCACAAAAATGCATAAATTTAATTGTTAAAATGTGATCCATCCATTATAGGGCTAATATACAATGCATGATTTGGTTGACAACACTCCACCCCATTGCATTCCTCTGTCTTATAAGTTATATATTGCTACTGAAAAGCCTTAATCTTTCTGCCAGTATCTGGTCAAAATAACCGCGATACAGAGTGATCCGCACAGATATGAGGTCTAATTATGGCAGAAAATAACTGATTAAGATTCTAAGGTTACATTGGTATCACCATTTTGGGAACATGCATGAGAATGCACCTGCAAATGCATGTGAATCGGCATGTGCACACGTTTGTAATAAACATTCCTCTTGTTCTCACAATGTCATTAATATTTAAATCATTTCTGTAAGTGTATCATTAGGCGAGATATTGATGTGAAATCTTTAAAACTATAATGAACATCTTATATCGTTCACAATGATGACAGTCATTTTCAGGGTCAAAACAAAGTAAGGGATAAAATAACAATAGAATTTTAGTAAAACAAATGTCTTCTTGTTCTTATAATTCCAGAAATGTTAATTCTTTTTCTATGAGTGTTTTATTCCCCAATGTATTAATGTACAATTAAAAAAAATAAAATGGTTGTTACCTTCAGAACTAGTAAAACATGTTTGATAAACTTCTATATTATTTGTTGAGTGATAAATGAGGTATGTTGAAGCATCATTCATAATTACGGCAGTCATTTTCAGAAAAATATTTCTTTTATGCAAAAAATATTTCACTTATGTGAAAAATACCTTACTTATGTGAAAAATATCTAACTTATCTGTCAAGAAAAGATATTTTGCTGAACATTTTTATCAAATGGGAAGACATCAAAGACTGCATGGGCTGAGCTGTGGAAACAATGACAGAATAACCTTTGATCAGAGATTTGGCCTTACATCACAAGGACTTTGAAGGTGGCTTTAGGGGTGGCTTCAAAAGTTTCTGTCTGAGGGGTGGCTTCAACAATTTTACACATGTTTGCAATCTGTCTTAGGGTTGGCTACTGGAACTAGCCAAACATGCTATCTAAGGCTTCACTACTGTACACAAAGGGCATTTTGTGCCCTTTGATCTTATCCAGAGTACAAATAAAAATAAACAATTAAGAATTTCTTTTTATTGATAAGGTCAAATATTTTAAAGATGTTTGATGAATATGGAACAATCTCTTGTTTCTGCAATTTTCTTGTACCTGCAACAAACAAAAAAAAAACAATGTATAAGAAGAGTCTATATATCAAATGAATAGTCTATACATCAAAAGAATAGTCTATATAGATTTCACATTAATATCTCAGTTAAAAAAAGATAGTTTATAATAATACACTTACACAAATGATTTATATATATTTGAAATTGTTAGTGCAAGAGGCAGACAGTTATATATGTATATTATACACTTTATGCCATAATTGCAAATGACAATATGTTAATTATAGTTTTGAAGATTTCACATTAATATCTCGGCTCACTTACAGAAATGATTTGTATATGTTTGAACTCGTTAGTGCAAGAAGAAGACAGTTATGTGTGTATTTTATAGATTTTACTACATTTTGAGCCCAAAAATGATGCTGTAATTGCGAACATTAAAACAATGGAATGAGCCTGACGCATTCCCCGTATGTTTGATGCTTGGCCACGTGCCTCCTGTGAACGTGTGCATACCTTCCTCTGCATTTAATTGTAAGCTAAACAGGGCCACTTCATTAAGTCAGAAGTTTGTGAACAACAAATTGAAATTTCAAACCGTGATAACAAAGTTGCACCTGCAGTTTTAAGATAAACACTTCTGAACATTCACAGCTTTTTTATTTTCTTGAAATACTGAGGTATTGGTGAAGAAAATCCATATATCCTTTCAGAAATTTCATTAAAAAGTAATGCATGGTCTCTATCTTAGTGTTTCTTTCAGAATTGAACATTTATCCAAACTAATAAGTTTGATCAAATGTATGACATAGTAAATCAAATTATACTAAAGGTTATAGTTTGCATTAAATACCAAATGATAATGGGTAACTGACTCCTTGAGCTTGTAAATTAGCAGTGTATTACATTGTAATATGACCATAATAAGTTTGTGAAAGATTTGTGAAAGGGAACCTTTTTGAGTGTGTCATTTCTCCACTTTGGGGAATGAGGCCCAGGCTGTCCAAAATGACTGATGCCAATTTTGAAGAAGAAATGCTTTCGTAGCAATTTTTCTCTCAAAGGTGTGTTTATATTTATATTTACAATCAGTTAAATTGTAAAATGTTCTAAAGCTCGTCATTGAAACGAACCATCTTCAAAAAACGTTAAAACATGAAGTTAGAGTACAATCTGGTTTTCAAAAGAGAGAAGTCATTTATGATTTTGTATATTGATTGAACAATATCACTGGCATTTCAATTTTAATCACTCATCTTAAACTAATATAAAAGTAATCCTTTTTCTCATGACAATATAAATCTCTTACAGAGAGTTGAAAAACCGGGAGAGTGGTTTAGATCTTAGCATTCCGAGTCACAAGGAGATATCTGGGTTGCTAGGGACAACTGTGGAATACCACGTGGTTACCGTGTCCCGGTTACACTGCTTCAAGTCAACCACCCACAAGGAATCTGATATTGTCCAGTTCATGGTGAGATAACTTTTTATCTTTTTATTTATGCCATCTTTTCAAAAAGGAAATAATTTGTTCATCTAATTCTCTTGATATTAGCATCCAAGTCTAAAATTAATTAACATTATTAAACAACAGTATAGAAAATAAAATTAATATTTTTAAAGAAAAGGGTGTCCATTTTGGAAGTGATCATATTTGAACATAACGTGAAGTAAAAACATTGCTCTGATGCTAACAACTGATACAGAAGTTATCATTGAATGGGACATCACATATATATGACCATTCTTATTGTTTACACAGGTGCCAAAATTGTTAGAGAACTTTGAAGACTTAAAACGCAAGATATCATTGAAGTTTCCTGGGACAGTATTACCTCCTTTGCCTAAGAAGGGCTTCACAGTTCTCGGGGACTCGCATGCTAAGGAGAGACGTATGCAGCTTGAAAAATTCCTTGGTGTCCTTGCTTCAAACCCCAACATCGCTTTGTGCCCTGCCACACTTGAATTTTTAGGTAATATATATATCTTTGTTCTGCAAAATGATGACGAGTCATTAAGAGTCATTAAGGGCCAGGGGTAATTAAAGGGGAACTTTCACTTCTCTGATACACTCTTATGGTATGGAGGAGGATGTTGATTAATATTGACTTGTGGGCTCAGTAAGTACGACTTCCAATGGGAAACATGATTTTTTGGGAGAAATGTAGTTCTGTAAAATATATGTGATGGAGAAAAAAGTATAACCTCATCATGGGATAATAACCTACTTACATAACTAATTAACAAACATAGAAGAACGCAACTATACTAGTGATGTTACAATAATTGGTCTTAGAATAGACACACTGCAGAATGGTTATGTGTGTAAAAAAGAACATGAATAATGTGATATTTTGGTGCAAAAAGCATGTTAATTGGACCAGTATTAGCAAAATCATGACATGCTTTAGGACAATTGAAGATCATTGCAGCTTAAGTTATACATGCATGGGTGCTGGTTCTCAGTCTACAGACTGAAATCAGTCAAAAATGTTTTAAATTTACTATTAAACTCTATTATGGATGTGTCAAAATCATTTGTTTTCAGTCAAAAAATTTCTTACCACCAGCACCCATGTACATGCTAAAAGTCCCCCAAACTGACATCATTCTAAGTTGACTGCAACAGTTGATTGTATTTCTTGCAAGATAACTTTAAATGTTGGTTTGTGTTTCCATGGTTACTGATAAAAAAAAATGTCTATGAATTTCTATGTATTTACTCATCTGTGATCATATAGATATGTAATTATTTTGTCAGAAAGTGTCTTGATTTTTGGTTGGTGGGTGGTTGCATTTTACCAAGGCTGGGTGACAGAAATAGACAGAAATGCAGCCAAATGTTTATGATATATCATATCATGGAAATATGTAGCATGACAATTTGCCACAGAACAGTGTTTGGGTGTTTTAGGCACTTTATAATTGATTAGATTGGGTGAAAAATAAACAATTTTTACGTAAAACTAACATATATACCTTATGATAAATAGATGCAATACATTAATGATTTATTAAAATTTTAACACAGAGTTATTAAAAGAAATTAAACTGCTTTAGATTTATTAGGATGACAGAATATTTTTTGCTTTTAAGATAAAAACACTAATACAGTTTGACTCTGTGTAGGAAAATGATGAGTTATTATCTTTGCATTGTTTGAAAGGGGTGAACCCAATCACAGCGAGTAACTTCCGGGCAGAGTCTGGGCTGCCACCTAGTGACCATACAGATATCTTTGAAGAATCTGCAAGGGGCAATGACAAGTAAGGTCTATTAACACATAAATTAAGATTTCCTTTGGGTTTGACCATTTTCCCTATAACTCTTATAGACGATAACCTAATTTCTTTTACAAGATTTTCACAGACTTCATTGTAACCTAATGTCTTAAACAATATTTTCACATACTTTAGTACAGAAATATTGCATTTTGATTGGTGTTTTGAAGTAGTATTAACTATGTTCTCTACTCACAGGCTCTCACCCCAGTCTGACCTGTTTGGCGACCTGGATGAGGAAGAACAGGATTTGTTTGGGGGATTTGGCGAGAAGAAATCTGATTTTACTTCTGAGCTCAGTTTGCCAACTGATGATGGAGGGAGACTGTTTGTTCTGTCCCCAGATGCGCCCTCTGGTGAGTGTTCAAAGCCACGATCCATATGAAATGAGCATTTCATTTATAGTGTCTTTAATATACTAACTTCATCTCACATCAGTGAAGTTGTTTATTTCAATATAGCCCTTTTCCATTGTACCATGTTAATATATTATTATATTTGCCGGGCCTGAATTTAAAAGACAATACAAACTAGTTATAGTTTAGAGATATTTTAATATATTTTAATCTAGCGGCTGCAACCAAGTTGTTTGGAGACCAAGATTTGGGGGGAGCTGTCACAAAGGAGGAACAAAGCTTGTTTCTTGTTGCTGGGGCAACAGATGATGATCACCACAAAGCATTAACTCCTAAAATAGAAGACAACTCAGATTTGCTCAAGTGAGGAAGTTTTTATATTTTTTATCCTTGAAGTAAATGCCTCATAAAGACTTCTGAGAAAGAGAGAATATAGAGTGATACTAAAAGAAGATTAAGAATTGTATCACTTTTCTCTAAGATTGTTTGTTCATGATTACTTTAGATATTTGATTGATTTAGATATCTGAGGGCTGTAATATTGTTCAGTGATTGAAAAAAAGTTCTTATAATGGTGCATTTTTAGTAACAATATGTGAAACACAAAGTAATCACAGCAGCAAGTTTATTCAGTGGTATACATTTTTGCTAGTAACTATGTCTAAAGATATTGTTGCCATCATTGGGAAATGTGGAGCAAGATAAAAATGTGCATTCAATAACATGGATAATTACCGGTACTAAATAGCTGAAGAACATTGCCTTCTGTATTGGTTTTTACAACTGTCTTGTTTCCTAAAAAGATTTATTTATATTGATTTTAGCATTGAAGATGACCTTGATCAACTGCTCAATATTACCAAGAAGCCACCCAAAGCAAAGAAGCCAGATTTAAAGCCTAAACTAGCTGCCAAACCCACCTCCCCAACTTCCAGAGACAAACCAACACTAGCAGTTAAACCCATGCTATCAGGCAAGCCTAAGCCTTCGCCCAAACCTAAACCAGCAGTTGGGCCGACTAGTCCCATATCAGGAGACAAGCCAGCGATTCCCAGCAAACCAAAACCAGCACCAAAACCCACTAGTCCCACGTCGATTGACAAGCCAGTTCTGGCTCCCAAGCCAGGATCAAAACCAGCCCTAAAGGCTAAACCAGACCTGCCCAAAAAACAGGAGGACCTGGTCATGAAGAAGGATAAAGACTCTGATGTAGACGACCTATTCTCACTGGAGACAGACTTGAGTGTTGGAGGGGACATTGGAGCAGATGACATTCTTAGGTATATACAGGACAATTCCCAGGCACAAACTGATGACCTTGACCTTTTCTCGTGATCAAAGAAATAGTATCACAGATTCTTTTTCCATGTCTCCTTATATAATTTCACTTTGATGTACAAATATAGCCATTTTCAAGTTTATCTACTTGAATTGTCTTTCCAATACATTCTTTAACAATCCCATCATTTAAATAGCTATACCCTTTAAAAAGAGTTTTTGACAAACAGATAACATAATGCTTGAAGAAAAGGTGGTGAACTCCAGGCTATCTACAAATGGGCAGACTTTAAGTATCCGTTTCCACAATTTAAAAAGTTTAATGTGATTTATCATTATTTAGATAATGCCATACCATGCACAAACAAATCCACCGAGGAGGCATTGCTTTTGAACACAATCAGGGTAATTTGATGTGCTCTTATATGAGATACAAATTAATGTCATGTCCTGGCAGGAGCAATCTTAGCTAGTTTGCTGCCATAAATAAGAAAATTTGATTTTTGCCGACCAAATGAAGTTTTTTTGTTTTTGTTGATACATTGAGCTTCAAATAAGTTTTGCTCAAAGAGCATTTTAAGCACAATCAAATGAGCCTCTAGATTGTGGGTAGATTTAGTCCCAGTTCAGGCAAGTTGAAGCCACTCACCATTTTTATTTTATGATGCAACTACAAGAGACATCTCCAAATGTCAGTGGAGTCTGAAATCTGAGGTATTTCCATGGGATGCTCATGTGATTGAGATGCAACCTTTAGTAAAAGAAGTGACATTTGTGCAGTTTTTATGAAAACGAGGTTGTTTCTCATTCAGATAATCACAAAATATGGACATGAAAATTGTGCATATAGATATGTGTATTTTCTTGGTAATGTTTAAATTAAAACTTGACAAGAGGAACCAATATGATTTATTAACAGCTGATTTTAATTAAAATTTTATGTTGGAGGACATTCTATAATATTCATTCTGTTTCTGACAGCACAAAAAAGTACTGAAGATATCGATTGCACATATGGAGTGAAAATCATAACTTGTTTTTGATATTCTTGATAATTGATATCGAGATTGATATTTCTTTTACTCCTTTTTTCTTTATAATAGATCAATGTAAGATTCATCAATTGTAATGTATGAGATTGAGAAATTTTCTTATCCTTTATCAAGAATTAATCCAAAATATTTTTGTCAAGATATTGACCCTTCATATAAGAATAGAAATTTGCTTTTGTAGATGTACAGATGAAATTATTTCACTGTAATCTTCTGAAAACATAAGCTTCAGATAGTGATCTGTCATAACTGATGAACAATGTCCTCTGATCACAGACTCAGTTTAGTAATGAGGTACAGTGATGAGGTATACTGATGAAATATAATGTGAGAATTACCTGTGATAAACTTGTCTATTGGTTGCAGAACTTACGAGCCTTACAATATCTGGGAAAAGTTTCTCAGCTTTATCAAAGATTATTTGTCAAATGTTAATCCACAAGATTAATTTAGTAGTCATGTGTAGATGATCACAAACTTGATAAACAATTTTACATGAAAAGTCTCATGAAAAGTTTTTTTTTTAAATTTCACGGATGGGATATAATTTTATTTTACATATTGCACAATGTACTATCACATTTCATGCCAATCATATATATTTCACTTCTTAGTGTGAATTTGTTGCACATCTGAATTTAACTTAAAGTTACTGTAGAAAATGATTTTTCCCCAGTTCAATTTGCATAACACAAAAGACTATACTATATTAATAATCTTAGTGCATTTTTTTCTCAACAAAATTGTCTACTTATGTCATGTTATTATATAGAATTGAGGGGCATCGTCTGCGGATTTACACCTTGAGGTTGGATATTTTGGTGACAGATTAGCCCACCATATCAAGTGTATATATTTAAATAACTGTTTAGTTAGCAAAACATAACTTCAGCTTCTCAGTGAGAACCCATAGTGTGATTGTGGGTTACCATCTTGTTTCTTTAAGGCCTTTCTTGTCATTTGTACATCAAAGTGCACAAGACTCTCTGTTGATTTTACTTATTCATGCCTTTTCATGGCAGGCACTTAACTTTTTGGATGACAGCTGATTGAGAAATGTTAGGTTATTTCAGTAGATTTCATATCGATTACATGTAGAATATAATGTTATATTGTTATATTGTCATACATCAACAAAATTTTATCATAGTAGCTTTAAGAATTTTACTAGACATGTCACAAAAAGGACCCATGTGCAATAATTTATTATTATTTCAGTTTTATAATGCTTTGGCTATGTGAAGCTTGGAGTATCAAAAGAGGACTAAAGTTTTACTTGCCACAATTATTTTTAGTTTCTTTTTCAAGCAGTACCATATAATTATGGGCATGAATCATCGGAAGAGACTCGGCAGTGACTTTCTCAGCAGAGCTTGTGAAGTGAGGGGGAGAAATTTTCTGTCATTTTGTCTGCATTAACTTGCAAGATGTATTTTTGGGGACCAATTTTATCTATTTTCCATGAAGCTCAGATTTCAATTTTTGTTATGATTTACTTGTGATCAAAATAAAGCCTCAGTTTGAGACTTAGAGAAAAAGAAATGTGACTGAGTGGCGGCCATATTGAATTTAGAATTACAACTCACACGACCTTTAGGAACTTTTTGATCACTAATTAGCTTATCAAATATATTTAGTCTTCTCCACTGTGAATACTGAGTGGGGGTCTTTAGATATTTAGATTTAGCATTGTCAAAAGATAACATATTGATTCGTACATGCATGTACACCTGAAACATCCAGCCTTGCCTCATTCTGATAATCTGAATACTCTCAGTTTCAGAATTTGGGGAAAAAATAATGTAAGGTGATGGAGTCAGATAAAATATTGGTACATTATTTTTACCACATTGACTGTTCTTGACCTGCAAAGTTGGTTAAATACTTAAAATGGTCACCGATGAAGTATTTGGCAGGCATTTCCAGATAATATTCACAAACATAACAAATAAGCAATGGTCAGCACAGCTTTTAGGCCATCTGCCTATATTTTTCCAATTCAGTAATTGGTCAAATTGTTTTAAATATTTCACTATATCAGTTATTCAGTATGCTTTGGGAAATCATTGAAACTAGAAGTGAATACACATTTCAGACCATAAAATATCTGGCATTGCAGTCATTCAAAATGACTGATTAATATTCATTAAAAGTGCAACTATTTTTAAAATGTTCAACAAAACTGCAACTATTTTAAATCTTGGGCTCTGAATTTTTACATATCATTACCACATTATATTTACTCGTCAGTGTAATGACTCTGTAGGTATTGAGTATACATCTGGTACTATGTCTGTTGTATCTCGGAGAGAGTTTGAAACATGGAATTCTGTGTGAAGAATAATATGTGATCAATATAACTGCTGGACACTTGTATTGAACATTCTTGTCTGATTTTTTTGTCGAATTCCCATAAATATAATTTGTCAGTTAACTGACTCTTTATTGTCATTTAAATGTTTAATGTTGTTGTTATCTGTGCGTGTTGATACAAATATATTTGTTTTATAGTTACTTAACTCTGATCAATTTGCATACTCTGCAGATTGTGTTCAATTCAAAAGAGGTAACTCGTGTTTGTGAAAAAGAATTATTCTATCTTGGTAACTGACATACTTGAACCAGAAATGCATAAGTGAATTTAATTACTACCATATTACCTGGATAGAAAAATACAGGTAAGAAAATGTATTTTCTACAAACATCACAAAGTTCAAAATGAGAATAACATTAAGCCATTAACTTATGTATTTGCCTTGACATGTTTACTTCTTGTCCTAATAAATTTTTTAGTACAAGAGCACAACGTAGAAGTTTTTGGTTGTAGAATTCTTGTTTGATAAGAGGATGATATAGATTATTGGTTAATATTTACTAGCTATTTACATCAATATACACTCAACTGTATTAATGCTTATAAATATATACAGCACAAGTAACAAGGATAAAGAAATAAGATCTTCCTGGTTTTGAATTAATTTCAATCTTGTTTCAATTAATGTCATAAGGAACTAGGAACTAGTTATGATCTTATTATCAGAACTGTTATGATCTTATTATCAGACAATTATCATGTATATGTCTTGTTATTTTTGAATAAATTTTAAATTCTAAAAGCAGTTTGTATGACTATCATGAAAGTAAACTAATATGGGACAGTTCTCTTCACCCACTCTGGTTATTGGATATGGATATTATTCCTTTATTGTCAGTTATTGTGATGTTTTATCTCTGAATAATACATCAGTTTGAAGATGAGGCTTGATTGTCCAATTTACTACTACGGATGTTTAAAAATACCACTTAAAAATTATAATTAAGTATATTCAGAAGTGGTATATTTTTAGGCCATTTTTCATTCTTTCCGATCCTAAAAAGTTATTTATGTAGGTCCCACCCATTGACTTTCCCAGTCAGGAAAGCAAGCCTTTTAGTCAAGCCTTTAAGTGGACCTGATATGGCCATAGTTGCTGAAAGGGTCATTAAAACACCATTTCACTTATCTTTTTTTCCAAAGTCCACTAGGCCATCCCAGTTTAAATCACTCCTAGTGGTTATGAATTATGATATCCTATTTTATGTTGTACAGTTACCAACAGTGTACAGCTAAGCTATACCATTCAAGACACCTAGCGAATGATCTTAAAACTCAAGCAGTGAGAATACAAGATTTCTTTGATTATAAAATTTCTTTAAACAAAATCTAAACTAATATTATAAAGCGGTGGATTTGTTTGTTTGAGATTTTACATCACTTTCAACATTATTTCAGTCATTTCGTGATGAGACCTACTTGTAGCAGATATAGTGCTGCCATACTGAATTGTCATGTCGCAGGTCCTTGACATGACAACCCACCCAGTCACAGATTTACAAGGACAACTGGTCACGGCACTGGTCTAAGCTCATGCGTGAAATTGTGACATGATTTCAATCTCGGCATGGCCGGGATTGAACTCACGACCTTTGGATCACCACAGAGGTGTTTGTTCTAATAAGCTGGCTCTTTAACCAACTGTGCCAAGACCAGTGGCCTATAAAGCAATTGAAATAAAATATAAGGCATAAAGTCCAAGTAATATAAGGCATAAAGTTCAAGTAATATAAGGCATAAAGTTCAAGTAATATAAGGCATAAAGTTCAAGTAATATAAGGCATAAAGTCCATGTAATATAAGGCATAAAGTCTAAGTAATATAAGGCATAAAGTTCAAGTAAGTTGACCTTTAATGAGACAACCTAGAGCATTACATGTAATCTTGTATCATCAGAGCAAATTAGGTTATCAATGTGATAAGGACATCATTCAGATTTTCTAAACTAATAAGCAGGGTTGATTCTATCAATTAAGTATTGGTGTGCTTACTCTTATTCTGGATCTAATCATTTGAAAGTTTTATGACAATATGTTGTTTAAACAAACATGAGTAGAATATCAATATTGGTCAAAGTATCTATATGTATTATACAAATATGGACCTGGGTGGAGTGCAATATGACTTTTTATGGACCATGGAAAGTTATATTGCACGAGGCGCAGCCGAGTGCAATATAACTTTCCGAAGGTCCATAAAAAGTCATATTGCACGACACCCAGGTACATATTTTTTTTATTCTATGATCACTGTGTTAATTACTGCCATTGTTGGTTTAATTCTAAAAGTGCTGTCGTCTGCTTCCCAGTCTGCAGGTCACTCAGAGCAACTGGTGACGTCATTATAGGGCTTCCCCAACATTTCCCACCATGGAATTCCCCATCAGTGCAGTGGAAAGTATATTGACGTGCAATATAATGCATCTGGTCAATAAAACAATTTAGAGAAGCTCATGTGACCAGGAATTGACCAATCACAGCACAGAATACGCAGTGATCATAGAATAAAGTGATATGTTGACATTGGTCTTGGTTTGTTATGAAATATAACAAGACGGATGATGAGAATGCCATTAGAACTGAAATAGTAAAACAATAACAGTTACACAGTAGTTTAATATCTCATTTTTCATGAATTTTGATATAAAGGCACTAGTGTAGTAATAATTTTGGCTTTACATATTTCCAGCTAAACAAGCCAATTGAGATAGGGGACAAAGGACCTAAATTCAGAGATGAGTGATTTCAAGGACAGAGCACCAGATGGAGGCTGGGGTTGGATGGTGGTGGCGGGAGCAGGACTTGGACATTTCTTTGCTTCTGGAATACACCGTAGTTTTACAGTGCTATATGAGCTTATGCTGGAGAGGTTTGGTGGATCAGCAACTGCCACAGCATGGGTGATGTCCCTGCACAGTTCTGTCAAAATGTTTGGAAGTATGTTTGATATACATTTCTGAGAATATCTTAATAATTTCAGTATTGATAAAATTTATATAGCGCTGATACCATACAATGTCAGTTTATGGCACTTTTCAAATTAGTGTCCTCAGGATAGGTGTGCCTTTAGACATTTTATATAGACATCAACCACCAGTCTTGACCTTATTAGAGTGATTGCTTCAGAGTTTAGGGCTATGGCTTATATGATCCTATCCCCTTTTGTTTTCATTTAAGTATGAGGAACCACAAGCAGGGGTGGGAGAGCTCTGAACCAATCTGTGCAGTAAATATCAACCATTCTGGTCAATCTGGTCAAATTCTGGACGCTCACAACTGATCTGGGCGCTAAATGACATTCATGGTGCTCGCAACACATCTGGCCACTAAATCGCAGCCAATCTGAGTGGTATTTGACCGTTGTTGTATGGTGCAAATGACGAGACTGAAAAAATTGCGTTCTTTAATCTTTATATATCGACTATCATACACAAATGTTTAAGAAAATAACATGCCCATCAGTTACATATATAAGTATATAATCATCTGAAATTGATTTTTAAAGAGATTATTAACATATTTTAACACAGGAATGTGCCCCAGTTTAAGTTTGTATAACAAGGGGTAATTCCAGATTTGGGGGCACAAATATTACCGTAAAAACGTTATAAATTTATCATAAAATTTAAATATCAGTAACAAGACACTGTTACACACTCAACTGTAATGAAAGACAACAAATATCTACTGTTGAGTTTGATGGAAAGTAGATCATGCAGGTTAGGTGGCACCTAACTATATAGTGCCTTCCAGATGATAAGGAAGATTTTGGACTTGATTCTAGCATGAACTGGAAGCCAATACAATTCCAATAACGTTTGAAAAATGTGATAGATTTTTCATATTTTCCGTACTAGGCTCATATGTGCTACAGAGTTCGGCAGATATTGTAGTTTTTTTTAAATATTAGCTGATACATGGGTCTACCACAAATTCTTCATGTGTGACATCAATTTCACCTATTTCACTGAAACAGTTACATGTCTAATAGTGGTGCGATACCTCTTGTTAACACAAAGTAGCATTTCCATCTCTTGAGTTTCGTCTTTTTAATGATCGCTAAGGTTCATTATCAAGCTCAAGTCAAGATATGTCTACCTCTTGTGTACTCCTCTAATCCATATAAATCTGAGTGTCGCCTGCATAGATGAGTAGGCTAAGACCATACATTACAATGATGTCAGCCAGATGGGACATGGAGATAGTAAATCCTTGTGGGACACCATATTTGGTGCATTTCAGACTGGACCTCTGTGTAGCTACTTCAACAGACTGTGTCCTGTCCATTTAATGGAATGACCAATAATATTGCACTTAATCACCGGTCTGGAGAGCAGTATCCCTTGATCAATTGTAACAGGTAGTGCTTCAATATCACATTCTGGGACCTATTAGTAAGTCCATTTTGATCAAGATGGGGGACAAGCTGACTGGCTACTGCCCTCTCTGCCAATTGAGATATTTAAGTCAGAATGGAAACACATCAATATTTTTTCCAATTATTTCTAGACCCATCTTCATTAAAACTGGAGCTATAAGAGCAATATTCAGATTTACCAGTGCAGAGGAATCTCCTCGTTATTTATTTTGATGGCTTCGATGAGGGGAAATAGGTCACCCCCAAGAAGTTATATAGAAGCCATGTGGGCATTGGATCAAGCTTATAACATATTCAATGGGTTTTGGTTTGAAGCTATGGAAGCTGGAGGTGTCATCATTGATGCCATGTGTAATTTAAAAAAAAAAGAACAGACGCTCATTCATTGTTGACAGGTTATGGTTTCTATTCATGCTTTGCTTTTTGTGTTCCATGGCTATATGTCACAGGTATATTTACTAAACCTACACAGCAATTATGCACTATGCTTTTGTAAAAACCACAGAGTATACCAAGACATTATAAGGATGTGATGTTATGTTTATTTCAGGTCCCTTAGTGAGTATGATGTGTAGTAGGTTTGGGCATCGCGCAGTTGTCATGACCGCAGGTGTTGTGTGTTGTGTGGGAATGATTGCCTCAGGGTTTGTGCCCACATTACAGCTTCTCTACCTCACAATATGTATTGAAGGTATGCACCAAGAATGATATGATTTTAAAATAGTACAATCTGAGGGTAATATGATTATCATTGCTCTCAGGTAAATTGAACAGATACATTTAAAATATGAAAGAAATCTTGAAAAACTAGTTCTAAATTAGTACAGAGGAATAAATCTTTGGAAAAACTTGTGTTTTAAAGCTTACTACGACTAAGTGAATATATTATGTCTAAGGGAATGTATTTATTACAGCTTTTGGTATGGTTATGCATAACCTTCCAGCCTTCGCCATGATTGGTCAGTACTTTGACAAGAAACGTGCCAGAGCCAGTGCTGTTGCTACAACTTGCAATGCTGTTGGAGCTATGGTCCTTGGGCCTCTCATTCAGTTTCTGGCGACTGAATATGGGTACTCTGGAACATTCCTCATTATTGGAGCTTGTGTATTGAATTTCTGTGTAACTGGAGCTCTTTTCCGTCCACTGAAACAGGTACATTCAGATACAGTACAGTCAAATATTACACCTGGCTTTAGGAAAAGTGATAGCATCACGATAGCCCCACAAAGCACTGAAACTGCTCATACAAGTGTGGAATCTTGTGAAAGCAAGGACAATGAAGGAATTGGCCCAGTTAAACAAGGCTCAAAGTGTATCACATGCTGTACAGTGGTCAGTGACAAACTAGGAATTTGGCTCTTAAAGGATTCCCATTTTCTAACATTTTGCTTTTTATTGGGTTGTATGTATATGGCAACCGACATATGCACAACATTCATGACCATATCAGCTAGGGAGAATGGACTTGAAAGCAATGACATCATCATCTTATTGGTTGTCAGTAATGCTATGGACATTCCGTTTCGTCTTCTCTCTGGATTGATATTTGATATTCCATTAGTACGAAACCACCAGCGCTTGGCCTTTGCCACAGCTTCCTTACTGACTGGACTTGTGGCCTTAGTTATACCATTGTTTAAGAACTTTGCAGGCATTATTAGCATCTGGTGTGTCTATATGGCACTTAGATCAATCATTAATTGCCAAAACACTGTGGTTACAGCAAAAATTGTAGGACGGAAACATCTGACTACAGCCCTGGGATTATCTCGCCTCTTTCAAGGAGTCGGCATGTTTGTTGGACCCCTTTGTGGAGGTACTTCAATATACTTATTCCCTAGACATTATCAAACAGACATTTCATTTTAACACATATTTTAATAGTTAATGGTAGATTCTTTTTCATATCTGCACTGAAAAGTGAGGTATGATAGAGCAGTCTCAGAAGCTCTTTTAAATATGAAAACAAATATTGTAACCTCTCAGGCCAAATAATCTAAACAGCTGCCTAAACAGTAGAATAACAACTTCTAGATTTTGTTTTCAGTTTGTTTCTACCTTTATGGATTTGAAGGCAAATTTTGGGCATTTGAACACTATTGCCTTATTTATTATTCTTATTTATTGTCATTTATTGTCTTTTCAGGTCTGCTGAGGGATGTTACCGAGTCATACTCTGGAGCCTTCTATTTGGCAGGCTCTGTATTCTCATTCATGTCAATTATTGCTATAACCCAGGATATATTCTGCCTTAAAAACACTAGACAAGACCCATCTCTCCAGCTTAGTCAAAATAGCTGTTGATAGGCTCTCAATGTACAAACGTGACCATATTGTCATTAGATTAAACTCCCCACACCATCATAAAGTACATTTTAATCTGTAAAGTGGATTTTGTTTGAAGTGAACTAGAAAATGAAATTCATTTTGAGATGAAAGGTAGTCTAAGAATGAATATGGTTGAACAGACATTTGATTACATACACACACACACACACACACACACACACACACACTTACTTACTTCAGAGAAGTCACCAAACATACTCCAAGACCTTAGTTTAATTATATAATTTGCTCCACTACCTCAGAATGGTCAAAACACATGCTCCGCGACCTCAGAAAGGTTAAATCACTTCCTCCACGACCTCTAAAAAGTCATATAACATGCTCCATAACTTTTGCTCCAAAACCTCATAAAGTTTTAATCTTTGAATGGTTAGATAGTATACGGGACATGGGGCTTATATTTGCTTGCTGTCTCTAACGTGAAATAAGTTGTGAATCTGTCTTGATAGTATGGCTGCAACCGGGTTTTGGCCTTTGATACAAATCCTCAGCTCTGGTACATATTACTCTCATGAGTCAGATATTTGAGGTCTTAGGGCCAAGCTCTATCGCACACCCAACCCAGTAACCCAGTAACCTTATCAGACTTAAGCAGTCACTATAAAAGCATACCTCACCACAAGTAGCCAGAGCGACATCTACCACCAGCACCATAACTACTTCTATATAGGTTAATACTATTGTATAGGGCAGATAAAGAGAGGGGCTGGGGACTGGCACTCTCTGGCAACCTGTGACCTCACATACTGTGACCCCTATTGCTATCTTGTTCTCAATATGTTACCAGTACTTTAACTGGCATATCTTCATTTGACTCTCCACTGAAGAGGAACACAGCTCAATAAACATTTAAAAATATAAGAAACATGAAACTGAAGATCGTGATGTTTCTTTTACTCTTTAAATAACAGATCAATGTAAAATTCATCAATTTTGATGAATGATTTTCCAATTCTTTATCAAGAAGTATTAATAACTTGGCCCATGTTAAGTATGCCCCACCATGTGTAGGAATACATTATGAATATTCATGAGACAATCATTTTAAATAAGGGTCATGTTAAATATACCCCACCTTTTCATAATTGCCTATATTATGATCATCGGCAAATGGGCAATGGGCAAAACTTTTTTTAACGTGTCTTCATTATAACCATAGGCAAATAGGCAGTGGGCAAACTTTTGAAGCAGGGATTTCCTATATTGTGATCATTGGCAATGGGCAATGGGCAAAACTTTTTCAGCCTGCCCTCATTATGACCATAGGCAGATAGGCAGTGGGCAAACTTTTGAAGCAGGGATTGCCTTTATTATGATCATCGGCAAATGGGCAATGGGCAAAAAAATTTTCAACTTGCCTTCATTATTACCATAGGCAAATAGGTAGTGGGCAAACTTTTGAAGCAGGGATTGCCTATATTGTGATCATCGGCAAATGGGCAATGGGCAAAACTTTTTCAGCCTGCCCTCATTATGACCATAGGCAAATAGGCAGTGGGTAAACTTTTGAAGCAGGGATTGCCTATATTGTGATCATCGGCAAATGGGCAATGGGCAAAACTTCAGGAAATTACTAAAGTAAGTGGGCAAATGAGCAAAATTGAAAATTATAAAGGTTTGTTTTTTTATTTCATAGCAAAACATACATACAAATATTTCTTGTCGATCTGTTTTCTTCCATACTGTAATATGGGTGTTTGCATGCATATGTGCATGTAAGTTATTATGATCCCTTTAAATGCATGAGCAGTAGACAAATCTGTCTTAATCTTATGATTTGCCTATGATGGGCATAGGCAATATTTATTTTAGGGATATGGTAACTATATATATAAAAATGTGATATTTCAATTTGGAATTGTGTCATGTTTTGCACTATGAAAGAGTTCATGATATTTCAATTTGAGAGAATATTTGGATGATATGGAATACGAATATGTCACAATACTGTGACTGTATATTTTAACTCTGGAACAATTAACAAAACACTAGTTCAAATTGAGAAAACACATATAGTGATGTGGCCTTTTAGCCTACCACACGCATATGAATTCAAATAAGCAAAGGTGCACAGAAACATGCATGTTAACACATTTGTTATGTACTTCATTGTATTCCTCTTGTTCTCATGATATCATACATATTTAAATCATTTATGTAAGTGCATTATTAGCAGAAATAATAAAATATCCTTATGTTACAAGATCTTAATGGTCTTATACACGAGTATTTACGGTAAAACGTAAATACGATGTTCTTATTTTCGAAATAATGGATATCGGACGTAGCGGATCGATTTTTAATGCGTTTTAAATGATAATTAAAGGTATTTACCAAATATTATCACAAATTATGCTTCGCAGGTCGAGAATTTCTTCACGAAGTAAAACGTAAATATGATATATGTGACGTCCTTGACAAAACAAAGCTTTTCGAAATAACAGACATCAGACATAGCGGATTGATTTTAATTGCATTTTAAATGATAAATAAAGGTACCATAAATGACTGTGTATAAGACGAGGTTTTTGTACCCAAACCCTTAGTTAATGTTTGGGGGGCCGTCTTATACACGAGGGCAACCTGTGGACAGCGATTTACGACAAGAGTAATACGCCTACGCAACATGAGATTTTTGAAAGGTGGAAGTGATTGTTTTGAAATAACGAAAATCGGACGTTTAAATGAAAAATAATGGAAATGCTTTGCAAAGCATAATTGTGTTGATATTAAGTAAATACTTTTATTTATCATTTATAATGTAATGAAAATCGATCCGCGTGTGAAAGCATCAAAAAGGGAAGACACGACTCAAAGCCGATCAATTTTAATTGCGTTTGTTCTAATATTGGGTTTTGTTATCATTTAAAATGCAATTAAAATTGATCCGCTACGTCCAATGTCTGTTATTTCGAAACACTTTGTTTTCACTGATTCCAATTATCAGCATTCACAGTTTTGCGTTTCATCATTGTTTCTTACTGCTTTGAGTCGTGTCTTCCCTTTTTGACAGAAATGCTTTCACACGTGGATCGATTTTAATTGCATTTTAAATGATAAATAATGAAAACGCTTTATTTTGATGCTAAGATCAAGGACGTGGAGAAATTCTCGACCTGAGAACCGTAATTGTGATAATATTAAGTAAATACCTTTATTTATCATTTAAAACGCAATTAAAATCGATCCGCTACGTCCGATGTCTGTTAGTTCATCATTTAAAAGTAAAATGTAAATATGATGTGTGGCAACACAAAGAGAAGCCAGGGATCCATCATTGCGCAATATATTAATATTTCAATGTGAGCTGAAACACTCCAGTTGTTTACGCGCCAAAAATAAGAGCTTGTCCCCGTCACTCCCGCTTTTTAAAATGACGACCTCATATTGCGTAATGCATGTTAAATGGATGGATTAATTTCTGATAATATTGAGTAAATACCTTTATTTATGATTTAAAATGCAATGAAAATCGATCCGCTACGTCCGATATACGTTATGTTTTCTTTTGATGCTTTTCAAAATTACGACCACGTGTTGCGTAATGCATGTTATAAATAGATGGATGGTTTTGTTCTGTTCTCGATCTGCAAAGCGTATTTTGTATTAATATTGGGTAAATACCTTTATTTATCATTTAAAACGCAATTTAAATTGATCTGCTACGTCTGATATCAGTTATTTCGAAAATATGAACATCATATTTACGTTTTACCGTAATTACTAGGGTATAAGACCATTAAGGTCTTATACAGGGTAAGATCTTGTTATATAAGAATATTTACATTTCATTGTTAAAATGGCCGCCAAACTTGAATGGAAGCTTGAATGGACTAGTCTTATATTCGGAAATTGGTCTTTTCAAGCAAAATAATCTCAATTTTGGGGGTCGTCTTATACACGAGTCGTCTTATATACGAGTAAATATATTTTAACCAGAATAATTAAATGACATTGAAATTATAGTGTTTCAACTATACTGCTTTACACATATTGAATTTGTATTTTATAATTGACTTAAAATACTAAACTCGCATGGTCTAGGTGGTTATAATGCTCAGCAACTATAGCTAGGACTAGCAGAAGAATGTGTGTCCAACCTGAATTCTGTTCTGGTCTGAGGAAGATATAATTCTAATGAACCTGTAGATTCATCTGAGTGGAGCGAGCCAATGATCTCAAGGTTAACAGAATTGTTTTTTGACCTATATACCACCAAACTGACCACTCTCAGTCAATTCTACATAAAACCTGGGCAATCCTAGAGTACTGTCTGTTCATAATCAATAGACCATGTCTTAACTGTCTGTACATACTTAGTCAATAATATTTTACACATAGAAATAATTATTACAACACAAACTGTACCAAAATACTTATCACATGATTACCTCAGCATCATAAACCCAGTAAACACCTTCATACATATATGAAATGGTAATTTTATGTGACAAATCCCATCTTGAGATAGCAGAAAGCACTGGTCATGAGGGTTAAGGCAATCATGATTTGGGATTTTCTTTGCACAATATAAAAGTTTTCTTTGCACTAGCTTTAGCGCTACGAGCAAGTATACTTGAAGTATGCACTATACAAATACCTATTATTATTATTAATATAAATGTTTATACCCCACTCCTTACGATAAAATGTTATTACACGTCATATTTCCCCTATATAAATTTCTGTGTCATTTGATGTTGATGAGTCTTCTGCTTAAATCCAAATCATCCATTAGACACTTTGTCAACAAGCTTTGTCGAGCTGATCGGTGATCTTGTGCAAAACACCTGCTTAGTAGATTCTTGCTAACATTCTTGCACCTTTAAATTGGGACAACTGAGTGATTTGGCTTACAAAGCCCTGTTTGTCCATTTATGTTTATCCAATGGTACAGGTCTAACACCCTGAGAGACAACAATAGAGGTTACATGATTGTATACATGCGGCCACTGATGGTCAAAAGAGTACAGTCAGTACTTGGCATTTTCAGCAAAACACAATAGTAATGGTCAATGTACTTTGATTGATTTTAGTGAGATCGCTTTCTTGTATTACAGTTTTGTGGCCACATGTCATTTAGGGAGAGCCCAAACCTCTGTAAAATTCTCTGTGACCTCTGTGGTTTCATGAATGCATTAAGTATCTTAACCACATCTATTCATTTTTTGAGAGGGTATCCATACAATTTTAAATCACAATTAAATCATTTTGTAATTCCACTAATGTGTCAGATTATTAGTGGCTGACACCATTTTGTTGTAGTACAAGTAGATGTCATAACCTCTAATTTTGTGCCACATATTTTTGACTAATGGTTCTATTGACATCTACCTATTCCCACAGTTTGACACTCGCCACCTGCTTCAAACTACTTGCTACAAACTACATGTTCCTATGATCTGAATGTATCAGTTATATTTCCTGGAGTCTTTCAATATCAGTGGCTTCAATATTACAAACTACATGTTGCAGTGACCTGAATGATTTGTTATATTTCCTGGAATCCTTCAATATCTGTGCCTTCAATATCTAGATGAGGTCAAGGTCACAGCTATTTATGCAGGCCTTTATCCATCTGGGAGTTGTTCAAGTTGGTCTACATTGTACAGATGGCCACTGAGTGCGAGTTTGTCAATATGCAGACAGAACTTTTTGAGTTTAGGGTCATGTCTGGCTGCTTGTAGGTGGGGAAAACACCTACAAGCAGCCTTCTTCATATAAAGCTGGAAAGTCTTCTTTCACCAGAAATCTGATCCTTTTAATTTTGCTCTAATTGTCTATATCTCATCACTATCTCCATACCAGTTAAACTCTCCATACCAGTTAAACTTAAATAATTGTTCTGTGTTTGTTACCAACATGCAGCCCAGTCCTATGAAATCTTTCTATCCTGATACTCTCCATATCCTGCATCCCCATATTAAAGAGCACTTCACGAAAGATGTATTCAGTATCTCTTCGAGATTCATTAGCTTTTTCTGGAACATTATCTATTCTGTGATTGCTACTCCTAAACTGACATTCTAGCTTTTACACATATTCATTCATAGAGTTTATCTTGCCATTAAGTATCTGCTCTGTATGTTGCAAATCTTGGATGTCTCTCTGTACCTGTTTCACATTAGTGATGGCCATATCTGCAAGTTTATTTTTTGCATCCTTTGTTGTGCTGCTGGCATGCTGTACAGATGCAGTAAGAGTCTATACTGTATGTTATATCCCAGTAATGGTAGTATTTAAGTCATCCATGTAGAGATCTCACATCTGCCATTAATCCTTGTGTTCATATTGGTATGGGGTCACTGTCAAGTGAAAGTCGGTCAGCCATGTCCACACTGTGTGGTGAATTCTCCAAACTTTCAAAGCTGGAATCCCGCCTTGTGGCTTTATTATCTGGAGATTTCTCACCATCAGCCGAGTTAGTTTGTCCTGACTTGACGTTTCATAATTTTTGGCATGAAGCCCTGTCCTCCCTCTCTTAAAACAAAAACATGTCAGTCAGTGATTATGACCTTGACCTCATCTAGATATTGAAGGCACAGATATTGAAGGATTCCAGGAAATATAACAAATCATTCAGGTCACTGCAACATGTAGTTTGTGATATTGAAGCCACTGATATTGAAAGACTCAAGGAAATATAACTGATACATTCAGATCATAGGAACATGTAGTTTGTAGCAAGTAGTTTGAAGCAAGTGGCGAGTGTCAAACTGTGGGAATAGGTAGATGTCAATAGAACCACGGTGAAAATTGAAAAAGTCTGATTTTAGTGAAAAATATGTGGCACAAAATTAGAGGTTATGACATCTACATGTACTACAACAAAATGGTGTCAGCCGCTAATAATCTGACACATTAGTGGAATTACAAAATGATTTAATTGTGATTTAAAATTGTATGGATACCCCCTCAAAAAATGAATAGATGTGGTTAAGATACTTAATGCATTCATGAAACCACAGAGGTCACAGAGAATTTTACAGAGGTTTGGGCTCTCCCTAAATGACATGTGGCTATCTCATTAAAAGCAATCAAAATACATTGATCATGGCTATTGTGTTTTGCTGAAAATGCCATGTACTGCCTGTACTCTTTTGACCATCAGTGGCCGCATGTATACAATCATGTAACCTCTATTGTTGTCTCTCGGGGTGTTAGACCTGTACCATTGGATAAACATAAATGGACAAACAGGGCTTTGTAAGCCAAATCACTCAGTTGTCCCAATTTAAAGGTGCAAGAATGTTAGCAAGAATCTACTAAGCAGGTGTTTTTCACAAGATCACTGATCAGCTCAACAAAGCTTGTTGACAAAGTGTCTAATGGATGATTTGGATTTAAGCAGAGGACTCATCAACTTTCAAATGACACAGAAATTTATATAGGGGAAATATGATGTGTAATAACATTTTATCGTAAGGTGTGGGATATAAACATTTATATTAATAATGATAATAATAATAATAATAATAATAATAATAATAATAATAATAATAATAATAATAATAATAATAATAATAGGTATTTGTATAGTGCATACTTCAAGTATACTTGCTCGTAGCGCTAAAGCTAGTGCAAAGAAAACTTTTATATTGTGCAAGGAAAACCCCATATCATGAATGCCTTAACCCTCATGACCAGTGCTTTCTGCTATCTCAAGATGGGATTTGTCACATAAAATTACCATTTCATATATGTATGAAGGTGTTTACTGGGTTTATGATGCTGAGGTAATCATGTGATAAGTATTTTGGTACAGTTTGTGTTGTAATAATTATTTCTATGTGTAAAATATTATTGACTAAGTATGTACAGACAGTTAAGACATGGTCTATTGATTATGAACAGACAGTACTCTAAGAATGGCACAGGTTTTATGTAAGATTGACTGAGAGTGGTCAGTTTGGTGGTATATAGGTCAAAAAACAATTCTGTTAACCTTGTGATCATTGGCGCTCGCTCCACTCAGATGAATCTACAGGTTCATTAGAATTATATCTTCCTCAGACCAGAACAGAATTCAGGTTGGACACACATTCTTCTGCTAGTCCTAGCTATAGTTGCTGAGCATTATAACCACCTAGACCATGCGAGTTTAGTATTTTAAGTCAATTATAAATACAAATTCAATATGTGTAAAGCAGTATAGTTGAAACACTATAATTTCAATGTCATTTAATTATTCTGGTTAAAATATAATGGTTATGTATGGCATATAATTTTATGCAGTAACATTTACTGACATATCACTTCAAGTTATACTTTTTGATTCATACAGCATTTATATGCCCAAAAGGAACTTTTCAATAGGATACATATACCACATTGTAAAAATGGTATATCATTTTCAGCAATTTTATCACATTTTATGTTGGTCTAAGACTCAACTAAATTCGGAATCTTGGTGAAACCATGTGAACCTAGCATGGTTTCACCACAAAGGAGAGAAACAAGGAAAGCCTAAATAAGGAAATGAGTATAGCCACTCAGTCCAAGAACCAACTATGAACTATTGTTAGGAACCATGAAAAAACATTATCAAAGACTCTCAAGGCCTAAACATTCTAAAGTGCACTCAAAAGTGCACTACAAGTTTTCTGTTTTGTATTATTATTATATCAGGTCTGTATCCTTGTCTTTTAAACCATTTAATTTAAATATTTTCGTTGTTTTTGCTTTTAGTTATCTATTAGTAGCACTATTAGTAGCACATTTGAGGATAAGATCCTGACAGGAATGCACAACAAAACTAAATAAAACAAACTAACCTACTTTAATGAAAGATCATCAATGTCACAACAATACAGCCAGATAAACTGAACCCCATTTTAAACCAACTGTAACACTCTATCATTGATAAGACTTAAATTATAGGCTAGGTGACAAGATACAATGCTACTTTAATTATGGTGGCACTACCAGCCTCACTTAGGGCATTTGGTGATCCCCCACAAAATATGCTTTTAATCTTAGCAGCTCTGCATGAAAATGCTGCATTGCAATGGGACAAAGGTAAAAGTTTCAAATGGAAGAGGTAAGATTCTACACTCAAAATAGGAACGGGCAAGCAAGTGGTAGGCAAGATAAGACCTTGAAAAATCCTCAAAACAGATTATGAAAATACATTTATACACATTAATCACAATTCTATCATAGGCTTTAGATTCTGCCAACATAGTGAAAATGCAATTGTGGCTATCTACAAATAAAATGACGCACAAATGCATTAAGTGGCCTCCAGCACACTTTGATTATGACTTTTAGAAGCACCATGTGGAATACCTTATGGCCCACTCTAATTATCATTTATACTTGGATTGGGTGGTCTCCCGAGCTCACCTTTATCAACAGGCAATGTACTATTATTGATAATTCTATCACACGTCTGTGTCATGACACGCAGATCACTATGGGATGGACTAAAATATTCAAATCTGGTATCCCTTTTTAATCTATGAAAACGGGGCCATGAACTCTTTAGGACGTCATAAGCTTCATTACATAACTTATGTAATTGGTGTAATCATGTATGGTCCATCCCACCTATTTTTCAATTTTCAACTTGGTTCAAGTGATTTTGTATATGTTTGGCACCCGTCCAATCATGCATACATCAGACTATGCATTGTGTTATTGATTACAAGGGGCACAATTTATCGCCGCATTCCACCTCTCTTGTTGTTTTTTCTTTTCTTATTAGAGAATATTTAGTGAATGATAATGAGCATTTGTGGCCCAAACTAGGGGAAGTGTACAAATTGGGGTTGACAACTCCATTCCTAGGGCCTGTCACCATATTTATAAATGCCTCCTCCCTGGCATGTACAATTTCTGTACAATACCTAGTTTCTTCATTCTGTAACTATAAAAGTAAATCAGATATTGTCTTAATCTCATTGTCAACATTTGACTAAATTCCAGTCACAAAAGTTGATGTGTTGATTAACCGTTCAATCGAGTTGTCATCATGGAAGCTCCACTACATCAACTGCCCAGGCCACAATCTTCTCTCTGCTACATCAACGCACCAGGGCAGTCTTCTCTCCACTACACAGTGACTACATTACTGCCCCAGGTCACCGTCTTCTCTCCACTACACAGTGACTACATTACTGCCCCAGGTCACCGTCTTCTCTCCACTACACAGTGACTACATTACTGCCCCAGGTCACCGTCTTCTCTCCACTACACAGTGACTACATTACTGCCCCAGGTCACCGTCTTCTCTCCACTACACAGTGACTACATTACTGCCCCAGGTCACAGTCTTCTCTCCACTACACAGTGACTACATTACTGCCCCAGGTCACCGTCTTCTCTCCACTACACAGTGACTACATTACTGCCCCAGGTCACAGTCTTCTCTCCACTACACAGTGACTACATTACTGCCCCAGGTCACAGTCTTCTCTCCACTACACAGTGACTACATTACTGCCCCAGGTCACCGTCTTCTCTCCACTACACAGTGACTACATTACTGCCCCAGGTCACAGTCTTCTCTCCACTACACAGTGACTACATTACTGCCCCAGGTCACCGTCTTCTCTCCACTACACAGTGACTACATTACTGCCCCAGGTCACCGTCTTCTCTCCACTACACAGTGACTACATTACTGCCCCAGGTCACAGTCTTCTCTCCACTACACAGTGACTACATTACTGCCCCAGGTCACCGTCTTCTCTCCACTACACAGTGACTACATTACTGCCCCAGGTCACCGTCTTCTCTCCACTACACAGTGACTACATTACTGCCCCAGGTCACAGTCTTCTCTCCACTACACAGTGACTACATTACTGCCCCAGGTCACCGTCTTCTCTCCACTACACAGTGACTACATTACTGCCCCAGGTCACCGTCTTCTCTCCACTACACAGTGACTACATTACTGCCCCAGGTCACCGTCTTCTCTCCACTACACAGTGACTACATTACTGCCCCAGGTCACCGTCTTCTCTCCACTACACAGTGACTACATTACTGCCCCAGGTCACCGTCTTCTCTCCACTACACAGTGACTACATTACTGCCCCAGGTCACCGTCTTCTCTCCACTACACAGTGACTACATTACTGCCCCAGGTCACCGTCTTCTCTCCACTACACAGTGACTACATTACTGCCCCAGGTCACCGTCTTCTCTCCACTACACAGTGACTACATTACTGCCCCAGGTCACCGTCTTCTCTCCACTACACAGTGACTACATTACTGCCCCAGGTCACCGTCTTCTCTCCACTACACAGTGACTACATTACTGCCCCAGGTCACCGTCTTCTCTCCACTACACAGTGACTACATTACTGCCCCAGGTCACCGTCTTCTCTCCACTACACAGTGACTACATTACTGCCCCAGGTCACCGTCTTCTCTCCACTACACAGTGACTACATTACTGCCCCAGGTCACCGTCTTCTCTCCACTACACAGTGACTACATTACTGCCCCAGGTCACCGTCTTCTCTCCACTACACAGTGACTACATTACTGCCCCAGGTCACAGTCTTCTCTCCACTACACAGTGACTACATTACTGCCCCAGGTCACCGTCTTCTCTCCACTACACAGTGACTACATTACTGCCCCAGGTCACAGTCTTCTCTCCACTACACAGTGACTACATTACTGCCCCAGGTCACCGTCTTCTCTCCACTACACAGTGACTACATTACTGCCCCAGGTCACCGTCTTCTCTCCACTACACAGTGACTACATTACTGCCCCAGGTCACCGTCTTCTCTCCACTACACAGTGACTACATTACTGCCCCAGGTCACCGTCTTCTCTCCACTACACAGTGACTACATTACTGCCCCAGGTCACCGTCTTCTCTCCACTACACAGTGACTACATTACTGCCCCAGGTCACCGTCTTCTCTCCACTACACAGTGACTACATTACTGCCCCAGGTCACCGTCTTCTCTCCACTACATTATTGCACCAGGCCACTCTCTTCTTTCTGCTCCATTACCACCATGACCATTGTGTTTTCTCCACAATGTCACTACCCAGATCCCCGTTGAGGATCATCTGATCACTACCAGTGTCAGGGAGCCACTCACTAATGTGGAGGTTGAGATGTTGGTCTCACATTTTTTATTGTACAACTGTTGTTTCCAGGCTGGTTGTCGGTCAACCCAGAAGGGCTGGTTACATACCCAGGACCCAATAAGGTGAACAGACAGAATTACACCAAAACATAATCAAATACACCATACCGAACTGGTTGAACCTTATTACTTTAACTGTTTTCTTAGAATGCTCCTTTGTGATTGGTTAGGAAAGCGGTTGCACAGGGTGATCAGAACTTTATCCTGGGCATGTAAATTTCAGAAAGTTGCTTATCACAAGGGCCTACATGTGTACTGAGTTCAACCATTCTCCAGGAACAAAACTAATAATATGAGATATTATTTATCTATTATTGCTTCAACTTTGATTTAACATTTGTCCCTAAATTTATGGAATACCATTAACCATTTATATATGTAGATTTAATATTTGTTGGGTTACAATTGCTACAACCTGGTCTTGTAGCAACTAAAAACATGTTAATTACAATGCTTTTGAACATTTAGAGTTCACCAAGTGTTGTCTTGTGGAAAACATTACAACATTAGCAATTAGTTTGGGTATTTTTCATACTTTTATTAATAAAAACGTTCATCATGCTAATAAAAGGAAACAAGAGCAGAAATGAAACTGATTCTCCAGCAAATTCTGACTATTTCAGGCAGTTCTTATTTATGATGGAATAATCTTTCATCGTCATTAAAACACATTTCATTGCATTGATAAAATACAATCAATGTAGGTAGACCGAACTTTGGCACATGCACCATAATTCCAGCAAGGATTGAATCAGGAAAAAAGTGAAATGAAGGCAGAAACAGGGCAGACTCTTGAGAACGTGGCACATGATTTTTATTATACATAGCTGTATGTGCTTATGTAGGAATTGTTTTTGAATAATAGATACTAATAAGTATGTTTTGGAATATCATATGTCGGATTATGAACAAAAACAGTGTGCAAAGAGAACACAATAACGTTATCTGAAGTTCATCGCCAGAATAAGATCTTGTGTATTGATATGGAATTACATGTCCATATAGGCTACTGGATACATGCAGCTGAGAAGGCTGAGGCAAGCCAACCAAAATAATAGATTGGAAAACCCTCCAAAAAGATAGTATCTGACACATAGACAGTTTCCTTTAGGGCCAGACATTTACTTTGCCAGATTAAGTGGTTATCAGCAGTTTAAACATCATGTTAGTGCAGGTTTAGTAAAAGTGATCTGAGTATATTTGTATCCTGTTGCCCCTTTCTACACTTTCAGATGTGTGGAAAATCACTTTAAAGAGTCTCAGCTAATTTGCATCACAAATAAAAGATGACAGAAAAAATGTTTCCCTGCTACTGAATTGCAGTTGAAAATGATAGTAGTAGATGGGGACTGGAGGGATTGCCCTGAGATTTTATGTATACATTTTGGTTCTATACAATGATTTGAATTTAAAAGTGAATTTGAAATTGAGACTGATTTCTCTAAGGGCAATAATACGTCATGAGTAAACATTCAAGATAAGGAGATCATAATAGTCCTGGTTTTAGTGATAATATCCTCCTTATCAGTTACAGATGATCATTACATACTTAACACTTAACCTTTAATATATATATATATATATAAATTGTATCTTTTATATATCTTTTAAATCTTTTGCAGTGTGACATACCATAAATATAATATATTCATTCATGTAGGAATACATAATATAAATTATGAGCAGGACACAAGCTAAGCAAGGAGAGGTTGCTTTGGATGGAGGATGGGGATGGGTTGTTGTATTTGGTGCTGGCTTGGGAACATTCTTTACAGCAGGAACGTATCGAAGTTTTTCAGTTTTATATGACATCATGTTAGACAAGTTTGGCAGATCAGCAGCTGCAACAGCCTGGGTTATGTCTTTGCATAACCTAGTGAAAATGTGCAGTGGTAAGTTAAGCTTTCGTACATTAAAAGGAGGTTGAACACACATATGACTTGTATAGAAAAAATCAGATATGGAATTAATGCAGAGTAATGCAGGGGTGGGAAACTCTAAACCAATCTGGGCAGTAATCGAAACATATCTGTGTGGTATGACATACCATTGTTCTGAACCAATTCTGAACCAATCTGGGTGATTCTGTCATATAACAAAAGGCATAAAAATCACATCAAAATCAAAGTTTAACAAATGTCGTTACAGTTGAGTATATTCCAGTGTGTTAAATATGATGGTGTAAATTCTAAAGTATATTTTTAACGTTTTTAAGGTTAAATGTGTGCCTTTCTGTATTAAAATTACGCAAAAATCTCACTAAAAACCAGTTTCAGATGATCATATACTTATATAGATTAGATTAAACTTTTATTATAGTGTCACCATTTTTTTACATAATCCTTCACATAAAATATCAATTTATTAAAAAATGCCTCTCTGAAAAGAGTTACGAGACACTGTATAAATAGATAATACTTTTAAAATATATCAATATGACTAGCTTTAAAAATGTTTATAATTCTTAAATCCATTACTTGTTCTTATTATGATTTCAATAAAAGTGGTTTCACAGTCTTAAAATAATTACATATGCAAATATAAAGTTTGTGAGCGACGGTCCAATATCTTACGGCAGGTTTTGGCGGTAATATTTACAGTATCCTTATTACTAAAATATATGTATATGTAACTAATGAACATGTTCTTTAACATTTGTGTATGGTAGTCGATATAACTTTTTCAATCTAGCCATTGTCCACCATACAACAACGGTCAAATACCACTCAGATTGGCTGCGATTTAGTGCCTAGATGTGTTGCGAGCGCCCAGAATAACGTCATTTAGCACCCAGATCAGTTGTGAGCATCCAGAATGACGCGATTTGACCAGATTGGTTCAGATTTACTGCACAAATTGGTTCAGAGCTCTCTCATCCCTGTTTTATATCACTTATATTCATTAGACAAAACGGTTTGAAATGGCTTCATTTTGACATGAATTTCAGACACGGTTATGATGTGATTAATGTGCAAACCAAATTCACAGGGATTATTTTGGTAGAGAATGATTCGTTTTTATATTAATTCATTACCCCAAATAATTGTTTGTGAACTGCACCTCAGTGCACCTCACATATATTGGATTATATTTCTCCCATGAAAGGAAAATCTCTTGGGAGGATTAGAACATTGAGACTTGAAAACATCTTGCTCAATATACAATTCATCAATAATGCAAATTACAAGTTTTAGATATAAAATGGCAGACAAATCATAATATTTTGTTTTTTCTTGGAAGTTGGTAACACATTTTAAAATAATTCACTAGTAGCACATTTCATATTTTTCAAAATCATTTATAATAACATTGAAAAACAGCATAAAATATCTTCTAAAATTTTGCCAATAGGTGACATTTTGCAGGCCATTAAATGGAACAGATAATCACATCTCTTCATGTGATAAATTAACATCTTCTCTTCATGTGAAAAATACACATCTTATCCATGTGAAAGAATCATGTCTCATCCACATGAAAATTCATGTCTTATCTTCATGAAAAATTCACATCTGATCCATGTTAAAAAATCACAACTTATGTGAAAATTCATGTCTTATCCAAATTAATAATTCCAATCTTCATCATAACATAAACTGAAACAGAAATTCATGTGTACTGCAGATTGACTGTTTGCAAGTGGAAGGGGCATTACCAAACCTTACCACAGTTCTGTTGTTAGCTATATAGTGAGTACATGGTGTCACTTTCACACAGCATTTTATACACATATTCAAAAAAATAATTTTAGCACCTTCCTCTTATTGAAGAATAAACAATAGATATATAAAAATTTGCAGAAAGAAATCTTCTGTTTCATGAGACAATCCATTTTTGTCTACATTTAAAACATTTTTCGTCACCTGATGTTTTTTTTCAATTGCAAATTTGGCACATTTTCACACACTTTGAGACTTTATTATCATTTTATTATGGACCATTATGATTAGAGCAACTTTTTGGGGTTATTTTCTGAAATTTCACTTATATTTTGTTTGTATGAAACCTTCAAAGATTGCATTGGATCAATTTAAAGGCATCCAAAGGTCACTTCAAGGTCACTGGCAATATTTGACAAAAATAGCCTACAAAGGTCCACATTCAGTCATTTATCATTTGTAGACGTGCCCCACACAGTAGAAATGTTATATGCCTATGTCTGTCATTTCTACTGATGAAGTGATTGTTTTTTTCTGTATATTTTCATGTACAAACTACTGATTTGTTAGAAGTGGTATGTGATTCATTATATGATGAAATATATGTGATATCACACAATAAGGATGTCCAGCAACAATGATGATGACTATATTTCAGCTCCCTTGGTGAGTATGCTGTGTAACAAATTTGGAAATCGCCCAGTAACCATGGCTGCAGGAATTGTCAGTTGTCTTGGTATGGTTTCCTGTGGATTTGCAACTTCTCTGGAATATCTGTATTTGACAATTACTATCGCAGGTAGTGTATATCATTAAAGACAGTGGAAGTACCATAGAGACCTGACTTTATATCTTAAAATTCTGTGATGTAAGGATTGTTTATATATTATATTATTTTGTTACACATTATTATCTAGTCAGAATATTTATGTTTTTACCATTTTTAGACACTAAATAACCCAAGAGATCGAAGAAGGGATATAATAGTCGAATTGATAGTGCAATTAATAAGGGAACTAATAGTGGAATTAATAAGGGTATAAGTAGATACACCATGAAAGGATGATATATTGGATGACATCATTTCATACATTTTCTCTTCATTGAGCTTAGTTCCCCATCATGTTCCTTGACATGCCACTTGAACAGCAGGCAATCATCAATTTCCCAGACCCTTCTTTTATAGATCATGTCACAATTTATTACTAAGGTCATATAATTAGAAAATCCAAACTGCTTTTAATCTTTGAACTTTGGATATAAATACTCAACTTCCAAATTCTGGTCTTATGACACAATATCATCTTGCCCCTGAACAGTAGAATTTTTTTTCTCTCCTGAAAAAGTGTAGTAAACCAAAAATGATTTGTAAGGGATTCCAGTTTTGAAAATTGAGCCTATAAACTTTTTAAATGAGATTTATCATTCAGAAAATAAGTAATTACATGCAACATTCTTTCCACAGCATTCGGTGCCTCAATGTATGTTGTATCGAGCAACGGTGTCATGAACCAGTATTTTCACAAGAACTATGGAAAAGCCAAAGCCATATCAACTAGTTTCAATGGACTTGGAGCAATGCTGTTAGGACCATTTATCCAATTCTTAGCCTTTCAATATGGATTTACTGGCACGTTTATCATCATTGGAGGATTTATGCTACATTTTTGTGTTAGCGCTGCTATATTCCAACCAGTGGGAATATTAGAATGTGTGGAAAATGAGAAACAAGACTCAAAGTTGGATATAGTCTCAAATAATAAAGACAAAAATGACTATGAAATTGAAATGAGCAGAATGAATGGAAATCAGATGAAAGGGCCAAAGAAAAGCTCAACATGTTTCTCTAAGCTGGAACATATAGGTTTAATTTCTGGCATACACCTTTTAGGTAACTCTGCCTTCACTTTGTTCTGCATCCTACTAGTGGCTACTAACCTTTGTGGAGATGTTTGTAGCACATTTATGGTGGTATTTGCAAGGGAGAGAGGCTTTGATGACAAACAGGTGGCACTACTCCTTGTCATCAGCAACTTGATGGACATTCCCTCCAGACTTCTTTCAGGAATTCTCTTCGACCTTTCAATAATTCGAGACAGAAGAAGCTTGTGTTATATGTTTTTTTCAGTCTTATTTAGTGTAACAATTGTTTCAATCCCTTTTGCTAATGGCCCCCAATGGATCATCATCATCTGTGGTGTCGCTTTATCTTTCCGAGCAGTGTGCACTTGCCAAGCACCAGTCATTGTATCAGCCATAGTAGGCAGAAAGAATTTCCTGAGTGGATTGGGAATAAGCCGTGTATTTCAAGGCATGGGAATGTTCATGGGTCCCATAATTGGAGGTTAATTTTTAATCATATTTTCTCTTTAAAAGTATTGTTTAGAGTAAGATTTATGCACATTTTTAATAATATTGCCTGACATTAAAATTATATACCAAGTAGATAATTGAATTAATAAAATGTAACCAGCTGCAATATGTTTGACGATTTTATTTCTTATTTTCAGGTGTGCTCAAGGATATCAGTGGAACATACACCTTTGTATTTTATATGGCGGGGCCTGTGCTATTTCTAGCTTCTATCATCAGCTTCTTCCATCAAATATGTTATGCACGAAATTCAAAAACTGCACAATAGACAAAATTAATGTCAATTTATTCAGTCTTTATTTAATTGTTTATTTTTATTGTTTAGATTGTGTTAAATTCATCTCAGTGTTTCATAGATATGAGCAAAGCTATTCCTCGGGATGGCCAAAGAAACAGGTATCTCCATACTTTAATAACCTCAGATATGCATTATTGCTTTGAGTAATGACAAACACACTTTTTGCCTCAATGGACGCAAAATATTACAGTCTATTTTGGTCAAAATTATATTTCCCTTATACAAGTTAACAAGACTTCCAGAGATGTTCTGCAAATGAAATGTTAACTGAAAATATGAAATTATTTTCATTTATAGTAATTGGATTTAACCTGTATGCATTTATTTATCTTGTTATTGCAGTACTTTCAAGATTGATATTAAGTGTCTATATTAATGTTATTTAATAACAGTTGATTTTTCATAAATTTTGGACGTTAAAATATTCACTGACGTTAAAATATTCACTGTGTTGGAAGTAATTCACCGATTCGTGATTTCTTTTTTTTATTTAAAAGGTATCATTCAGCTTGTTATCAAGTGGCATCTTGAATGTTTGGTGATGTCAAAAAATATTTCATTGCATTGTAACACTGTCAAATGTACATTCAGACCTTGATTGTGACCAACCCGATAGCGAGTAATGTTGCATGTGCCTCTGACTCTAGAAGAGTGAGGGCTTGGATATGTCCTATTTCAGAAACACTGGAGTAAGTGAAGTCAGCTAATGACTTTAACAGAAGTCGCTGTGCTTCCGTTTGTACCTGAACTATTTCAAGTCTGTGATACATGTCTACACTATTTTGTAACAGTTTAGCAATATTCAGTGTGTTATTCACTACACCGTCAGAAACGATATCTAACCGTTTGTTTGTAACTCGTTTATTTCGCTGTTTGTCGGTAACTAAACCAAACGCAGAACCTAGAAAAGATCCTACGAATGGAAGAAGTGATCTTTTGTGTCTGCCACTTTCGGATACAGAAGCTTGAAGGACAGGCCATTGCTTCTTAATGGAACGCCAATATCGGTGAATATGATTCGTTAAGGAATCATTCATATTCTGATATGCCGTTGTGAGGGAACGGAAAGTGTTACAAAATCCTTGGGCAGTAGAGATATCTCTCCTACGCCTGGGGGAAACAACTAAAGGTATTGAATCATCACACATACTAAATGGAGGTGTGGTTGTCGGTAGTTGGAGGTGAGGGACAGCAAACGTAACTTGCCACATTGCTGCACCATTAGCCAAATAACCGTGTTTTGTGAGAAGGGCACTGACATTTGGTCGGGCAAGGACAGTAGCTGATGCCACTGTATGAACGCATAGAAGAATAGGCATGGAATGTACATATTAACGGCGAGGGCCTTTATTCAGCCTCTTAAGGTATTTAACAGCAGCTAAAGTGAATTCTTGTATTTACAAACACTCTTTGCAATTGGGGCAAAATTGGACAACAGAAGTCGTAGAATTTGAATTTCCTGATAAATAAGCTACAGGATATGTGGTAGGTTCTTGGAAGTAAATTGAGGAACGATCGGTAGGGTTGAGGAAGAGGAAGATGAAGTGTGAGTAAAAGTTTGTGGAACAGGTGTAGAATCCTCTTCTGGTTCGAAAATGTTAGCCCACAGTGATTTGTCAGCTGGAAGTGAATCTAAAAGGGCGTTTAATTCGTCGTCTGACAAAAATGCAAACGGTGAATCGTCGGAAGTGAAGTGAGGAGTGTCACCAGGATTCTTGACAGGAACATAGTTATCCCACCTGAAGGGTGAATGAATAATTATTAGCTCTATGGTAAATCTAAGAGTTAATGACGTGAACAAGTGGGAGAGCGAGTCATAATTTCTAGTAGTGGGTATTACCTTGGTTAATGCATCATACACATCGTGGAGAAAACAAAAAAAACAACAGCATCTCTGAACTTTATACTACATAACCAGTATTTTCCTATCAATCATTATCTAGGTCAATCATAGTAGAAACTCAACTTTTAATGACGAGCGTGAAGTTCATTTGATATTTGATATTTGATATTTGACGTTTTTTTCAAAGTATGCCTCCAAGTATATATCTATACACACTTATAGGATATGGGTCAAAACAGGATATAAAAGGATATATACCCTGTCAAAAGCGGATATATCATTTTTATTCGCAATAAATCCAATTTTTATACATTTATAACTTAGAAATGTTTTTTAAATGATCTCAAAGACTTTTGATTGACTAATGGGACCTTAGACATACTTGGTAGACATGTCTAGATTACGTCTAGCCCCCTCAATATGAGAGCATAAATCTGAGTTCAATGGAATAGCCCTTTTTCCCTGGCAAAGTCAATATATTCGACCTACTGACTGGTATGAGGTTGGGGAGGGGGGGAGAGTACTAAAAGGACTTTTGATTGACTAATGGGGCCTTAGACATACTTGGTAGACATGTCTAGATTACGTCTAGCCCCCTCAACATGAGAGCATAAATCTGAGTTCAATGGAATAGCCCTTTTCCCCTGGCAAAGTCAATATATTCGACCTACTGACTGGTATGAGGTTGGGGAGGAGGGATGGAGAGTACTAAAAGGACTTTTGATTGACTAATGGGGCCTTAGACATACTTGGTAGACATGTCTAGATTACGTCTAGCCCCTTCAATATGAGAGCATAAATCTGAGTTCAATGGAATAGCCCTTTTCCCCTGGCAAAGTCAATATATTCGACCTACTGACTGGTATGAGGTTGGGGAGGGGGGGAGAGTACTACAAGGACTTTTGATTGACTAATGGGGCCTTAGACATACGTGGTAGACATGTCTAGATTACGTCTAGCCCCCTCAATATGAGAGCATAAATCTGAGTTCAATGGAATAGCCCTTTTTCCCTGGCAAAGTCAATATATTCGACCTACTGACTGGTATGAGGTTGGGGAGGGGGGGGGGAGAGTACTAAAAGGACTTTTGATTGACTAATGGGGCCTTAGACATACTTGGTAGACATGTCTAGATTATGTCTAGCCCCCTCAATATGAGAGCATAAATCTGAGTTCAATGGAATAGCCCTTTTCCCCTGACAAAGTCAATATATTCGACCTACTGACTGGTATGAGGTTGGGGAGGAGGGATGGAGAGTACTAAAAGGACTTTTGATTGACTAATGGGGCCTTAGACATACTTGGTAGACATGTCTAGATTACGTCTAGCCCCCTCAATATGAGAGCATAAATCTGAGTTCAATGGAATAGCCCTTTTCCCCTGGCAAAGTCAATATATTCGACCTACTGACTGGTATGAGGTTGGGGAGGGGGGGAGAGTACTAAAAGGACTTTTGATTGACTAATGGGGCCTTAGACATACGTGGTAGACATGTCTAGATTACGTCTAGCCCCCTCAATATGAGAGCATAAATCTGAGTTCAATGGAATAGCCCTTTTCCCCTGGCAAAGTCAATATATTCGACCTACTTACTGGTATGAGGTTGGGGAGGGGGGGAGAGTACTAAAAGGACTTTTGATTGACTAATGGGGCAGTAGACATACTTGGTAGACATGTCTAGATTACGTCTAGCCCCCTCAATATGAGAGCATAAATCTGAGTTCAATGGAATAGCCCTTTTTCCCTGGCAAAGTCAATATATTCGACCTACTGACTGGTATGAGGTTGGGGAGGGGGGGAGAGTACTAAAAGGACTTTTGATTGACTAATGGGGCCTTAGACATACTTGGTAGACATGTCTAGATTATGTCTAGCCCCCTCAATATGAGAGCATAAATCTGAGTTCAATGGAATAGCCCTTTTCCCCTGACAAAGTCAATATATTCGACCTACTGACTGGTATGAGGTTGGGGAGGAGGGATGGAGAGTACTAAAAGGACTTTTGATTGACTAATGGGGCCTTAGACATACTTGGTAGACATGTCTAGATTACGTCTAGCCCCCTCAATATGAGAGCATAAATCTGAGTTCAATGGAATAGCCCTTTTCCCCTGGCAAAGTCAATATATTCGACCCACTGACTGGTATGAGGTTGGGGAGGAGGGATGGAGAGTACTAAAAAGACTTTTGATTGACTAATGGGGCCTTAAACATACTTGGTAGACATGTCTAGATTACGTCTAGCCCCCTCAATATGAGAGCATAAATCTGAGTTCAATGGAATAGCCCTTTTTCCCCGATAGAGTCCATATATTTGACCTACTGACTGGTATGAGGTTGGGGAGGAGGGATGGAGAGTACTAAAAGGACTTTTGATTGACTAATGGGGCCTTAGACATACTTGGTAGACATGTCTAGATTACGTCTAGCCCCCTCAATATGAGAGCATAAATCTGAGTTCAATGGAATAGCCCTTTTTCCCTGGCAAAGTCAATATATTCGACCTACTGACTGGTATGAGGTTGGGGAGGGGGGGAGAGTACTAAAAGGACTTTTGATTGACTAATGGGGCCTTAGACATACTTGGTAGACATGTCTAGATTATGTCTAGCCCCCTCAATATGAGAGCATAAATCTGAGTTCAATGGAATAGCCCTTTTCCCCTGACAAAGTCAATATATTCGACCTACTGACTGGTATGAGGTTGGGGAGGAGGGATGGAGAGTACTAAAAGGACTTTTGATTGACTAATGGGGCCTTAGACATACTTGGTAGACATGTCTAGATTACGTCTAGCCCCCTCAATATGAGAGCATAAATCTGAGTTCAATAGAATAGCCCTTTTTCCCTGGCAAAGTCAATATATTCGACCTACTGACTGGTATGAGGTTGGGGAGGGGGGGAGAGTACTAAAAGGACTTTTGATTGACTAATGGGGCCTTAGACATACTTGGTAGACATGTCTAGATTATGTCTAGCCCCCTCAATATGAGAGCATAAATCTGAGTTCAATGGAATAGCCCTTTTCCCCTGACAAAGTCAATATATTCGACCTACTGACTGGTATGAGGTTGGGGAGGAGGGATGGAGAGTACTAAAAGGACTTTTGATTGACTAATGGGGCCTTAGACATACTTGGTAGACATGTCTAGATTACGTCTAGCCCCCTCAATATGAGAGCATAAATCTGAGTTCAATGGAATAGCCCTTTTCCCCTGGCAAAGTCAATATATTCGACCCACTGACTGGTATGAGGTTGGGGAGGAGGGATGGAGAGTACTAAAAAGACTTTTGATTGACCAATGGGGCCTTAAACATACTTGGTAGACATGTCTAGATTACGTCTAGCCCCCTCAATATGAGAGCATAAATCTGAGTTCAATGGAATAGCCCTTTTTCCCCGATAGAGTCCATATATTTGACCTACTGACTGGTATGAGGTTGGGGAGGAGGGATGGAGAGTACTAAAAAGACTTTTGATTGACTAATGGGGCCTTAGACATACTTGGTAGACATGTCTAGATTACGTCTAGCCCCCTCAATATGAGAGCATAAATCTGAGTTCAATGGAATAGCCCTTTTCCCCTGGCAAAGTCAATATATTCGACCTACTGACTGGTATGAGGTTGGGGAGGGGGGGAGAGTACTAAAAGGACTTTTGATTGACTAATGGGGCCTTAGACATACTTGGTAGACATGTCTAGATTATGTCTAGCCCCCTCAATATGAGAGCATAAATCTGAGTTCAATGGAATAGCCCTTTTCCCCTGACAAAGTCAATATATTCGACCTACTGACTGGTATGAGGTTGGGGAGGAGGGATGGAGAGTACTAAAAGGACTTTTGATTGACTAATGGGGCCTTAGACATACTTGGTAGACATGTCTAGATTACGTCTAGCCCCCTCAATATGAGAGCATAAATCTGAGTTCAATGGAATAGCCCTTTTCCCCTGGCAAAGTCAATATATTCGACCTACTGACTGGTATGAGGTTGGGGAGGGGGGGAGAGTACTAAAAGGACTTTTGATTGACTAATGGGGCCTTAGACATACGTGGTAGACATGTCTAGATTACGTCTAGCCCCCTCAATATGAGAGCATAAATCTGAGTTCAATGGAATAGCCCTTTTCCCCTGACAAAGTCAATATATTCGACCTACTGACTGGTATGAGGTTGGGGAGGAGGGATGGAGAGTACTAAAAGGACTTTTGATTGACTAATGGGGCCTTAGACATACTTGGTAGACATGTCTAGATTACGTCTAGCCCCCTCAATATGAGAGCATAAATCTGAGTTCAATGGAATAGCCCTTTTCCCCTGGCAAAGTCAATATATTCGACCTACTGACTGGTATGAGGTTGGGGAGGGGGGGAGAGTACTAAAAGGACTTTTGATTGACTAATGGGGCCTTAGACATATTTGGTAGACATATCTAGATTATGTCTAGCCCCCTCAATATGAGAGCATAAATCTGAGTTCAATGGAATAGCCCTTTTTCCCTGAGAGAGTCAATATATTCGACCTACTGACTGGTATGAAGTGGAGGTAGTACTAGAAGGACTTTTGATTGACTAATGGGGCCTTAGACATACTTGGTAGACATGATTAGATTACGTCTAGCCCCCTCAATATGAGAGCATAAATCTGAGTTCAATGGAATAGCCCTTTTTCCCTGGCAAAGTCAATATATTCGACCTACTGACTGGTATGAGGTTGGGGAGGGGGGGAGAGTACTAAAAGGACTTTTGATTGACTAATGGGGCCTTAGACATACTTGGTAGACATGTCTAGATTATGTCTAGCCCCCTCAATATGAGAGCATAAATCTGAGTTCAATGGAATAGCCCTTTTTCCATGACAAAGTCAATATATACGACCTACTGAATGATATGAGGTTGGGGGAGTACTAAAAAGACTTTTGATTGACTAATGGGGCCTTAGACATATTTGGTAGACATGTCTAGATTGTGTCTAGCCCCCTCAATATGAGAGCATAAATCTGAGTTCAATGGAATAGCCCTTTTCCCCTGGCAAGGTCGAATATATTGACTTTGTCAGTAGGTCGAATATATTGACTTTGTCAGGGGAAAAGGGCTATTCCATTGAACTCAGATTTATGCTCTCATATTGAGGGGGCTACACATAAACTAGACATGTCTACCAAATATTTTTGAGGGCCCATTAGTCAATCAAAAGTCTTTTTAGTACTTTACCCCCCTCCCAAACCTCATACCAGTCAGTTGCTCGAAAATATTGACTTTGTCAGGGGAAAAAGGCTATTCCATTGAACTCAGATTTATGCTCTCATATTGAGGGGACTAGACATAATCTAGACATGTCTACAAAGTATGTCTAAGGCTCCATTAGTCAATCAAAAGTCTTTTTAGTACTCTCCCCCCCCCCTCCCCAACCTCATACCAGTCAGTTGGTCGAATATATTGACTTTGTCAGGGGAAAAGGGCTATTCCATTGAACTCAGATTTTTGCTCTCATATTGAGGGGGCTACACATAAACTAGACATGTCTACCAAATATTTTTGAGGGCCCATTAGTCAATCAAAAGTCTTTTTAGTACTTTACCCCCACCACAACCTCATACTAGTCAGTAGGTCGAATATATTGACTTTGCCAGGGGAAAAGGGCTATTCCATTGAACTCAGATTTATGCTCTCATATTGAGGGGGCTAGACGTAATCTAGACATGTCTACCAAGTATGTCTAAGGCCCCATTAGTCAATCAAAAGTCCTTTTAGTACTCTCCCCCCCTCCCCAACCTCATACCAGTCAGTAGGTCGAATATATTGACTTTGCCAGGGGAAAAGGGCTATTCCATTGAACTCAGATTTATGCTCTCATATTGAGGGGGCTAGACGTAATCTAGACATGTCTACCAAGTATGTCTAAGGCCCCATTAGTCAATCAAAAGTCCTTTTAGTACTCTCCCCCCCCCCCCCCTCCCCAACCTCATACCAGTCAGTTGGTCGAATATATTGACTTTGCCAGGGGAAAAGGGCTATTCCATTGAACTCAGATTTATGCTCTCATATTGAGGGGGCTAGACATAATCTAGACATGTCTACCAAGTATGTCTAAGGCCCCATTAGTCAATCAAAAGTCTTTTTAGTACTCTCCCCCCACCACAACCTCATACTAGTCAGTAGGTCGAATATATTGACTTTGCCAGGGGAAAAGGGCTATTCCATTGAACTTAGATTTATGCTCTCATATTGAGGGGGCTAGACGTAATCTAGACATGTCTACCAAGTATGTTTAAGGCCCCATTAGTCAATCAAAAGTCTTTTTAGTACTCTCCATCCCTCCTCCCCAACCTCATACCAGTCAGTGGGTCGAATATATTGACTTTGTCAGGGGAAAAGGGCTATTCCATTGAACTCAGATTTATGCTCTCATATTGAGGGGGCTAGACATAATCTAGACATGTCTACCAAGTATGTCTAAGGCCCCATTAGTCAATCAAAAGTCCTTTTAGTACTCTCCCCCCTCCCCAACCTCATACCAGTCAGTAGGTCGAATATATTGACTTTGCCAGGGGAAAAGGGCTATTCCATTGAACTCAGATTTATGCTCTCATATTGAGGGGGCTAGACGTAATCTAGACATGTCTACCAAGTATGTCTAAGGCCCCATTAGTCAATCAAAAGTCTTTGAGATCATTTAAAAAAACATTTCTAAGTTATTGTTTGTTTGTTTGTTTGTTTTGGGTTTTACATCACTTTCAACATTATTTCAGTTATTTCGTGATGAGACCTACTTGTAGCAGATATAGTGCTGCCTCACTGAATTGTCATGTCGCAGGTCCTTGACATGACAACCCACCCGGTCACAGATTTACAAGGACAACGGGTTAACCCTTTGGCACAGGCCTCAGCTCATGTGGGAAATTGTATCATGAGTTCAATCCCGGCACGGCCGGGGTTCGAACCCACGATCTTTGGATCACCACAGAGGAACTGGTGCTAATAAGCTGGCGCCCTAACCAACTGGGCCACGGCCCGTGGCCTTTCTAAGTTATAAATGTATAAAAATTGGATTTATTGCGAATAAAAATGATATATCCGCTTTTGACAGGGTATATATCCTTTTATATCCTGTTTGACCCATATCCTATAAGTGTGTATAGATATATACTTGGAAGCATACTTTGAAAAAAAAACGTCAAATATCAAATATCAAATATCAAATGAACTTCACCCTCGTCTTTTAATGAAGGTAAAACATTTTACAATTACTTAGAGATTTTTTCCAACATCAGTACATATACAAATTTCGATAAGTCTGGGACAGAATCTATACAGTCCGATTACAATGTTTGTTCATAATCTGCCTAGTATATTTAAGAAGCTAAATCATGACTCTAAGTCAAAATGTTACAAGTTTCGAAGAGCAACTCAGGTCTTCACATATACAGAGTGAAGGGTGTCAGTGTCTGGACATGAATTCAAAAAGTCATCCATCGTTACATGTATCAGTATGTTTCCATTGGTATCAGTAATGTCATTTGTCTCATTGTCTCAGTCATATGTATATATAATCGATTATCAATAGTATCACATGCTTTCATGGTCGTAATGCCGAAATCTTTCAGGATTATCCTAAAACAGTTAGTCTACTCTTTGTGACTACACCGTCGTTGTAACTTGCGACTAGTTACGGAAATGCAATAAAATTATCTTGTAAATTACATTGTAAATTATCTAGTAAATTATCTAGTAAATTATCTAGTAAATTATCTAGTAAATTATCTTGTACCATACGAATTAATCTATCAGAGTCACCTGCTTTTTACGGTCGTCATGCCGATATCTTTCAGGATTATGCCAGAACGGTCAGGCCTACCACAGCGTGGCTGCACCGTCATCGTAACTTATTTATTGTTACGGAAAAACATATAATATAGCCCGTGTATCGAAAATTATTTGTCAAGTCCTAACCATATATAATATATGGAATATAATCATCATCTGTGTCTCCTGTTTTCACGAACGTCATGCTGAAATCTTAACAGGATTATGCCAGAACTGTCAATCCTACAAGTCTGCAGAATGCACCACCATCGCAACTCATTACCTACTGTGTCAAAAGTTCATATCTGCATCAATTTGTATGTCGTCAATTAATGTGAAACTGTACTGAGAATGACTGGGTCAAAGGGAATATGGGTCATCAAGTATGAGTCAGTCTCTATTCGCGGACCTGACATAAGATGAAATCCCCTGTGGGTGCGGGGATTAAAGAATAGCCCCACTGCCCCCAGCATGTCGTAAAAGGCGACTAAAGGGGCGTCCTGTTTGCCGTGGGATGCGACCTGTGTCAGGGAGGATATGGAATCCTGACGGGCTGAGCACTGGGCTGGTTTGGCAGTAATACCGGTCCAGTTGCAACAGGCCTGTCTTGGATCCAAATGTTCACCAGACAGGCAGATCAGATTAAGCCTGGATCTGATTTAACCGGCTTGTGGTATATTTCCTTTAATATATTATGGCTATTCGATTTTTATTAATGACAATTTTAATGTTTGAAATTTCGGAACAATTAATAAATTTTTGATAAATATTTTCTGAAAGGAGATTACTGCTGATTGAGTCAATCGAGGGATATAAATAAAATCCGAAAGGGTGGAGTTTTTATTCTAAGAGTATGTCATTTTGGGTATCCTCATGGCATCAGGGCTTGGAGTTACCGGCCCAGAAAGGCGTCCCCTTGGTGGGCTCCGTGGTGGGTAGGGGACCTAACTGATGAAATTTAAAATAACACACATGGCGCAAAACAAACAAAAACGACCAAGGAATGACATAGACAGCGACGATGATTCAAACAAAATAGAAAAATGGCCTAGATTTTTAATTGCGGAAAGTTCTGATGCAGAACATACCCTGGCAAAAATGTCTCCCTTTGCAATTGCAAAGGGGATACAAGGCATTGCCGGGGTACTAAAAACCGTTAAAAGATGGGAAATAAATTATTGATTGAGGTTGAGCGGAAAAGCCATGCGGACAATCTATTGCGATGCCGAATGTTTGCCACAGTTCCTGTTATTATAACAGCTTACAAAACTCTTAACAATAAAAAAGGAGTAATCAGATGCCCAGATTTAGTGTAAAAAAGGACGGTGTCAAAATTCCTATCAATACGTTTTTTCTGACATTTGAAGCAGCGCAGCTTCCAACATCTATTAAAGTTGGATATTTGAACGTTAGAGTTGATGTATTTATTCCAAACCCTCTGCGCTGCTTCAAGTGTCAGAGGTATGGACATGGATCTGATCGATGTAAAGGTAATGTAACATGTCCAAAATGTACCGCTCAGCACAGTGGAGACGATTGTTCTTCAAATATAATAAAATGTGTCAATTGCCAAGGCAATCATCCATCATATTCGCAGAATTGTCCTTCCTTTTTAAAAGAGAAGGAAATTCAGCGAATACGACACACTGAAAATATACCTTTTCCAGAGGCACGGAAGCGAGTAGAAAGTTTGAACACAACAAAGGCATCTTATGCCAGCTCTGTAAAAACTAAAGAAACAAAATCAATAGCAATTCAAACCGAAATTACATGGCCAATCGATGACAAAAATTATTCCTTTTTCACAAAAACCTCAAAATCTTCAGCTACTCAGACCACGACATCCACTATCCCAGTAATTACTCAACCAACAGCAACATCCACTAAACCCTCTTCACAAACTCCCTCAACATCATCCAATAATAAAAGTATCAATAGTAATAGACCAATACATAAATCAGACAAAAAAGAAATCAAAGATCAAGTAAAAAGTAAGATAAATAGAACTAAATCCTTGGAAAGGATGGACACAGGTGATCCTCCGGATGTGAATTTTACTCCTGTGCACTCCAAGCATAATCGTAAACTTAACAAGTGATTATGCTAAATCATATATTTTTTCTCATTATTCTTAAAATGGCTATCAGCAATATCATACAATGGAATTGTAGAGGATTTGATGCAAACAGGCCAGAACTGGAGTTATTAGACCAAAAATATAATGCATCGGTAATTTGTTTACAAGAAACTAAATTCAAAGATAATTCCACAACATTTAAGGGATACGTGATATATAATAAAGTCGGTTCAATTGATATTATGGACCGAGCACATGGCGGAGTTTCTATCTTGCTAAATCCTGTATCCCCCAAAGTAAAGTAACATTAAATACTAATTTACAAGCTTCTGCTGTTAGGGTTACCCTGCACAATACATTAACTATATGTTCAATATATTTACCACCTAGTGAGCCAGTTAATATTACAGATTTAAATAATTTGATAACCCAGCTGCCACAGCCATATATGTTAGTTGGTGACTTGTATGCTCACAACTATCTTTGGGGTGGCAGAAATAATACTGATGCAAAGGACGTATAATAGAAGATTTTTTAAATAATAATAATAGTTTGTGCCTTTGGAATGATGATTCTCAGACATATTTACATCCTGCTACAGGCTCTTCAACATCAATAGATCTCTCCATGTGCACTCCAAATTTATTTTTAGACTATTCCTGGGAAGTAGAGGAAGATCAATGGGGTAGTGATCATTACCCCATTATTTTAAATAACCATTTTCCTCCACCAGATGAAAGAATCCCCAAGTGGAAATTTCATAAAGCCGATTGGGCAAAATTTCAAACATCCTGTTTCAATAGAATAACTCCAGAACTTTTTAACAATGTAGATGATCCTCTTCAAGTTTTTACAGATACATTGCTGATGGGTGTATTCCCAAATCAAAGCCAAATTCTAAAATTAAAAAAAAACCCTGGTTTAATGATGAGTGCAAAAAAGCTGTCAAGGAGTGCAAAAAAGCTCTGAAAAAATTTAATCGACAGCCAACTCAATATAATTTGCACCAATTTCGAGTAAAAAGAGCTAAAGCCCGTTATATTATTAAAATAAGCAAAAGAAAAAGTTGGAAGGATTACGTTTCTAAATTAAATACAAGTTCACCAATTAAAAAATGCTGGGACATGGTGCGTAAAATTACGGGGAAGGGAGGTGGAGCAAGGATCAAACATCTTAATCATTATGGCCAATTAATTACAAATCCAACCGAAATAGGTAACACAATATGTCAAACAATTTCCAATAATTCCTCATCCAATAATTATTCTGCCAAATTTCAACAAATAAAAAATAGAAAAGAAAGAAACCAACTAAATTTTTTATATCCCATAACTTGGAAGAATATAATAAATCATTTACTATAGAAGATTTGAAACATGCTTTGGATAAATCTCATGATACTGCTCCTGGACCTGATCAAATTCACTATCAAATCCTTAAACACCTCCCTGACCAATCACTTGGGCATCTTTTAGATATTTTTAATTTGGGAAAGTGGTGATTTTCCTCCTTCATGGAGGGAAGCCACTATCATTCCCATTCCCAAACCTGGCAAAGACTCATCAGATTGAAATAATTATCGTCCCATTGCTTTAACAAGTTGTATTTGTAAGACAATGGAACGAATGATTAACAAGCGTTTAGTTTGGTTGTTAGAAACTGCAGCTTATATTTCTGTTGCACAGAGTGGCTTTAGAAAAACTCGAAGTACCATTGACCACCTGGTACGTTTAGAGACATTTATAAGAGAGGGTTTTTTAAAAGGTGAGCATGTGGTTAGCATTTTCTTTGATTTAGAGAAAGCGTACGATACTACATGGAAATTTAGAATAATGAGCGATTTATATGATATGGGATTAAGGGGTCGTTTACCCCTTTTTATTCAAATTTTTTTGTCAAATAGACAATTCAGGGTCCGAGTTGGTTCATCACTTTCTGATGTTTTTGATCAGGAAATGGGTGTTCCACAGGGAAGTATATTATCAGTCACCCTTTTTATTATTAAATTAACAGCATTGTTGATTGTATGAGGCCTGGAGCAGATTGCTCACTTTTTGTTGATGATTTCAACTTAAGCTACAGGTCCACAAGCATGCATACAATAGAACGACAGCTCCAACAACACTTAAATAGATTACAAGAATGGGCATAACGGATTTAAATTTTCTTTAAAGAAAACTATGTATATGCACTTTTGTAAAAAATGGAAGGTTCACCCAGATCCTGATCTTTATTTAGGCCAAACTCGGATACCTGTTGTCGAAGAAAACAAGTTTCTTGGACTTATTTTTGACAGAAAATTATCTTTTATTCCCCACATTAAATATGTTAAGAAGAAATGCCAGAAGGCATTAGATTTATTATGGGTTCTTGCCCATACTGATTGGGGAGGGGACCGTAATATTTTATTACAATTGTATAGAGCATTGGTACGTTCTAAGCTTGATTATGGGTGTATGGTATATGGATCAGCACGTCCATCTTATATTAAAATGCTTGATCCTATACAAAATCAAGGTTTACGATTTTGCCTTGGTGCATTTCGTACATCGCCTGCAGATAGCTTGGCAGTTGAGGCAGATGAGCTGCCTCTTGATTTAAGAAGAGAAAAGCTTGCCCTTCAGTATGCTGCAAAATTTGCAGCTTGTCCAGTCAATCCTGCCCATGATACTATATTTAATCCAAATTATGTTGACCTTTTTGAAAGTAAACCTAATACAATACAACCTTTTGGCATTCACATCAAAGAATCTTTACAATCTTTAGATATTAAACCAAATCAAATAGCTAAATTTCAATATCCAGAAACACCTCCATGGACCTATGAAACTTTAAATATTAATGTAGCCATGTCAGAATTAAAGAAATACTCAACCGATCCATCCCTTTATATTAATAGATACAAAGAAATAAAATCTTTACAATCTTTAAATTTATTTCCGAATCACGTAGCTAAATTTCAATATCCAGAAACACCTCCATGGACCTATGCAACTTTAAATATTAATGTAGCCATGTCAGAATTAAAGAAATGCTCAGCAGATCCATCCCTTTATATAAATAGATATAAAGAAATTAAATCTATTTTCACTGGATATCAGTGTATTTACACTGATGGATCATTTGATGATGACAAGGCTGTTGCAGCTGCTGTTAAGGGCAATCATATTTATTCAGAACGTCTGCCACATAAATCGTCTATTTATTCTGCAGAACTTCATGCTTTATACCTAGCTTTAGATCATGTGGAGACTTCTCCACATCGGACATTTTTAATTTTTTCTGATTCTTTGTCTTGTTTACAAGCATTGAAAGCAAAGTATTGCAAAAATCCTTGAGTGCCATCATAGACTCTGTACTGAGGAAAATAAAGAGATTCGTTTTTATTGGATTCCCAGTCATATTGGAATCCTTGGAAATGAGGCTGCTGACCAAGCTGCCAAAGCAGCATTGGATAAGCGCCCAATAGATATGCGTATACCTTATACAGAGTTTAAGAAATATATTACTATTTTTTTACGTTCTAAATGGCAATTGCACTGAACGAAGCTATTTTTAATAAACTACACGAAATTAAGCCTGATTTAGGTAAAACCAAAGGTGCTTATAGAATTAAAAGAAGAGAAGAGTCTGTTTTATCACGTATAAGAATTGGACATAGTCATTTGACTCACTGCTATCTTCTCAAAGGTGAAGATCAGCCTCAGTGTATTGGATGTCAAAGGGCTTTGACTATCAAACATGTTTTAATTGAATGTATCGATTTTGATATAATTAGGACTCAATATTTTAATGTGCAAGATTTACATTCGTTATTTGTTACTGTAGATACTTCTGTGATAGTATCGTTTTTAAACCAAATAGGACTTTATAACCAATTTTAAGTGTGGAGCTCTTGTTTACTTAGGTCATTGGCCTATTTAATATACGCCAGGAAATATAACTGATACATTCAGATCATAGGAACATGTAGTTTGTAGCAAGTAGTTTGAACCAGGTGGTGAGTGTCGAAATGACAAGTCAAACTATAGAAATAGGTAGATGTCAATAGAACCATGGTGAAAATTGAAAAAGTCTGATTTTAGTGAAAAATATGTGGCACAAAATTAGAGGTTATGACATTTACATGTAGTACAACAAAATGGTATCAGCCACTAATAATCTGACACATTAGTGGAATTACAAAATTATTTAATTGTGATTTAAAATTGTATGGATACCCCCTCAAAAATGAATAGATGTGGTTAAGATATATGTATGTTATAAAGATGGTTAGAGGTCACACCCAATAAGTCACAGCCAGGGTAATTGTACTTGGCTCCCCCCATGGGGTGCATAGGGATATAAACCCCTGCCACGGACATTGCCGCCTCTTCCAGTCCACTGACGCTCAGGTAGGCGGACGTTTTTTTCGGGTAGGCAGGCGATTTCTTTCCCCCAGGCAGGAGTCCAGGAAAAAATCGCCATACCACCGGGAACCACCCTGAGCCATTAGATAAATATCTGTTGTCGCTATCTCGCATAATATGCCAAAGGTAACCACAACCTGCTGCTGCAGGGCATGTGGTAGACCCACGAAGGGGCATGAGGGGCCCGTGGGTCTTGGGGCGTGCCAGAACGTCCCTCTGGACCCCAACCCAACCTTCACCGAGGACGAAGCAGATTGCGAGGACGAAGGGCGCTCAACGGACGGAGAGGAGACCACACCGCCCGCCACCCCTGCAGCGACCGTTAGCCAGGACAGGGGGACTTCGCATCGCACACCTCTCCAGCTAAGTACATGTAATCTTAGTCCGAACAATCCTTTCCTGGCATCCAATATGGAGAGGGCAGAGCATTCAGGGAGAGTGGAACAGGACGTTAGGCAAGAAGATAGTTTACGTATAAATCATCAGTGACGGGATATCACAAAATTTGGTCACTATATGAACTTTGAAGGATATGTTATTTCATATATGAGGAATGATAGTTCCAGATGACTGAACATATGGGGGCAAGTATAAAATCAATAATACACAGGTGTGCTTCAGACACCTGTAAGCTGCCCTCACACTGACCACAACATCATAATACTTTGTTTACACTTCTATAATCAGCTGTTTAAGTTAGGCAATGGAGTGCTATAATATAAACAATTTAAAACGACAGGTGCCATTGGCACTGAAACCACCATCAGATAGTGCAAAGAAAATACCATATGAAACTGTAGACCCTTCACTTTACAAAGCAACAGCAAGGTGTGTATCCTTCAGGACAGTGAGGGAGAGAATGCTGAGGTGGTTATGGGGACTTATTCAACTTTATGAATATGACACTGAATTCAGAAATGTGGAAAAGATTGATTCAAGTATAAAGTGGGTCAGAGACAAATCAGAAGTATTTCTTTCAGATCAATCAAGTGTTGCTGAAAAACTCATAATACAATTGAACACAAAGGATATTGTATCAGAACATTTATGTACAATCACATACTTTCTAACTAATGGTACAGTCATGATACAAGGCAATGGTCATAAAACTTGGACACAAACACATTTTCCCATTTTGAAAACCTTGGTGAATGAAAAATTCCCACAGACAATCAGTGAGGAGGATATCATATATGATCTGCAACAGTCACCATCATGTGAGGATACATCATCAAATACTAGGAACACTATTCCCAATGCTCAAACTCCTGCTAGTGTTGGAGACAGTCTCAGTACCAATTCCCCTATCAAACTCCCAGATTCTGACACTACTCAAACTCCTGCTAGCATCAGAGACAAACTCAGTACCAATTCCCCTATCAAAACACCAGAATCAGACATTACAAAGGTGAAAAGGGTGATGTTAGCAAGAGCACATAGGCTTAGATCAGACAAGGAAAAAGATTACACAGACATGTGTACTATCCTAGAAGACAATATATTGACAGTAAGAGAAAGACTAGAAATGCTTGAACATGACATGGAAAATAGAATGGACAATAAATTTAGACAATTGAACTCTGCAGTAGGTAGAATTGAACACTCAAATTCAGATATCATGCAGTCCCTACAAACAATAGAAGACAATCAGAAGAAAATGTTTGAAGAGTTAAAGGGCATGAAGAAAAAAGATAAAGCTCCAACTAAGATTACAATTCCTGATGAGCACAAGAATAAGATAGACAACTTAGGTAGTATTGTCAAAGAGCTACAGAATCAGATAAATGATGTGTGCAAACATGTTCAAAATATCACAACAAATAAGGTTAATGTCGCTGTGGGGACAGATGACGCAACAGCTGAAACTATAGCTGGTGAAGATGTTCAGGAAAAACCGAAACCACAGAAGAAAATACCTGAAAACATGAAAGTGAACAAGATTCTCACACTGAAACTCCCAGAATCTACTAAATCAGCAGTATTGTCCGACTCAATATTCAGAGATATACAAGGAGATATGATTGATGGCACAGTGTGTGTCCGACCTTTTGGAGGGGCAAGCACTGTAGATTTCATTGATATGCTACATAGAGCTCCTGAGAACAACAATATAGAAAGAGTTATCATACACACAGGGTTTAAGGACAGTAAGTTCATCAATGTTGAAGAAACAGAAGAGAAATACTCATTAAAAAACAAATATTTTGTAATGTAAAAAAAATGATGAGTTCTACAGATGATGTTTTGTGGATGAAGCTTGATAAAAAAACTTTTAATACAGAGAAAGATATATATTTAGCAAATGTATATCTCCCACCTGAGAAATCATCACTGTTCACCTGGTATAATATAGATGTATGTGAAAAGTTAGAAATGGATATTCTAAGGTATAGTCAATATGGAAATATACTGTTATGTGGGGATTTTAATGCCAGATTGGGAAACTTGAAGGACTATATTGTAGCTGATGGTGAGGACCACACACCAGTACCAAGAAGCTACACACCAGATGTATTCTGTATGAAAAGAAATACAATGGATACTCTGTATTACAATAATTATGGAAGATGGCTATCAGAATTATGTATCTCTTCAAATCTATGTGTACTTAATGGACGTTGTATTGGGGACTTACAGGGTCGATATACCAGTCACCAGCCTGAGGGTGTTAGTGTGGTTGATTACAATATTATAAGTAAATGTATATTTGAGAAAGTTAAAATGTTAAAAGTGTGTAAACTCACAGATTTCTCAGACCACTGTCCTATTTCAATGACACTAGACACATATTACCATGTTAAAAAGCCATGTGTACAAAATAACTCAACATTGGCATTACCTAGACAATTCATATGGGATGAGGAGTCCAAGTATAAATATTTGGAAGCCTTAACAGAAACACACAACAATGGAATATTGAGGGAATTCATAGATTGTGTTATTGAACCAAATGAGAAGGGCGTTGAAACAGCAGTAGATAAGTTTAATACAATAATATATGATGTTTCCAAAAAATCTCTCAAGCTTCGACAAAAGAAAAATAAAACTCAAAATAGGTTTAATAGAAAGTTTATCTTTGATGTTAATATATTCAGTATTCGTACGCAGTTGCATTATGTGAAAACACTGAAGGAGAAGTATCCAAACAATAGAGAGATTAGACAAGATTATTACTATATAAAACGAATGTTTGAAAAGTCAGTCAAAAATAAAAAGGCATCCATTAAGGAAGAGCTACTGAAGAAGCTGAATAGTATACATGACAAAGATACAAAAAAATATTGGGATACTTTCAATCAGCTGAGAAATAGAAATGTTAATAATTACAGTAATGCTATAGATCCGCATGTTTGGGTAAATCATTATGAAAAGCTGTATTTTAAAGAACCAGATATGGATGATGATATTAGGGAGGAACTAAAAATAGCTGAGGAAACCAGTAAAAAACATACTGACCTGGACTTTGAAATTACTGATAAAGAGATGTATTCTGCCATAAATAAGTTAAAAACCAAAAAAAGCCCAGGTCCTTGTGGAATAATAAATGAAATGATAAAATATGGGAAGTTCTATCTTGCCACTCCCCTAAGAAGACTTTTCAACTTAGTGTTATCAAGTGGATACTGGCCCAAGTTATGGAAAAAAGGTTTTATTTTTAATATTCATAAGAATGGAAAATTCAGTGATCCTGACAATTTCAGGGGAATTACACTGACCAGTTGTGTTGGCAAACTACTTTCAGTTATAATGAATGCCAGACTGGTAGAATTTATGAATCTACATGGAATATATAGTGCCTTTCAATTTGGCTTTAGGGAAAACTATAGTACCTAAGATAGCATGTTCATTTTGAACGAACTTATGTCATCTTATCGCAAGTCTAAGAAAAAATTATACATATGTTTTATAGATTTCCGAAAGGCCTTTGACAGAGTCTGGAGGTCAGCTCTTTTATTAAAATTACTGAACATGGGAGTTGGTGGGAAATTATACCAAACAATAAAAAATATGTACACTGATAACTTGAGTTCTGTAAAGATAGACAATGGACTCACAGACTTTTTTAAATGTGATTTAGGTGTCAGACAGGGAGATGGCTTAAGTCCCACCTTATTCAACATATTTGTAAATGACATAGAAACAATATTGAATACAACAGAAAGCAAACCTGCCCAGTATGGAAATGTGAATGTTGGTTGCCTGCTTTATGCTGATGATTTGGTCATATTTTCTGAAAGCCCTGAAGGCATGCAGTATAGTTTAGATGAGCTGACAAATTATTGTTCTAAATGGAAACTAGAAATAAATGTTATGAAGAGCAAAATAATGATTGCGTCATCAAGGAAAAATAAAAAAGTTCTTACATTTAGAATAAATGGACAACCACTAGAAATTGTCAACTCATATAAATACCTTGGGTTTGAATTCACAAGTAATGGTTCAGTGCAGCTTGGGCAGGAACGACTTGCAAACAAAGCATTAAGATGTTGGCATTCAGTCAGAAATGGTTTCTATAACCAAAAGGTATGGCCTATAAAACCATATATAAAAGCATTTGAGACTGTTATTAAACCAGTACTATTGTATGGTGCAGAAATATGGGGTCAATATTGTATTACCACAAAAGATGGCAATGAATGTTCTATGCCAAACCTGGATTGTAAAATGTCATGTGAACGTATTCATATAAGAACATGCAAACAAATATTAAGATTACCCAAACTAGCAAGTAATGTAAGTGCTTTAAGTGAGTTGGGAAAATTACCAATATATATTGATGTAATATTATCATTGTTTAGATTTTATGTCAGAATACAAAAAATGGATGATAGTTTCTTGGTTAAAAGAATTTTCCAAGAAAGTAAAATAAAGTTTATGAGCTTGTATACAATCATTGAATTTGTAGAATCTAAAATCATGTTGTATTATAACGTAGTATTCACTGACACAAATAGCTGTAATAATTATATGCAAAATGTAAAAAAACATCTGACACAATATTTTCAGAATCTCATGTTCACATATTTACAAACTGATCAGAACAAGAAATTAAGCACATTAAAAGGGTACATGGACTTGAGCCATATCTTGAAGTTTTACAGGATCCAGCAGTGAGAAGGACAATGACTAATTTTAGAGTAAGTGCACATAATTTATGTATTGAAACTGGTCGCTATAAGCAGATAGATCGATCAAGAAGAAAATGTCAGATGTGTAATAATGGTGAAATTGAGGATGAATTTCACTTTGCATTAAAATGTACAAGTTTCGAATTTCAGAGACAGAAATACCTTATGCCAATGATAGACATATATTGTACTGATATGAATGAATGGGATATATTTATATATCTTATAAGCAGTGAAAACCAAATTATAATTGAACAAGTTTCAAAATATTTATATGAATGTTTTTGTATTAGAGATAAAAAACTGTATAGAAAACATGGTTCATCATAACAAGTGTAAGATTATTGTGTAAATGTTCCTAAGGCCATGTAACAACAACAAACCTCTTCATATCAGAAGATGGCCAGACAGTACATTCAACAGACAAATAAAACACCAACTATTGCATTGTATTATATTCAAATTATGAATGTAGTTATATATATATTACATTGTTTGGATAATGTTACATGCATGTTAATTAGATGGCGTTAATACATTTGTATATGAGAAATATATCTCATCAAAATCTGGTTGTAATACAGGTTTGTATATATAATAATTGTATTTTGGTCAAACCATGCATAAAGTTGATATGTTGTATTATGTACATCATTATGTTACAGGTAGTACCAATAAAATATTTATTTATTTATTTATTTATTTATTTATTTATAAAGGCTCTAACAGACAATATGTCCACCATGCAAACCCAGTTGAGCCAGGTGATAGAGACCCAGCAGGAGCTGTCTAGAGCACTTATCGCCATTAGTGGAAAAAACGTACCAGGGGTCAGTGCACGTAGTACCAATCAGCACCAGCAGGGGGTAGCAGGGGCATTCCAGCTGGCCCCATGGCAACGTAACAATCCATGTCAACACAACACCACAGATCACCTGACACCCCACTACACTCACCCTCAGTTCCAGCCAGTCCTCCAGCCAGGAGGACGTATTCCTGGAATGTGTGACCTCGCACATGTCACAGACTTCACTAGATTATGTAAAGACAAGCTCATTCCAGAGAAAGTAGTCAAGAGTGCGGTACTAGGTGAGTACGTTGCCTTGCATGAGTTTTTGCATAACATTGTGATAGAAAATGACATTCACCAGGAACTTTTACCATATATTGACAATTCTGGCAACATTAAATATAAACGCAGGGCCCAACGCTCCAGAGCAATACAGGACATTAGGTCATGGATTGAGGCCTGGGCAATATATGAAAAGTTGATGGTACACACTCATGGTATATATTTGTATGACCAGATGACTGACTATAAAGCAATGGTAGCTGAGTGGGATAAGAAGTACACGTGGGCAAACGTCGCCATATTAGATATGAGGCACAGGCATAGTTTGTCCAAGGTATCAGTAGATTTCGCTAAGGTAGACCAGCACTTGATATATACTATCCTAGATGCTACCGCCATTAAGGCATCAGCCCTACGTTGTAGCAGATGTAAAAGCTATAATCATTTCAGGGTAGCCGACTGCCCCTTTCCAGCCAGTGCGTCGTCGGTACAGGGGCCGAGGGCACAGGCCGTGGCGCAGTTGGTTAGAGCGCCAGCTAACTAGCACCAGTTCCTCTGTGGTGATCCAAAGGTCGTGGGTTCGAACCCCGGCCGTGCCGGGATTGAACTCATGATACAATTTCCCACATGAGCTTAGGTCCGTGCCTAAAGGGTTAACCCGTTGTCCTTGTAAATCTGTGACCGGGTGGGTTGTCATGTCAAGGACCTGCGACATGACAATTCAGTGAGGCAGCACTATATCTGCTACAAGTAGGTCTCATCACGAAATGACTGAAATAATGTTGAAAGTGATGTAAAGCCCCAAACAAACAAACAATACAGGCGCCGACGACGCGTGAATCCGGGCAGAAGGCTCGCCAGGGGGGTACAGGGGGAGAGATATGTAACAATTTCAACGTCCTCAAGTGTACCTTTAAGTCATGCAAACGGCTCCATGTGTGTTGGCAATGTCATGGCTCCCTCCCATTCGAGCTATGCATTAAACAGGGAAAGTGCGCGTCAAGCACGTTTCTCCTTCCTGAATATTGGAGGGAAAACATGCTTGACTACCCAGATAGGGCTTTTGCAGAAAAGCTCTATCACAGGGCTAAACATGGTGTCAGTATAGGATATGCGGGGGACAACACTATTTCTCATTGTGCAGACAATTGGCCGTCGGCCACTGTGCATGCTGAAAAAGTTAGCCAATTTATAAATGACAATCTAAAACTTGGTAGGATAGTCGGTCCGCTCGGGGAGCCTCCCTCCAATTTTAGGTCATCCCCCCTGGGGGCATTTGTAAAGATAGGGGGTACCAAGGCTAGCTATAGGGTGATACATGACTTATCTTGGCCCCCACGCTCATCCATAAACGATGGTATAGACTCGAGCAAGTATTCCCTGAAGTACGCCACCGTCCTCGACGCCGTTAGGTTAGCTCAGAAGTATGATCCAGCATGGTTGGGTAAAACTGACCTTGCCTCTGCCTTTCAGAGTGTCAAGGTAGCCCCTGAAGACCGCCATTTATTAGGTTTTTCTTGGCCGGACAGTTCAGGCAAGAAGCAATATTATCATATGGCTTGCCTACCGTTCGGTTTGACTAGTGCTCCTAGGCTCTTTGACGATTTTGCCATTGGTCTGGAGTACATGTACAAGAAACATGGTGCAGCAGGCGACACAATCCATTATCTGGATGATATCCTGACCCTGTCACCCACTGTAGCTGGCTGTAAGGATTCCCTAGATACGATAGTCAAGACATGTGAGGATTCAGGTTTTAAAATTCAGGAATCAAAGACACTCGGTCCATCTCAGAAACTAGAGTTCTTAGGTATAGTAATCGACACAGTGAACCAACTGCTGAGCATTTCCACCGACAGAATTGCCGACATCAATAGAGAGTTAGCCAACATGAGACACAAGCGTTATGCCACCAAACGTGAGTTGCTTTCATTGATAGGTAAACTAGTCTTTTGTTCAAAAGTAGTGTCAGATGAGGCCCTGTTTACTCGCAGGTTACAGCATTTAGCTAACAGGGCAAAACAGCTCCATCACAAAATATGCTTGACTTACGAGGCTAGAGCCGACATTGAATGGTGGCTACGCTGCCTCCATCTCCACAATGGTGTGTGCTGGTTTCCCACGGAATGGAATATGGAATCAGCCGAGATATTATTCACTGATGCCTCCGACAAGGGTATAGGAATAAGTTACCAGAACTCATGGACGTTAGTCAAATTCGAAGGAGAGAATGGCTGGATGGCATCAATGCCCATAGCATGGCGCGAGCTCGCTGCAGTAGTTATAGCAGTGGCTACATTCGGACAGAGGCTGTGCAACAGCAAGGTAGCAATGAACATTGACAACGTTGCCGTTTGTTACTGCGTTAACGACGCCAAATCCAAGGACACCAACCTAATGAATCTAATACGTGCACTATACTTATACACAAGTATATATAGAATTGACTACAAAGCCTTCCACATAGGACCATTATATAACTCTGCAGCAGATGCACTGAGCAGGCTAGATCTAACAAGATTCAGGCAGGTCATGCCTAACGCGGACACTAATATGACCCCTGCAATGTCAATAATGTATGACTTTTAACAGAAACCTCACAGGTTCTAATGCTTTATTTAATAACTACTGATATATATGTGTATATCCGATTCTAACGGACTTATATGTTATCTCTAATATTATTTATGCTAATTGTAAATTGTAACAGAATTATAATGTAACGGTAGAACTAAGGTAATATCATACCAACTACCTCATTTGTTACCTCAGGCGTCCCTGGAACCCCTAACTGACAGGCAGCCAGGCCTCATTGGCCTAGTGTTGGCTCACCATGTCATATTGCTACCTGTCACGCTGGGATTTTACACCCTGTCTCCTTAATCAGACTCACTCGATAGTCAAATCTTATCACTCCTGACTCAAGTAGTGATATAGGTATTATCACCACCATATTAGATAGCCCTGGGTAGGCAGCCAAGGTACCCATGATGATCACTGATCTAGCTTACTTAGCAGGGCAACTACAGCGGTAGTCAAATATTTATCCTTTATTCATTAGTCAGCATGGCCAAACACAGTGCAGCCGACTTCTAATTGTATTTGATTCTTTTGTATGTTCCATCAGAATGCCTATAATGTTCTGGAACATGGGTTACATCATGTATATAAAATTGTTTGAATAACGTTGTAAGCTCAACAGGCACGTCTCACTTAGCCAACCGTTAACCATATCGCATCATTTGCAGGTATAGACCAGAAGGTTTCCATCCTGGTCTCCAGGCTAACACCAGGAGGACCTACAGCTCGGCCCAGCTGCAATTCATAGGTTTTTGCAAGTCGTTTGAACTTATTGCACTTACCGCAAGCGAAAAAACCATACTTAGATATATAGCCCATCTCAGTCAAAAACCCGGCAGGAATGGGCCCTCATTAACTCCCACAACCATCTCCGTCTATTTATCAGCCATCAGATCATTGCACATCATCCATGGTTTTGACCCACCACCCACCAACACCCCCAGGGCATTATTAGCATTTACTGGCCGAAATAGCTCAATTGGTAGAGTGTTCGCCTTGAGATCCAGGGGTTCTAGGTTCGAATCCTGGCCAGTTACTATCAACCGCTATGAGCAGACATTGTCTGGTATCAGCGGTATATAAATGTCAGCTTTACTTTATTTTAGCTTTAAGGGCAATTTCCCTGGCCGCCCCCCCCCCCCCCCCCCACCACAAAAAAGCACCCAATCGATTTTAAACTTTTATGTTCTATGTGTAGGTTGACCTCCCTGGGCTACCTGGGCTACCTGGGCTACCTCTGGCGGGCGGCACTATCCCTAGGATACTTCGCTTGCCTCAGAGGTGCTGAGTACATGGGTCTAGCTCAGCCGAGCAGGGCAACCTGGCTGGTGCTGCCCCCTAGGGTATCCCAGGTCGCCTTCGGAACGTTAGCCAACTGTAAGTATCTGTCATTTTCAGTGTCCCACACAAAGACACAGGTAAATGGTATGCTGAAACGTGTAGGATGCTCCAGTCATGACGTATGTGCCCACTGCTACATGTGGCGCTACCTACAGGTAAGGGCCAGTAAATCCACTAATGGAGCCATTGACCCATCCTCCCCCCTATTTGCCGATGAAAAGGGTAATGCATTATCTAAGCATTCCCTTAATAACCAGATCAAAGCCCTGATTTCTCGCCTGGGCTGGATCCCTCTGGTTACTCAAGCCACAGTCTCAGGAGTGGAGCAGCAACCCAAGCAGGTAATGGGAACTGGCATGACTGGGAACTGGCTGCCCTCGGGAGCTGGAGGTCCAGTGCCTACCAAGGCTATATAAGAGATACAGGTATTCATGAGATCACATATGCAAAAAGACTAACACACTGTAAATAAATAATTCCTATCACCAACTCATGGCCTTAGACTCCCACTCATCTAGAACAGATTCCCACTCATCTATGGGCATATGGCCATGAGAGCCAAGCCTAGCTTAGTTAAGTAGGTATAGGTGTACAGGTTTTGCAATTAATTGAGTAAAACTAGTTGATATATGTATTAAAATGTAATTAGTAAAATGTTTTAGTAAATTGGATTTATGTATAATTGATGTGTGTAGCACCACAATGGCTGGCAGCTACTGTAACAGTGTAGGACAGATTTATTGTAGTAAGTGGCTAAATAAATGGGGTGCATAGGGATATAAACCCCGGCATGGACATTGCACGGACATTGCCGCCTCTTTCAGTCCACTAAAGCTGAGGTGCGATCTCACTAAAATTAATCAAAATACATTGACCATGGTTATTATTGTATTCTTTTGACCATCAGTGGCCGCATGTATACAATCATGTAACCTCTATTGTTGTCTCTCTGGGTGTTAGACCTGTACCATTGGATAAATATAAATGGACAAACAGGGCTTTGTAAGCCAAATCACTCATTTGCCCCAATCTAAAGGTGCAAGAATGTTAGCAAGAATTTACTGAGCAGGTGTTTTGCACAAGATCACTGATCAGCTCATCAAAGCTTGTTGACAAAGTGTCCAATGGATGATTTGGATTTAAGCAGAAGACTCATCAACTTTCAAATGACACAGAAATTTATATAGGGGAAATATGATGTGTAATAACATTTGATCGCAAGGTGTTGGGAATAAACATTTATATTAATAATAACAATAATAATAATAGGTATTTGTATAGCACATACTTAGCACTAAAGGTAGTGCACTAAAGGTAGTGCAAAGAAAACTTTTATATTGTGCAAGGAAAACCCCATATCATGAATGCCTTAACCCTCATGACCAGTGCAACCTGACTTGTGAAATTTACCCAATACTTTCTATTTAACTGATTTCTGCTATCTCAAGATGGGATTTGTCACATAAAATTACCATTTTATATATGTATGAAGGTGTTTACTGGGTTTATGATGCTGAGGTAATCATGTAATAAGTATTTTGGTATAGTTTGTGTTGTAAAAATTATTTCTTTGTGTAAAATGTTATTGACTAAGTATGTACTTAAAATACTTAACTCACATGTGGGCCTGCTCTCAAGCAGTGCAGACGTGCCTAGCCTGAGCTCCTGATTAATACCTTCAAATCTTTGTTTAAGTTGAAGACAAGTATAATTATATAAACGTATATATACCAGGTGCGTATAACATTGAATTAAATATACAAAGCAAAAGTCTAATAGTATTTCTCCATTGAATATAATATTTCTTGGTAAGAAATATTAAGTGAACAGTGAAAACAATTTTGAAACATAAGACCCACATCATTTGACAGGTTAATCCAGGGTGTCAGTGCACAAAGCTTGGCCTGCCAGACAATAGCTCTACCTCAAACAGTTCTGGCCCAAGTAAGCCTACCTTGAGCAAATTAACAGTGGCACTAAGAACCCCTATAGTTGGTGGCAACTTATTCTTGCTTTTGATTTTCTCCATATAGAAAATTGAAACTATTCAGTTAAATTCCTCCACATAGGAATTATTTTCTAGTCTTGATTCTCTCCATATAGAGAATTATTATTAAGTTTGAAAAAGAAAATCACAGAATTATAGAAGCTAACATATATAAGATAGAACTCTAAATTGGTATTTCTCGTGCGGGGAATACTATCTATCTTATTTTTTGAAGACACACAATTGTTGAGAACATATCTTGAATTTATTCTAAGGCTAATATTATTTGTATAAGACGGAGCTCTAAATTAGTATTTCTCGTGCGGGAGGTACTATCTGTCTTACTACACTGATAATTTTGTTCTTGATACATATATAAGATAGAACTCTAAATTGGTATTTCTCGTGCGGGGAATACTATCTATCTTATTTTTTGAAGACACACAATTGTAGAGAACATATCTTGAATTTATTCTAAAGCTAATATTATTTGTATAAGACGGAGCTCTAAATTAGTATTTCTCGTGCGGGAGGTACTATCTGTCTTACTACACTAATACTGGACTCAGAGAGAAATCTCCTGTTTGAAAACAGATTACAAGGTTAAATATAGAACTTTATAGAACGTACAGAATTCTGTCCATTGTATACTTGTTACAGACTTTTGATGGCATCAAATGAACTTATTGAATCGCTTCATGAAAAATTAATTTTCGGAAGAAATTCTAATATAAAGTACAAAAATATGCAACAATTAGATAGTGAAGCAATTCCCTGTCAAAACTATGAGAAGAATGGGGAGTGCAGGTTTGGGGATAGATGCAAATTTCTGCATTCATTGAAGAGGCGAAAATTTAATAAATGATGGGGTCGGGGGGACATAAGGTTTCAGAAGAGAAATATGTATAATGAAAGAATTTTGTATAACCAAAATTTAAATCATGTAGATAATGATAATGCTTATAGGTATGAATATGGTAGTGCTGATTATTGGACCACGATTGGCAGTTCTAAAAATATCTCTGTGCCATTAAAAAATATAATACCTAGCGATAATGTGAAACTTTTAAAAAATGATTGCATCTTAGATTATAGCCTGAATGAAAATGTTTTTATAAATGATAAAAACTCTATGAATGGAGATGTTTTTATGATGCATGACGATTCTAAAGAAAATTGCATGAAAATAAATTTTAACAAACATGGAAAAGATTTGAATAATGTCATTTTTTCACATGAAAAGATAAATACCTTATGTCCCCGTAGTCAATGCATAAATCAATGTCAAAACAAAGTTTTTTATCTTTTCAGTAATAATAATACCTTATGTCCTTGTAGCCAATGCAAAAATCAATGTCAAAACAAAGTTTTTTATCTTTTAAGTAATAAAGATAGCCAAGAATATGAAACAGTAAATAAACATGTAGAATTTTTAAAGCCCACATATGCTGAGGTATTGAAGATTCCAAACAATCAAAAAGAAGTCAATCTATACAGTAATATCCGAAAACGCAAGTGTAAAGAATTTAATGGAAGCACATCATCTTTAAATAAAATGGTGAGAATCAATGATCATATTAAATACATGGTCAGGGGTGAAGGGCTTCCCCAACTGGACACTCTTAATGATAAGCATCTTAATGGTAGCTCTAGCATACGAAACATAAGAAAAAACATGAACCAATCAAATGCCTTATCTGGGTCACGTGGTCTAAATAACCACACCCACCACAGGATGGTCCGTAAGAGTAGAACAGGTTTTACTACGCCATTAAACGAAATATCGCTCTCAAATCGATTTGAATATCTTTCTGACAGTAACAGAATTGCAACCCATAATTTCGGGCAAAAGGAACATAGTCCTTATATTATTAATCACCGCACTAAGTCTCGAAGCGATCGGACGTTAGCTCCGCCCTCCCTTAATCTGATTGGCCGTCATGAGGGGCAATCTGCTGGGGGTGAAAGAGGTTCCCTCCATAATGACGTCATAGGGTCAATGGCCGGATTCCCGGTTGAAAGTTGCCTTAATGCTCAGGAGAATACAAATAAAATTAACTTTAATAGAAACTTAACTAATAACAAAATGAATAGACATGTAAAACATAACCTTAAAAAAAATACACACATTACAATGAACAAAGATCTAATTATTGCAACAGCCAATGTTCAAAGTCTTGGAAATAAGACGGAACTGATAAATTTATATATTAATGAAAATAATGTTGACTTATTCTTTATAACTGAAACTTGGATTAATGAAATGAATGAACAAATCATAAGAGGTGAAATTAAAGGTAACAACTACGATATTGAACACGTACCACGTGCCCTAAGGTCTGGCGGAGGCCTGGCGATTATCTACAAACCTGAAATAAACATAAAGAAAATTAATCACACACATAAATTATCAACAATGGAAATGATGGAAATAAATATTAAAACCAAAAATAAAATATGCACCTTTATTACAATATACAGACCGGAGCCTTCTGATAAGAACAAATATACTTACACAGAATTCTTTGAAGAATTCAGTGAACTACTGTCCTATTATAGTACATATACTCATGAAGTTGTGCTAGTAGGTGACTATAACTTTCATATGAATAGGCCAGAAAGGCCTAATGTAATAAAATTCAATGAAGTCCTGGATTTATATAACTTACATAATCATGTGACAGAACCAACACATATTATGGGCAATACGCTTGATTTATTAATAACAGGCATACATAGTAATATAATAAAGGAACATATAGTGGATGAAAAAATATCAGATCACAATATAATAAAACTTACTTTGAATCTTCAGACTAAAACAAATAACAAAAAAAGGGTATCATATAGAAATTATAAAAAAATGAATATAAATGATTTTAAAAGAGATATTGAGGAAATGTTTAATGACAATCAATCTTATCAAGATGCAGATCTCAATGACTTACTGGATAAATATAACAAACTGACAATTGTACTAGATAAACATGCTCCTAATGTGGAGAAAACCATAAATAATAGGAAACCGGCTCCATGAACATATGGTATATCTGATGATATACGGAGAGAAAAAAGGAATAAAAGAAAACTTGAAAGAAAACATAATAAAACTGGTCTTTCCTCAGATAAAATACAATTTAAAATACAAAGGAACAAATATAATAATATCATTAAAGACTCGAGAAACAATTATTTTTCGGAAATAATAAATTCAAATAAATCAGATCCAAAAAAATTATTTAAAATATTAAACAAATTATTGCACACAAAAGAGGACACTCCTTTCCCTAGACATAATGACAAAAAAGAGTTAGCCTCAGAATTTAATAATTATTTTCTAGAAAAAATTGCAAATCTTAGAAAATCTATGGACAAAAATGATAAAAATAACGAACAACTAAATGAGAAAGTCAGATTTGATACACAGTTGGAAAAGTTCACATTGTTAAGCGACTCAGAAGTCAAAAATATAATTAAAGAATCCGCAAAGAAATCATGTGAACTGGATCCCATCCCAACATGGCTTCTAAATGAATGTATGGGGAATTTATTGCCATTAATAAAGGCTATCATAAATAAGTCAATTTCATTGGGAAACGTACCTGATGACCTGAAAATGGCCATCATTAGACCCTTAATTAAGAAATTGGGCCTGGAATTGATAAAGAAAAATTATAGACCAGTCTCGAATCTGGCCTACTTATCTAAATTAATAGAAAGGGCTGTAGCTACACAATTTGTAGGACATCTAGTAAGAAATGATATTCAGGGTCTATTTCAATCAGCATATAAGGAGTACCATAGTACTGAAACTGCATTGCTCAAAGTTCAGAACGACATCTTAATGGATATTGATGATGGTAAAACGGTAATGCTGGTACTACTCGATCTATCAGCGGCCTTCGACACTATTGATCATGATATATTACTGAATAGATTGGAAAAAAGATGTGGTATTACAGGGATTGCCCTTAAATGGTTTAGATCATACTTATCAAATAGAAAACAATGTGTCATAATTGATGGTAAAAGATCTGATAACATGAATATTAAATATGGCGTCCCGCAAGGCTCAGTTTTGCGACCTTTACTATTTACAGCATATATGGAGCCTTTATCAGATATTATTGGTAACTATGGTCTCAAGCATCATATCTATGCTGATGACACGCAATTGTACATCACCATTGATCCCAAATCTGAAGAAACTAGAGATAAGTCTTGCAAAGAGATGGAAAATTGTATTATAGAGGTTAAAAAATTCCTTATAGAGAATAAGATGAAGATAAATGATGGAAAAACAGAAATGCTTTTATGTGGTAAAAGCTGTGAATTCAGAAGAAAAAATGTACCTAATGAAATTCTAGTAGGAGAAACTAAAATTCCTACATCAAATACTGTTAAGGATCTAGGTGTTATTTTAGATCAAGAACTATCTATGAAATCACAAATCAAAAAAATGTGTAAAAATGGTTTCTTTCATGTAAAAAATTTATCAAGAATAAGAAATTGTTTGGATGAAAAAACTGCCAACACTCTTGCTCATGCATTTGTTACCTCTACCCTTGACTATGGAAATTCACTTCTAGCTGGTTTACCTGAGTGTGAATTAGCCAAACTACAAACATTACAGAACGCTGCAGCCAGGGTAGTGGGGAAACTTAAAAAGAGAGATCATATCACACAAAAACTTATGGAACTCCACTGGTTGCCTGTAAAGGCTAGGATTGATTTCAAAATATCTTTACTGACATGGAAGGTGCAAAATGGCTTTGCCCCAAAATACCTATCTAAGTTATTAGAGTACAAACAGCTAGGCATGGGACTGCGATCTAATGATAAGAATGAATACGTAGTACCTATGACTAATATGAAATCGTATGGCGATAGGGCTTTCATGGTATATGCGCCAAAGAATTGGAATGCCCTGCCCCTTGAAGTGAAAAACTGCAAAACTGTTGAAACTTTCAAAAAGAAACTTAAAACATTTTTATATAGAAAGCACTATCTTAATGAAGCGCTTTGAGCAGACCTGGTCTGATATAGCGCTATATAAATCGTTATTATTATTATTATTATAATTATATTTGTGCTAAAAAGCAGCACCATGTGTTGTTAACCATTATAACATAATAAGGCTTACTGGGTTTATGATGCTGAGGTAATCATGTGATAAGTATTTTGGTACAGATTGTGTTGTAAAAATTATTTCTATGTGTAAAATATTATTGACTAAGTATGTACAGACAGATAAGACATGGTCTATTGATTATGAACAAGGAGTACTCTAAGAATGGTGCAGGTTTTATGTAAGATTGACTGAGAGTGGTCAGTTTGGTGGTATATACGTAAAAAAACAATTCTGTTAACTTTGTGAACATTGGCTCGCTCCACTCAGGTGAATCTACAGGTTCAGTACAATTATATCTTCCATCGGCCCGGAACAAAACTCATATTGGACACACATTCTTGTGCTAGTCCTAGCTATAGTTTCTGAGCAGTATAACCACCTAGACCATGTGAGTTAAGTATTTTAAGTCAATTATAATATTATTACAAATTCAATATATAATAGTATATATTTATATTTGTGCTAAAAAACAGCACCATGTGTTGTTAATCATTATACCATAATAAGGCTTGTATGGGGTGTCCTCATGACCTAGATTATGTTGGGTGGTGGCAAACTGGTACACTCAAGATAGTCAAGTCTGATATAACTGGGTGAAAAATATAGGGCACATCAGTTACTGAAAATTCTTGTAGCAATATGCATGGATATAACCACACAACATATGAAATCAAAAACACATGGATTATGCAAGATGTCTGAGTAAGTAACCAGAATGAATAAATGAATGAATAGTTGCTTAGAGGTACATCAACCACTAAGGTTATTCAGTGCCTAAAAGTGGTAAAAACATAAACGTTCATAAAATCAATATATGTAAATAATGTCATATAGCAATGTACAATAGCAATGGGGCGTACCCCGCCAAGGCATTGGGGCGTACCCCATTGTGACAGCTGTCAATCAGCCACACGCGACACTCTGTATATAACGTTTGACGCGAGGTATCTCGTGGTCAGTAGAAGGTCAGTTGTAGGTCACTCATAGAAATAAAGGAAGTAACGTAACATCAATCCCGCCTCGTGTTATACATGACAAGCTAGATATCACAATAATCTTAGCATAAAATATCAACAAAATCCTTTTAATATATCAGTTACGGACAACAAATTTGTATAAATTAATTCAATTTAAAAGACTTTAAATACCATCTGATGTTTCACGGTTCTTGATAAATAGGCCAATGACCTAAGTAAACAAGAGCTCCACACTTTAAATTGGTTATAAAGTCCTATTTGGTTTAAAAACGATACTATCACAGAAGTATCTACAGTATCAAATAACGAATGTAAATCTTGCACATTAAAATATTGAGTCCTAATTATATCAAAATCAAAACATTCAATTAAAATATGTTTAATAGTCAGAGCCCTTTGACATCCAACACACTGAGGCTGATCTTCACCTTTAAGAAGATAGCAATATGTTAAATGACTATGTCCTATTTTTATTCGACTTAAACAGACTCTTCTCTGCGGTTAATTCTATAAGCACCTTTAGTTTTACCCAGAACGGCTTAATTTCATGTAATTTATTAAAACCCGCTGCATTCCAGCTCAATTGCCATTTAGCATTTAGAACGTAAAAAAACAGTAATATATTTCTTAAACTCTGTATAAGGAATAAGCATATTTATTGGGCGCTTATCCAATGCTGCTTTGGCAGCTTGGTCAGCAGCCTCATTTTCAAGGATTCCAATATGACTGGGAATCCAATAAAAACGAATCTCTTTATTTTCCTCAGTACAGAGTTTATGAATCAGAAAAAATTAAAACTTTTACAGAGGTTTGAGGTATGCTTAAATGATATGTCATCACGAAACTGTGATACAAGCATGCTATCTAACTAAAGTCAACCAAAATACACCAGCCATGGTTACTGTGTTTTGCTAAAAGTGCCAGGTACTGCCTGTACTCTTTTGACCACCAGGTGGCCACATCAAGTGACCTCTATCTGGATTGTCAGTGTGTTAGGCCTGTACTATTGGACAAACATTAATGGACAAACAGGTCTCTGTAAGCCAAATCACTCCATTGTCCCAATCTTAAGGTGCCCCACTGTTAGCAAGACTTTACTGAGCAGGTGCACAAGATCACTGATCAGATGAACAAAGTTTGACAAAGTGTCCAAAGGATGATTTGGATTTTAGCAGAAGACTCATCCAATTTCAAATGACACAGAAATTTATATAGGGGAAATATGATGGTAATATGATCGCAAAGTGTGGGGAGTAAACTTTTATATTATGCAAGGAAAAAGTGTTTAAAAACCTCTTTTCATGAATGCTTTAATTCCTATTTGGTGTACGTTTATCAAGAATTGTAATGTGGCTGATTTCTAGTTCATGAGAAATCATAGAACATGTTCCAAATGTGTAATACCACCAGTAATGCTGATAACATGATGGTAAACACAGGTTAGCAAAGATACATTCCAGTGGGTTCAGCGCGAAAAGTCGTACAAAGTGTTGGCCCTGCAGTTTCAGTCAATGTTTTTCTAATTATATGATCAATTTAGGAATGCATCACCATGTATCACCCTTGTCATCAATTACTATGGTCACTTGGTGCATCCCCCAATGTCACCAGATTTCATGTGCAGCAGCTGTAAGATGTGTCACTAATCCTTCACACGTCGAAATGGACTTAAAACCAACTGTTTAAAGAAAATCCATGCAATGTCCATCATATTTAACTTACAACTTGATTCCTGGCAACAGGTTTTAAACAAGCCATGTACTTTTCTTTTCAATATCAAAGGCAAGGCTTGTCTGAAATATATTTTTGTTGTTTCATGATCTCAACATCATTTCCCCATTGTTTACGAGTTTGCGCAATGGGGTGAAATGTGGGTCAATCTTATCATAGGAGGCAGAGCAATGATCTGAAGCTCCACAATGCAGTGGTGCTTCTGATGTAACATGACGTTTCTCCCTTTCTGTAACCATGACGTCATCATTTAGACTTTCTCGATAGCCATCTCAATTCATCAAGCCAAATGTCAGCAGAGAGTGAGTTAATACAACAGTTAACCACCGGGGGTTGAGTCTAATTAGTATAAGGCTGATATGACACACATGGATATGTATACACTGTGAAAAATAGGATTTTGAAGTCCATTTTAATTTTGGATATTGGTCATATGTAATAATATAACTATGTCACCAAAAATGAATGTTTTGATAATCGTATATCAATCTATTTCATTAATGGATAAGCACACCCAGTGACTTTGCCCCACTCATCACCAGATAGTACTGACAGGCAATCACGGTGATTGGTTGTTATCTTATAGATTGTTCTGCATTTGTCACACGATATTGCCCTTTGAGTTCAGTGGTGAAGCCAACCCTTAGATAAATTGCATGTTTGGATTATTCCAAAAGCTAACACTAAGACAGATTGCAAGCATGTTCTGAAAGTGTTAAAATCATCCGAAAGACAGAATCTGGTGAAGCCAGCCCTAAGATAGAACCAGTGGAAGCCGCCTCTAAGACAACCTGTGAAGCTATCCCTAATATACTGATGTAGAACCAGTTGAATCCAACAGAACTGACTGCTATAATTGTCTTCCCATTCAGTGGCGTGAAACCCCCAAATCTGTGATTAAACGGTACTCTGCCATTGTTTCCATATCTCAGTCTTTGAGGGGGGATTCTTTATTCTTTACTTTCCAATTTGATATCAATATTCTGAAGAAAAAGATTATTTGCATTTCTGAAATCATAAGAAAACAAGAAAACAATTATATATGTTTTAAGTAATTTAAAAAAAATGTTTGAAATCGTGAGAACATTGAAATCGTGAGAGCAAGACATTTATATGAATTTTGTAGATTTTACTGTTTTGGCTCCGAAAATGACTGCCGTAATTGCGAACGATATAACAAGATGTCGATTATAGTTAAATATTTCACATTAATATTTCTGCTAATACATTTACAGAAATGATTTAAATATGTCTAAAATGGTGAGACCTTTGAGTATAATGAAGGGAGTTGTGATGCTATGAGATCAAAGGTTCAATGTGCGTTACCGCCAAACCATTGTGTCTTATGATGCCATATGAGCTGAACACTTGAAGAATCTGATGTTATTCAAGTTTTTGACAATTTTGACTCATCATAGACAGTATTTAGACCAAAACATATTGGTTTAAAAAATATTGATAAACAATTATGGCATTTTTTTTATAAACATAGTATTCAAATTGTGAAAATCTCATCCTTCAATATCTATAGATATTTTTTCTATAGGCTTTGTAGTTCTTGAAAAATGTCTATGGACATAAACCTATTCATTATGAAATAATTATTCTTTCTTTCAAATTCAAAAACTCTAAAAATAGCTCAAAAATTGGCGATAACGCACATCACTTCAAAGAGAAACTATCCCATTGTTACAATATCCCATTGTTTGTAACAATGTATCCCATTGTTTGTAAAAATGGGTTGCTATGACGTCATGCACACAAGCTACAACGTCACAACTCCATTCATTATACTCCAAGGTGAGACCAAGAGGAAGACATAGCGATATAACCTGAGAGCAATAATAATTTATATTGCTCTCAGATATAACAAGGTGATTATAGCTTTGAATATTTCACATTATATTTCGGATAATGATACACCTACATAAATAGTTTTAATATGTCTGGAATCGTGAGAACAAAAGGAAGACACGTATTTATGTATTTTGTAGATAGATTCTACTTCGTTTTTGCTGAGCTCTCAGCCCAAAGTCAGGGTATCATTTTAACTTTGCATCATCCCTAAATCAGGATATCAAAACTTAAGTCATTCCTAAATCAGGGTACCAATGGAGATAGAATATTTCCCTAAATCAGGTTCTGGGTTTTTAAATTCCAACCCAGCCTACGCGGTGTAAAATTATGAAATACGGTCAAGGTCATAAACGGTCATAAACTTGAGCAAATTCAACAAACCCTGGTTAGTATTTGAACAAACTGAGGCTGAAAATCTATGCATTTCAATAAAGTACTACAACCACAAACTAAAATGAACAGATTTATGCCTCAGTGACATTTGCACCGGGCGCCGGCCGGGAAGTAAGAATTGGCCGACTTCACAATCTGCCGGGCGCCGGACAACAATCTAAGAGATGCCGTAGCTGTGGTCACACTATTAAAGGGCACCGCACAGCATGTGCAAGATTGAATGGCGCAGACGTCTGTAGGATGTCCAACTCATTAGTAGGAGGGCCCACAGGCTGCTGCCCGCTCGTGAGACACTGACTTCCCAGCTTAAATTTAGTGAAAACTTGGTTGTATGTAATCTCTCACAGGTGATTCAAACTTTGTTCAAATGTTTTCAAATTTGCTCGTATTGATAACAAGACATGTTTTGAGATGTCTGTGAAGAAATTATAATGCTTAATTTTTTTTCTCCAAAGATATGTGGCATTAAAGTTTGACAAATTTGCCCATTTATGCCCCCATCTTGCTGCCCGTGGTACCCAGGCCAGTCTCAACCCTGTTCTCCTCATTTCTTGATCGCCAAAATGCTATTGCTCTGATTGACCTCATTCCAAGTGCAGTGAAAACTAGAGTCTTGTGTCTATACAGGGGTGGGTTGTTGTAAGATTTATTTTAATTATTTTCATTATTAATTTTGCTGTAAATAGTTTGAGCCTGATTCTAACAAGGATTGGAAAGTCATATTTCTTGCAACAACCCACCATTTGAAAGCATTTTTTCTTGTTAATTGCATTAAAATTCGTTTTATGAAAAGAATGCACACCCCTGTTGGCGATTTTGCTTTGAAAACTTCATGCTGCCATCTGTTGCTTGAGGACCATCTCCATATTTGGGTGATGACTCAACACCAGCCCCTTTTCAAAATATGTAGAGGTAAATAGCTGACCTAATTACTGAATGAGGAGAGTCTCAATGGTCCAGACACGGGGAAGCAAAACAACACCACATGTTGAGTCTAGTTATCTGTTTTATGAAGATATTACAATATTTACCCCAATATGAGATAAATATTCATTGCTAAAGTAATTTGAACATGCTAAGCATTGACTGAAGAGGGAAATTATCAGTACAAAGATGAAATGGACGTTCAGAGAGAGGACCAGAGACTGACTGAGTGAGGTAAGTGTAACATTTTAGAATTGTCACAAGTGCCTTCATTGGCTTGTGATGCTATCTCTCACTATTGTGTCTATCTCTCAATTATGCAGCTGTTTCTCACTTGTACAGCTATCTCTCACTGATGTAGCTGTTTCTCTCTTGTACAGCTATTACTCACTGATGCAGCTGTTTCTTTCTCACTGCTATAACTGTCTCTCACTGTTGTAACTATATATCTCACTTTTGCAGCTGCCTCTCCTTTGTACAGCTATTTCTCACTGATGCAGCTGTCTCACATGTGCAGCTATCTGTCTTGTAACTGTCTCACTGTTTTAACTATCTCACTTATGAAGCTCTCTCTCTTGTACAGCTATTTCTCACTTGTACAGCTATTTCTCACTGACACAGCTATCTCTCTTTTAACTGTCTCACTGTTGTAACTATCTCTCACTTATGTAGCTGTCTCCCTTTTGCAGCTATCTTTCACTTATGCAGCTGTCTCTCACTTGTGTAGCTATCACTTTCTGATATATCTCTCATTGTGGTAACCATCTCTTACCTGTCACATATATGCAGCTAATTTACTCACTATTATAACTGTCTCACAGTTGTAGCTATCAGTCAATTATACAACTGTCTCTCACTTGTGCAGCTGTCTCACACCTTTATAACCATTCAGTATGTTCAAAGGAGTGTTTTAGTCCCACAGTTGTGTCGCTGCCTCTTACTTTAAGCTGATTTTGATAAATTAGTATACTGAACATTAGACTTACATAATTTGTATAAATTTTTCAAAGTCATTTATTTTAATTGTATTTGATTTTTATTTTTTATTTTTATTTTGCAGATGCCAACAGTTCAATGACAGGTTAACAGTTCAGTAACAGGTACTCAACGAGGCTGTGTGGGATACTGACAGTACAGTATTACATGTTTGAACCACCGAAAATTTGGCAGTCTGATTTAACAAGCTTTAACATCCATTTGTTGGCAAATAATGTGACAGTTTAAATTTCAGTCATGAAATTCTCCAGTCATGTGCTTTCAGTTTAGGATTGCGAATGATATTATAAAAATATTTATTATATTTTTTAAAAGTAATGTGTTATTGTGTAATGCCAAAGCTAACTCACATAGAAACTACTAAGAGTAACGTTTTAGTATGTCTATAAATTTTGTCCACTGTGTCAAAAAGCACAGTATGTTGTAAATTTGTAAATATTTCTCTTATGTAGTCATCTATAACTAGCTGTAACTTGTAAGCTAATGTTTCTTGTTCAAATAATAAATAGAAAATAAAATTAGTATAAGAATAGTATGCGACAAGCCATATATGAAATCAGAAATGTAAAATTCATTTGTGTCAAAGTTTTGAACTTTGATAAATATTTTCTGTTTTGTAATGGGTTAAACCCAAATGAATTTACAAAGATGCTTTTGTTGTCCTTTAATCACAATAAAAACATTTAAACTTGTAGATGAAGAAAGATCTTTTAATTGTGAAAATCAAAACATGTTATATCAAATGGAGGTAGAATTTTAATATTTTTTTCCAAGAATGTATTAATTATATGGATTGAGAAATGATCATGCATATTGATCTGTGACTTGAAATAGCTAATTTATGATCTGCCTATAAATGATTATATGAGAAAATTGATTACATTTAAAATAAGACATAAGATTAAGGCAATATAACTTTGAATACAATTATTTGACATATAGTCAATTTTTTTGCGGGAAAAAATGTGATTTGTTGAAAAGTTTGTAGATTTTTACCAGACTCTTGATTTAAAATTTACTATATCACAAATTATTCAAATAGTAAAGCTCTTCTATTCTTTCATATCTATGTGGGCCTTTGTAATGTGATTCTTATAAAAAAAAGTTTATGTAATTATCATTATTAGGTATAAAGTTATGTCACTCTTTGTTAAATATAAGGCTATTTTTTCGGTTTTCTGGTACCGTTTTGTAAAAAAACTAAGTCCAAACACTTTTTTTCTGAAGTTTGAGGTTCAATTTTAACTGGAAATTGATTCAGGACTCTACTAATTTTAATGAAATGTCTTTATCTAGACCAGAAGCTTTAAATAAATGAAATAGAAGCCTTTTAACATAAGAATTCTGAATATTACACCCCTGAAAACTTGGCTATTTTGTTGATTTTCCCCCCTGTATAAGCCGTCGTCCCAAAAAAAGCCCCTTTTTAGGGGTGAAAAATGGTCATAACTTGACAACCGTTACTCCAATTTTGGTAAATGAGACCTTGTTTCAATCGTCTTGTTAAGCTGCATAACATAGGCTATTAAAATCAATATTTCAGTGACTTTGAAAAAATCATGACTTCCCCTATCATTAGTATTTATTTTCTTGGCTATTTCCTATTAACCGCAGAGCAATAAAAGGTATATTTATATTTCAACTATTTTAATAAGTGCAGTTCATAGAGAAGAATTTATTTTTTATTATGAATTTTTTGTTTGGTTCCTATTGCACTATTTACATTTTTGTTGGAAGTATTCAAGGAAATGTGAACAGCTTCTTGATTTAGTTTTCTGAACCCCCATCAGCACCTTCAGTAACTTGATCACATGACACAAGATGGTAGCCACATCAACAAACTTTGTCTTCTGCTTTGAAACCTGTGTCATTATAATTATGAGCTGGTATCAAGCTCCCATAATCTTATAAAAAGTTACAAACACACCAGGTGATGAAGTACCAGAAAGTCAACCTTTTATTTGTCAAGCCATATTTGTTACAAGAATGTCATACTGACTTAGATGCGTGGTTTGGAATCTCTTCATGGTGAATGGAATTAGTTGTGGAACCCCGACTTGCGCGAGCAGAGCTCTGGAGGCTACGTCGGGTTATGAGGTGTGTCCTATCCCTCGTGAAGAGACAGGTCGCGACTAGTTTAAGAGAAACGGCATTTGGTCCTCCTTGTTTTCTTCTGGCTAGGCTGGTCGGAGCAATATGACCGTTTCAGTGTCACCCCATTCACCTGTGAAGAGATTCCAAACCACACACCTAGTGTGACAGATATGAGGTGACAAATGAAAAAGTTGATTTTATGGTACTTAAAACTCATCACCTGGTGTATTTGTATCTTTGTTTAAGATACAAATATTGCTCCAACCAGCCCAGCCAAAAGACAATAAGGAGGACCAAATGTTATCTCTCCAAAACTAATACAAGCCAACCCTGCTGTCATACTTAAAATACTTAAAATACATTGGGTCTTTGATTTAGGAAATAGATATTCACTCACCATGTTTTGACAGCTGCTATTAAAAAATAGTCTCCAGAGGAGCCTCTTTGATGAACTATATTTATCCCAAGAAAGTAGTCCCGACATTCAATATATATTTCTGTGAAATGTGCTTCTCACATTCTAATGTTGTTTATCTTAAATGATTAATTATGATATTTTAATCATCTGTAGAGTATTTATAACAAATGTTATAATATCAAATTTAGCTTTTCAGTTAAAACAAGTGTTGATATTAAAAAATCAAGCGCGCTTAAGTTTGCAAAATCCCAATGCAAAATCCAAAATCCTTGATAAAATCTGAGAAAATCTTCTTACTCTACTATCTTCTTACTCTACTATCTGACAGTGAAAGTAGAATAAATGTGCCAAAACATGGCCGCCATGGACCGATAATCGGGGTATGCTCCATAGACTTCCAGCTTATCATGTCAAAATCTCGAACATTCGGACGTAACGTCAAAACAAAAGGGAGCGAAAAGATCCATAGATTAATACGCCAATGTGATGTGGCCATTTCACTCAGTTTCCCAATGGTGGACTTGTAAACATCATAGTGGCCACTGATCAGTGTGTGTCAGGAGCTATCATTTAGATGTTTCGATCATGAATTAGTTAATGTGAGTTAATGTTCACATGGAGCTTCAAGTTGACATGTTGAGATGAAATGTGATTACCATGTTATCCTTAATAGCCGCCCACTACCTAATTACTGCCCACCCCCCACACAAACCAGGCCTTGGTGGCTGGGGTAGTGGAGCTGCAGGCTTACAATCCACAGGGGTTTGCTATCGCAGTAATTATGTAAACAGTACCCACAGCTTCACTTGCAATACTCCTGCAAACATATCAAGAAAACACACCCCTTGTACTGTTTTCCACAAACACCTGTTTAATATTTCTCAATTTCAAATGATATTACACTGTAATTAACTCCCCATGTTGCATCAATGTGTAAGATCTGACACCTGAATGCTGAGTGAGGGTCAGATGTGGGTCACAGTGTGGTGCCCAGTAGCACACCCCGGACTTAATTGGCTAATTACCCTACAGGCATGTGGTCAAGTTGGGGAACTACAGGGCTCAACACTGATGATAAAAGATTATCATTTTCAATACTAAACATGCTTAGTTGTTTTGCGTCTGGACTGAAATATTCATTTTTATTAGTTCATCTAAAATATATTGAATAATACTGTACTGTACAATTATTATTGCCATCAAACTTTTGTTCAAGTGCAATGAGATGTGGCCATTTAACTACTAAACATCTATTGTGAATCTGAAAAACAGTCAATTTTGAACCCTGGTCTTGGCATGTCTGCCAGTCACATATTAGTGGCCCAGAGGCAATGCTTCTGCCCCCGGGCGGTAATTAGGGATAAAACGGTATATAGGCTGGTAAAATGCTCATTAGAGACATAGTATGGCACAGATTTGGATCATGTAAGATCTTGACACACAAAATGGCTCACTTTATAATCCGACACATATTACATGAAGTAATTTTCTATGGTATTGATGTACTTGTTGTTGGCAGTGAGAGACTCAAATATCCAAAGGAGTCATTTGAGTCATGAATTTACAGGCCAATTGAGACCCAAAATAAAAAGTTTTCCCTCTATTGAAACTAAAGATTTCATGATGATCAGATAAAACATATCCTTCTCTATTATTTCTCGCTCTCTACTATATAATATAACCACAGCATTTTATTTTGCAAAGATATTCACTCAATTCTTAAGCCTTGTCAGTCTACCAAAACACAATTCTGTTGCTTCAAGCTGAAAGGCAGGTCTAGTCACATGACCTGTCAATCAGCTGGATGACCAAAGAAAATTAAAAGAACACCGCCATGGAACATTAACTTGTGTAATTTGGTATATTTTTCTCATTCTAATAAGTGATATAAGAGCACAATGTAGAACATTTTGGAAACAGAAAGCTTGTTTGATATAAGGATTATATAGATAATTGGTGAACATTTACCAGCCGTTAACATCAATGTACACTCAACTGTACTAATTCCTATAAATATATACAGCATAAGAAACAGTGAAAAATAATTGAATTGAGAGCTTCATGGTTACTCTGCTAAACAGAAGACGTCGATCCTCTACCTTCCGCTGCCTCCAAAGCCCTGCTATTGTTTTCACAAGGAATAGTTAATAACTATGCAGATAAGCCTCTCCCTCAATGCACATCATCAAACAAACAGGTAGTATTTTGTGCATAATAATTATGTAGTTTACTTACATCATGACACTTGTGGGACAAGACAAAACTATTTAGAAAAGTGAGAAAACATTCCTCTTCAGTGTTGATATTGCAAGCAGTTCATTCTGGCCTGGTCAAAGGCAAAAACAAGTACAATTTGTGGGCACCGTTTAGTTGGTGGGTCTGATGGTTCACCTCTGAAAAAAACATTTTCATGATACGAATATTAATGATCTACGGCCAGTGGTGGCCGGGAATATGGGATCTGGAGGTAGAGGTAGGTTAATTGAGGATCGACTATCTCTGTTTAGCAGAGGACTTCATGGTGGATTTTGCTTTTAAATTTCAATTTTATTTCAACTCATGACATAAATTAATTATATGTAATGATCTTATCACAGAATAATAATGTACTATTCTTGTTATGTTTTAATAAATATCAAAGGAAGTGGCTCCCTCTGTGTCAGCACACCTTTTTGTTACTCACCAAAGTAAATCTATTCAGAGGACAAATGAACAGTTAGCTTTGGGATGTAACCCATGTCTTTGTAGTAATATTTCAGACCATTTCGGAACAAATGAAGAGTATAAACATATTCAATATTATTAAGTGATGGGAAATCAGTATATTGCATTATTAATCCATACACAGAGCAAATATAATAGTTGTCATGGTAAAAGGGACCTTCAAAAGATTGGCCTTCATGTCAATTAATAAAATAATGTGCTGAAATCACTCATTGTGGTTATGAATTATGATATCCCATTTTATAACTGTAAAGGTCCAAATACAGTTGTCAAAAATGTTCATCTGAGCCACTACATTCAAGACACCTAGTGGGTGATCTTAAAACTCAAGCAGTAAGAATACAAGAAAGAATACAAAGTCTAAACTAATATTATATAGCAATGGGAATAAAAATATAAGTTATAAAGTTTGAGAAAGTTATTCTTTGATGAGACCAACTTTGAGCGTGAAAAACAAATCAGGTTATCAATGTGATAAGGACTTCATTCAGGCCTTCTAACCCAATTAGCAGGGTTAATTATATCAGAGTTTCTCTTGAGGCCTGGTTGATGAGTTATAACATAGAGATGTTATAACTCATCAGAGAGATCACATTGTGTCTTTTACGTTCTAAATCATATTGTCCTCATTTTCATGTTAATTAGAATACATGAATAAACTGAATATTGATGTGCTTATTCCTGTTCTGTATGTTATCATTTGAAAGTTTTTTGACATTATGCTGTTTAACCCTTAACGGACGGGAAGGACAGCAATGTCCATCACCGGTAACAGAAGGGAGGGCGTCCCCATTGTTCTGGCTTGATGACATAATTTTTTTAGCATTCTGAAGGACTGCAACTTGTTACAATGTAATCATAACGATGCCATCAGATAGCTTGGATCATGAAATTTTGACCCCAGTACTTTATAGAACATAAACATGGTTATTAATTTTATTAATTTAGGATGCAGATATACTGGTCCGAAAAGAATTGTTAACTCCAGCCAATCAACAAAACAAGGGCAGAATTTATCAATATTGGTCAAAGTATCTATATATATATATTGATATGTTGATCTTGTATTTGTATCAAATATAACAAGAAGAATGATGAGAATGAATGCCATTAGAACTGAAATGGTAAAACAATAACAGGTACACAGTAATTTAATATCCCATTTTCCATCATTTTTTATATAAAGGCACTAGTGTAGTTCTAATTTTAGCTTTACATATTTCCAGCTGAACAAGTCCATTAAGATTGGGGAAAAAGGCTTAAATTCAGAGATGCATGATTTCAATGACAGAGCACCAGATGGAGGCTGGGGTTGGATGGTGGTGGTGGGAGCAGGACTTGGAAATTTCTTCGCTTCTGGAATACAACGCAGTTTTACAGTGCTATATGAGCTTATGCTGGAGACGTTTGGTGGATCAGCAACTGCTACAGCCTGGGTGGTGTCCCTGCACTGTTCTGTTAAAATGTTTGCTAGTATGTTTTATATACATTTCTAAGAATATTTTAATAATAATAGTCACTGCCCGAAAAATAAGATTTACAAAAATAAACATGTATTGTTTTTCCATTGTAAAGACCAATGAAGATCTTTCAGCTAATAAACAATTTTGTAAATACCATTTACTTATTTACAATGCTTAGATATGTTGTATTATAACAAATATATCAAATTGCACATTTCAGTTCATAAACAATGTTGTACAGATTGTTGAATGTCTTTACAATATTGTATTTATGTTGTTAATATCAGTATACATTCATATCACCTTTAATCAATATTATGGTTAATTGTATTTTTCAACTTGGACATTTTGATCATATATTTGTATAATTATGTAAATGAGAATAGGGATTCTTTATACATGTTACATAAAGAACTTCACATGAAAGGACAAACAAATATGTAAAATTACTTCTATGTTTAGCAGCTCTTGGAATTGCATATATGCACATATGCATACAGCATTGGAGAATGTGCATTTGAGGACTTTATTTGAGGACTTAAAATTGATAAATTACTACATCAGGATATTATAAATTGCATTGTAAGGTACAAGATATCTCTATTTTCATGTTCCTCAGGTTGTTTAGATACTGTTAGGACTTTTCAGAGTGAAAATATGTTGACTACAAGCCAAGATATTAGCAAATATTGGATTGGAAGTGACAAGAAAGGTATAAAACATTAAAATCGTGCCTGCCGTTTTTTTTACACCTTTATGGTACTATTTAACATTCATATCTCTTAGATGTCTCTATTTCCATGATCCTGAGGTTGTTTAGATACTGTTTGGACTTTTAAGAGTGAAAATATGTTCACTACAAGCCAAGATATTAGCAAATCTTGTTATTATCTAACATTCAGATCGCTTAGATATCTCAATTTCCATGATCCTGAGGTTGTTTAGATACTGCTGAGACTTTTCAGAGTGAAAATATGTTCACTTAAAGCCAAGATATTAGCAAATCTTGGATTGGAAGTGACAAGAAATGTATAAAACATTAAAATCGCGCCTGCCGTTTTTTACACCTTTATGATACTATTCAACTTTCAGATCACTCAGATATCTCTATATCCATGATCCTCAGGTTGTTTAGATACTGTTAGGACTTGTCAGAGTGAAAATATGTTCACTGCAAGCTAATATATAAGCAAATCTTGGATTGTAAGTGACAAGAGAGGGTATCAAATGTCAAGGATTGTGTAAATTGTGCCTGCCGTTTTTTACACCTTAATGGTACTATTCAACATTCAGATCCCTTAGATATCTATATTTCCATGGTCCTTAGGTTGTTTAGATACTGATAGGGCTTTTCAAAGTGAAAATATGTTGACTACAAGCCAAGATATTAGCAAATCTTGGATTGGAAGAGACATGAAAGATATAAAACATTAAAATCGCGCCTGCCATTTTTTACACCTTTATGATACTATTCAATATTCAGATCTCTTAGATATCTCACTCTCTGTGATTCTGAGGTTGTTTAGATACTGCTTGGTCTTTTAAGAGTGAAAATAAAATATGTTCACTACAAGCCAAGATATTAGCAAATCTTGGATGGGAAGCGACAAGAAAGGTATAAAACATTAAAATCGCGCCTGTCGTTTTTTACACCTTTATAGTACTATTTACCATACAGATCTCTTTGATATCTCTATATCCATGTTTCTGAGGTTGTTTAGATACTGTTAGTACTTTTCAGAGTGAAAATATGTTCAAGCCAAGATATCAGCCAATGTTGGTTTGTAAGTTACATTGGGGAAGAGATCCATTTCTTGACAATTCTTGACAAATTCTGGTTGACATTTTAATTTGTTGAGGTATGAATTAGATACTGATTGGAATTCAGTTGGTGTTTGGTTTTACACTGCAGACAGCATGTGAGACATGTACACATTATCCTTGTCAATAGTTTTCCCTTTTTATCCCACTCTTGCAAATGTCCAGATGTTTTGGGGTCAATCAGTCTGGGTCATCCGGTCATATAATTTATCTTCTTTCATCTGGGACAAGGGGCATTCATTCACCCCCTCATTACATCAATGGTGACCTATAAATCTTGTTTAACTTCCTGGAAAGTTACCATTTGGCAGAAAACACTCACACAGCAGATGAGCGGGCAGGGAAAGGATACTTGTGTGCCTTACTAAACATTATTCTAACACACTTGTAACACATTGAATGTCCATTTCCATACAGGAGCAGTGACAGGCTGAAACCTCCACATGCCATTTACATATCATACTTCAGTTAACAGTATGAATTTAGGCGGTAGAAAAAAGAAATATTGTTTTGCAGGGCATTTCCCTCCAGGAAACACCACCTCCAAGGATATACTTTTTACTGTAACAATATAATTTGATTTTACTCTGTTTCAGGGCTGCATATCTCCATGCAAGGTCAATGAGCTGTTACGAGTTTATGTGCTGTTTGGACAAAGGAGCTGATTGAAAAGATCAAACCATCAAGGTCAAATATAATATATAACATACATTGTCTTTTGTTTTGTTTCAGAGGTGCTAGCTTTCAGACAGGGTCAATGACAAGTCTACATACTGTTCTCACAAGGGCCTTGATTTGAATGGTTACATATTATTCAATGACAACCATACAGTACACAATTTTTTTACAAGGACTCAGATTAAAAGGTTCATATATATCAAGGATTGATATACATTGCATTTTGTCTTCTTCCAGGACTGCTTGTTTTGTTGCAATTTTGTTTCACCTTTTTATTTTATTTTTTTTTACATGAAAGGTCAATGACCTATCACTATTCTTTGCACTAACAAAGACCTTGATTGACAAGGTCTTATAAAATTCAATGATACCAACTACTGAAAAAGGTCCTTGATTGAAAAGATTACACACAATTCAATAATATGATGTGCCTTGTCCTGTTTCACTATTGATTGTTCCCATTTTAGGGCATTGACCTTTTTTATGTAAATGACCTTTTGCTGTTTGTGCATTATTATAATAAGGGCCCTGGTTGAAAAGGTCACAACCTATCCAAGGATAAATATCTTGATTTTAATTATGTTTCAGGGCAGCTTATTTTCAGGCAAGGTCATTGACCTTTTACAAGTATGGATACAGCTCTGACAAGGGACTTGATTGAAAAGGTCACATATAGTTTCAGGATATTTATGTTTTGTTGCAAGGCTCCTTGTTTCCTTTGAAGGACAATGAACCTGTATTTTAGAAAACTTTTGTGCAGAAACGGTCAATGACCTTTGGCCATTTTTGGAAATGTCTTTCAAATATGTATGTTTTTCTTATTTCTATAAATTATTTTCATTTCAGACAGATTGTTTCAGCAATCTTCTTTCAATGACCTTTTTAATTGTTATTTTCCTAACAATAGCCATCAGTGCAAAAATCCAAATGCCCTTTATTATCAATTATCCAAATGCCATGAGGTATAACCTTCAAATAAAGATATAGCCTTTTCTCTCTTGTAAATATGCTGTATTTATATATAAGCATCTTAGCTAGATATTGTAAATGTCAAAATAATACATTTAAGCATATTTTGTGTCCAAGTAAAGATCATATTTGACAAGCTTTTCACATGCATCTTGTTCATCTTTACATGCATTTAGTATCTTGTATTTGTCTTGTTTATTTGAAATTTAACATCTTTTCTGATTTTGTAAAGGCTTGCAAATTCCGGTCTTTACTGTCTTTGATGCATACATTTACAGTTTGTAAATCTGTCTAAAAGGTCATGTTAATTTCAAATTTACTTCAACAATACATACATATTGGCCTCTTGTAAATCTAATTTTTCACGCAGTGAGTATTAATGAAATTTATATAGTGCTGATACCAGACAGTGTCTGTTTATAACACTTTTCAAAGTAGTGTCTCCAGAGCTGGTGTGTCTTAAGACATTTTTTTTTCAAAGACATCAACAAAGACACTTGCTTTAATCTCATTAGAGAGATCACTCAAAAGTTTACGGTTTATGACTTAAAATGTCCTATTCTCTTTTGTTTCCATTTGAGTATGAGGAACCACAAGGTCATACAACAAATATCTACTATTGAGTTTGATGGCAAGTAGATCATGCAGGTAAGGTGGCACCTAGCAATATAGTGCCTTCCAGAAGATATTTTTTTTTTCAAACCTTCCTTACTGCATGTGTTGCAGAGTTCTGCAGATAATATAGTTTTTCACTCTGCCGACTTCTTTACGAGAGGGGAATATGTGTGTCTGTCCATCTGTCAACATTTCTTTAAAAATCTTCTTCAAAACTACTAGGAATATATGTTACATATTTTATAAATAGGTAGTTATAGAGGTGCAGATTCAGATTCCTTCAAATCCTAGTGATGTCACAATTGACCTTAGTGCAGTAACCCCGAGGTTACACATTTAGTACAGAGCATTTCTCATTCACCACTTATAAGATGAAATTGAAATTTGGTATACAGAAATAACTTTGGTCATAGCTGTGCCTCATCATACTTTTGTAGCCATGTTACCTTTAACCTTGACACAGTGAACTTGAATTCAAAATTTGTGTACATGCAACATCTCAACCATTATAAGTGAATAAAAGTAGTTCATATCTGTTATGTATCAACACCATATCAAGCAATATGTACATTATTTACCGATTTAAGTTTTCACCTTGATGTTGTGACCTTGACCTTTGAACTGTTGTGCAGGCCATATCTTGTTAATGATGAACTGGAGATACTAAATATTGTCATGGTAACCACCGTGTTGTCAGTTTTCGCCAACAGATTTTGACCCACATTTTGACCCACATCAGACATACCTCGTTTTCACACTGTCTTTCCATTCCTAAGGTTCATGTTTTTAATGATCACAAAGGTTCTAACTTTGTTCATTACATTTTCAAGCTCAAGTCAAGATATGACTACCTCTTGTCTACTCCTCTAATCCATATCAATGAAAATCTGAATGTCGCCTGCATAGACGAGGAAGCTTGCAGGACACTATATTTGATGCATTTCAGACTGAATCTGTGTGCAACCACTTCAACAGACTGTGTCATGTCTATCAGATATGACTTAATAATCCAGTTGATGGATTGACCAGTTATATTGCATTTAGTCTCCAGTCAGATCAAGTAGCTTTATTACATTATATTTTCTAGGCCATGTAGTATATCACTTTGTACCTTGAGCAGTTCTGTCTTTGTACCATGATATCATTGGGACTTGTCAGTAAGTCCTCATTATTCCATGACCATTTGGCCATACGTCACAGGTATATTTATGTTGTCCTAAACCATATATGCATTATGCTTTTGTAAAAAGCACTGAGTATACCAAGATGTTATATTTTGTTCATCTAAGGTCCCTTGGTGAGTATGATGTGTGGAAGGGTTGGGCTTCGCACAGTTGTCATGACTTCAGGCATCGTGACTTGTGTTGGATTTATTACTTCAGGTTTCGCGACCACATTACAACTTCTCTACCTCACAATATCCATTGAAGGTATGCACCAAATTACATAATAATTCTTAATTATAAAGAATTCTAATGTAATTTTCCTAAATAAATAGATACATTCAAAATATGAAAGGATTCTAGAAATACTAGTGAAAATATATGTCTAAATTACTGCAGAGGAATAAATCTCTCGAATGCCTGTCTCCATTGATAACAATTTTAAATGTTTAAATGTTCACTTGATATTTGACGTTTTTCTTCAAAATATGCTTCCAAGAATATCCCTACACACTTAAAGGATATGGATCAAACAAGGATATAAAAGGATATATGCCCTGTCAAAAGTGGATATATCCATTTTACCATAATAAATCCATATTTTGTGCATTTCAAACATTCAAATGTTTTTGTAACACGGATAGCCCTTTTTTGATATCCACTGGCAACAGGCAGTGAATATCAAAAAGGGACTATCTGTGTTATTCTGTGATCGGTACAATCATGGGAAATGTGTAGTCATATCCTCTGGGTTGTAATTCAATTTTTTCTGTGGCCATTATTGTTCAAGCAACTTACACCACTGTGGAGTGTTCGTTGTGTGCAAGAAATAGATTCCAATTTGCACATGCGTCCCGGTGTATGAATATGTATATAAAAGAAGTGAACAAAAGAAAAAAAGTGTGTCAACAAAGTAGAACATAGCGCCTGAGTAATAATAGTGCAACTTAATAATCGAGCCTGAAAAGGCACATCTTTGCATACACTTGTGCTTAAATAATCATTCATATACCGAATTAAATGCTTTTAAAAGATGTATAAAAGTAATTTCAACTACCCCATCAGTTTGCAATGATTGTTTGTGTTTAAATGTATTTTGTTGTTGTTTGTTGTAATTTTTGTTTTGTTTGTTGTAATTTTTGTTTTGTCTATTGTAATTTTTCTTTTGTTTTGTCCGTGTGACATGTGGAGCACCACTTTTTCTTGTTTAAATGATCTAGAGGAAATTTGATTAATTAATGGGTGTTCAGACACATTGTACTTTCATAGCTCATATCAGTCACTATATCGAATATATTCACTTCATTGGAGGAAAAGATTTATTCTCGCATATTTAGGAGTCTAGACTTAATCTAGACATGTATACCAAGTATGTCTATGGCCCCATTTGTTAATCAAACTCCTTTTTGTACTCTCACAGCCATATCAATGAAGAGCATATTGAATATTTTGACTTTATCTGATAAAGGGATGTTCCATTGGACTCAGATTTATGCTCACATATTTAAGGGTCTCAACATAATTTAGACATGTCTACTACAGGTGTCTGAACACCCATTAGTCAATCAAAATTCCTCTAGATCATATAAAATGAATGTTATAAATGCACAGAATATGGCCTTCTTTTGGAAAAGGTATATATCCATTTTGACAGGGTATATATCCCTTTTATATTCTGGTTTTGCCGATATCCTAAGTATATATCCCTATAAGCGTATAGGGATATATACTTGGAGGCATATTTTTAAAAAATTTCAAATTACAAATGAACTTCACATTCGTCCATTGATAATATGAAGTGAATCGAATATATTTATTAATGTTCGGTCAATTTCAGCTTTTGGTATGGTTTTGTATTGCCTTCCAGCCTTAACCATAATTGGGCAGTACTTCGACAAGAAAAACGCCAGAGCCAATGCTATTGCTATAAGTTGCAATGCTGTTGGGGGTATGGTCCTTGGGCCTCTCTTTCAGTTTCTGTCCACTGAGTATGGGTACTCTGGAACATTCCTCATTATTGGAGCTTTTGTTCTGAATTTCTGTGTAAGTGGAGCTCTTTTCCGTCCACTAAAACAGGTACAGTCAGGCACAGTACAGCCAAATATTACACCTGCCCTTAAGAAGATTGATAGCATCATGACACCCTCTCAAAACGCTGAAAGTTTACATAAAAATGAAGAATCTTGTGAAGACAATGAAGGAACTGACCCAGCTAAACAAAGCTCAAATTGCACAAAATGCTGTACAGTGGTTAGTGACAAACTAGGAATTTGGCTCTTCAAGGATTCCCATTTTCTTTCATTTTGTTTTTTATTGGGTTGCATGTATTTTACAGTAAACATATGTACAACATTCATGACCATATCAGCCAGGGAGAATGGACTAAAAGACAATGACATCACCATCTTATTGGTTGTCAGTAATGCTATGGACATTCCGTTCTGTCTCCTCTCTGGAGTGATATTTGATATTCCATTAGTACGGAACCACCAGCACTTGGCCTTTGCGACAACATCTGTGTTGACTGGATTTGTGGTCTTAGTTGTACCATTGTTGAAGAACTCTGCTGGTAGTATTAGCATCTGGTGTGTCTTTATGGCACTCAGATCAGTCATTAATTGCCAAAACACTGTGGTTATAGTAAATATTGTAGGAAGGAAACATCTGACTACAGCCCTGGGATTATCTCGCCTCTTTCAGGGAGTTGGCTCATTTGTTGGACCCCTTTGTGGAGGTACTTGAATATACTTATTCCTTAGACATTATCAAACAGACTTAATTCATAACATTTTAAGTGACTTTGTGCTCACACTTATTTTGATAGTTAAAGGTAGTTGTCTGACACATAGACTGACCAATCAGTACAACTGTCATTGCAAAACAAATCTATTTATATTCTCTCGCCAATCAGTCAAATTTTTATAAGTACTGATGATGAATCCTGTGTGCAGCTTTATACCTTTGGAGGCAGGGACTGATATGAGAGAGAAGTCCTGTTATGGAGGATCCTAAACACTAGAATAACAGCCTCTAGATTTTGTCTTCATTTTGTTTCTACCTTTATGAATTTGAAGGGCACTTGAACAACTATCTTATTCTATTTATTCTTATTTATTGTCTTTTCAGGTCTACTGAGGGATGTTACTGGGTCATACTCTGGGGCCTTCTATATGGCTGGCTTTGTATTATCAATAATGTCAATCATTGTTATAATTCATGATTTATTCTGCCCTCAAAATACTAAAAAAGAATCATATATTCAGTTTAGTTAAACTAACCTTTGATAGGCTCTTTGATGTTGTCATTAGATTTAAACTCCCCAGATAATTATAAAATACATATTTGAAAAAAAACAAAATGAACATGAAAGGAAGAATAAATATGGATGAACAAGAGAAATAAATTTTCTAGATGCAAAATATCTGCATGCCAATTGAGGCTAAATTCTCTATTGACTATATATCTAGATAGATCTGCGCATGCACATTGCACATGCCTTCATTGGAAGAAGTTAAACAAAGATATGGCACAGTTGGTTGGAGGGAAAGCATTTGAGAATCAATGAACCAATTAAATGGCAATTCAATGAGGCAGCAATATCTCTGCTACAAGTTGATCTCATAACAATATGACTGAAATAATATTGAAAGTGAAAGTAAAATGTCATCAGCAGACATTCATCATACACTGCAAACAAGGTTGTTTTAATTTATATGTCATGAAAGTGTTTTGTGTAAAAATCAAAATGCCAAGAATTCTCTTCCAAAACAATTAAGTGTAAAATCAGCCTCACTCCAAGTTTTGTTATATATTATCTCATTTGTTGTGGATCTTTTAGGTCATAATATCTTACGATGTAGAGGCAAAGGGCCATGACGCAGTTGGTTAGAGTGCCAGCTTTTTGGCACAAGTTCTGCTGCAGTGATCCAATGGTCATGAGATTTATCATCGGCTGTGGCGAGATTGTCATGTCATGAAGTCTGCAATAAAATCATATCTGAACCACTTCAAAATATAGATTATTAATATACATCTTGGAAATCATGTCTAACCCATGTCATAAACTGGACCACCAATATATGTCTTGAAAATGCTTCATAGATATGTGATTACCCACAGGTAAATACCATGTAGACATCTGATTACTCACAGGTGTCTGAGATTTCAATCAAAATTCCATGTGGTTTTCACATGGCGTATCTGCTGAGTAGTCTGGACTCCTTTAATGGCCCAAACTATCTTTATTATATTATTCTAATCCTTTGATATATATTTCTCTCATATCATGATCAATGGACACTAGGCATTATACAGCCTTATGTACAGCCTTATGTACATCCCATTATCCTTAGAAACTTAGAAACTAGCTACCATTTTTCACGCTCTGGTGGCCCAACTGGGCAACCAACATTTTTCTTTTTATGTCATTGCCTGCATTACTAAAATGTTTTAAACTCATATAAGGGTTGGGATTTAAATTGGAAAGTTATATCTGATTTCTTTTTCTTAACAGCTAACAAGAAGTTCAAGGTATACATGTAATCGAAATATTTGATTATGAGTTTTTTTTTGTTTTTTTATGAATGTACATATCTTCATAAACAATACTGCCCCATTTTTTAAAGAACATTTGCACACATACTTTGTTTTTCTAGATCGAAATGAAATTTAAATGTTTGTAAGAATCCATTAAAAAAATCTATTCTGTGATCCACATACATTTGACATTGGATATACCACTTAGCTAACAATATGATATAGTTAATAGAACTGTAAAATTCATTGTCATAATATAGACCAAATATAATGTGTTTTTCACTTATACTAACTTTATAATCACCCGTTCTATTCCACCACTTTTCTAGTATTTTCCAAATGTAGTTTACTTGCTTGCATTTGACAAAATGATGTATAATATCATCTGGTATGTCACATAAAATTGCTATTTCATAAATGTATGAAGGTGTTTACCGGGTTTATGATGCCGTGTTAATCATGTAATAAGTATTTTGATACAATTTATGTTGTAATAATTATTTCTATGTATAAAATATTATTGACTAAATATGTTGTACAGACAGTAATAACATGGTCTATATATTATGAACAGACAGTACTCTAAGAATTATATCAAAATCGATACACCCAATCAAAATATGTTTAATAGTCAAAGCCCTTTGACGACCAATACATTCAGGTTGATCTTCACCTTTAAGCAGATAACAGTGCGTCAAATGACTATGTCCTATTCTTATAGGGGTTAAAACAGACTCTTCTCTACAGTTAATTCTAATAGCACCTTTAGTTTTGCCTAGAACGGGCTTAATTTCATATAATTTATTAAAAATAGCTTCGTTCCAGCGCAATTGCCATTTAAAACGTAAAAAAACAGTAATATATTTCTTAAACTCTGTATATGGAATAAGTAAATCTATTGGGCGTTTGTCCAATGCTGCTTTGGCAGCTTGGTCAGCAGCCTCATTTCCATGTATTCCAATGTGACTGGGGATCCAATAAAAATGAATTTCTTTATTTTCATCTGTACAGAGTCTATGATACCGTTCGAGAATTTTGTAAATAAAGGGATTTTTCCAATCCTTTGCTTTCAATGCTTGTAAAGAAGATAAAGAATCAGAAAAAAATTAAAATGTTTGATGTAGAGAAGTCTCCACATGATCCAGAACAAGGTACAAAGCATGTAGTTCTGCAATAAAAATTGACGATTTATTTGGCAGACATTCTGAATATATATGATTGCCCTGAACAGCAGCTGCAGCAGCCTTGTCATCATCAAATGATCCATCAGTGTAAATACACTGATATCCAGTGAAAACAGATTTTATTTCTTTGTATCTATTTATATAAAGGGATGGATCGGTTGAGTATTTCTTTAATTCTGACATGGCTACATTAATATTTAAAGTTTCATAGGTCCATGGAGGTGTTTCTGGATATTGAAATTTAGCTATTTGATTTGGATTTATATTTAAAGATTGTAAAGATTCTTTGATGCGAATGCCAAAAGTTGGTATTGCATTTGGTTTATTTTCAAAACAGTTGGGAGTGTGTAGGATCTGTGCCTTTGTTGGTGATAAGTGGAGGACGGGAGGTGGTGGGTTCGACTCCCACTGCCGGCAGTGTTACTTTCACACTGGTTAAAAGGCTCGAAAGTCGACCTGATATGGCCATAGTTGCTGAAAGGGTCGTAAAAACACCATTTCACTTTTTTTTTCACTTTGGTTTATTTTCAAAAAGATCAACATAATTTGGATTGAATATAATATCATGTGCAGGATTGTCTGGACAAGCTGCAATTTTTGCAGCATACTGAAGGGCAAGCTTTTCTCTTCTTAAATCAAGAGGCAGTTCATCTGCCTCAACTGCCAAGCTATCTGCAGGTGATGTACGAAATGCACCAAGGCATAATCTTCGACCTTGATTTTGTCAAGGATCAAGCATTTTTAATATAAGATGGACATGCTGATCCATATACCATACACCCATTATCAAACTTATAACGTACCAATGCTCTGTACAATTGCAATAAAATATTACGGTCCCCTCCCCAATCGGTATGGGCAAGAACACGTAATAAATCTAATGCCTTCTGGCATTTCTTCTTAACGTATTTATTGTGGGGAATAAAAGATAATTTTCTGTCAAAGATAAGTCCAAGAAACTTTGACAACAGGTATCCGAGTTTGGGCTAAATAAAGATCAGGATCTGGGTGAACCTTCCATTTTTTACAAAAGTGCATACACATAATTTTCTTCAAAGAAAATTTAAATCTGTTATGATCAGCCCATTCTTGTATTCTATTAAGATGTTGTTGGAGCTGTCTTTCTATAGTATACATGCTTGTGGACCTGTAACATAAATTAAAATCATCAACAAATAATGAACAATCTGTTCCAGGTCTTACACAATTTTCTATGCTGTTGATTTTTATAATAAATAGGGTACAGATAATATACTACCCTGTGGAACACCCATTTCCTGATCAAATGCATCAGAAAGTGATGAACCAACTCGGACCTTGAATTGTCTATTTGACAAGAAATTTTGAATAAAAAGGGGTAGATGACCCCTTAATCCCATATCATATAAATCGCTCATTATTCCAAATTTCCATGTAGTATCGTACGCTTTCTCTAAATCAAAGAAAATGCTAACCACATGCTCACCTTTTAAATAACCCTCTCTTATAAATGTCTCTAAACGTACCAGGTGGTCAATGGTACTTTTTCTAAAGCCACTCTGTGCAACAGAAATATAAGCCGCAGTTTCTAAAACCCAAACTAAACGCTCGTTAATCATTCGTTCCATTGTCTTTCAAATACAACTTGTCAAAGCAATGGGACGATAATTATTAGAATCTGATGAGTCTTTGCCAGGTTTGGGAATGGGAATGATAGTGGCTTCACTCCATGAAGGAGGAAAATCACCACTTTCCCAAATGTTATTAAAAATATCCAAAAGATGCCCAAGTGATTGGTCAGGGAGGTGTTTAAGGATTTGGTTGTGAATTTGATCAGCTCCAGGAGCAGTATCATGAGATTTATCCAAAGCAAGTTTCAAATCTTCTATTGTAAATGATTTCTTATATTCTCCCAAGTTATGGGATATAAAATTTAGTTGGTTTCTTTCTTTTCTATTTTTTATTTGTTGAAATTTGGCAGGATAATTATTGGATGAGGAATTCTTTGAAATTGTTTGACCTATTGTGTTGCCTATTTCAGTGGGATTTGTAATTAATTGGTCATTATCCACCTCCCTTCCCAGTAATTTTATGCACCATTTCCCAGCATTTTTTAATTGGTGAACGTGTATTTAATTTAGAAACATAATCTTTCCAACTTTTTCTTTTGCTTATTTTAATAATATAACGGACTTTAGCTCTTTTTACACGGAATTGGTGCAAATTATATTGAGTTGGCTGTCGGTTTAATTTTTTTAAAGCTTTTTTGCGCTCTCTTGACAGCTTTTTTGCACTCATCATTAAACCAGGGTTTTTCTTTAATTTTAGAATTTAGCTTTGATTTAGGAATACACCCATCAGCAATATCATACAATGTATCTGTAAAAACTTGAAGAGGATCATCTACATTGTTTAAAATTTCTGCTGCCCAATCAGCTTTATGAAATTTCCACTTGGGGATTCGTTCGTCTGGTGGAGGAAAATGGTTATTTAAATAATGGGGTAATGATCACTACCCCATTGATCTTCCTCTACTTCCCATGAATAGTCAAAAAAAAATTTGGAGTGCACATGGAGAGACCTATTGATGTTAAAGAGCCTGTAACAGGATGTAAATATGTCGGTGAATCATCATTCCAAAGGCACAAACTATTATTATTTAAGAAATCTTCTATTATACGTCCTTTGGCATCAGTATTATTTCTACCACCCCAAAGATAGTTGTGAGCATTAAAGTCACCAACTAACATATATGGCTGTGGCAGCTGGGTTATCAAATTATTTAAATCTGTAATATTAACTGGCTCACTAGGTGGCAAATATATTGAACATATAGTTAATGTATTATGCAGGGTAACCTAGACAGCAGAAGCAGCGCAGAGGGTTTGGAATAAAAACATCAACTCAGACGTTTAAATATCCAAAATGTCAGGATGAATGTATTTATTGGAACTTTTGTGCCATCCTTTTTAATATAAATTCTCTTGCAATGGACGACATCCTGATCCTTCAATTCATTCGCTATTTCCTCTTCTGAAACTCCCGCTAAGTCGGGGCATCTGATAACACCTTTCTTGTTATTAAGGGTTTTTTGGGCATTTATTGAAACTGGGACTGGCCAACATTAATCTCAGGAGATTGTCTGCATGGCTTTTTCTTTCCACCTCGATCAACAAACAACTTCCCATTTTTTTCACTGATTTAGGGACCACGGCAATGCCTTGTATCCCCTTTGCAATTGCAAAGGGGGACATATTTGCCAGGGTATGTTCACTATCTAAACTTTCCGCCCTCAAAAATCTGGGCCATTTTTCTTTGATTGAATCATCATCGCTGTCAGTTTCATTCCTTGGTCTTTTTTGTTTTTGTGCCATATGTGTTTTGTTATTTTTCATCAGCTAGGTCCCCTACCCACCATGGAGCCCAACAAGGGGACGCCTTTCTGGGCCGGTAACTCCAAGCCCTGACACCTTGAGGATACCAAACATAACATACTCTTAGAATAAAAACTCCATCCTTTCGAATCTTATTTTTATTCCTCGATTGACCCAATCAGCAGTAATCTCCTTTCAGCAAATATTTATCAAAATTTTTTAATTATTCCTAAATTTCAAACATTGAATTTGTCATTAATATAAATCAAATAGCCAAAATATAATAAAGGAAATATGCCACAAGCCGGTTAAATCAGTTCCAGGCCTAATCTGATCTGCCCGTCTGGTGAACATTTGGGTCCAAGACAGGCGTGTTGCAACTGGACCGGTATTACTGCCAAACCAGCCCAGTGCTCAGCCCGTCAGGATTCCATATCCTCTCCGACACAGGTCGCATCCCACGGCAAACAGGGCGCCCCTTTAGTCGCCTTTTACGACATGCTGGGGGGCAGTGGGGCTATTCTTTAATCCACGCACCCACTGGGGACAGAACCTGTTTTAGCCAGGCCTAAGATAGAACCAGTGGAAGCCGCCTCTAAGACAACCTGTGAAGCCATCCCTAATATACTAATGAAGAACCAGTTGAATCCAACAGAACTGACTGCTATAATTGTCTTCCCATTCAGTGGAATGAAAACCCCAAATCTATGATTAAACGGTACTCTGCCATTGTTTCCATATCTCAGTCTTTGAGGGGGGATTCTTTATTCTTTACTTTTCAATTTCATATCAATATTCTGAAGAAAAAAATTATTTGCATTTTTGAAATCATAAGAAAACAAGAAAACAATTATATATGTTTTAGGTAATTTTAAAAAATATTTGAAATCGTGAGAACAAGAGCAAGACATTTATATGAATTTTGTAAATTTTACTGTTTTGGCTCCAAAAATGACTGCCGTAATTGCGAACGATATAACAAGATGTCAATTATAGTTAAATATTTCACATTAATATTTCTGCTAATACATTTACAGAAATGATTAAAATATGTCTAAAATGGTGAGACCTTGGAGTATAATGAAGGGAGTTGTGACGCCATGAGATCGAAGGTTCAATGTGCGTCACCGCCAAACCAGTGTGTCTTATGACGCCATATGAGCCAAACACTTGAAGAATCTGACGTTATTCAACTTTTTGACAATTTTGACTCATCACAGACAGTATTTAGACCAAAACATATTGCAAGTGAAATGTTCTACTTTCTCCACTGATTATGAAGATATAAATTTTATTTTTCTATTCCAAGTCTAGACAATTCTGTAACGTTTAAGAAACGTCCATGTCAGAGATTTCTACACCACCCACCCGACCTAAAAAGAGCTCAATACAAATGCATTGATTTACATGAAATATCATATAATTCTGTCAACTTGCACAACGTTCATATTTAGGTTATACCATTGACGCATCCATTGGCAGGCCTATACAAAGTATCCAGCTGTAAGATGCGTCACTAATCCTTCATACGTCAAAATGGACTTTAAATCAACTGCTTTCAGAACATCCATGCGTTGTCCATCATATTTAACCTACAACCCAGCTTGATTCATGGCAACAGGTTTTCAACACGCCATGCACTTTTCTTTTCAATGTCAAAGGCAAGGCTTGCAATTGTCAGAAATAAATCTTTGTTGTTTCTTGATCTCAACATCATTTCCCCTATTGTTTACGAGTTTACGCAATGAGGTGAAAGGTGGGTCAATCTAATCATAGAAGGGAGAGCAATGATCTGAAGGTCTACAATGTAGTGGTGCTTCTGATGTCACATGACGTTTCTCCCTTTGTGTAACCATGACGTCATCATTTATACTCTTTCAATAGCCATCTCAATTCATCAAGCCAAATGTCTGCAGAGAGTGAGTTAATACAAAGGTTAACCACCGGGGGTTGAGTCTAATTAGTATAAGGCTGATATGACACACATGTATACACTGTGAAAAATAGGATTTGATTTTGGATATTGGTTCATATGTAATAATATAAATAATATAACTGTAGTAATGTCACCAAAAATGAATGTTTTGATAATCGTATATCAATCTATTTCATTAATGGATAAGCACACCCAGTGACTTTGCCCCACTCATCACCAGATAGTACTGACAGGCAGTCACCGTGATTGGTTGTTATCTCATAGATTGTTGTGCATCTGTCACACGATATTGCCCTTTGAGTTCAGTGGTGAAGCCACCCCTTAGATAAATTGCATGTTTGGATTGTTCCAGAAGCTAAGACAGAATACAAGCATGTTCTGAAAGTGTTAAAATCATCCCAAAGACAGAATCTGTTGAAGCCAGCCCTAAGATAGAACCAGTGGAAGCCGCCTCTAAGACAACCTGTGAAGCCATCCCTAATATACTAATGTAGAACCAGTTGAATACAACAGAACTGACTGCTATAATTGTCTTCCCATTCAGTGGAATGAAAACCCCAAATCTGTGACTAAACGGTACTCTACCATTGTTTCCATACCTCAGTCTTTGAGGGGGGATTCTTTGTTCTTTACTTTCCAATTTCATATCAATATTCTGAAGAAAAAAATTATTTGCATTTCTGTAATCATAAGAAAACAAGAAAACAATTATATATGTTTTAAGTAATTTTTTTAAATGTTTGAAATCGTGAGAACAAGAGCAAGACATTTATATGAATTTGGCTCCGAAAATGACTGTCGTAATTGCGAACGATATATTTGTTTGTTTGTTTGTTTGTTTGTTTGTTATTTCGTGATGAGACCTACTTGTAGCAGATATAGTGCTGCCTCACTGAATTGTGATGTCGCAGGTCCTTGACATGACAACCCACCCGGTCACAGATTTAGAAGGACAATGGGTTAACCCTTTGGCACAGGCCTCAGCTCATGTGGGAAATTGTATCATGAGTTCAATCCCGGCACGGCCGGGGTTCGAACCCACGACCTTTGGATCACCACAGAGGAACTGGTGCTAATAAGCTGGCGCCCTAACCAACTGCGCCACGGCCCGTGGCCATGCGAACGATATAACAAGATGTCAATTATAGTTAAAAGTCACATGACAAGAAATTTTTTTAAGTGGTAAATCTTTAGACTTCCTATCTCTGAGTGATATTTGATAGTTATTTGTCTCTGAGTGATATTTGATAGTTATTTGTGCATAGTGATGGCTAGTTTTGCTATAATCCCGGATCTTTGAACCCCCAGGGTAATTAACCTACTCTCTTGACCAGGAAACTAGGTCAGCAGTCCTCTACGTAGATGCGCCCCTGGGGCATCTCCTGCCCCTCCAGATACACCTGTCTGACACTCCTGCAACGTCTTGTGTGCAGTTTGTATCCCGATAAACATGGTGTATTGCAAAGCATGGGGTTGTAAAAACAGGGGTGGTCCTGATGTACAGCGACACACATTCCCGAAAGATCCCACTTTACTGAGAAAATGGATAGTTAGAGTAAACCGGGAGGATTTCACTGAGAAACATGTGACAAAGAACAGCATGCTGTGCTCTGATCACTTTCTTGACTCTGATTATGAGAGAAGCCCCAAACTTTTAAAGAGTATGGGCTTGAAATTCAAGGCAGTTTTGAAGAAGGATGCAGTGCCATCTGTTTTTGCACATCGCCCATTGAAAGAGAGGCAATCTCAAGCAATTGAGAAACGGAGGAAATTGAAGGTATTTATAATTTTGATATCTTGATATACTTATCCATTTCTTAAATATTGCACAATATAGTTTACTGTTTTTTAAACTCTTGATCTATATACCAACAAATTAGGATATTTAATATATTTAGTAAACTGAGTCATTAATAGCTTCATCATATTACATTGTCAGATACTGAAGGAGTCACTCATGGAGGAGTCAGATGATCCCAATACCCCATGTGAAGATCCAACTGAGACTGAGACGCCTGGTATTGCAATCCAAACAGAGCTACCCCCTGAGGTATTATTATATCATTAATCTGTGTGTTTCCATAAGAACTTGTTTTGTAAATACTGATGTGAACATAGTTAAATAAATCAAACAATAATTCTGTTGTAATAATTATGTTGATGTTGATATTTATTCAAATAAAATTTATTCTAATTTCAGATGTTTCATAAGTCTGTTCTTGCAAATATGAAACCATCTACCAAGCAAAAAGGCAGTCAATATGAGTTGAAATCTCGGGACAATGACACCAAGACATACATACTGTTGAAAGATGCAGGCATCCAATGTGACCTTTTACTACCCCCTGTAGAATCATCTGTTGAAGATGAGCCCATGGGGACAGATGACAGAAATGATCCAAATTGACTCCCAGGTGAAAAAGTGGAAAGTGCAGATGATCTAGATGAAAATGATGATGCACAGGACATGTAAGTAGTTACATGTAAATAAAATAAAATTCAGGCATGTTGATTTTTTTTAATAAATGTGAATCTATGCACATTTGACTCCCAATTATTGATGCTTTTGTTATTGTTTCATTTTCAGTGATGACACCTTACATGGAAATCCTCCTGCATTGGAAGAAAGAAAGTTTCTTATTTATGAAAGCTGCCTTCATGCATTGTTAGCTGTTTGTACAGTGTGCATGCTTCCCTGCCAAGTTATCCTCCAGAGGTGTAAGGGAAGTATGGTGACATTACTAGCTGTTTGCAGCAATGGGCATCAAAAGACTTGGACAAGTCAGCCGATGATGGGTACTATGCCAAGAGGGAATGTTGACATCTCTGCAGCCATATTGTTCTCTGGTTCCACTACAGCTAAAGCTGTCAATATGATGAAGCATCTGAATTTATTCACCATCACAACTCGGACATTCATTCGTATACAGAAGTTTTACCTCATTCCAGCTGTCTTCAAGGTAGATAATCTAACAGGCAAACTTTTCAATCAGACTTAATAAAAATTATAAGATTATTAAATAAGCTTTGACAGTTATTCATATGTTGCACTTTACTTTATCTTTACAGCATTGGAAAGAGGAGCAGGACGATATGTTGAGACTCATGCGAAGAAGTCCTAAAGCCAGACTTGGGTCAGATGGCACGTTTGACTCCACGGGACACTTGGCCAAATATATGAGCTACTGCATGCTTGATATAGCTACGGGTCTAATTGTCATGATTCATTTAGTGCAGGTCAGTATTATATAGCATTCTTGTTGTTACTCAATCCTGTAATTTGTTTCGAGACAAGTGAAATACAAAGATCACTGAATAATCTCACATCTCACTTTTTTTCCAGAGAAATGAGTGTTCTAGCTCCAATGCAATGGAACTTGAAGGATTTAAGAGGTCTATTGGGGAACTTCAGCGAAGGAGAGTACCCATTGAGTCTATAGTCACTGACAGGCATGTAGGTGTGAGAAAATACCTCAGGACAGAAAAACCAAATATCAAACATTGGTTTGATATTTGGCATGTTGCAAAAAGTAAGTATCTTTTTCTTGGTAAATCTAACTGTCTTGTCACTACTGTACTGATTTAGGCAGATTTGACACTATACCTAGTTACTCAAATAAAAAGTGAATTATCACTTCAATTATAATTTAATTATTACTTTTCATGCTTAGGTGTGTACAAGAAGATTCTGAAAGCAGCAACAAGGAGAGCTTCTCAGGATCTACAGAAATGGGCAAGAAGCATCACCAACCATCTTTTCTGGTCAGCTACTAGTAGTGATGGTGATGGAGAACTAGCGAAAGCCAAGTGGCTATCCATTATGAACCACATCATTGATAAACACAATGGACATGGTGATCTATATCCAGTGTGTGCACATGAATACTTGTCAGAGGAACCAAGAGAATGGATAAAACCTGGTAGTTCTTTATTGTCTGCCATTTTAAATGTGAAATGTGTGCATTTAATCTTTGTAACTATGCAATTATTACAATTAACTTTCAATTTATCATGCAGGTTCAAAGGCATACAAGAGAGAACAAATGCCCGCCTTGTCAAAGATGTTGGACATTTATCTCTCTATGATCAGATTGCCTCAATAGAGAGCTACCACAAAATTGTATGCTTTTTTGCCCCCAAGACACTCCATTTCTTCCATTCAGCTATGAAAGCCAGGTAAAATTAATGTCACCTTCACATATAAGTATATAAAACTGGACCATCTTAATTTGCAATGTTTATATTTATTAAATCGTAAGCTGTATACATTCACATTCATTTTATTACAGAGTTTTGTTAGCTGCCCTTCACTTCAATGAAAATACCCAAAGGCAGCAGAAAGTCACTGATGGGTGAAAGCCACAATTTGTTGTCTCATATCAAAAATTTGATTCAAATAGAGGTGTGGTGAAGGAGGGTAAGTGCAGTGTACATATGGTAAGATTGTCATGACATATTTATAATATGGATGTTCACTGTTTTTTTTCTTACAAATGAAAGTTATATATTTCTCTTTGATTTTAGATTATGTTAAAAAGTTGATGTCAGCGGTGTATCAGCTAAGAGTGAAGTTCCCAACCTACAAGCAGGCAGAGACACTTGTGACACGATATGAGTATAATATGCCGGACACTCTCACTTCTGGCTTGGAGAAGACAGGGAAAGAGAAGCTTATTGCTGATTATGTCTCATGGTTTTGCAAAAGATATGTCAGATAAACTATATCTATTGTGGATACTTAAAACCACAATATGATTCTGATGGAAAGTGTTGTCTGATACGAAGCACTGCACATGATGGAATTACTTTACGATTCTTGAATCCTAAAATTCTCCATATGAAACGTACCAAATTTCGATATGCCAGTTATCTGTACACACTGTAAATAAAAAAAGACAAGTTTGTCACATATATGTACATTTTTGTAATTTGTTTTCATTTTAATAATATTTTATTACATCATAATTGTTTGTACTGAAATTGTGAAAATAAGTACTTCTAGTTTAATATTATACATAACATGATGCATCAATGCTTGAGGACTGTTTATCTGAGGGCAACTAGATAAACAAAGATTATCTTAAGAGAATGGTGGAAAATGTCTTAAATGATAAGACTTGTTAATTGTTACTGTACTTACACATGAATTAGCTCATCATCTCCCAGGGGTCCATCATCATGAATATAAGTATACAATGTCATGGCTAAAACATGGATGCTGAGACAACAGTGGCTAAATCCCTCATGATTTGTGATGAACTTGGGCTGGGTGATAGTTTCTTCTACCTTTTGCCAAAGTCTTTTGTTGTCTTCTTTAGAACAGTCTCCCATGTGACAACACCTGTTCTCGACAGCAGTTGACATCAAGTGACAGTTTTTGCAAGAACACCTACAAAGGAAAACCATGTGTAAACTAATAAACTAATTTTTATGAACAATCACATCACTGACCCACTTACAAATTGTAAACAAAGACCCTCAGCCCTTTTCTGCACACATACATAACTATTTGTGTATACATTAATGGTGAGATACATCTGCTGTTCAAAGTGAATATTATGGTAAAGATGAAGCAGAATGTAAAGTTCTTACAAGTCTGAGACAGATCTGTCTGTTGTAGGATCTGGATAACCCCCATGGTCAGAGGTGAGTGTGTGGAGTTAAAATGGGTGGCCTGCTGTATCCCCATCTTCACCCTCACTACACGCAGAATCCAAATGACTGCTGTGATCAGAATCATTATCTAACCCACTATTGACATGTGCTAATTGCACCACCAATGGTTCAAACATATACTTTCCACTGTTATTATTTGTAAGTTGCAATCCCTCAAGACTCTCACTGACTTTGTCTTCCATGATGTTATGTTGTGAACAAGTGGGGGCGATGGTGTGTCACTTCCGGCAAATTCTCAGCAGCCCAGATTTGACCCATATAAAAAGGGGCGTGGCTTGCAAGCCACTTTGATCCCCCATAACTCTGTTTACCATATATAAAAATGTGTAAAACCAGTACTTATTTAATGTCTGTGCATTGTTCTATGAACTTGCTCAATTTAAGCATTTTCACAATTTTCTTGTCATGTGACTTTTAAATATTTCTGCTGATAATACATTTGAGACCAAGACGAAGACATAACGATATAACCTGAGAGCAACAATAATTTATATTGCTCTCAGATATAACAAGATGTTGATTATAGCTTTGAATATTTCACATTATATCTCGGCTAATGATACACTTACATAAATAATTTAAATCTGTCTGGAATCGTGAGAACAAAAGGAAGACACTTATTTATGTATTTTGTAAATAGATTCTACTTTGTTTTTGCTGAACTCTCAGCCCAAAGTCAGGGTATCATTTTAACTTTGCATCATCCCTAAATCAGGATATCAAAATTTAAGTCATTCCTAAATTAGGGTACCAATGGAGATAGAATATTTCCCTAAATCAGGTTCTGGGTTTTTAAATTCCAACCCAGCCTCCGCGGAGTAAAATTATGAAATACGGTCAAGGTCATAAACGATCATAAACTTGAGCAAATTCAACAAACCCTGGTTAGTATTTGAACAAACTGAGGCTGAAAATCTATGCATTTCAATAGAGTACTACAACCACAAACTAAAATGAACAGATTTATGCCTCAGTCACATTTGCAATCGGCCAACTTCACAATCTGCCGGGCGCCGGGGAGTTTATCAGCAACAATCTAAGAGATGCTGTAGCTGTGGTCACACTATTAAAGGGCACCGCACGGCACATGCAAGATTGAATGGCGCAGACGTCTATAGGATGTCTTTACAACGTCTGTTTCATGATACAGATGTCTGCAGGATGTCTTTAAGACGTCTGGGTAGGCTTACAAAAATATTTAATCCTATTTTCATCACACGATGCCACCGGCAGTCCTAAGATAATCTGCAGATGTGCCTGCGGGACACTGCCGGGACTCTGCCGTGCACTTTCGGATGATATTTGCTGATAAGACATCGGGGAAACGTCAGCAACTTTCATGTTGCAACTAAAAGTTCCCGATGACCCGTCCGACGTTAGTGTTCTCCAATCACCAATCGGCAAAGCCCAGATAGGTGATCTGGAGGGGTTTGTAGAACGTCCATTGTCTCTACCAATTACAACCAAGGAAAAGTTTGGTGGAGTTGATTGAGAGTCAGCTGCAAAAACTATAGTAAACCCATTTAAACATCAAAATTGAACCCGTTTCAACTGCCGTTAAAACGGGTTTGATTCAATGTTTGCAGCTGGCGATTATTATCAAGTATTTATTTTTTCCTTATTTAATGTTATCCAAGGAATAATCAAGTTTTTTTGTGAGATGTGAGATATGATTATACATAAAATATGAATTATAACTAAAACAGTTGGGTAAAATCACATCTAAACGAGATTATGAAGGAAAAGCAAAAATCTCAGACCTCTCCAGATCACCGATCTGGGCTTTGCCGATTGGTGATTGGAGAACACTAGTTCGACGTCTTAAAGATGCCCAATTGTGGCCGATGATCTCCCAGTGCCCGTATGGCAATCTGAACTGCCGTCCGATTTTGTAAAAGATACACATAAGCCGGGCATCTTTTCTGAAATCGGCGCAAATGTGACTGAGGCATAAGTCAAACTTGCCAACTCAACACCGGCTTCTGAGTTCTCGAAAAAAATTGTCAGATAAATATACATATGTGTGTATCTCTTATATGTAAATGAATATTAACCAAATAAATTAACTCGCTAGTTTTTTTTTGGTCACCTGTCTTCATTGTATTTCATGTGCTACTCATACATTGTGCAATCTATCGTGCTAGAGATGATTGATATTCTCAAATTAATCAAATGAAAATGATCTTATAAACTTACAGATGCTTGAAAAAATACAAATTAAACAATGAAAACAAACTTTCAAATAGGAACTCGCTTGTGTGATCTTCAAAATTATTTGATTAAATTGACCAACTCATTAGTATTTATTTTCTTGGCTATTGAGGAACTTCTAATTTCCTATTAACCGCAGAGCAATAAAAGGTATATTTATATTTCAGCTATTTTAATAAGCGCAGTTCATAGAGAAGAATTGATTTTTTATTAACAGTAGGATGCAAAACTTTCTTTTTTCTCCCGAATAAATAATGTCAGAAACTCAAGATGGATTAAACTCAAGCCATTTCAAGCCTCTCTCAAGCAATGTAACAAAATTCAAGCCTTTCTCAAGCAATGTAACAAAATTCAAGCTTCTCTCAAGCATTGAAAGAAACTCCAAGCCTCTCTCAAGCAATGTAACAAACTTTAAGCCTCTCTCAAGCAATATATCAAATTTCAAGCTTCTCTCAAGCAATGTAACAAAAGTCAAGCCTCTCTCAAGCAGTGTTACAAAAGTCAAGCTTCTCTCAAGCAATGTAACAAACTTCAAGCCTCTCTCAAGAAATGTAACAAAATTCAAGCTTCTCTCAAGCAATATAACAAAATTCAAGCATCTCTCAAGCAATGCATAAAGTCAATGTGATCTTGCATCTCAAGAAATATAACAGCTTGAATTCATGCTTATGGACTGAACTTTAAGCCATTTTCTGTTTAATTATGAATTTTTTGTTTGGTTCCTATTTCACTATTAACATTTTTGTTGGGAGTATTTAAGGAAATGTGAACAGCTTCTTGATTAAGTTTTCTGTACCCCCATCAGCACCTCCAGTAACTTGATCACATGACACAAGATGGCAGCCACATCAACAAACTTTGTCTTCTGCTTTGAAACCTGTGTCATTATAATCATGGGCTGGTATCAAGCTCCCATAATCTAATACAAAGTTACAAGCACACCAGGTGATCAAGTACCAGAAAATCAACCTTTTATTTGTGAAGCCATATTTGTTACAAGAATGTCATACTGACTTAGATGCGTGGTTTGGAATCTCTGGTGAATGGAATGACACTGAAGGCCTGAAATAGTCATATTGCTCCAACTAACTCAACCAAATGACAATAAGGAGGACCAAATGTGGTTTCTCCAAAACGAATACAAACCATCCCTGCAGCTGTCGTACTTAAAATACATCGGGTCTTTGATTTAGGAAATAGGTATCCACTCACCATATTTTGACAGCTGCTATTAAAAAATTGTCCCCAGAGGAGCCTCTTTGATGAACTATATTTATCCCAAGAAAGTAGTCCCGACATTCAATATATATTTCTGTGAAATGTGCTTCTCACATTATAGTTGTTTATCTTAAATGATTAATTATGATGTTTCAATCATCTGTAGAGTATTTATAACAAATGTTATCAAATTTGGCTATTTAGTTAAAAAAAGATCCATAGATTAATACGCCAATTTAATGTGGCCATTTCACTCAGTGTCCCAATGGTGGACATGTCCACTGAAACACTGCCAACAACAGGTTCTCAGTGCTGCAGGATAAATATAACTTGGGCATGGTGTCAATTTCAAGAAAACAGGTCAGTGTGTGTCAGGAGCTATCATTTAGGTTTGTTTCGATCATGAATGAGTTAATATGAGTGAATGTTCACATGGAGCTTCAAGGTGACATGTTGAGATCCCTAATAGCCGCCCACTACCTAATTACTGCCCAACCCCCCTCTGCAAACCAGGCCTTGGTGGCTGGGGTAGTGGAGCTGCAGGCTTACAATCCACAGGGGTTTGCTATCTCAGTAAATATGTGAACAGTACCCACAGCTTCAATTGCAATACTCATGCAAACATATCAAAGAAAACACACCCCTTGTACTGTTTTCCACAAACACCTGTTTAATATTTCTCAATTTCAAGTGATATTACACTGTAATTAATTCCCCATGTTGCATCAATGTGTGAGATCTGACACCTGAATGCTGAGTAAGGGTCACATATGGGTCACAGTATGGTGCCCAGTAGCACACCCCAGACTTAATTGGCGAATTATCCTACAGGCATGTGGTCAAGTGGGGGAACTACAGGGCTCAACACTGATGATAAAAGATTATCATTTTCAATACTAAACATGTTTAGTTGTTTTGTGTCTGGACTGACATATTCATTTTTATTAGTTCATCTAAAATATATTGAATAATACTGTACTGTACAATTATTATTACCATCAAACTTTTGTTCAAGTGCAACGAGATGTGGCCATTTAACTACTAGACATCTATTGTGAATCTGAAAAACAGTCAATTTTGAACCCTGGTCTTGGCATGTCTGCCAGTCACATATTAGTGGCCCAGAGGCAATGCTTCTGCCCCCGGGGTGGCAATCAGGGATAAAACGGTATATGGACTGGTAAAATGCTCATTAGAGACATACTATGGCACAGATTTGGATCATGTAAGATCCTGACACACAGAAGACGTCTGAAATCACTCATTGTGGTTATGAATTATGATATCTTATTTCATAAAGGTCCAAATACAGTTGTCAAAAATGTTCATCTGAGCCACTACATTCAAGACACCTAGTGGGTGATCTTAAAACTCAAGCAGTAAGAATACAAGAAAGAATACAAAATCTAAACTAATATTATATAGCAATGGGAATAAAAATATAAGTTATAAAGTTTGAGAAAGTTATTCTTTGATGAGACCAACTTTGAGCGTGAAAAACAAATCAGGTTATCAATGTGATAAGGACTTCATTCAGGCTTTCTAACCCAATTAGCAGGGTTAATTATATCAGAGCCTCTCTTGAGGCCTGGTTGATGAATTATAACATGTACAGAGAGATCACATTGTGTCTTTTACATTCCAAATCATATTTTACTCATTTTCATGTTAATTAGAATACATGAATAAACTGAATAAATGTTATCATTTAAAAGTTTTATGACATTATGCTGTTTAACCCGAAACGGACGGGAAGGACAGCAATGTCCATCACCGGTAACAGAAGGGAGGGCGTCCCCATTGTTCTGGCTGAATGACATTATTGATTAGCATTCTGAAGGACTGCAACTTGTTACAATGTAATCATAACAATGCCATCAGATAGCTTGGATCATGAAATTTTGACCCCAGTACTTTATAGAACATAATCATGGTTATCAATTTTATTAATTTAGTATGCAGATATACTAGTCCAGAAAGAATTGTTTACTCCAGCCAATCAACAAAATTTAGATAGGCATATCCGTTAGGGGTTAAACAAACAAAGGCAGAATTTATCAATATTGGTCAAAGTATCTGTATATATATTAATATGTTGACCTTGTATTTATCAATTTGTTTGTTTGGGGTTTTACATCACTTTCAACATTATTTCAGTCATTTCGTGATGAGACCTACTTGTAGCAGATATAGTGCTGCCTCACTGAATTGTCATGTCGCAGGTCCTTGACATGACAACTCACCCGGTCACAGATTTACAAGGACAACGGGTTAACCCTTTAGGCACGGGCCTCAGCTCATGTAGGAAATTGTATCATGAGTTCAATCCCGGCACGGCCGGTGTTCGAACCCACGACCTTTGGATCACCACAGAGGAACTGGTGCTAATAAGCTGGCGCTCTAACCAACTGCGCCACGGCCCGTGGCCCCCTGTATTTATCAAATGTAACAAGAAGAATGATGAGAATGCAATTAGAACTGAAATGGTAAAACAATAACAGGTACACAGTAGTTTAATATCCCATTTTCCATCATTCTTTATATAAAGGCACTAGTGTAGTTCTAATTTTAGCTTTACATATTTCCAGCTGAATGAGTCCATTAAGATTGGGGAAAAAAAGCTTAAATTCAGAGATGCATGATTTCAATGACAGAGCACCAGATGGAGGCTGGGGTTGGATGGTGGTGGCGGGAGCAGGACTTGGAAATTTCTTCGCTTCTGGAATACACCGTAGTTTTACAGTGCTATATGAGCTTATGCTGGAGAGGTTTGGTGGATCAGCAACTGTTACAGCCTGGGTGATGTCCCTGCACTGTTCTGTTAAAATGTTTGGAAGTATGTTTTATATACATTTCTGGGAATATTTTAATAATAATAGTATTAATGAAAATTATATAGTGCTGATACCAGACAGTGTCTGTTTATAACACTTTTCAAAATAGTGTCTCCAGTCTTAATTTTTTTTCAAAGACATCAACAAAGACACTTGCTTTAATCTCATTAGAGAGATCACTCAAGAGTTTACGGTTTATAACTTAAATGTCCTATTCTCTTTTGTTTCCGTTTGAGTATGAGGAACCACAAGGTCATATCTATTGTTGAGTTTGATGGCAAGTAAATCATGCAGGTAAGGTGGCATCTAGCTATATGGTGCCTTCCAGAAGATCTTGGTTAAGAAGGTCTTGGACTTGATTCTGGCATGATCAAGAAGCCAATGCAGTTCCATCAACTTTAGAGAAATATAATAATTTTTTTCAAACCTTCCTTACTGCATGTGTTGCAGAGTTCTGCAGATAATGTAGTTTTTCGCTCTGCCGACTTCTTTACGAGAGGGTAATATGTCTGTCTGTCCATGTGTTAACATTTCTTTAAAAATCTTCTCCAAACCTTATAGGAATATATGTTTCATATTTTATATAGAGGTAGATATAGAGGTGAAGATTCAGATTCCTTCAAATCCTAATGATGTCACCATTGACCTTAGTGCAGTAATCCCGAGGTTACACATTTTGTACAGAGCATTTCTCAGCCACCACTTGTATAGATAAAATTAAAATGCAGAAATAACTTTTTTGATAGCTGTGCCCCATCATACTTTTGTAGCCATGTTACCTTTGACCTTGACACAGTGAACTTGAATTCGAAATTTGTGTACATGCAACATCTCAACCATTAAAAGTGAATAAAAATAGTTCATATCTGTTATGTATCAACACCATATCAAGCACCATTAACTTTTCACATTGATGTTGTGACCTTGACCTTTGCACTATTGTGCAGGCCATATTTCATGAATGATGAACTGGAGATACTAGATATTGGGCATGGTAACCACAGTGTTGTCAGTTTTCGCCAAAAGATTTTGACCCTCATTTTGACCCACATCAGACATACCTCTTGTCAACACACTGTCTTTCCATTCCTAAGGTTTATGTTTTTAGTGATTACAAAGGTTCTAACTTTGTTCATTACATTTTCAAGCTCAAGTCAAGATATAATAACCTCTTGTCTACTCCTCTAATCCATATCAATGAAAATCTGAATGTCGCCTGCATAGACGAGGAAGCTTGCGGGATACTATATTTGATGCATTTCAGACTGGATCTGTGTGCAACCACTTCAACTATCTATCTTAATAATCCAGTTGATGGATTGACCAGTTATATTGCATTTAATCTCCAGTCAGATCAAATAGCTTTATTACATTATATTTTCTAGGCTATGCAGGATATCACTTTGTAGCTTGAGCAGTTCTGTCTTTGTGCCATGATATTATTTAGACTTGTCAGTAAGTCCTCATTATTCCATGACCATTTGGCCATATGTCACAGGTATATTTATGTTGTCATAAACCAACACAGTAATTATGCATTATGCTTTTGTAACACAGAGTATACCAAGATGTTATATTTTGTTCATCTAAGGTCCCTTGGTGAGTATGATGTGTGGAAGGGTTGGACATCGCACAGTTGTCATGACTTCAGGCATTGTGACTTGTGTGGGATTTATTACTTCAGGTTTCGCGCCCGCATTACAACTTCTCTACCTCACAATATCCATTGAAGGTATGCACCAAATTACATTCTTAATTATAAAGAATTCTAATGTAATTTTACTAAATAAATAGATACATTCAAAATATGAAAGGATTCCAGAAATACTAGTGAAAACATATTTCTAAATTACTGCAGAGGAATAAATCTCCATTGATAACAAGTTTAAATGTTTAAATGTTCACTTGATATTTGACGTTATTTTCTTCAACATATGCTTCCAAGTATATCCCTATACCCTTATAGGATATAGGTCAAACAGGGATATCAAAGGATATATGCCCTGTCAAAAGTGGATGTATCCATTTTACCATAATAAATCCATTTTTTGTGCATTTCAAACATTCATAAATATGTTTTTGTAACACGGATGGCCCTTTTTTGATATCCACTGCCAACAGGCAGAGGATATCAAAAAGGAACTATCTGTGTTATTCTGTGATCGGTACAATCATGGGAAATGTGTAGTCATATCCTCTGGGTTGTAATTTAGTTTTTTCTGTGGCCATTATTGTTCAAGCAACTTACACTATGTGGAGTGTTCGTCATGTGCAAGAAATAGATTCCAATTTGTGCATGCATCCCAGCGTATGAATACGTATATAAAAGAAGTGAACAAAAGAAAAAAAGTGTGTGATGTCAACAAAGTAGAACATAGCGCCTGAGTAATAATAGTGCAACTTAATAATCGAGCCTGAAAATGCACATCTTTGCATACAGTTGTGCTAAAGTAATCGTTCATATACCAAATTAAATAAGGAGACAATCATAATAGTTTGCACACATTTGATTTATTCCATAAATCTACCACAACCCACACGTACACATATAATATCATAACACATAACGTACATAATCATAATTGGTAAGCGCCACCTGGCGGGTAAATGGGGCGTTAGCCCGGTGATTACTTACAGATGCATTTTACATATAGCAACAATTATGATCTGATACATGGCCAATTGACAATATACAACCATATATTAATATTGAACATGCATTTATAGATACATTTATGAATGATACATGGCTAAGCCCTTACTAGATAGCTTGTTAGCTCTATTAGTCATTTGAATTTGGGTGGGATGGCGGGTGAAAACGGCTGCCAAGCACTGACTGGCGATATGAAGATTGCCCGCCAAACTGGTGGCGTCTACCACGTGACACCCGCATCGACCACGTGACCCCGCATCGTTGCTAGGGAACAACAATGCCCCGCTGATCTTATATTACTTACCCCCTCTAACGGCTCCCATCTTTAATATACCTTATCAATTCATCATAAGGATACATTAAATAAGGAGACAATCATAATAGTTTGCACACATTTGATTTATTCCATAAATCTACCACAACCCACACGTACACATATAATATCATAACACATAACGTACATAATCATAATTGGTAAGCGCCACCTGGCGGGTAAATGGGGCGTTAGCCCGGTGATTACTTACAGATGCATTTTACATATAGCAACAATTATGATCTGATACATGGCCAATTGACAATATACAACCATATATTAATATTGAACATGCATTTATAGATACATTTATGAATGATACATGGCTAAGCCCAGATTTATGTTTGGCTAAACATTAATAGCCCATGTATATATATATAGTTTTGAAGGATAGTGGGTTATTTGGCGTGTGCTAGTCTATATGAATAATTTATCTGTTTCTTCTCGTCTTGCCTAACGTATGATTTATACGCCTGGGACCGCCAGAGACCGAGTTTAGAGACATCCAGGTCTGACCAATTGTTGGACCCTGCCTGGGATGCAGAACCTATTCTTAGGCTATGAGTGGTAAAGTTGGAGGGGTCCTTACCTAACGACTTGACTAGGTCTTTTATGGTTAGATTTAGACTGGCTTTTGTAACTGCGTTACCTGAACTTAATATTAGGAGTGGGTCCATGGCTTGTATAGGTGAGTGATAGGACCTCGCCTTGAAGTAGGACCACATGCAGCATACTGCACAAACCTGATGCTTCGAACACCCTATATATTTAGAAAAACCATGTATAGATGTTTTTGAACTATTTACAGTGAACGTCATAAATTCGGCAGGGGTTGCTTGACTAAATTTGACTGATGAAGCTGGGGGGGGGGGATAACATCTGACCTGACACGTAATGGGTAACTGCTGTATACTCAGCTCCTCTCAGACACCCAAAGAATCCGAGGGTCAGGGCTGCAGCCCAGGCCAGGCCATCCAGACCGTTAGGCAGGTTAGCCAGCATGGCCCGTAATAGTTGGAACTTTATGGGATGCTTTTGTACGGGGGGAGGGGAATTAGATGCTAAGGATTTTAAAACTAAATGTGCCCTAGGGGAGCCAATTGGCGGGGAAGGGTAACCGTTAGCTATGTGCAAGGCCCTAACTGCAGCAAGATAAACATGTATGGTACCGATGGATACCGCGCCTTTTTGGCTACCTACCCTGGCGGCCATGAAGGCTATAAAGCGTAATACCGTTTGTTCTGATGCTGGGAACATACATAGGTTGTACATAGAGCAAAACTTAATATACAGTGCCTGGGCTGATCCATATGTCCGCCTGGTGTTAGGCCTGAGACCAGTGTTGACTAACGTATCAACGTGGCTGTCCAGATCTGAAAACAGTATTTATGAGGTGAACAATTTGTTCAGTGATAACACAAATTGATCAGTGAGTACATTTATCATAGACAATTTTTTACAATATAAATATTAATAAAATAAAGTGTTTTATAAAGGTGAGGACCAACGCTACGGCTATGTACCGTTTACTAATGAGGCTGAAGCCTGTATAAATCTGCAAGTGATGCTTGCTAAATTTGGATAAATTAAAAATTATCAATAAATTATAGGCTATGTGCCCATCAACCATCAAGTGGGTATCTTACATATATAACCATAATAATTCATAACTCAAAATTTGATAATTGTAACTTCATGATTGTATTAACTACATAATTAACCATGAGAGCATGCGACTATATGTGAACATATCAGTAGTCATATATAACATCCATGTGTTGAGTGCCAATTGGATCACTGGATGGCATGAGTTCCCTGAATCTGGGTAGATCCAGACGGCTTAGAGCGTCTGCGGGTCCATTGTAGTGGGTACCCAGGTGGAAGGCTTTGTACTCGATATGAAAAATGGTGGTATAATAATATAGAGACCTGATTAAATTCATCAAATTAGGATCTTTTGATTTCATACTATTAATACAGTAACACACAGCTTGGTTGTCTATATTCATAGCTAGTTTCTTGTATGCCAGTCTCTCCCCAAAGGTGGCGATGCCTACCACTACTGCCAGTAGTTCACGCCAGGCTATTGACATGTCCTTGGCCCACGCGTATGCGTTGTCGAATGGTATCATCACCCAGGACTGGTCGTACACTACTCCTATGCCGTCATCTGAGGCATCCGAGAACATTATCTCTGCCTCCAATATTGACCAAGGGGTAGGAAATAATGCTATACCGTTATGAGACCTTAAACAACGTTTCCACCAAGCCAAATCGGCTCTTGCCTCGTGAGAGAGGCGAATTTTATGATATAAAGCTTTTGCTTTCTTTGCGATATGTATGAGACGTCTGGTGAACACTGAACCATTATTGACCACTTTAGCACAGAACGTTAGTTTGCCTGTTATCGACAAAATCTCCCGCTTGGTGGCGTATCGACGATTAGACAATTGTTCAATATCTTGTAATATATCAGTCATCCTGTCCTCTGAGATCATTAGACGTTGGTTAACAGTGTCAATTATTATGCCTAAAAACTCCAAAATCTTGGCTGGACCTAACGTTTTTTTGTGTTGGATTTCAAATCCGGCAAGCTGGCAGGTGTCCAAAACTATGTCCAATGATTTTTGACAGTCCAATTTAGTTCCACTTATGCACATCGTGTCGTCTAAATAATGGATAGTATCCATGGAAGCACCTCGCTTCTTATACACATACTCCATTGCAGAGGCGAAATCATCGAAAAGTTTTGGTGCACTCCTTAAGCCAAACGGCAAACAGGCCATTTGATAGAAATGATCAATTCCCTTTGCGTCTGGCCAAGCGAAACCCAATAGATGACGCTGGTTGGGTGCTACCTTAATGCTTTGGAAGGCATTAGCCAAATCCGTTTTTGCGAGCCAGGGGTCTGGATACTTCATTATCCGACGGACAGCTTCATCCTGTAGTGAGTAATCCTCGGCCTTAATGCCTGCGTTGATTGACTGCTCCGGCGGGTAGGATAAATCATGTATAACTCGAACCTTTGTGGTGCCCTTCTTCTGGAAGGCCCCTAAGGGGGAAGCACGAAAATTGGGTGGGAGGTCCTGCAGGGGACCTTCGACTCTACCCAGCACAATGTTATTTTGTACAAATTTATCCACATCACGTCTATGGAGGGTGCTGGATTGCCAGTTTGGTGAGATGATGCTGGCCTCACTACCAGTGTAACCAATATTAACTCCCTTTGTTGCTCTGCTGTATAAGGCGTTAGCCAAGTCCTTGTCAGGATGGTCCTGCAGCCAGTGGAGCCAGAACTCAGGGTTGAGAAACGTGCTTGACTCCACCGGCTGCGCACTTTCCCTGTTTAAGACAGGTTTCGAAGGGCAATGGGCCCTTACATTGCCTGCAGACGTGCAATCGTCTCCACCCTTTGAAGTTGCACTTAAGGGTTTGGTAATTGTTGCACACCTCGCCCTGTACCTGGCGCGCCTTTCCGGGTTCACGCGCCGCCTGGGGGTAGCCCGACGACGCGATCCTGGGAAATGGGCAATCCACTTGCCTAACGTGGTCGGTGGCCTGACAACGAGGGCAGGTCTGGACGTTAGGTTTTACTGCTGTGGCGTCTAATAGTGAATACACTAGGTGGGGGTCGATCTTAGAAAACTCTACAGACCTCTTGTTAAGACCTATCCTATGTTTCATGTCCAACGTTGCTATATTGTACCATTTGTACCTCTTATCCCATTCTAAGATCTGCTTCCTATAGTCGGACATCTGGTCATATATGAATAGTCCGTGGTGGTGTACCATGAGTTTTTCATACTCCCCCCATGCCTCGGACCACACCTGTGCATCATATACCCTCCTACGTTGTCTCTTCTGACGATAGCCAATTGTACCTGATGAGTCTACATATGATTCAATATTGTTCACATTGTCGCTCTGCATATACATATTTTGCAAGAAATCGTCAATAGAAACAAACTCACCATTGAGAGCTGCTTTTACAGTTTTCTCGGGTGTACTCTGCACTCTGCATACTCTGCCAAAATCCATGATATGCTCGGTACTGGTCAGCCCTGGTAGTGGGCCTCCCAACATTGGCGGTGAGTTGACGGTGGGTGGCGGTGGTAGCCCCGGTAACAGGGTACTGTCCCTAGACTGCCACTCTGGTCCATAGTTAGCCGTTAATCCATGGCTGGCTAATCCGGTGCCCCTATCCATACCCTGCACTGACTGCATGATAGGTGCAGCTGCCACTGCCTGGGGGCCCCCAGTCAGTTTGAGCTGCATACCCGCTACTGTCTTACACAAGTCCTCATGCGAACGCATCATAATGGATAGCTGAGATATGATGGTAGAAAGGTCCTTACTTTTACCTTCTTCTTGGCTAACGGTGGCAGGCGATTCCTGGCTGATTGACTTCTGAAGGTTGGGGCCGTCTTCGGCGTCGGTCAGCTGGCTGGCGTTAAGAAACGGGTTGCTCGGGCTATTTTCTGGCGACATCAGGCTGACCTCCTCCTCTTCTGACCTTTCTGGGGTGGCGTTAGACATACTAGTCAAGCAGTTACCGACCCCTATTGGACCTCTATGACCTTTGGCTGGCGCGCCGCAGGCCCGGCATGTCCTTTCCCTTGCCGCCATCGCTTGGGAAGGACACTATTGGTACAGTTCAAATAATAACACTCACACACAGGAACACAGGAACACACTGGAACACATACGGGAACACACACAGGCTGCAACACTTAGTCTTTACGACGTCACACGACTTCACCACTTCACAGTCCAGCACTATACGACACACCACAGGACACACAGGACACACTTCTGGACATCAGGACATTTTCTGGATGGCCTCCCTACATGGGTTGTGCTTTTGGCGCACAAACGGCCCTCGAGCCAGTACCTGGTTCTCTGGACATCCTCTTGGCTAACTGCGCCCGGCTATGTAAACGTTGGCTTATAGCTGCGCAGTAGCGGGGACGTCCGATGAAAACGGCTGCCAAGCACTGACTGGCGATATGAAGATTGCCCGCCAAACTGGTGGCGTCTACCACGTGACACCCGCATCGACCACGTGACCCCGCATCGTTGCTAGGGAACAACAATGCCCCGCTGATCTTATATTACTTACCCCCTCTAACGGCTGCCATCTTTAATATACCTTATCAATTCATCATAAGGATACATTAAATGTTTTTAAAAGATGTATAAAAGTAATTTTAACTACCCCATCAGTTTGCAATGATCAGGCCTTGACATAAACATTTGTGATCCACTTGCCCACCGGGCAAGTAAATTTTAAAATCTACTTGCCCTGAATTACAATTCACTTGCCCTGAATTTTTGTCCCAATATTTGAATACGGTATAGGACTAAAGCTTATAGGATTTGTACATTCAAACATTGGCTGATAATTAGAAAAAATGCCCATATAACCCATAGAATACACAATATTTGGCTTGAAAAAGTTGAAATGAATAGTACATGTTTTTATTTAAAATAGCATGCAGTGACCTCAAGTTTGTTACAATTTTTTGTGCATATGCATAAGTACCACATTTTTACGAAAACATAAAAATTGGCAATGCTCAGTCAATTCTTGACCAATTTATATCATTGATAACTCTTATTTTAGTTCCTTGGATATAAAAACAATAGGAATAGGGCCTTTTCTAACTCAGGAGTTCAATTTTTAAGCAGAGAAATACATGAAGACTTTGAGCTTGTGAGTAAAAATGTCACCCTGAATTGTCAATCTTGTAAGAATATAACCTACAATTATCACTTTATAAGATTAAGTAATGTCAAGTGTTACTGATGGATATACCCCACTGTTACTCATCATACTTAAAATCAACTGTACATGTTTCCCGGATAATATAATGATTGACAAAGACCAAAATGTGCGAAATTGATAAGCTCTACCTCCCGATACAGTGCTTTGTGTGAAATACCATCTTGAGGAGTATATATATTTAGCAGCATGCCATAACTTTATCTTGGTCAGGGTTTGGGAGGCAGGGGTGATACCAAGGGCAACGGAGCATGGACACAAAGTTATCTCTAATCAGGTGTCATCCCTGTGATGTGGTCAGCAGCTCTCTCTGTTCTCTGTGGGGTACTTTGATTGGGGACAGATTACAGTACTTGACCACCGGGCAAGTGGAACAGATGTATCAAGTTGCCCAGACTTGCCCAACAGGTGTGAAATATACCTCGGGCAAGCGGGCAACTGGCTAATGTCGAGGCCTGAATGATTGTTTGTGTTTAAATGCATTTTGTTGTTGTTTGTAGTAATTTTTGTTTTGTTTGTTGTAATTTTTGTTTTGTTTGGCGTAAATTTTTTTTTGTTTATTGTATTTTTTTTTTTTTTTTTTCCGAGTCCCTATATAAGCGTATAGGGATATATACTTGGAGGCATATTTTTAAAAAAATTCAAATTACAAATGAACTTCACACTCGTCCACTGATTATATGAAGTGAATATATTTATTAATCTTCGGTCAATTTCAGCTTTTGGCATGGTTATGTATAACCTTCCAGTCTTCGCCATAATTGGGCAGTACTTCGACAAGAAAAACGCCAGAGCCAATGCTATTGCTATAAGTTGCAATGCTGTTGGGGCTATGGTCCTTGGGCCTCTCTTTCAGTTTCTGGCCACTGAGTATGGGTACTCTGGAACATTCCTCATTATTGGAGCTTTTGTTCTGAATTTCTGTGTAAGTGGAGCTCTTTTCCGTCCACTAAAGCAGGTACAGTCAGGCACAGTACAGTCAAATATTACACCTGACCTTAAGAAGATTGATAGCTTCATGACACCCTCTCAAAATGCTGAAAGTGTACATACAAATGAAGAATCTTGTGAAAGTAATGACAATGAAGGAACTGACCCAGCTAAACTCAAATTGCACAAAAGCTCAAATTGCACAAAATGCTGTACAGTGGTCAGTGACAAACTAGGAATTTGGCTCTTAAAGGATTCCCATTTTCTTTCATTTTGTTTTTTATTGGGTTGCATGTATTTTGCAGTAAACATATGTACAACATTCATGACCATATCAGCCAGGGAGAATGGACTAAAAAACAATGACATCACCATCTTATTGGTTGTCAGTAATGCTATGGACATTCCGTTCTGTCTCCTCTCTGGAGTGATATTTGATATTCCATTAATACGAAACCACCAGCGCTTGGCCTTTGCAACAACATCTGTGCTGACTGGACTTGTGGTCTTAGTTGTACCATTGTTAAAGAACTCTGCTGGCAGTATTAGCATCTGGTGTGTCTTTATGGCACTCAGATCAGTCATTAATTGCCAAAACACTGTGGTTATAGTAAAAATTGTAGGAAGGAAACATCTGACTACAGCCCTGGGATTATCTCGCCTCTTTCAAGGAGTTGGCTCATTTGTTGGACCCCTTTGTGGAGGTACTTGAATATACTTATTCCTTAGACATTATCAAAACGACTTAATTCATAACATTTTAAGTGACTCACACTTATTTCGATAGTTAAAGGTAGATATTTGTTGCATATCTGAACTGAAAAGAGAGGTATGATAGTGCAGTCTCAGAAACCCATTTAATATGAAAACAAATATTTTAATGGCTCAATCTAGATTATTTAAATAGCATTCCAACACAGCTGCCCAAACAGTACTCTGCATTACATAAGAAGTATTCAATTACTATCTCTGCAGTCATTGGGCTATGTTTGATACCATTCTAAATTTGGAAGTGCCCAAGTTATAAATACTTGCCTTGCTCACAAAAATTTTATCAAATCTGAATTGACCAACATCTGGTTATAAACCGTAATCAGTTGTCTGACACATAAACTGACCAATCAGTACAACTGTCATTGCAAAACAAATCTATTTATATTCTATCACCAATCAGCCAGATTTTTATAAATACTGATGAGGAATCCTGTGTGCAGCTTTATACATTTGGAGGCAGGGACTGTTATGAGAGAGAAGTCCTGTTATGGAGGGTCCTAAACACTAGAATAACAGCCTCTAGATATTGTCTTCATTTTGTTTCTACCTTTATGAATTTGAAGGGCACTTGAACAACTATCTTATTCTATTTATTCTTATTTATTGTCTTTTCAGGTCTACTGAGGGATGTTACTGGGTCATACTCTGGGGCCTTCTATATGGCTGGCTTTGTATTCTCAATAATGTCAATCATTGTTATAATCCAGGATTTATTCTGCACTCAAAAGACTAAAAAAGACCCATCTCTTCAGTTTAGTTAAACAAACCTTTGATAGGCTCTCATTGTACAAGGCCACGGGCCGTGGCGCAGTTGGTTAGAGTGCCAGCTTATTAGCACCAGTTCCTCTGTGGTGATCCAAAGGTCGTGGGTTCGCGGGCCCTGGCCGTGCCGAGATTCAATTCATGATTCACATATGAGCTGAGGTCCGTGCCTAAAGGGTTAACCCGTTGTTCTTGTAAATCTGTGACCGGGTGGGTTGTCATGTCAAGGACCTGCGACATGATAATTCAGTGAGGTAGCACTATATCTGCTACAAGTAGGTCTCATCACGAAATAACTGAAATAATGTTGAAAGTGATGTAAACCCCAAACAAACAAACAAACTCATTGTACAAATGTGGCCATGTTGTCATTAGATTTATACTCCCCAGATCATTATAAAATACATTTTAATCTATAGTGGATTTTTTATTTGAAATAAAAACAAAATGAACATGAAAGGAAGAATAAATATGGATGAACAAGAGAAATAAAATTTCCAGATGCAAAATATATGCATGCCAATTGAAGCTAAATTCTCTATTGACTATATATCTAGATAGATCTGTGCATGCACATTGTGCATGCCTTCATTGGAAGAAGTTAAACAAAGATATGGCACACTTGGTTGGAGGGAAAGCATTTCAGAACCAATGAACCAATGAAACGGCAATTCAGTGAGATAGCAATATATGACTGAAATAATATTGAAAGTCAAAGTAAAATGTCATCAGCAGACATTTATCATACACTGCAAACAAGGTTGTTTTAATTTATATGTCATGAAAGTGTTTTGTGTAAAAATCTAAATGCCAAGCATTCTCTTCCAAAACAATTAAGTGTAAAATCAGCCTCACTCCAAGTTTTGTTATTATATTATCTCATTTGTTGTGGATCCTAAGTGATTAGGTCATAATATCTTACAATGTAGAGGCAACGGGCCATGACGCAGTTGGTTAGAGTGCCAGCTTTTTGGCACAAGTTCTGCTGCAGTGATCCAATGGTCATGAGTTTTATCACCGGCTGTGGCGAGATTGTCATGTCATGAAGTCTGCAATAAAATCATATCTGAACCACTTCAAAATATAGATTATTAATATACATCTTGGAAATCATGTCTAACCCATGTCATAAACTGGACCACCAATATATGTCTTAAAAATACTTCATAGATATGTGATTACCCACAGGTAAATTGCCCAACTGGGCAACCAACATTTTTCTCTTTATGTCAAGGCCTGCATTACTAAAATGTTATAAACTCATATAAGGGTTGGGATTTAAATTGGAAAGTTATAACTGATTTCTTTTTTCTTAACAGCTAACAAGTAGGTCAAGGTATACATGTAATCGAAATATTTGATTATGAGTTGTGTTTTTATTTTTTTTTTATTTTATTTTTTTTTTATGAATGTACATATCTTCATAATTGGTTTACAATACTGCCCCATTTTTTAAATAACATTTGCACACTGCCATTATTGAAACATATTTTGTTTTTCTATATCCAAATGAACTTTAAGTGTTTGTAAGAATCCATTAAAAAAATCTATTCTGTGATCTACGTACATTTGACATTGGATATACCACTTAGCTAACAATATGACATAGTTAATAGAACTGTACAATTCATTGTCATAATATAGACCAAATATAATGTGTTTTTCACTTATACTAACTTTATAATCACCCGTTCTATTCCACCACTTTTCTAGTATTTTCCAAAAGTCGTTTACTTGCTTGCATGTGACAAAATGTTGTATAATATCATCTGGTATATCACAATTTATACAATTTTCCCTATCTGCTCTACCATATACGCTGCATTTTTATAGCGCTGCGATCGTATTTGACCCAATTCTTTGCACACGGCACATCCGGGAACAGCGGCGACAGCTTGTTTGTGGCATTGTCACCTCTGCCTTTCATCTTTCCATCGTTGTTTTTATCAGTTTTGCCTCCGTAATGTTGACATAAATTGCGTAGATTGCAATATACTTAAAGATTACACAACAAACACGCAATATCACTGACATTGGCGTATCAATGTACGATGTCAGTCTGAAATTTCCCTCAATGTAATTATTCATATCAATAGTGTAATTATTGTCTTTCAATAAAGCTGCGTTAAATTTCCAAAAACCTCTTCCACGCTGTGAACGAGATTTACTAATGTTCAAATAAATAATACTGTGATTAGACTTAATACCAGGACAGATATTAGTATCAGTCACATAGCTTGTAAGATGAGAGGACATAAGCCAGTGATCAATACGTGTTAACACGGGAGGATTCCATTTTATACCTCAGTGATGCGCGTATCGACGAGATTTCCAATGAATACAAGCATGTCGAGTATTCGTAACGTATTGCTTAGCTGCGAACTATTTTCCGTCGGCCATCTTTAGACTGGTCTCCCACCGAGTGTCAAAAACATCGTGTATATACAGATGGCGGCAACCAGTCTATGGCTGTACGCACCATTTTCGGGTTAAGTGAGGTGCGCTTTGTTTACAAAACGTTTTTAACGATAAATATCTTGTTTCATGTATCATTTAAAAAAAAATACAGTAGTTGTCTGAGGTATAAAAACAAAACATGCCTCGTCGGGTCAGCTGTGTAAGCGGATTCAGTTCATTGGTGATGGCGGACGGATACCCTTCGCCTTCGGCTCACGGTATCCTTCCGCAATCACCAACTCACTGAATCCGCTCACCCAGCTTCCCCGACTCGGTATGTTTTGTTATAGTATTCTACTAATTCCTGACAAACACCAGAGGGCAGGCAATGTGGTGACGGAACTGCGAGATCACACACTCTTATCAGTGGCGAATTTTATTGCAGCCCATACCTCACACTTCAACTTTTTTTTCAAATCTCGTCACCCTTCCTCTCTGATCACGTTCATGCTTTTTTATATATGTATGTAATGAACATGAAACCCCCAAGTAGAAGGGGAATGCATCACCAGTCGAAAAACATCAGGTCTATAATAAATTAATGAGGCAAATAAGGACAACATGAAATAAATAATTGTGGACCTGAGAAAAAAAATGTTAGGATGGGATGACAAGACATTGACAAATTTTGGTCTCTAGCAGGATATTTGTTCCACGTGACTCCAATATGGTGTGATTTTGATGAATGCAGTGACGGTGGTGGCAGATCAGGATGCCTCAAGTCCCTTTGGAACTACACGTATGTAACAAGCACCAGAACTCTCAATTTAAATACTACTTACCAGAACTCTCAATTTAAATACTACTTACCAGAACTCTCAATATATTCACTACTTGATTTTTTGTCTCATATGGTGCCATAGGAGTACTTGACATGCTATCTACGACCCATTTGCCATTATTGGCACACATTCCAACTTCAGAGCCACTGCATGCAATTATCTGTGTAATTTACCTTGTTCCATACTGTAAATACAAAAAAACACATTTCAAGACAAGTTTTACAGCCTGGCATTTGGTTTCAGGTCACAGTGTACAAATTCCTATCCACTTTATAATTCAATATAAACAAGAGATTTTCATAATTCTCCTAAATATTTAAAATACAACTATTTACTATTTCTGGCCATTTCTCAATCGAAATTTAATCAAATATTCATTAAGAACAAAGAATATACATTAGGTTGTAATAAATTCATCTCTTCTACTAATTTATACCCACCTTTAATGCAAATGCCTTATTTTGGGTAGACACCATGAATATCAAATATTTTTTTTAATTACTCGAGATTTTTTTTATATCATGAAATGACTCTGATTTTACTTTCCTTTAATTATCAGGAGTTATATTTTAAATATTTACCAAAATGTTCCCCATCTTCTGCTTTGTTTGATTATAGCAAACCTCATCTAACAACCATTATGGCTTCTGTTACGCAGGTCAATCATATTGCATTTTGACCAGGATATGTTTTGTGCACTGTGACCTACATTCACAGTAAATTGAAGAGGGCCCAGCTTCAACATCTATTGTGCGACCAATTTTCCCAGGATAAGGAGTGACACTGGTGATGTATAATCCACCAATGTTTTATTAACCTCCCAAACCTTTCCAGGACAGTCTGCTGCCTGAACAAAGATCCATGTTGTAAATAAAAAATTCACTAGATTAATGTAGATTATGTGTGGTATGATATCTTATTACCATATATTCAATAATATGTTGAAAGAAAATAAGGTTAGATGATTAGGAACTGGCTCTTTAATGGGGTCAATTTCAATTTTATTTTCATGAATATTTTATTTGTATGGATGTGGCTAAATGGGGGGTTGGAAATTACAATAGTAGATTGGGACTGTAGGCATTACCATAAGATGTTACATATACAGTATAGTGTGATAACATCATTTGAATTTCAAACCCAGGCTGATTTCTGTAAGGGAAATGACAGGTCATAAGTAAACATTCAAGATAAGGATTTCATACTAGTCTTATTCATAGAGACAGTATCCTCTTTATCAGTTACAGATGGCCATTGCATACTTGATTTCTCTAAGGGCAGGGTTCCCACGCAGTTGAGAAGGTCGGGAATTGTTGGGAATTGCAATAGGTCAGGTACCCGACCTAAAAAAGTAGTGAAATCATGCACAGGTCATGAGTAAACATTCAAGATTAGGATATCTTACTAGTCTCATTCTTAGAGACAGAATCCCCTTTATCAGTTACATATGCCCATTACATACTTAACCTTTAATATATATCTCTTGAAGTGTGACATAACAAAAAATTTATTTTCCTTTGTGTAGGAACTTGATAGAAATTATGAGCAGGACACAAGCTAAGCAAGGAGAGGTTGCTTTGGATGGAGGATGGGGATGGGTTGTAGTATTCGGTGCTGGCCTGGGAACATTCTTCACAGAAGGAACATATCGAAGTTTTTCAGTTTTATATGACATGATGTAATGGATAACACCAGATCGTGCGGTTGCTAAGTCCTTTATTGATAGTAACACGCGATACACGAGATGCGGACGCATCAGTCATATTTGAACATTACATCTCCCCCTTCTTTAGTTGAGGATTGTATGTTTATGTATATTCATGTGCAATAAACTTTAAACAATATAAATTGTAATATTGTGTTATTGTCTCTTTGAATAAACTTTTGTAAAGCTTTCTCTTGTGTGTATTTTTTATAGTCTCTGTCCTTTACACACATTTCCATATCCATTCTCCTCCCTTGAGAAAATTAAAATGTAAGCTTATGACATATACCCGCATTGTTTTATACAGGAACTTGAAATTTAAACATTTCAAACATACATTTATAATTAACATTGCTTATCATGGAACAAGGCTTTTGCTTTACATACAAAAAAAAGATATAAAAATACATGCTCTTTGCCTGAACAATATTTGAACAATATTTGGCTAGTTTTATAAACAAATTACTAAATAAAATTTTACCATACCATATAAGAGTAAAATACACAATATTTTAGCATTACTCAAGTATGTAAATACGAAATGATATATATTTTTCTGAACACTTTTATGAACACATATTCTGCTTGAACACTTTTATGAACACATAAAATAATACTATGGCAGTATTTGAAATAAACATCTTATAAAATATTTCTGACCATTCTGCTCAAATACACATGTAGTAACTCACTTGAGAGAACATCTTGAGCCTGTCTTTTGAATTTAATAAGTCTCTACTAATCTGACCCTGCCAAATTTGGTAGTTTTACCTCATATTCACTCAAATGTTTTGGCATTTTCACACTCCTGTGGGGACGTGTCACCGGTTCAGATTGAGTTTGGGGTTTACTAGCATGAGATTTTGACTTAAACTGCACAGCTCTAGTTCGAATAGTGTCGCCATGGTTACCGACTGACGGCTGATCGGACATTTCGCCTCCGCTGGCGCTTTGCAGAATATCTTCTGGTTCTTCATCCTTCTGAGCCAATAGTGGTTCCTCTGAGACATGGACTGGCCTGAAATGGCTGCTGTTTCTGGCCTTGACTTCTGTCCCTCTCTGAGCCACTATCATGGACCCTTTTTTCTCAGTGACCTGGAATGGCTCTGGCTGAAATCTTGGCACTGACTTACCAGATTTGGTCACGTTCTTCATCAGAACTCTGTCTCCAACCTCCAAGCCTGATGGCTTGATATTGCGTCTCCTCTCTGCGTAGTATTTCATCTTGGCTTTTGCCTTCATGTCATTTTCTGCAATCTTGCTTGTGTCCTCATACCTAAAGACTTGAGGCAGTTTGGTCTTGAGGGGATACCCATTCAAGGCTGTTGCTGGTGGGATACCAGTTGCACTATGTGGAGTTGCTCTGTAATTTCTCAGAAATTTCTGGAGCTCTTTCTTCCACGGCTTACCCTCAAGTTGTGCAGTTTTACACACCTTACCAAGGTTTTTCATGAAGCTCTCCGCTCCACCATTTGCTTCTGGCCAATATGGCGTCACTTTCTGATGCTCAAATCCCAGTACTTCTGCAAAATTCTGAAATTCTTCACTCTGGAAGGGACTCCCGTTGTCACTCTTGAGCTTATCAGGTATGCCTCTTGATGAGAACACCTTGTCCATTGCCGGTATGACTGCACTTGCAGCCTGCGACCCGACTATCTCCACTTCTGGAAATCGAGTTCTGTCACATCTCACTACCAGCAAATAGTGACCTGACGGCAGAGGACCAAACATATCTGTGCTCAGATGAGACCATGGATGCTCTGGAAGGTCTGTCATCTGCAATGGTTCTCTCTGTTTGGGATCGTGGCTTGCAGCACACGCTACACATTGACTAATCTTGGTTTTCACCATTTCCTCAATGCCTGGAAACCAAACCTTTTCACGCAAATAGTGACTTGGTTTCCACTATCCCTTGGTGCCCTTCATGTGCTAGATCTACAGCTCGCCTCTGGAGACTGTCAGGCAAAACTATTCTCTTACCTCTCAGCACCAACCCAGACTGAGTCACGCTGAGCTCTGTACTCACATGGCTGAATGATTGCAGTGCTTTGACGTCACAATCAGATTGCCAAGAGTTTGGTTTTGATACCAGATGCCACTTGTTGCTTCTGATAAGGCTTTTCACCTGTGTGAGTGTTGGGTCAGCCAGAGTTTCTTCTAGTACTTCTTGCTCAGTCATTGCCTTGGGCACAGCTGCTGATGCTATGTAGTTCACATATTCTTCCGCTATCTTCTCTTCTCTGTAAGTTTTCTCATCCTTCTCAACTGGATGTCTTGATAGGTAGTCTGCTGGGTTGTCTTTCCCACGAGCATACTTCATAGTGATGTTGTATGGCTGTAGTCTCAGAGCCCATCTCTCAAGTCTAGCTGTCAGTTTGGCATTTGGACTACCAAGCATAGACAAGAGTGGTTTGTGATCAGTTCGGACAGTCACTAGTCCACCAAATATGTAGGTATGAAACCTCTCACATGCCCAGACCACTGCTAGGGCCTCTCTCTCAAGCTGAGAGTAACGTTGCTCAACGTCAGTGAGGGCTCGGCTTGCATAAGCCACAACTGTACTTGTCTCTCTGAGTCATCTGTCTGAGTCAGTATTGCACCTAACCCTACAGGAGATGCGTCAACTATCAGCTCAGTCTCTTTGTTCATGTCAAAGTATGAGACTACTGGTTTGTCAGCCAAGTACTTTACCAGTCTGTCATATGCAGTCTGTTGTTCTGTATCCCAGTGAAACTGTACTCCTTGTCTAGTCAACCTCCTGAGTGGTTCAGTCAGTGTTGAGAAGTTTGGTATGAACCTAGCGTTGAATGTCAGCATTCCTAGTAGGCTCTCTACTTCACCACTAGATGTCGGCACCTGCATTTCTAGCAATGCTTGCAGTCTCTTGGGTGATGGTTCCATTCCCGCCGCGGAGAATACCATACCATAGAACTCTAGTTTTGGCTTGTCAAATCGGCATTTTGGCAAGTTGACTGTCAGTCCATTGTCAATCAGTCTCTTGAACACTTGGACAATTGCTCTGTCGTGGTCTTCTTGAGCTACTCCTCCAACGATGATGTCATCAGAGATGTTGAGGGCTCCACCTCTGTCATCACCGATGCCTTCGATCACGCGTGCGACAGTGTTCTGGAATATCTCGGAAGCACAATTTATTCCGAAATTTAGACGTTTGTACCGCCTCAACCCGACATGCGTCACAAATGTTGTGATGTACCGAGATTCCTCGTCCAGTTCCAGCTGGTGGTAACCAGATCTGAGATCGAGTTTGCTGAAAACGGTCCAGCCGTTAACTCTGTGCTGTATATCCTCGATCGTCGGTACTGGATGACGGATGCGCTTGATAGCCTTATTGGCGTTTCTCATGTCGACACACATCCTGATCTCGGTCGGATTGCTCGGTTTTGGCGCTACGACCACGTTGGACACCCACGGTGTCGGACCATCGACTTTCTCGATTATGTCGAGTTCCTCGAGTTTGCGTATTACGTCCTCGAGCTGTGAGCGAATTTTGAATGGTGGGGGAATCAGGGATTTTGCAACCGGTGGCACCTCCTTGTCCACATAGAGATGTACCTTTTCCCCTTTCAATTTTCCGACCCCTGCACTCAGCTCTGGATGGTCACTCACAAATGATTCTGCAACACTAACATCAATTTTGTTAATGACATGTGGTGCTACTTTTATCAGATCAAGTTTCAAACAAGCATTGTAACTAAGTAGGCACCCATCTGAGCCAGGCATTACATATATCAACTCAGTGTATGATTTACCTTTACATGAGATAGTTGTTTTAAATTTGCCCTTTGGCTGAATGCTTTTGGCTGAATATGGGTTGATTTTATCTTGTTTTGCACTTTCTAGTTTGATTTTACCTTTTAGCTTAGCATTGAATGTATTTCCATCTATGACAGTACATGTAGCTGCGCTATCTGCAGTGAATACAATGTTGCTGTTCTGAATGGTTACCTGAAACCTAGGTGTTGATTTTACCTTATCACCTGACAATGCAAAATGGGAGTGGTTGTCGTCGTCGCTGTCGGACTCATTGGTCACCTCATGGACTCGCTGATGCTTGCCGTGTCGGCGCTGCTTCTGTCGACGACCACTGTCGGCGCCCTTGCGACCGCCGCTTGCGGATGGCTGCTTGTAACCGCCGCTGCTACTGGAACCAGATTGACCACCACGTTTGGATTTACACATTTTAGAGAAGTGGTGCAACTTGTGACAGTTTCCACATTCCTTTCCGTATGCCGGACAAGACTCTCTGCCCTGGATGTGTGGATAATCCCCGCCACAGTAGTAGCATTGCATCTTTTGTCTGTTTTTTACTTGATTGATTTTCTTATCCTCAGACTTAGGCTGTTGTAATACTTTCTCTATATCTGCATTTTCAGACTTGCACTGTTCGTTGCTACGCCCCTCTGCAAGGACGTCTTCCAGTGTCTTTAAAGATCCCTTTAGCCCTTTTTGCCTAAGTCTGGAATCTGTAGTTGTTGTGACAATGTGTCTCTTGATCTCAATCGCCATGTCCGGAAACTCGCATCTGCTGGCTTGCTGTCTCAGTCTGACCTGATACTGGTCGATGCTTTCGCCTCTCTTCTGCTTCAATCCCTTGAACACGCATACCTCGAAATCAGTGTTCACTTTGGGTTTGAAGTGCGCTGCTAGCTTTGCCTTAGCCTCGTCATACTTATCACCAGTGTTTTCAAATGTGAGGAAGTCTTCAAAAGTTCTCGGACCAATCAGGTGCAAGAGCATCATGCGCTGTCTCTTGTCATCCTTGATATCCAGTGCCCCCATATAGTTTTCAAACCTTAAGATCCATCTCTCCCATGTGACACCACTAGCATCACCATCACCATTTACCTCATCAAATGTGCTGATTGCTGGAATGTTATTTGATGCCATTTTTGAGGTTTGATTGAGTAGCTGGGAGTAGGAATTGTCACTGTCTATGATTTTGATTGGGGCTCTGTGTTTGGAAATCCTGCCTGTGATTCTGATTGGGACTGTATGCACAAATACACAACTTCCGGTCAAGTACTCTTTGTAGCAGTCTGTTGCTTGATTAGCACTTGAAATTAGGAGAAACAGGCACAGGAAAGTCAGCAAAATTGAGGGCCAAACTTGCCTTGGGAAGCCATGACCTTGGGAACCACGTGTCAGCATTTGTGATCTGGTCCGGTAAGTTTGCTGAATGTTTATGACAGTTTATACCAGTTTGCAGACGTGTCCACTTCTTCTGAGCGATGTCTGCAGTTTCCTTGATACCTTAGCGGTATTTTTCACTTGTTTGGGCGAGGTTTTGGCACTTCTGTACGCCCACAAAGTTCATTTTTATCACTCGTCGCCAATGTAATGGATAACACCAGATCGTGCGGTTGCTAAGTCCTTTATTGATAGTAACACGCGTTACACGAGATGCGGACGCATCAGTCATATTTGAACATTACACATGATGTTAGAGAAATTTCGCAGATCAGCAGCTGCTACAGCCTGGGTTATGTCCTTGTATAACTTAGTGACTATGTGCAGCGGTATGTTAAACTTTAGTTCGTGGAAAAGGTGTTCAATGATCAGATATGTAGTGAACACATGGTAGTTATATTCCTTTAAGCTTACAGCCCAGCACAACCCAGCAGACAAAACTGGTTGAAATGATGTGGTCTTGAAATGAATATCAGATATGGTTATGATGTGGTTAACTGGTGGAATGTGCAAAGCAAAATGATGTAAATTTTAATCGTGAAAAAGACACCTTGTCCAATATGTAATTCACTGAAAATGTAAATTTAGTTTTAGAAAACCTAAATGAAATATTCTATTCTTTTTGAGGCACATAATCATACTTTGCTGTTTCATTAAAGTTGTTTACACATTTTTAAATAATTCACTAGTAACATTTCATATTTTGTAATCAAAATCATTTATATCAATATTGAAAAACAACATAATATATCTTTTTCTGCCGATAGGTGGCCTCTTTCAATATGCTGTGCTAGACCAGTGCATGACTAATCTGAGAATTTGATCACTTCTATAAATAGAATAACTTTCATAAAGGTTGGAATTTATATTGGATAAGTGATATTTTGAAGTTCATGTCATACATTTCTGATCAAATATTTTTTCACATCTTAATAATGTCACAAACCAGACCAGGAATTCATGTCTTATTTACATGAAAAATTCACATTTCATCCATGTGCATAAATAATTCCATCTTAATCATGTTATAAGCTGGACCAGAAATTCATGTCTTATTCAGTTGAAAAATCCATGTCTTATCATTGGTTTGGTTTTATCCACATGAATAATTCACATCATATTAGTTTGCATATTAACCAATTAACCACGTCACAAACTGGACCAGAAAACAATGTCTTCAAAATCAGGTCTTAATTAACAAAATCACAAACTGCACCAGAAATTCACAGACAACAATAGAGCTGCTTTTATCAATTGATTGTCGATGTTTATAACACCATTTAACATTCTTGGTACAAATGCATATCTAAAACACCCTGATGAGAATATTTTTGAGATTGCAGATGCACTTAAAAGGCTTTGATAATGGAACCACAGCTACGTGATATATCTAGTCATGGTATCCACTCCTTTTATAACTTTCAAAAGAATATTTTTCAAACATTCAATTATCTTTTATTTGCATTTTACACATTTTAGAACAGTTCATTGTCATTGGCTATATAAAGTGATTAATTGTTTCTTATGTACTGTTCAATTATTACAGGCTGCTTTATTAGAAGTGAGATGTGATACATTATAAGATGTTATGGATTTGTTATCACTCATTGAAGATATCCATATATAAACTCTATATTTCAGCTCCCTTGGTGAGTATGCTGTGTAACAAATTTGGAAATCGCCCAGTAACCATGGCTGCAGGAATTGTTTGTTGTCTTGGTATGGTTTTCTGTGGATTTGCAACTTCTCTGGAATATCTGTATCTTACAATTAATATCTCAGGTAGTGTATATCATTAAAAACAGTGGAAGCACAACAGAGAATCAACTTGAACACTGCATCATGATGTAAAAGGAGAATTGTGCAGCATATTTGGCAATTGAGAATAGGGTAGTGCATGTGGTGCAACAAGCACACCAAAATATATAATAGGGGTCTAATAGTGGAATTAATAAGGGAATTAATAGATACTCCATGAAGGGATGATTTATGGGATGATGGTAGTATCATTCCATTCATTATATCTTCAGTGAGCCTAGTTCCCTATCTTATGCCTTGACATGCCACTTGAACAATAGACAATTGTCACTTTCACTGTCCCTTCCTCAGATGGATCATGTCATAATTTATCAATAAATGTCATATAACTTGAAAAATCAAACTGCAAAATGCAATATTTGACTTTTGAACACAGAAACACAACTTCCAAATTCTGGTTTTATGACATATATATTCCAATTCCAAAGCCATTTAACATTTTTTTCATTTTCCTGAAACCCTGGGGTTAATGAAAAAATGTTTAATAAGGTATTCCAATTTTGAGCCTTGTGAACTGTCATTTAGATTTGTTATTTAGGAAACAAGCTATTACATGCATTATTCTTTTCACAGCATTCGGTGCCTCAATGTATGTTGTATCTAGCAACGGTGTCATGAACCAATATTTTTATAAGAACTATGGAAAAGCCAGTGCCATATCATCTAGTTTCAATGGACTTGGAGCAATGCTGTTAGGACCATTTATCCAATTCTTAGCTTTCCAATATGGATTTACTGGCACATTTATCATCATTGGAGGTTGCATGCTACATTTTTGTATTAGTGCTGCTATATTTCAACCAGTGGAGGTACTAGAATGTGTGGACAGTGAAAAAGAAATCATAAAGTTGGATCTAGTCTCAAATAATAAAGACGAAAATGAATATGAAACTGAAATATGCAGCATGAATGGAAATCAATTGAAAGGGCCAAAGAAAAGCTCAACATGTTTCTCTAAGCTGAAACATATAGGTGTAATTTCTGGCATACACCTTTTAGGTAACTCTGCTTTCACTTTGTTCTGTATCTTACTTGGGGCCTGTTCGCTTTGTGGAAATGTTAGTAGCACATTTATGGTGGTATATGCAAGGGAGAGAGGCTTTGATGACAAACAGGTGGCACTACTCCTTGTCATTAGTAACTTGGTGGACATTCCCTCAAGACTACTTGCAGGAATTTTCTTTGACCTTTCAATAATTCAAGACAGAAGAAGCTTGTGTTTTACAGTTTTTTCAGTCTTACTTAGTGTGACAATTGTTTCAATCCCTTTTGCTTATGTCATCCACTGGATCATAATCACCTGGGGTGTGAATATATCGTTCATTGCAACATGCCACAGCCAAACACCAGTCACTGTATCCTCCATAGTAGGCAGAACAAACTTCCTGAGTGGATTGGGAATAAGCCGTGTATTTCAAGGCATCGGAATGTTCATTGGTCCCATAATTGGAGGTTATTGTATTTTCCCTTTAATAATATTGTTGAATTCATGTATTTAAATGAATCAGAGTAATATTTATACACATTTTTTAATAAATATAATAAAATGTTACCAGTTACAGTATACATTTTTTCAGGTGTGCTGAAGGATATCAGTGGAACATATATTTATGCATTTTATATGGCTGGGTCTGTACTTTTTTCAGTCTCTATCATCAACCTCTTCCATCAAATATGTTATGCACCAAAATTACAAATGACAGAATAGACAAAATGGATATCGATTTATCTAGTTTTTAATTAATTGTGTATTTTATTGTTGCTTAGATTGTGTTTAGTTAATCTCAGCCAATCGTCTCAACCTTTCATAAATATTGGCTGATTTATGCTCATTGGAGGCCAAAGAAACAGTTATCTCAATACTTTTATGACGTATGATATATATTATTGTTCAGAGTAATAACAAAATTCTTGCCTCACTTCGTGTGACACATTTATACTTTGGTCAAAATGATATTTCACTTATACAACTGATAAAGATCCAAAGGCATTCTGCAAATTAATGTTGGGTGTTTGTTGTTAACTTAAAATATAGAAATATAGAATACCAATTCCTAATACCATGAGTATTTGAGATCACACACACACACACACACACACACACACACACACACACACACACACACACACACACACACACACATATATATATATATATATATATATATATATATATATATATATATATATATATATATATATATATATATATATATATATATTTTAATCTTAAATTCACTACCAATCATAATGTTACAAAAATGATGCTTCAATTATCACTTATTACAGATGTTACTATCCATATGTGTAATCGCTGAGTCGTCTGTGCAGTTTGTTTCACTGTAATGCTTATTTTATTGTACCAGCAAAGTGCAAGCCATTATAAAAAGGCTACATTTACCATTTAGTAGGATAATCATATAACTTTTCATTAAATCTCCCATTTTTTTGGATTTTGATACCATATCATAATCGTCTGGTCAGGATAGATATTATGTCATGTTTCTGGTGACAATAAAAAGACAATCAAACATTATGATTTGATTTGTTGATGTTGTAAATCCTTAATCATGAATAGGCTCTTTGGTTTACCCTGTTTTCCTTGTAAATAAAAAAGCATTCTCTGTCAATGAGATACAAATTATTATTTTTGTTCAATAGTCACCTGGATTTCATGGAATCATTAAATTTACATAATGCTCTTTAACAGTGCAAAGTATTTCGCAGTCCTATATTTCCCAATTCACAGGGCTGATAAAAATAATTCATCACTAGAAATGGGAAACATTGAACATGAAATGGGTAGTACAAAACTTACTTTTGCAGTGGTCACTTTCGCCCAGCATAAATGGCGCCAAAAAAAGAACACATTCTCCCATTTATATGCATATTCAAGAACTAATTTTAGCACCTTCCTCTTATTGAAGAACAAAATAAAATATATTAAGATTTGCAAAAACAAATTCTCTGTTTTTTTATGGCGTCATTTATTGCACATGAAAGATGCAGAATATTATTCTGAGTTTGGAAAGCTGAGTTTTATTTTTCTAGGATAAATCTAAGTCGAGTTCTCTTGTGTTTAAGGGGAAGCATGTGTTTCTCAGTTTCATCACTTCAGTCAGGATCGACATCAAAGGGTTTGGCCGCCAACTGATAACGCCATTACATAATGCCACAGGAATGCTTCCTCTTCGTGTTGGTTGCTTTACCTTCCAAACGGTATACAGCGTATTAATTGGCAGAATAAATATTTATGTCACGTTATTCACGGGAAAAAATACTATGTTATGGAACATCTTTTATTCCTGCCAAAATTTGCGCTAATACCTAGGATCAGCATAGAAGAACACCCTATCCATATTTTAGAGACATATCTATCATGAAAAAACTGACATGTTTCAAGTGGCAGGTGATTTTTAACGGAACTATTTATCCTACAGAATGCTTCCTCCACCAATGTTTTCATGATAGTTTAAACAGTATCACCTGTCATTTTTGTGATGAATACCTATTATATGTGCAGATCTTGTCAGATGAATAACATTTTCATATTATATTTTGAAAATATTATATGAATGTGTTTTTTGTGTCCGATTTTCAGGATTGATCAAGTAGCTTATATATTGTATTTTTTAGATTTAAGTAATGTTATATGACTGAACTTAACCTATTCTTCCTAACAGACTTTACTTTTGGTTGAATTTATAAAGTTGAAAATTTTGTCATCTGAGGGTCGGCAACTATGATAACATCATAGGGCCTTGAAACCATTTAATTGTCTAAAACAATGGATCTGTATGACGCCACGTGCAATACAAATAGTAAACGAATATTACTATTTTGATGTTATCAATGATCATATCTCAAATGTGTGAAGGTTAGATTTACAATTTTGATTCAGAGCCTAAATGTTCCGCTGTCAATGATCAGATATAATATTTTATATTTTTCTGTTTCTAACACCAGGTGGCACTCAACAATTAGCCACAAGGCCCCTTAATGTCGACAATCGTTCGTGATCTATGGATAAATGTGATGAAAGAAGATAGTTTTATAAATTATCCAAGAATATCCACAAAAAGTAATGCATTGAAATAATAGTCATTTTTCCTGAATAATGTAGTTTTGATCACCTTTTCAAAGCACCTCTCATTTTTTCCTTTGCATATTTTAGTTTACTTTTTGCAAAAAACAATCAATGAACATATCTTAAGTGTCTTGGATTTGGAATGTGTCTTCAATCTTGCAATGATATTCAAGGACTTAAACTTTATCACATTGTTATATAAACATTGAATGGATATTGCAAAACCTTTGCTTCCACATAACGGGTTAGGCCCTAAAGAGATTTTTATGCAATCTTAAATTTCGACCAATATTCGGCCATCTTGGTTTTGGTTCTTTCATAGCTTGGCTTCAGTAGATGATTTTCACGGTAATAGGTGCGAATGCACTCGCCGGTATCTCCTCTTCAACTTTCTAAGCCCTCACGACTGTTCCTTTTTCTAGTGTTTCACCTCCTTAGTCAGGTATATTTGCTCATAGAAAAAAACAAGTCATGGGTGAAGCAGTTTTAATATAAGTAGCACCGTCATTTTTAATGATAAGTGTGTTTACTGCAGAAGAAAAACGTCAACACCTCAGAAATCAACTAATGTAAATTTCCATCTTAACAGTCTTCACAAACTTTGCTATTGATCGGTGAAGCGAGACCGAAGTCATCATGGTTCAGTCGTCACCTTTTGTCGGCAGATTAAAGCCATCCCATTTGTAATGTATTCGATTGAGGATATCATTAGTATTCGGGACATGTGCGATGCGTATAGAAGGGGGCTGGCAGGTGCAGACAGGCCTACTCGCCGCCGCACAATGCTTCACGTGACCGCTTCGTCTCACACGCCACCACGTCGCCCTCTGGTGGAGTTTATGCAAACTCCTCGCTCATCCCACACACCGCAGCAATGGACTTGCAATACAAACTTTTCAGCGGTGTTGCATATGCCGGAATTATAACATAACTATTATAATTGGCGCGTACGTGTTTATATGGTTTACCATTAAGGTGTACCAAATATACTGTCAAATATAGTGAGGCATTCTAGAAGCTTTTGACCATTACGTTAATTCTTTATATTGTTGAAACCTTACATTTTTCTTTCTTCGGTCACAATATGTAATCTATCAGTCGCATCTGACTCTATGATATATAGTCACAGCAGAAATATAAGCGTATATGTTGGATCTAGCTAAAAGAATGGCAAAATGGATGAAAGAAAATATAATTTGAATTTCCATCTTTGACGACAAATAAAGAGCAGTGGGTATATTTCTCACACATAATTAAACTTGATCAAATGTCAATCAAAAGCCATTATTAAAAATATGAATAGCGTTGATCCATACATTGATTTTACTTTTTACTTCATTATTTACTGTGGAAACTATCAAATTGAGTCATTACGTTCCATTTGTTAGAGTTCAGAGCGCATCCTCCTAAAATAGCAGCTGACCACTCCTCGTGAGAGGTGCTTGTGAATTGTGCATAAATGGTGAATGCAAGCAACATGTGTGGAAATAATCTCGCATTCAGACCGAGGTTGTTGACGACAGTTGCCATGGTGACCATTGATGCCCGGATGCCAGAGTATTGAATAGTGGGCGCTTGAGAGGCGCACAAATGCAGTCTTCACCATGGCATGTGGCATCTGGCGAGCCCCGGGACGCCTCCTTCAACCTGCACCGATGGCATGTCAATCACCGGCTCTCAAAGAAAATGTAGCAAATGTGAAGAAAGGACACATTCTAATTGGCTACTGAGTGTTCTATTGTGGTGAAAATTGTTGCTATTATCATGCTTGTTGTAACTTTGTGCTGGGCACTGCAACCACCGAATCACAATAATGAAATATCTATGACATGCACAAATATAGAAATATACTTCTTTAATGTTTTTTCATTCAAATCCTAAAAAAAATGGTGGATAATTAGACGAGACAGCATCGTCGTGACGTTTAATCAGCCAATCAGAGTACAGCCAGTCACATAGCTGCACTGATAGTGCCCATATAACGATTCAATCATTTGTCCTCAAAGCCTCCATACACACTGCAGTGACAACTCCCTGGGTAATTAAGGTTGTATGCCTTAAAACGTTTATAATTGCACCACAAAATGCCATATGTGTGATAACTCTCCTTGAGAAATATATGGGGTGTGGAAAGCGCCGGACCTTGAAACTGAGAGTGGAGTGGTATAGCGTATTTTATTTGATATTACATTATAGAGGTTTTATATAAGTACATTTCTGCCGACATGGTCAGTGAAATTCAATGTGATGTCTTATCTTGTTTTAGCACGACGATCCTATCTGGTCACAGAATTGTGTGTTGTGTTGCCTTCCCGCGATAAACATCCCCACACTACTGTCCATTAAGTAACAATGAAACAACTTAAACGATCTCATCACACGTGCAGATATGTTAATGAGTTCCTGGTCATTCCATTTGGATTTTAAGATACAATCATGTCTTTAAGATCTTCACAATATATCGGGTTTTATACAGTACGTGCTGTTCCCTGTAGGTTTTTTTTGCTAACCCAATATTCAAGAGTATAGAATTACTTGCAGTGAATCACTGCGCACACAAATTGACGGTGTGTGTTTCAAAGTCATTTCATGCAACAGCTTAGCTAGACAGCAGGGTCTCTTGGTGACAAGCGGGGTGCAACAACAAAGTGTGCGAGAAAACCTGCTCAAAGATAATCTATCTTAGGAGCATATGTATATGCTTTTTACTTTAATATTTCATATCAAATACCTTTATTTAAAATGACAATTGAAAACGTGTCAAATGAACAAATATTGTAGATCATAAATTGGATGATTTTGCGTTGCAAAATGGAACCATAATTGAATTTAAACGCCTGTTCTACCGGAATACAAATTGTTCAAGGTTAGAATCTGATCATGGGAAAGGCGAAGAAATCTTTGCTGTGTAGCACAAAAGCGAAGAAATCTTTAATAAGTTCCACAAAGGCGAAAACATCTTTGAAACGTTCTACAAAAGCGGAGAAATCTTTGATGAGCACCATAAATGTCACAGGAGTGGACTTAGGATGCGCGTAAGAAGGGCGTTATGTAGAATTTATTCGTATCAGCGTGACCAGTACACAGTACCCTCCTTCAGATGATCTAACCTGCAGCTCCGCGGTTACCACAGTGCGCATCTCATTCAACCCAAAAATGCAATTTAAATTATTTGTCGATAATTTTGCCATCATGGCTAGAACAGGAATTCAATGAAAAGGTGGCAACCCTCTCAACAAGGCACTTGTCGTGAGAAAGAGGTCCGAATTGTCACTTTACAAAGGGCGAACAGATAAATCGTCGACTCTCAAAGGTCATCTCTCAAAACCGTTACTAAAATTTCACGGCCGGCGAAGCACAAAGCTTAATAAGAAGGCTTTGGTGACAAATAAGCGCTCTTAAATAATCACCATATTAACGTTTAGTGCTTTCAGATGTCCCTATTGCCTTTTCCAGAAAGGCCACATATTGGTATGCCGAGAGTGTCGAAATTGCCAAACAGTCAAGCCATTTTGTTTATGTGAGAGCATGTTTTGTCAGGTGCAAAAAAGTCAGTCTCTAAAGGATGAGAAAAATTACTCATCACAAATTTGAAAGAGAGGTGACGTTCATATAGCGTTGATTCCAGACAATGTCTGCTCATAGCGCTTGGCAGTGATTCGAACCGGGATTCGAACCGCGAATTCCAGGATCAAAAGGCGAATCTTCCACAAATCGACCCATTTTCGGCTAGTGTAATATATATTTATTAACTCGTAAGAAAATCCTGTGTACCATGAAGTTTTTAAGAGGATAATAGATCATATCTGAATCTTGTGTGTTCTTCAATATACGTCTGCCCTGCTTAACAGAGGTAGTCGATTCTGTGTCTGAAAACAGGGTCAGCTACCCTTTTTAACATCCCTTTTGTTATTCTTTAATATTTTAATCACACATTCAATTATGTATTAAGAGTGATCATCATGTGTTATTTCCTTGAGGGAAATCAGCCACATTTTCAACCTCCGTTCAGCTATAGGGGCACTTTCATTTGAGTACGAGTGCTGTCATAGAATTAGATGAAAATGTTAATTCCCCCAAACCGGTTAGATTGGTGACCTGATTAAACCTAGGAGTATTCGTTGTTTCCCAAATCTAAAAAATCCGGTCATATCTTGGTGCTCATCGTTTATGCCATATCAGAGACAAATAACACAAATGTTTAAATATCTCTGGCCATATATTTGTGCTGAGGTGGATAATATTTAGTCATTCAAGTCCAACACGTCATTCTGTTTAGAGGGTAATTCAAAAGGTCAATATTGTCATATCTCAAAAATATTGTTGTTTAAAACGCCGGTTGAAATCTTATTATATAAAATAAAAAAACCCTTACACAACTCTATTTTGACACATTTAAAGATTTAAAGTTATGGGTATGACACATAAAGAGTCCCTTGGAGAGCCAGCTTGGATGATTAATTAGAAATCTACCCACATATATTTTCCGTGTCCCTCTCCAAACACAAAAACAAAGTGATATTGTCGCTGCCTCTACAGGCAAAAAAAACAGCTTATCGCAAGTATTATTCTCAGTTGCTTGCCCCACATATATTAATACACAATATATATATATATATATATATATATATATATATATATATATATATATATATATATATATATATATATATATATATATATAACAGAGGTAGTCGATATATATATATATATATATATATATATATATATATATATATATATATATATATATATATATATATATATATATATATATATATATATATACATATATATATATATATATATATATATATACTAGTATATATACTAGTATATATATATATCCCAGTGGCCGTCTGAGAGGATTGTCAATAGCTTCTCGGGTGGTCTACTGTGAAAGACTGCAAGATTTATGAATGATTTATACAAAAGAGACCATTACAGATTTATCAAGGAGGAACTACAAACATCTGAATGACATTCTTGCGGCTATTCCAAACTTGAATGTACAATTAGAAAATTACCCTATATGATGTTTGATTTGCAATATTTTCCAATATTTGACTCTTCATTGATTGATTTGAGAATGTTTAGATGATCATATAACATATAATTTCCATACTTAGCTGTGGTATTGAGATAATTTATACACACTAGTTTATATCGTATAATTTGTAGTCTTAGTTATTATGTTTTAAAATGCTCAATATACTCAAACACTTAAGCTAGGTTGGTTTGATTGTGTGATGATAAGTATTTTGTCAAATTCCGATGATAATTATTTCAATTCAACTTTATCAAAACGAGATTCACGGTTTCAGAGACATTTGTTGTCCAGCACAGTGGAAGGGCACTCAAAACAACACTTAAATATTTGTTGAATATAACCAAGGCAATAATGAAATGTGAATATGTTGGCTAAATTATGGAAAGATATGATAGTGTTTATTTACAATTTAATAAAATATGGTTTATCATTTATTTGATTGGATGTCCTAATTATGCATTGATCCGTTGAAATGATCAACACTGTATCCAAGCATTAATTCAAAATAGGAGTGTTTCATCTAAAAACAAAACATAAATATATTTGAGTTTGTTTTGATAAAATATGGTATAAACTCTAAGATCAATGATTCCGTGAACCACAAGAAATGCTTTCTCAAAAGTATGTATTTATTTCCAAAAGAATGTACATATTCAATATACTAATAGAATGCTGAACTTTTATCATATTATGTGTGACAAGTTTACAGAAAAAAATGATCTTAAGTTTGAGCCCAAACACCTTTTTCAGAGAATTTCCAGATTCGGTGTGACAGTCCTGAAATAGTATCCCACATAAATCTAGCTTTTTTCAGTGGAAATTAACTATTAATTTCCATTTGTGTCAACGCTTGTTACCAACATCGTCTATCGCGAAGTTTGCCTTTATAGATTTATACACACACATTCTCCGCGGTTTTTGCTCGTTGGTTCTGACCTGAGAGCAGTATAACTTTATTATGGCTCTCAGATTCTGAACTTTCAGTGTATTCTAGTTCTGACATCCGTAGAAGAATCATGTGATAACTTGCTATATTCCTGACATGAAACGCATTTTTTTATTAATGGTTTAAAGGGCCATGAAGTAGCTTAGGTGTGTTCATTTAGTATATAATCAGAGTCCCGTCCTGTTTACAACAAGATCCCAGAACGTATAGACAAGACCTATGTTGATATATTCATACCCACATTCAAGTTTGTGCAAACTATAGACAAACTGTAACTTCAATAGTCATTTTTGAAAGATGAAATGTATCTGGTGCATATTACAATATATTCGCTCTCCATATTTGTGTCTGTATAGTTACGGATGCATTGTGTACAACTCAGCGACGCGCATGTAATCAGCCAACATTTGATAATGGACATAAATTACTGATTGAAATTTTATTTTTACAAGATATTGTATAATTTCTAGTTTTTTTTAGATAATGGGAACATCATTTTTTCGGATAAATCAGAGCTTGTATTAAATCAGAGGTTAGTGGCGTGCAAGAAAAAGTCTAACGTGTCCCTCAATATACATGGTATCATAACCATATATAATTTGATTTAATTTACATTCAGATGCTGTTAATTTGGACCTAAAATGTTGTCATTTGTGTCTCGTTACATTGACATGGTTAGGACAGAATCGCGGGGTGTCTCCAGGTCCTTAGTAACAAATTTAACAATGGAGATTTCTCACAACAAGAAATCAATTAAGGACGGTGAAAGCTGTGTTCTATCTTAGAACTAATTGCAGTTGTTCACAAAGCATGTCACGTCCCGGCAATTTATCCTGTTTCAGGACAGGTGAAAAAATCGTTGTTTTTGCCTTATATAACAATGTCTAATTGGACTAAGGTCACAGTTTGTCGATGTTAGAGCAAGGAGAAGCCCCCAGGGGTCGCCAGCAACAGTGGGTCTCCCGGGGTTGCCTGCATACCCGGCCAGGTGTTCTGCTTTGCGTGACCATATGTTATCAAAAATCACTTATGGTGAAGTAAAGGCAGCCAAAAGCACTGATGAATTGTGACTGGAGTATGCTGTGCGAGGATTTGATTTCCCCACACGAAGACAATGGAGGCATATTGGTGATAGAGTAATTTTGTGGTGAACTACCAATGTATTACTATTAGTAACTTCACGGCCACTGGACGATTTAGACAATAATAAAACATGCTAATCAAAATATTGTGGCCAAAATCATGCTGACTTGAACTGCCTTTTGAGTAAAATACTAGAAAAGGTTCGTAGTAATGTTGAAATAAAAAAGACCCCAAATTAAGTGTTTCTTTCACAGAGGTCAAGTTCATCCAGGACAAGAGGCGTCTGTCTCCATGGATACCAGTAATGGCGACCCACAGAATGCGTGGCGTCCGGATGCGCCACCATTATGAATCCCTGATGACCATGAACGCATAGAAATCATAATGACCACAAACTTCTCTCAAATATGGCGGCTTTGTAACCTGTATATAAATGTATGCCAACCTTTTAAAATGTGGCCACCTGTTTACCCGGGCCAAATCATTTATCGGTAGTATTTATCACAGAGAGCTTTCAAAGCGTCATTAATTTTGTGTTATCTCTGTCTTTGTACCACCCCAGATGTACTATCTATTGGATTCTGTCTGGTGGGAGGAGCTTCACACTTCTCAAACAAAACCATTAAGAAGAATCTCACCTTAAGTTCAGCTGAAACGGGTTTTCCACAGAAATGTTATTTTGTTTTAAGCTGGTGTAGTGGTAAAGTTGCACCTATACTCTAACGCGTTGTGTCTTAACGACTTCCCAACACTCGCTGACACATAGTTTGTTTCCAAAAAGAACTCTTATTGTAAAAATAACTTAAGCATTATCTCAAGAATAAAAGAAATTCAATACATTTAGTTTTTTGCCTAATTGCTGAAAGTATCATTTTAACCTAAATGAAAATATTATGTTCTGAGTAAGACAAATCTAAATCCGGGCATTTCGGTATATATTGATCGTGTATTCGTCCTCACTGGAATGTATACACCAAGAACAACAGCACTAACTCTAATGCCATAAAATAGTTTTACTTTTATAAGATGACCCAAAATGGTTTGTCATATTGCTAGTAACACTACTTTTCTAATAAAGTTTGACTCATATAATTTGAGAGCAATGTTATTGAATAACATCTGCACCCTCAACAGTTGAGCTGATACCGTTCGTATTCAATTTTTTTCGGCTTGTATTGACAGGAATGATAATTCTAGATTTAATCATAAGTTTTCTTAAAGTTTGTTGTTATAATGCATTTTTTTTACAGCAAAGCAAGCTTCTTTCGCATAGTTTGTGGCTCAAATGTCTTTGAGAGAAGAAGAAATATGTCAAACAACTACACCCACTCGACATTAAACGGTTACAACGCTATCGTTTTAATCTCAATATCTAAGTGAATTGTTGTGTAGGTAGCCCTATCATAACAATTCATAGAGTACAAGTCATATTTTATCATGATGATCTCTAAAAATTTCATTCGATTTTTCCATGGTCCGTGATATTGAAAAATGCGCCCTTTATTTGCGTATGCATTAATAATTGCACACCATAGTTCATCCCCAACTGAAATGACTTTACACAATAGCAGAATGTGTACAGAATATGAAATATGGCGCGCCAACTAATTGACAAAACAACGATAAGGTATTTGAGCTGAGATGTCATAGCTACATACACATGTGTGTATATATATAATATTTAGTATAATAATAATTATGTATATTTGTGTGTTTATATAATCTACAAATGATACTTTTTACTATAGCATTAGGGTATTGGGAATACTTCACGGAAGACCCTGGTATAATTTTGACACTTCGTGTATTATATTTCATTCTGATTCTCAGTCAGAAATGTCTGTATATTTCCCATTCCACGCCTGTTCCACGTACATTTTTAAAAAATGCATCAAGTAAAACGTATTCAGTGTTCCCTGGCTGTAAATGCGATTATTATGTCGCATTCTAGTATCTGGTATTTTTTAACAATTATATATATATATATATATATATATATATATATATATATATATATATATATATATATATATATATATATATATATATATATATATATATATATATATATATATATATATATATATATATATATATCAATCAGATCAGGAGGTAGATTATTCCAGATTATTCCAGATTGTTCAAAAAGTCGCTGTGTGAAAATGCATAATTATTTACCATCTCTACACATCGATTACCAAAACTTGTTCTGGTAGGTCAGGATTTCATTTTGATAATTCCTAGCACCGAGTCTTGAAATTAACTTTAAAATTTTAGAAAAACAGGTATATATTTCCTTGTTATCCTTTCAGACAGTGTTTTTCTGGTAAAGGCCCCAAACAAACACTTGACGCGTGTTCAAGGTGGGGTCGTATACAAAAACCTAGAGCTTGACTTGCTTTGCTAACTGTACGTTGATGTCGAAGTTTTTACTGTCCCTTATCACAGAATATTATTATCCTCTTTGGTCATATAGATTTGTTCTACTAAGATAGAGTAGACTAGCCCTGCTGTCATATATATATATATATATATATATATATATATATATATATATATATATATATATATATATATATATATATATATATATATATATATATATATATATATATATATATATATATATATATATATATATATATATATATATAGAAAGAGATTGTATCAGATATGGGGTTTTTACCAATCTCAGACCTGTCTTGTGGGGCATTGACGTACTGTGAGGCATATAAAATACCCCACTCTTCATAGTGCAGCTGCTTAGTCACAGTTACATAAGTAACCTGTACAAGGCCTTTTTGAACAAACATGTCTGAGAAGCATATTTATACAACCAGGCCAAAACTATATAAATCACTGCCATCTAGTGTCACAGTTAGTAATAAGTGCCCTGGTGGTGGATAATGGCACTAGCGCCATTGATATGAACGTTAGATTTGTGGGGTATGTAAAATAAATTCATTATTAACACCAGATGGCACTCTCCTGTTACACACATTAAGGTATGAGATGGTATCCCATAATGAGGTCTGACAAAGATACCTCCAGTACCTCATATCTGTACCAGCTTCTAAATATATATATATATATATATATATATATATATATATATATATATATATATATATATATATATATATATATATATATATATATATATATATATATATATATAATACTATGGAGTATTTCTAGTAATGATTGCAGTAGGTTTTCAATATACAAGTTACATATAGTATCGACATGCATACAGTGCGAAGACCATTTAATGTACATGGCTGTCAATATACATGTGGCACAGACTATTAGCCATTGTACATGCTGTAAAGACAGCATATACAATTATGTAGACAAGCTCAAAAATATAAACAATCTCCAGTTATATAGACAATCTTTAATGATAGAGACAAGCTTTTGTTTCGACCAGCATTAGTAATGTAGACTGGTTCTTTAGAGTAATATAGACCAGCTCTGGTAATAGAAACTGATATTAGTAATGAAGATTAGCTCTATATGTACCAATAAAAATAGCTCTAGTATAATATAGATTAGCTCTATGAAGTTATACACGCTAGCTCTGGTAATATAGACCAGCTCTGTATACTAGCTATAGTAATACAAACTAAAGCTGGTAATACAGACTAGCTTCAGTATATAACGTAAATTACTCTCAGACCCTATTAAAATCCCATGAGTATTCCTTCACATATAGTTTCATGGTAGTTTGAAATGATCATTGTTTCAAACAGAGCAATAAATAAGCAAGCACAACATTGTCTTTATAATAAAACAGATTTCAGCAATGCCAGGAAAAGGTTCATTGTATGATAATGATACAAATATATTATTGACAGCTTTGATTGATATTGATATTCTTATAATTATTGATGTTATATTAGATGAGTATTCACGGGGACATCAACACGTTGGAATTGGATGTAAATTATACAGTTATTCATTCCAAGGCTAGGAAATTTGTTTATCATAATTTTGTCAATGATTTTGTTGAGCGGAAATGGTAAGAAAGGTTTAAGTTTTCTTCAAACTGACACGCGTCCAAAATTATTATTACGCTCTTGATATCCATAATGAGTTTTCTGTTGTAATAATTATATTTTGTCAGAAGAGTTTAGTAGAATCTTTTTTTTTTATTGAGATGATGCTTGGAACTTCTTTTTTACCGAAAAATAGGGGAGGGCAGCGATGTAAAACAAATCGTTTCTTTCCTGTCCTAATATTTGTCCAAAGTTTGTGATACATATCAGTTTTGAAACCAGCTGCTGTATATTGATTTTTCGCAATTATGATTTTATCAATTAATTATCTCAGACTATGAGACTGGATAGCAGTGACCACGATGACCGCAGTGAAGTGTGTGTCGATAAAGCTATGGTCTATTTTGCACTGTTCCAGTATAACGCTGTTTTGACAGGTCAGGTATAAACTGCATAATATACAAATCGAGACATTTCAAGATGGCGGATTGAAGTGCATGTGATTGCGTAAATTCGCAGACAGTTTGCATGTGAAGTACATCGGCTAGCATGTTAAGATGTGAGTCTAGTACCCTGATGGCTGTGGTTGCCAGGGTAATCGTCCCACAAGTGGTACCTGGTAATACCCCCCTTTCCCCTGTCACTCACCCTTCCCAGTGTCTGACTCAGATACCTCCCGACAACACCATGCAACACAAATCCAATCTCTTTCATAATCCGATAATTTAATTTCATATTTACAAATGTTCACATAACAAAATCTAAAAAGATCATCAACACAACAAAGCAAATGATCACTCTTAAGTTATTTATGTAAGTAGTTTGTGTCACCTTTCTTTTATATATGATATTTAAAACAGCATGCGCTATCACACAAACATGTCAAAATGATGATTTATATCAGAACTACCAAATTCAAAGTACGCCATTCTGACTTAAATATAATATATAAATTAGTCCAGACACTTTGACCATACAATGTGTAAATCTTTAATATCATATGATAAATGTTGAGTGAAATAATAGCATTCTCAAATAATTACCAGCCAGATTTTAAGCTTACATATTTATCAAAAGGCAAATTCAATGTTTATCTCAGACCGGGTTTTCATCTTTCTTTGACATACATTTTTTTCACACTTTAATGCATAGAAACTTGATTCTTTAATATGATTAATATAATATGATTAATTATGTGGTCAAGTTTATTATAATGTTCTTTTAAAATAGATAAACACTGTCTTTCATTAATATCAGCTTTGTTTATCGATGATTGAGGATAACTAAAACCATTCACAGAATGATTAACAACAACTGTCAGTAATCTCAACACCTTTAAATGACTTTATCACCAGTTTACGCTGACTTTATATAAATTTAAACTTTAATCATTGACTTTATTCCGTGAATTGTCTTGATATAAATGGTCTTTTCAATAGAGGCAACGAGAACTTGTCTCGTTGAAAGAAGCTATTTTTGCGGTCACTTGAAACATTGTTGTTCACATTTTCAAGTCACAATGACTATCCTACCACATCCATGGATCTAACACAGGCGACCACATTATAAAGCAGGATTTGGCTGAGAATTCATGGCCATATAGAGGGAATGTTTGACTCTATACTCATATCTCCTTCATAGTATCCATTTCCTGTTTTTTTTTACTAGGATACAAGCAAATATAACATACTTAGTGGATGCGAGAACACGGCACAACTCGCCTCTACCCGACGGTAGGGTTATAATATGTAGTGAATCCAGAAGCAAGTCAGACATATCACATAATAGCCATTTGATCCCAGACATGAGGGTTTGGGACTAAGTACTGTACAAATATCAAGACTGAAGCAGCGTTTTACATTTTTCTATATGATGGTACACATCAGACACTCTATTTTGAAGGATTTCCATATTTTTGTCTGACATTCTTGGTAGCATATAGTACAAAGGTTCAGATTTCATGAAGAGTTTTTGCAGCTCTGATCCCACTGAGTTGGTCTCATGAAATTTGATGATAGCTTCCGCGGTGGATTTGCGAAACACACAGAGGGAGTTAAGAAGGCGTCTGTGGTAACCAGAATACTTATCAAGTAGTCTATAGCTGTGGAACAGGCCCGACTCGTTGTCCAGAAACACCAGCAGGTTGGATTTGGTGGATTTTTCCAGGTTGTGAGCGGGACTGGACATCATAGCTCTGTTCCACTGCTCGTTGAAGAGGTTGTTAACGGCGCGGTCCACATTAGCAGTCAGGTAGTCAAAGACAATGAGATCAGACCACTGCACTAACTCCCCGAGGTCAGCCACACTCCGGTTGTGAATCAGACCCGCTGAGTTGCTCAACACCCCCGACGGCTTTCTGAGTTCTCTGGGAATATATGTTGGACCCAGATGTGACACCCATGGAGTGAGCAAAACCACCTTGTCTGGATTCCACTTTGCCCTTTGCATATCCGCAGCCACCGCTCTCCATAGGTGTCGCTTTGGGTCTGGCAGAGACAATACTGACGGAGGGACATTTGGAATGCCAAGAAGTCTACTCAGGTAGAAGGAGTAGATTTCTCCCTGCATCTGATCTGAGTTGATCCTGTACCTGGCGCATGCGCGGACTTCTCCCAGGCGAACTTCCCTGTTCTGCATACGTCCACACCCTTCCTGTAGACTTCTCACTGAGTTCTCTTCTACTGTCTTCCTCCAAACCTGCACATCCTTTTCACTGAAACCTGAGTCAACAAGGCTCTCTAACTTGGCATTCCAGTATATGCCCTGTACAACATCTGAGAGTGTCTTGAAGAGTCCTGACTGATACCAGGCCCCGCTATCTGTCAGGTTCACGACAATATCCCGCAAAGCAGGTCTGTCTTTGTCATCAAGATGAGACGGTTTATCAAATGGTTTCTTGTAAACTTTCACGGTTGCTCTATTGGTTCCCAGGACCCGCCTGCGACCATTTCTTGGCTTTTTGTAGCCATCTGGCGGCAGTTTGGAGTTCTCTGAAGGTTCAGCTACTTGTTGTATGCTCAGGTCATGGTCTGCCTTCAATTCTTTTATTGTGTCGTGGATGTGTTGTATTTTCTTCTGCAGATGATTGACAGAACTGCCTTTGAAATCATCATCGTTTTCAAAATGAGATTTGTTCTGTTGATGCAAAGTTATGTTTTCCCGGTACATGCCATAACCAAAACCAGTCTGGCTGTCGTAGGCGGAGTGTTGAAGAGGAGGCCAGGCACGGGCCAGCTCCCGGGTATGTAGGTCCAGCGGGTCGGGGCTCTCCCCGGCCCCCGGGGCTACCACCCCGGGCAGACGAACCAGCAGCCCGACAACCAGCCCCAACGTGAAAGCCACCCCCAGGAAACACATCACGTCCAATCTAATCTTCATAATTTCTGACTAGATCACTGCTGTCACTCCATTGTTACAATATCACATATGCAATTACATTAAAACATCCACATAAGTTTGCCATCAACTACAAGTGCAGAGAATGGTATATTTCAGCTGAGATCAACAATAACTATGCATGTATTTCCCTCAGATTCAAGACTTCAAGGAACAAAATTGTTCACCTGTCCTTGGTGTACTTCAGCCTATTGTTTTTTTGCTGAACAAATAATGTTTTTTCCCCACTTGTGATGTGTAAAAACATGGATTGGCCTTTCAGTGACACATGTTGGTGTGGTCACCATTGCTGTCAGAAACACAGGTGAGAACTGTGGCAGATTCCCTAGAGACGTGGCCACAAATCAGGCGGCATTCCCTAATTGCGTGGATCCCGTGGACAGGTATAATGTTGTTTCCATATAGCTTTGATAAACAATCCTGACAGTAGTTGATATCGTTGTAATCAAATGACACCCAGCTCATCGCTATGCCATCATCCGATGAGAACATCTGGTTTAATACTGTCAAAGAGTCTCGTCGGAAATGTCTGCCCGTCACCTCCGGGTTACGTCGATTTCCTCGTAAATCCACAACCGTCTCAGCGTCTCGAGCAAATTTCCATTAAATATCTTCAGATATTATCAAATAACAGATGAGTCTGCCATGCATTTTAAACGGCAACTGTATACGGCGGTGTGTTTGCTGGGTGTGATGGTCGGTGGTGTGTGGCTGGCGGCGGGGACCACTCACCTGTGTCCGGGGGTTGTTGTGTGAGGGCTGACACAGAGCCGCCCACGTCACGCACTCCTGCTCACATCGCCTCGCAACAATCCCTCACCCTCAGGTGGCGCTGCTGAGCATGGAGCAACATTGATTAATACATCTGAGTGCATCTTCATCCCTCTCTGTTAATTTATATGCTTCTGACAGCGGTGCATAACCTTTACTCAAATACAAGTGGATATATATTAAATTCACTGTGGATTTTAAATTTAGTTATTTAGTTGTATCTATCATCAGAGTTTTTTTTACAATAGGTGCCCCCTAGTGGGGAGCATGAAAAATGTAGCCACCCGTACCCCCCTCTGATGAAGCCTTCGTGATATAATATCTCATTGTCACGAACATGCGGGTAACAATGCCTTTCTCTGTTGTCTGCCTTGTTACACGCTGTCAAATTGACCTGCATACATACATAGGAATCGTCCTAGATTAATACTTGCACTCGAAATGCTTCATGAGAGCCCTTTTTTGTTTCCTTTTGGGAGGGTGAATCTAAATTCCATTACTTGAAGAATGCCCCTTTAAACACACAGTGCCGTTTTAGCTTGACACGGCGGTGGGCCATGGCGTGGGATAGCGATGTATTTCAGGAAACCAAAAACAAAGCTTACATATTTTGCTTCTGTAGATCTGGTCAACCAAAAATACTTGAGGATACAAGGTTCTTAGTGTTTAGTATGTCAAGTAGAGTCGGCAATCGGTAACAAAGGCACGCCATGTAAGGCCTTCTTTATGCTCCGAGGCCCTCGGCGGACGTCCCACCGAGACTCACACAATCTACGGCCAAGACAATTTATGTGTCGCCTCCTCGGACCCACTCTCCGTGAAAACTGCCAAATGAGGTTTTTATGCCATTGATTTGCATGAGAATATAAACGGACACAAAATAGTGGCAAATAAACTGCTGGACCTATGTGCGATCAAGAGGTCCTCCTGACCTTCCAGCTCCACGGCCCGATAATCTCACAGCGTACATCAAGTGGACGTTTTGCTCTGATACAGTGTGGTATGCCCTTAGATTGATGGGAAACTTGAATGAATTGACCTCTGCATGGGTTCCGAGGTTTCTTGTCCTTAAATTGATTCTCAAAAGGTTTGAATAGACGACTTCTAAAGAGTTCGTCAACAAACGTATTTCTTCAAAAATAACTTTCCTTTTCGTTTAATGTTACACGCTCTTTAACGTTTTACTCTAGATTATATTTTCAAAAGTTCACCCGTCACCACATTTTATGCTAAAATACAATAAAAATAATAATAAGAATACTAATAAGTAACTTCACGGCACGAAGAGACCACTGATTATGAAAGAATGTTTGATGTTCAGTAATGTGTCATTGGTCTGTGTTTGAGGTCTTGAGGGTGAGAATTGTCTGGAGGTCATGCCCGGGAGGTCATGCCCTCAGTCTGCGATTGAGCAGTGCCACTTATATAAGAGCTACAATATCCATTACACGCTCACGCTAGAGATGGCAGGAAAACAATGGCCTAACACCCATAAGTGAATAATAAAATTTGTGTTTGTAGGGAAAATGAAAAATTTTAAAATATGAAAAATATTTTTACTCCAGCGCAAAGGATGAAAATGTCCTATCTACCAGAAGACACAAGTCTCAAGGTGTCGCACTTTTTTATACTTGTTGGAATGCTAATTTCTAAAATGATGATAAATATTGTTCGATGATACTTTCAATTCATTCAAATATACAAAGTAGAATATACAGATGTTTTATTGATTTTGATCCAATAATCTCTCCCATGTCACAGTCATACCTCATATGTACAAACATATATGAATCACCTTCATTTCTTGACGTGTGTGAAGTTTGTTACTTATTTACTATTCACAGTTCATTATTCAGATTGTGTTCAAAATTGATAGATCATGTTGCCAATATGTCATATTTGCAACAATGTGGTCAAAATGTTACTGGGATGTATTTTGTGGGACTTATTTTTAAAAAATCCTGAAAAACTACATAATCAACATATTATACAAGACGAGTGGAAAAAAACTATCAGAGGTCAATTCAAAGGTTACCAACTTTTGTGTGAGGGTTGAGGGGGTGTCCAATATACGTCATTTCTTGAGGGTATTAGCTTAAAGTTACCCTCGTTAATATTCACTCATTAACCATGAAATATGTAAAATGATGGATTTTTTGTTGATATTTGTATCGTTATACTGCATAAGGATATAAATAATTTCACCTGCCAAATAGATCTTGTCACATTCTGTGGGTCGGATGAGGGTAATTACCCTATCCCACACGTGTTCATAGATTATCACTATATCTAATGTTCAATGAACAAAATTATCATTATTTTATCATTATTTGTACCTTATGATAATATTATAACCCAAATATGTTTTTTCCTGATCTTAGTTAAATTAATTATAAACTCTGTCAATTGTTAAGTTTGCCAAATCAGGAGTTCTGGGTGGCTCCCATGCCGGCGACCTTATGGTCTTAATGGGAATCCCCCAGATCCTTTTTGTAAAGGGGCCAAATAAATTGTTTCTGAGTTCTGAGTTCTGATGTTGTTACTCTTGAAATAATGATAAGGAAACTGCAGATTTTATAATACACATACAATGTGAGGATTATTTGTGGTTTTATAATTTTATTCAGATTCAGATGATCGAGGATTCATTCACATATGACGATCTGTGGCCGAGTTAAAGTTGACTCAAAATAGTCACCGAAAGAAGGTAGTGCCCTCTAGTTGTGAAATAATTTTTAATGCCACCTGGTGTTCAAACAAATAAAATTGTATTTTCTTGCATCTTACAAAGGTCAAGGTCATGTTTGAGAATCTCAGATGTTGACTTTCATGAAGCAAATGTGTGCAAATGAAATTTTGAGTCATTTAATTAAAATAGATGATAGCATTTAACAAAATGTGAGTTTTTGGTAATTATTTGGAGCCTGTGACCTTGAAAAAAGTCAAGGTCATAATTGAGTTCATCATGTTTAGACCTTTACGAGATGCATGTGTTAAAAAATTGGAGCATGTATCTGAAATAGCTGGTAAGATACAGCTTAACGTCAAAGATTTTTGCAACAATTTGAAGCTGTGTGACCTTGAAAAAAGTCAAGGTCACTTTTCTGGTCAGAATATTTAGGCCTTCATGGGATGTACATGTGGTAAAAATGTGCAGGCATGTGTATATCAAATAGCTGATAAGATACAGCAAAATCTCAAACTTTTGTAGACAGATTTTACTGATGGAGTCACATAATTTAGCTTCCACACTCCTTCAGTGGTGCTAAACAATTACACACAAAGACATAAAGATAAGGAAAATATATACACTTCATTATCATGCAAACATTTTATACATTAGATTCTGAAGAGGTAGATGATTAATCATTAGTAAAAAGCTTGCTGTACCATATTTCTAAATCTACTTCCTTTAATGACATTAGATATATTTAGCAGAGGTGTGCATTTCTAAGAGATATCTTTTGTCATCATCATGGCATGTGGAGTGAAATGTGTTGATTCAGATTATTTTGCTACTTTGTGTCCATAAAGCACTATAAATGTTACATAATGATTACATAAAATGATTATATGAAATTATTATTCTCATTTTATCACTCTTTTTCAAAATGTTGAACCTGTTTCAAAATTACTTGTAAGACCATGCCAGTGTGTGTAAACTGACAGGTGGGCCCAAATACACCCACTTATTTACACAGATTATATCTCATTTTGCCCACTTACAAAAATAAACACAATAATGAATACCACAAGAATAAACAAATATTACTGTAGATATTTTGTGATATATTAAGTAAATTTTTGAAAGGGACTTTGCCATAAGATCCTATGTGACAGGGATTTCTATATGAATATGTTTGTGACAGTGATTCCAGAGGCTTGAGAGTGAGAATATCCAAAGTATCCACCATGAGCCTCTGATGAATGAGTAATGAGGCATATGAATCACAATGTGTTAATGACTTCATTCACTGTGATGCTACTAATGGTAAAGATGAGATACATCTGGACTTAATTACACATCTAGGATATACTCCAAGTGTAATACAAAAACAAAACATGATGTATTCACTTCCCATCTTTGTGTCTATAATGTCAAACATGGAATACTCCAAGACTTGCACAAATATCTAGAACATCATTCTGCTAATTTTGAATCAGCTGCCATATTGAAGAAGTTTCTTTTGCCACATGTGCTGATGAGCAAAGCTAGGTTAACATAGTTTTATAAATAATTCCAAGGAAATGTTCAAAAGTTTTACATTCAGCCTTTAACTGTTTAATGGTTGTCTCATACTTTATTAGGTTCAAACAATTGCCCAATATTCAAAAAGAACCATTAAAATCGGGGCACTATCACATTACTCTCAGTATATTCATCCTACTATATAAGCAGACAATATTGTAGCTTTTTTAATATTAAGACAAAGAAAACAAAATTCAATGGTATTATTCATGAACCTTTATTTACTAGCAAAACACAAATTTTAATACAATGGTATACACGAATTATAAGTGAATTCTTTATACAGCATGTACAAATTAAACATGATACTACAATGATACTTGACAGTTATATATATCAATAATCTACACAAAATCTACATCTCAGTTGATACAATATTGATACAATAAGATGGTGTTGATACAATAAATTGTTAGTCTGCAACCCCTTTGCCTGGTGTCTACCTCTAGTGTAGTGCTACCTGTGCAATATGTAGTACACATGACATGGACTGCTGGCTAGGCCACCTGGTGGCAGGGGCGTGTACTAAGTACATCATCATTTCTACAATGGACGCGCAAGCCTGGCAGTCAGCTTAGAGTGAGCACATGATACTACATAGAATGCGAGTAGTCACTGTGGACATCTAGCAGCTACTCGTATCATATAACCAAAGGCACTGGCGATATAAACCTGGTTTGATATGGTTGACACTAGGTGGCAGCACACACAGCACAAGGGGACATTGGAGGCACCTCTCCCATGTTTTTATTTTACTTTACACCCTTCCCGTTGTTTCTTCCCAGTGTTTCATATACATTTTTCGGCTGCAAAAATCATCCCAGCTGATGAGCCAACTGTACAAATTTTGTGCAATACTTTACATAATCTGGCTTTTAATGTACAATAATTTTACAACCATCCGTTGAGTTGACAAGCAAAAAGTTGCTGTCAATTTTCTTGCCCCCTTTTGCTCTGTGTCTGCACAAAAAAAATAACAAAATCTGTCAAAACTACCAAATAAATGTTCGCCTGGCATTCAGCAAATATAAAGTGGGCATGTAGACCACTCTTGGTCCTTGGTATCCATTGATCTGTGTGTGCAACAATCCACTTTATACAATTGTAAAAATATTCACAGACTTAAATAAACATGATAAATATACACTTGGTTATATGCCAATATACAAAGGCCATTATATCCTCATTTATGTATAATACAAATAATAATAAAAAAATCTTTTTTTAAGCTTGGACATTATTTCTGTGTACATATGATCGTTATTTTAAAGTACAAATTGATGTTAAATTGGAAAAAAATGATGGCAAAGATTAGGTTTTTTTCAATAGAGATTAGAATAAATGTTACAATCCATACTATACCATGACGGGGGTGATCGCCATGGCAACCAATCACTTATATTCTAGATCCAATCCATATCTCACATCTAAACATCTATAAAGCGTTAACAATGTCATAATACATGTATTCTTCATGCAAAACTGGTACAAACTGTGTACGTCTATATCTAAACACACTCCCAAGTTGATAAGTACAAGATAAAGCCCAAAAGTAAATCTAAACAGAAAAACTGGTTTTACCACTTAGTATTAAAAGTAGTAATAGGAAATATGTAGGGAATAATATGAAGGAATAAGGATGCCAAGTAGCATGCTGCAAATGTTAGTAAATCTTAAAATGGGGGGTTGAATGGCTCCAGTTAAATGGTAATTTAATTCATTATAACACTCTGTCTTTGTCATTTTGAACACAGTATTAAGAATTTGTTCTGTACAAGATGATTATGTGACATAAAATTTCACATCTCAACATTTACAAATGTACAAATGTACATCAGTCCAGTATTTCATATATTTAATATTTCACATAACTACATATGTACTTAGTAATTTTACAAGACTACTATAGATAATATCATATTCAGTATCATTACTTTATCTGTAATATTACATTTAAAATATGCTTCCATATGTAATGATATTTATACCATTAAGAAAAATATAACCTAAGGATAGATAATATGCTGAGTTCGTACATACATACAATGTAGTTACAAAAGTAGCAGATTAGATTAATATACAAAAAATTAAGCTAGGAAAAATAGTCTACTCTTTTCTTCTGAATATTGACAATGCCTATCTACACATCTATATATATAGATATAGTAATTATGATAATACAGAGTAATATAATTCACAAACATACAATAAGCTAACACTAGCCACCCATATGTTTTAAAGATTCAATGTCAAAAAACATCCAACTTCTACAAAAAAAATTACTCTCTCATTCCTTTCTTGGTGCTCGTTTAAGACTGGATTCACTTTGTACAATATTCACAAGATGGTTACTATGACAACCTGAGCACCCCTTTCTTCCCAGCATGCCGGTGGGTCAAAGTTCAAGGTATGGGCTCTCCATGGAGCCTGATCAATGAAAAATAGTTGAGGTCTCTTTTAACCTGTTGTGTTTATCAAACATGATGGCTACTAAGGTGATATTACTTGATGCCTGTACATAGCGACCTTTTAAAGGTCGGCAATTTCTCTTTTATCTTACAAGGGTGTGGCTTTCTTAACAAAAAAGGCCAAACTGTACAAGGATTTTATTATCAAAATTAGTGCTCCTTTGATACAAACTTATAGCACCGATTTGTACAATACTGATAATAATATTCACCTATGATACACTTACAAGTTCCTATGTAGAAAATGGGCATGCTGTGGAAAAAACAACTCAAATTATTCTTTATACTTACAATTGTGAAAAAACTGGCAGATCATCAGTGGGTACAAAATCTAGTGTTTTTAAATAGCTTATTACAGCTTATCATACAAACATGATTTTTTTCGGCAGAAATCTCCGCTTATTTATTTATACAGGGGGCGCCAGAAATAAAGCACCTGGGAAACATTAAATTATTATCATTATTTAACTTGGTTTGAGCCAAAATTTTGATAGAAAAGGTAAGAAATGACATGTGTAAATTTACATACTTTACAAGGCTTGAATACAGTATTTACACTCTTTACACAATGAACACGTGGTGTCCTGAAAGCTTGGCTTGTGGCAGTAGCTTTGGTACCAATCCTCTGTTAACTGGCCATGACATAATATAAGCGATCCTCTACAAATGATGGGTGGGTCTTTTTATTGTTATATCATACAATGGGTGCCCAATATCACACTTTTTTTGTTTTCTAGCATCTAACTCCCCTCAAGTACTAAAATAGTATTTATCATTATTTGTTTGTACTTACATATATACAGTAATATTTACATTCAATGCTCTATCGTTTATCATCGGTTGCAATTGGCAGTCGTTTGGCATGGTAGCAAGGTACAAGGCCTGAAGCTTGTACTACCAGAGGGGGTGTGTCTATGGGAGGGAGAATATTGCACGCAATTAGCATTCACAAAGTTAACCTATCATATCTAAATGTTAACAAGTATGGACCGATGAGCTCAACTTAATTGAGGGGTGTAAAGGGTAGCCAGGCACAGAACTGAGAATCATAAACATGAAACCCACCATCCCCATGATATCTTCGGACTTGCCATAGTCGGCAGATTATTGGTCAAAGTTTGCTAACACAATCTCGTCACAAAATAATCACAATACAGCAGTATTAACCACATGACAAAAGCTAAGGAATGCAAAACCAAGTGGCATGAAACCCTCCCCCCACCACTCCCTGCGTTAGTTAGTAGCTCTGATATGTATAAGCAAGCACACGTCACGTGGGCTCCCATAGACCAACCCCTCTGCACGGTGGGTAGGGTGGCATTCTCTCCAATCTGTAAGTCAGGATCAGCGATACAGGATACTTTCACAGGCTCTCTTTGCTTTTACTATCTACACACGGCAGTTTTCACAACCTTAAAACTGTACACAATTCTCATATTTACACAGATAACATTGAACACAGCATCTTGATATTCATGAGCAAAAAAAGTATCCAGGTTGGCCATTTGGAAATTGAGAAATGATGGATGATGCCAACAGGATTCAGAGTCTTTTTTTCCCTTTATTGTCCGAGTTTAGTACTAAGTAGTTCAACCTACAACCAAAGCCGTTATGAGAGAGAATGCCTCCCGTCCACCATGTAAGTAGCTAGTTAGGTTCCCATTTCAACTGGGGTTTGAGACAGAAGTTACTTCATAACTTCACAATGTGAAGTTCTACCACTAAGCTGGGAGATCATAAAAATCTTCTGCCAATGTCGAGGACTGGCATGTATCTGTAAATCACCCTCATCCATGGCATTTTCCACTTAATCCCTCTGCCACACTCTGGGGGGGAACATTAGTGACATCTAGTGGCAGTCGGGGCAATCAAAAGTAATGTACAAAAGCACCAGTAAACAGAGGATCAGGAGCTAAAGTGTCTGCCAGTAAAAAACCTGTGATGTCCACAGACGTTGCAACAGCAGTGAAAGGTCCATCTTGTGCTAGTGTTAACACAATCCTTCCTCCCACCAAGGCTCACCAGGAGCCAAGTGTTCAGTGATCTGTCACCACAATCAATTTGTGCAATCAAAGTAAATGTTTGGAATGGCTGCTGAGCTATTTATCAAGCTCTGCTCCCTGGGCGGGCACGGCGAGGCCCCAGTCGAGGTCTGCCAGCCCACATATAGGCATCAGTGTGATATATGTACTAGCAGTACACCACAAAAATAACACCCACATTCAAGTTTTAAATTATCATTATATATGCAAAACACTCAAATTATAATCTATTACATGAATACATGTGGATATATATACTACAGCAATGCAAAATCCAAAATAAATCAAGGAGTGTGAACTGATGTGCCACATGATGATGGCAAGTGGTGCAATCAAGTGTGGACCTTTCTTGCTTGAGCAAGTCTCCTTCCATCCTACTATATTATAATACAACTACACAGACCTTGCATAGCCAAACCCTTTAGACTTAATTAAACAAGGCCACGCGGCTTCCCAGTTGCTGCAGAGCATGCTACGAGAGCGTAACCCCCGCGGCGCTGCACATCACAGCTTTGCCACTGCGGCAAATAAATCAGAATATTAGCTTGATATTACAATTGATCGCTTGCATGTTCACATTGTAGCTTTTATGTTCTGGACTGTGGTTCTACTATGGTACAATCATCATGTGAGAAAAAGCAGGAGTGTCTGGGTGCTGGTCGACACACCCTTGTCACTTCACCTTACTTGAGAGATCAATTCATTTATGTCACTCAGGTGTTTAATTTTCACCAATATTTCATTGTTTTTGTGTGTTAATTTCAAGCATTAGAGGCCACCCACTGTTGTTGTTTTTTTTTCTATTCTATTATCTGTTAAGAACTTTGGCAACATTCTTGAGTGCACTTAAACCCTTACCGACCAGTTCCGAACCAGATTTGATGTATTTTGTACTTAAAGTAGCCATAACAATGTGACTAAGACTAACATAGTTTACTTGGATTTTTCTCAATCTCAACACTGATAACATGCATATTATATATAAAGATATATATTTACGTCCAGCATATCTGGCAATCTAAGGGTTGAAGTCAACACAGATGACAAATTACATAAAGTAAGGCCTAAACAACAACTGTTTTCATGTCAGTGTGTCTATTGGAGTCGCTCATGATGATAGCAATCACAACATCGCACACTTACTCAATAATACATCAGAACTAAGATACACACCATTCTCTTCACTACATACATACATATTCAAATATTCATCATTAACTTTTCTTAGTCATTCCAAATTCTAAACCTGTGGCCACTAGGCTGTTCCTATCACTCCGAAAATCCTTCACATAAACCCTTAAAATTCACTCTTAAAACCTTCTTCAAAACTTGCACCAAAACCAACCAACTTTCTTTCAAGTACCAACCATTACATTTGTTTAAAAATGCAAAAATTCAAAGGTGTCTAATTGAAATCTTTCAGCAATAAAGCTTTATGTGACCCTCCACCAATAAAATGAATAAAACCTGAAGCCAATGTGTACGTGTGTTCCTAGCCACCTTGTGTTTGCTGTTATATTCCCTTGTTCTCCTTAGTCTCCTGTGTACTCTTCGGAGATCTCCCTTGCTTTTCTGGATCCAGGGTTACAGTTGTTTCTTTACATCAAGTTGTCATCACAACTCCCATTTCTAATTCAAGGAATACATTTTGTAATTCCCTTTCTTTGATAATGCAACAAGATTATATAACTTCCTCCTGGTCCAGTGGATTAGTGATACTATAGAAGCAAGGTGCGTTGTTCTGATCTCATAGGGCGCCGTTGGGTGGCATGCCGATGGGCCCGAGGTCAGCGTTGTTCTTCATGTAGTACTTCTCCAGCTTGGCCAGGATGTGCTTGCCGTAGGTGTACTTGCGCAGCGTGGTCACATGGGGTCGGATTCTCTGCATCAGCAGCTTCCTCTGGGCTGGCTCTGCCACGTCTATCATCTTCTGCACCACATAGTTGGCAAACTGATCCTTCATCATTGTGTATAAGGCACTGTGCGGGCTGAAAGTGTAAAACATCTTACTCTTTGGATGGAAAAGGGGCAAGCTATACTACCCAAAAGTATTACTATTATCTTATCTGGCTGCTCTAAATTGGATATTTCCAGGGAATGCACACAGCATCTTATTTTCTGACCCCCAGATGTTTCCTTACCAACATTGTGGTAAGTGATTATTTCTCAAGTCTGGTAACTTAAACTAACTTCCAGTCATGTGGGTCCCTCCCAACAGGTAAATTTACAGTTGACCAAAAGCAAAGCTAAACAATAAGTTTGGCGTTAATCCGAATATATTTTTACAAGTTAATACCCCTCAAAGGTATTTGAAACAAATAGAAAAGTATGGACAGGCAGATACTACCCATTTTAAACATAAGTTGTGTCAATTTTATGGCGATGGATACACTTACCCGTCATTCATGCCGCAGACCTCATCAATGAGAATAGCTCTCTCGGTTCTGGAGGAGTGAGACACACACTTCTCAACCACATTGCTGTAATCAAAACAACACTGTCAGTCACTTCCTGCTGCGTACATACATATATATGATATGCATATCTTTTATTTAGTGCTGCACAAGATGTACTTTGCATGGTTTGTCTCCCAGGTCATGGTCACATAGTGACTCGGGAAAGGTTATGGAATATGCAAAGTCCTGTTTTCAACATTCCAAGAGGAATGGAAACAAAGAGTTAATCTCCAACACTGTGGAAAGGGAATACACCTCAAGTCCCGACAAGCAGAACATTCAGCTCCCATGCGCCACCTTGACAGAGCCACAGTACACCGGGCGAGCCCAGAGATTATGGATGCCAATGTTGGACATATGACTTGACATTATCGTGTATATTGAAGGAAAAATACTTAGAACTCAAAAGGTTATAATTATTTCCTGCACCCAAATTTGAAAGCAACATTATATCATTACTATTGATAAAATTCAACCAAAACTATCGAATAACTCAAGAATAATATTGATAAGTTGGATATGGCTTTAATAAAGTGTGTACAAACCTAGCAAACTTGTGCTGGCTGAGGACGAGAACCTTTCCTCTGAGCTCGCTGACAATCTTGCTCTTGTCCTCTGGCCTGCCGTGCTCCAGGACGTGCTGAATCACATAGTTGCCATACTGGTCTTGTACCAGCCGCTCAGTCATGGAATGAAGCTCGTCCAGGATGGGTGTGGTCTGCTCCGACGTGCAGTGTTCCAGAATCCTCTGGATCACTCGACAACCATATGGATGTGTGGAAAGCACAAATACCTGCATCATCAGAGCAAAATCTCTCACTTAACAAGAACTAATTATCTATGTTGTGATTAATTTACTGCTTAAAATAAGAACAAAACAATATAAATATCAAATTGTACTTTGCATGGTTTGTCTCCCAGGTCATGGTCACATAGTGACTCTGGAAAGGTTATGGAATATGCAAAGTCCTGATTTCAACATCCCCCAAGGAATGGAAACAAGAGTTAATCTCCAACACTGTGGAAAGGGAATACACCTCAAGTCCTGACAAGCAGAACATTCAGCTCCCATGCGCCACCTTGACAGAGCCACAGTACATGACTGCAGATGCCAATGTTGGGTTTCCCATTTAAAATCAAAATCAACTCAAAATTCCAAATTATTAGTAAAATTTGTTTAAATATTTCAATCTTACAGGGTTGTTTACCTGTCCTTTGAAAGCATCAATGATGAACTGCAAATGCTTGGGTTCCACACACTCTATGCATTTTTGTACAACATGATTGCCATTCTGATCTTTCACACACTTCAGAACATGTCCATCCAACTCTTTCACGATCTCAACCTGCAATGACCCAATAAAATCATTTCATGCACAGGAATATAGGCAGCGAGTAAGTACAATCTGATCTTAAGATTAAAAAGATTATTTCCAAAGAGAGAATCAAGAGTTTACCAATTCATTTAGTTAATATCTCTGGGGAAAATTAAATCAAAATTTGTACTTTGCATGGTTTGTCTCCCAGGTCATGGTCACATAGTGACTCTGGAAAGGTTATGGAATATGCAAAGTCCTGCTTTCAACATTCCAGAGGAATGGAAACAAGAGTTAATCTCCAACACTGTGGAAAGGGAATACACCTCAAGTCCCAACAAGCAGAACATTCAGCTCCCGTGCGCCACTTTGACAGAGCCACAGTACACCGGGCGAGCCCAGAGATTATGGATGCCAATGTTGGACATATATGTATGATTTACTCTTGTCATACTGCTCTCCTACCTGCATGTCTGGTGGAATAGACTCCAGAGCTTTCTGGATGACACGACATCCATACATCTGTAAAGCTAGTGGTAGCACATGTCCCCTCACTCTTTGAGCCAAGGTCTGCTTCTGATCATTTGAACCAAATTCAAAGAATTTTTGGATAACATAGTTTCCAAACACGTCGGTCATGAGGCTATAGGCGGCGGTCAGGATTTCATTGAACACCATGGCCTTTTCTGCTGGAGTTGCTCGCTCCAGTTTTTGTTGAATGAACCTGAAATTATATTAATATTATTCAGATTTCTGAAAATATAGCAATGAAATTATTAGGATGGTTTAACTACAGTTTTAATCAATGGCAAATTCTTTTTCATTTTTTAAATAGAAAAGTATATGAATCAACCAAAGGTGACCACTTCAAAAAAATATATCATTTGAGTCAATTATACTAATACTAAAATATACCTTGACCCATGCTGATCTTGAGAGAATTCCACAACATGGTTAACCAAGTCCTTCAGCTGCAAGCTTGGAATCCTGTTATTTCTGAAATCTTCCAGCAAGCGACTGCGACCTGTTACTTCTTTGGACAAACTGGCACTGAAAAGATACATAAATTATTGTTAAAACAATTTTACAGCAGGTCTTTAAGCTTGCAGATTTAATATATAAATGAATATTAATGTGTCCTTGAATTAGGTCAACTGTACTTTGCATGGTTTTTCTCCCAGGTCATGGTCACAAAGTGACTCTGGAAAGGTTATGGAATATGCAAAGTCCTGCTTTCAACATTCCAGAGGAATGGAAACAAGAGTTAATCTCCAACACTGTGGAAAGGGAATACACCTCAAGTCCTGACAAGCAGAACATTCAGCTCCCGTGCGCCACCTTGACAGAGCCACAGCAAGTATGGATGCCAATGTTGGTTCTCAAAAATTACCAAAAAAATTGCCGTTGTAAATAGTCATTGGATCAGTTATAATTCTGCTTACAAACTAGAAACCAAAGAAACAAACAATAATAAATCTTAAAAGAATCATTTTGACTAATCAATAGTAACACATGTCCATGTTCCCTTCACAGTTCAAAACTCACCTCTTTGCTAGCATCCGCGATGGGAAGAGGGAGCTTCCAAACAGTCCGTTTGACCCAGATAGTGAACCATTCCTGTATTTGGCCTCGGCCCCTGGTGCAGCAGAATACAACCGACTGCTGCTTCCCAAACCTGCAACACATTGGCCACCAGAGGTCACTCTCCGTCTCCACACACACTGGTTATATGTTTGGTAGTTTGCTTTTAAATCCATTCTTTATCTATACATATAACCCCTTGCTTTTAAGTATGCTATATCATTCAATTAGTTTTGAAAATTAAATGTAAAATATTTCTATATATATTCAAATAAATATCAGGAATATTTCATCTTTCAATGGAATACAAACTCTAAATCAATACTAGAAAATCTAATCATTTTGCAGAGTTAATTTTTGGCATGCAAAGCAAGGGCCATTTGCTTTGATTTTACTTTTTAAAATAACATCCAAATTGGTATTGACGTCTGAAAGTTTGACTATAGATTTGTACAAAATGTTAAAACTGCAAGAAAAACACAATAATTGAAAACAGCAAATATCTATTATGTCAGTGAATGAAAAAAATCTGTGAGACAAATATTATCACAAACATATAAAGTATTATTTTTTTTACAAAAATCACATGAATAACATTATAACTTAAAGTTCAATGGTAAATATGACATTGCAGACATGACACTGTAAAAACATGTTTCTTTAGCATCATTTCATCCCTGAATGAAATCACAGTTTTTTCTTTTCTTTTTAAACAGTCAACAGTTATCAACCACAAATCATAGAACATTTAATTCCTTACTAATATATAGCTCTGGTATCATATGGCCTGTAATAAACCCATTGATATTATTAATCATCAATTTAAAATAACAAAATAATTGGTGTTCAAGTGAACAAAAGGTTAATGTTATTCATGTGATTAGATTCTGGCAATGATTAGAAAAGGTATGGAACAAAAAAAGATGAGAAAAACAATAAAACATGTAAAATATAAAGAAACTTTGCTGCAACAAAATTTTCACATTACATTGCCACGAGCTACACAACCACAAAATCAAAGTTAACACTGAAAGTGAGAGAGGCTATATACACGTATATAAAATAGTACCACATGTTTGTGATGGTTTACTTTTGTCCCCTTCTATGAACAAAGTGAAGATCCCATTGAGGCAGAATCACTCGCACATATACACAAGACTGGAAGCTCAGATTCACCACACGCTTAGTATATGTGATTCCACAACAACTCACCCATACACACTCAAATCTTATTTGCTCACCATGGACCAATGAGAGCTGATCTATTTGGTCAGTCTGTGCTGGTCATGAAATCATAAATATATTGGCTTTATTGGGAGCAAATGAGAATTTCAGTGGATATATAGCAAGGAGAGAAGCAACTAGACCATATGTGAACTCCCTATCGCATGGAGAAACGTAAAACACAACTCTCTCTAATGCATGTGTTCTAACTGCTTCATGTGCCCCCTAGTGGAGAGCTTTAAAGTGCCCTCTAGTGGTGGCAGCTTTCTCATGCACCCCTACACAAGAGACGAATCACAAGACAACACAGTGGGAAGCAGAAAACTTGGTCGGCCAGGTAGATCACCACACATTGGATTAGGTGGAGCCATGCATAGACAACCAAGCACGACAGACAACCATGCTATAACTTAATGGTAAATGACAACCAAAATAGATACATAAAAGAAATCTGGTGGGTGGTTATGTCATGCATGATGGGTCTATCATCACAGGTTAAATCCTTCCAAATGTCCCACATTGCATTCCTGATGACTAAGGCTCTTCTTATATATAAGTAGGGCTCTGAGGTGTTAACTCTATGCCGTGTCAGATTTCTATTAATGTCAATATCTTAGTAGTGTTGGACTACTCTTTTTTGCACTTGATGTTTTATTTTCTATCAAGGGCTTTTTACAAGGTGTTACAGAAGAGTTGTCACTGGGAAGTGTTTAGAAGAGAATGTGGGGGACACTGCCAAGACTGGACGATACAAGCAACATTGACGTAGGGGTCCATGAGAAAGTGTTACAATGTGGCCAGCTTACCTGCGAGGGCCCCGAGGCTGGCTGTGGACCCCGTGAGGGAGGGTGGAGGGGTAAGAGACTGTCCAGTTTGAACCAGGCCAAGGGGGCCCGCGGGCGACCCTGCCGCGGTACTCAGAGCACCATAGTACTGGTTCAATTGGGGCATCCCGCGTGGTTTGTATTCCAAAGATCCCAGCGAGTCACGTCGCTGAGATGACATACCTGATAATGAACAAATGCACCAATTAGGCACCCAGCATTTTCTATCAACACCCTACTTCTCAGCTGTTGTTTCCCATATTGAATTTGTCATCCTCTGATTTGAGCAATCTATATTCACTGGCAATCCTTTCACTTTGAAAAAAAAGGTTCAAATCCTCTGCTCCTACTTCTAACGGCCCTTTGATAAGTATACCATTCAAAACCTCTTGTGACACCTGGAAATGAATTTTTTGGCGGCTTCCTGTATCTTTAAATGTGTGGTAGGGTCTCAATCTTGCCTGCCTCTGTTGGCAAGCTGATTGACCCTTCCACTTGGGATCATGGCTACAGGAGACCACTGAAAGGTACTATTATTATCTGTGTCAGTATGTAAACCCAAACTAAATCAAATCTCAAATTGTTTTATGTCAAACTGCAATTTCTCTGAAGGAAACCACCAGAACTAAACAAAAGCCAACCATTTGGGATTTAGAAATATATAAATATCTTTCCAAAATTTTTTGTTTTTTGTTTTATTTGTGGTTGTTTGTTGTCAAACTGGATTAAATGTGGATTTCTGGCCAAAGATTTAAGTAATCCCAACTGACTGGCTTTTTCTGGGATGTTAAAACTACGGTAGTAGCAAACTGAAGGGTGGTTCTCACCTGACCCGATGGCCCCTGGTGTGGCTGAGGTACCGATTGTACCCAGACTGCCACTCTGGTAAGCCGTCTGCTGGGGATTCAACCCAAGTGTGCTACTGATGGGGGTAAACAAACTGTTTGACCCAGGTGTGTACAAACTGCTGTTAGGTGTGTACCCTGTAAAAGAAAAGCATGATCCAATCAAAACACATTCACAAAGAATTACACCTATAATCATGTTACAAACTTTTTTGTGTTTTATGGACTCCTTTGTGAAATAATATATTGGTGTGGTTACTATATTGGTGTGGTTACTATATTGGTGTGGTTAATATAAGCATTATGTATACCTTCTCCGAGGCCGGTGTTCTGTGGGGTGGTTGAGGTGCTGGTGTAGGACACCGGGGTTGTCTGAACCTGCTGCTGCTGAGAGATGGCCAGACGCAATGCATTCGCTCCCAATCCATTCGCTGCTCCTAGAATAATTCACACATCGCAATCTTAGTATATTGGATAGCTTTTTTTAATCAAAGGTTTTATCAAGTCCAGTTTAATATCAAGATTGGATACATTCATAAATGGATATATCCATAAATGGATATAAAATTGGACATATTCATAAAAATCTATTGTCTGCCTCCTGTGATGAAAAAGGTTTGAAACTTTTTCTATTAAGCAACAGTTCAGAATAATCTTGATAAGTATTTTTTTTAAGATATGGTTTTAGCATAATTTGATGTTTCTTACCTTGCTGTGCTGTGGCGTTGACAAGGATGGGTGTTGGTGGCACGATTCGCACGGGGGTACCGATACCACGCCCGTTGCCCATCACAAGCTGACCATTCTGGTCGTAGTATGCCGGGGCCAGGATCTGGTAGCCACCAGCGCCACCTGGAGCAGGTAAGCACACTAACGTCTGAACATCTTGACCTCCCTGACCTTGACCTGCTTCAATCTGACCTGCCACTTGACCTTGACCCTGACCTAGTGACACAATCAGACAACCACAACACACACACGGGTCAATACTGGATGCACACAAACCAGCAAACTTCAGTTTTAAAATATGCTGGGTGTTCATGTTTCTTTGGTATGAATATTTAGTCTTTTACATTTAAAGCAGATTTTATTTGATGATTACGTTGGTAGTTTTAGCAGAATCAAACTGCAGAATTTACATAATACATCAAATATTTATGGAGATATAATTTCAATATATGATAGTGCCAGATATAAAATGAAAGTAAAGCGAATGCATGAAGCAACTCTGAACATGTGCACCCATTTGGAGAAAGCAACAGTTGTCAGTTGACAATAAAACTAGCAGTATATGGAGTACAGTGGTAGCATGCAAACTAATCTGCCATTCTCTCATTCATCAGTTAAGTCTCACCCCCATTCCCCAATCAACCATCATCTATCTCTTATCTTTATCCCCCAATCAATTTCACAATTTTCATAGGATAAGTACATTCTTTTCAAGTTAGTAAAAAAGATAATAAATAAATGTTGAAGTTATTCTAGGTTATATGAACAAACTTAAGATGATCATATTCAATGATCTTCTAATCATCTGATGCAATATTTCAAAATTTCTTTTTCATTACAAAGTATCTATAATATTATAAAGAATGTTATAGAGAAGATGTATTTCATTTTCAAGGCAAGGTTTTTTTAAAAATAGATATTTAAGCCATGCATGGAGGGTTGGGAAGGCTGTATACCTGGGTTCTGTAAAGCTGTGGCCTGCCCAGTCGGGGTTCCTAGAGGGTCTTGCTGAGATGGGGTGAGAGGTCGGGTGCCCTGTCGTAACAGCTGCTGCTGGGTGGTCATCCCTTGGGGTGTCTGCTGCCCTCCTGGTGCTCCCCCCTGCTGCTGTAGCAAGCCCGCGGGGTAGATACCCCATGGAGTCTGCACACTGTAGTACTGAGGCACAACTGCTGCGGGACCTGCCGACACAGTAACAGATAAAACACCCCATTTTGTTTAGAGACATTTTCAAACCTTTTTTTTTTGGTTGACAATTTTGTTTTTCTCTGGGACAATACGCTCTGCCTTCACCTTGACAAACAACAATACATCTAGGCCAAATCCGTACAAATCAGACAACACTGACATTTTGGTTCTAAACAAGGTGGCAAGGGCGAGAGTATTTCCTGTAGAATGTGCCGAGTGCTACAATACAACTCCTCACTACTATCTCATACATCAGTGCACATACTTACCAAACATCAGCATTTACAGCTTATTGCTTACTTACAAAATTTTACTCTATATATAATCAATATATGTATATATATATATATATGTAAATATCAACTGTCAACAATATTGCTTAAATGTTGAGAAAATAATAACAAAGGCTCAAATTATGCTACTTTGCAATCACATGAAGAACAATGAAATAAGTATGAAATAAAAAGTGAAAATTGTTAGTTAAAAAGTAGTATGGGTTCCCAAGGAATGGAAAAGTAAAATTTGAGTGTAAATATTAAGATAAAGATTATGAAATTCATGCAAAAGCTATGTAAACAATAACAATGTGAACATCAAAACAGAAATGCTTTTTATAGTTTGTATTATAAAGATCAAGCAAAATGCATGCACCAACCCTGAAGAGAAATCCCGTTTTTTCCAAACTCTTCACTTCAACCGCCATCTTCCCATATCTATAAGTTACACTATAAAAATGTGCCAGTAGATTTTGTCCCTAGGACCATTTATATATTATACTCACCTTCACCGTGTTAACCTTTTTATGTTACATAAAAAAATATCTTACTATGCCAAAAGATAGAACAGGTGAAATGAAAGAAATGCAGAATAATTTGGTTGCCCAGTTTGATAAATTTGAATTTTACTTATGTTTTGCTGCATCAGGATTTTTTTGATTAGGTGGATTCAAAAGGTTTTATCTCCTGATTTCCAGTCAATTTTCCAAATTTATATTTATAAAGGAGTTGGTGCTAATGCCTTTAATTTTCTCTTTTCGTTTGTTTATTTATTTTAATTGGGTTAGAAATTAGAAGTGTCTTATCACATTACACTGAAGAGAAATCAAAGTGGGATAAAATAAATTCAAGTATATTTTAACAACAGACTGACACTTTGGGGATAAGATGTTAGGTTAATCAGAAAGAAGAACTCCAAACTTGTGTGAAAAAAAGAAGAAAGTCAATCAACCAATCCATCAAACTGGTGAAGACTGTGCGAGACATTAAAGTTGTGTCATTACTCATAACCTTGGGAACCCATGTTGCTATGACAACAGGTCTGACCTGTAATGGGGATTCCCACGGCATAAGGGTCCTGGGTGTTGGTGGCGTTGAGTACGTAGGGGGTTGGCGCGAATGCAGTGGGGGCCAAGCCTATGTAGAGAGCATAGCACACACCATGTAAGCTCAACATGCACATCACACCGTCACGTCATGCACCACACATGTATATCTGTCCTATCCAAATTTTCTCCTACTTCTCTTTGTCTGTTGCTTAATTCTCCTTATAGAGGGCAGCACAGATTATGCACAAGTACCTGAATACTGTGTGCTAAATCTGAGGGTCTGTCTTTCTGTTATTTTTTTTCAAAAACAATTTAACATGCCGATTGACTATCAAATGTTTATCCTTTTCAAAATTGAAGATCTAAAATTTGTGGGAAGAGCACCATTGTGAACCAAAATAAACAATGAATCAAACTTATAAATGGGTTTAAAATTCATAATAAAAGAGAAATTTGAATTAAACTTATCCATGACTGTATGAAAAATAAAGACTTAAATTCTGCCAAGAATCAGTAAGGTTTTGTAAAGGGAAAGTAAAGTCAAATGAGGAGGATATCCCATAAAAAAATAAAAAACATGAAATTATCCAAAAGAGCAAAAGCAGATCAAGGATTTAATGTAGGCCCCTTTCCTGTATGACTTTTTATTATCATAATTTTTCCTCAAGAACAGATATACATTTGACAATTTCTGTGGTTTCTTTTTAGTATGAATCACATCTTTTTAAAGATATTTTTGGTTTGGTAGTCCTCTTTTTTTTTTTTTTTTTTTGATGATTGGTTGGTAATACCATGCTTGAAATCTGCTGAAAATTTGGAACTTAATATACAGACAAAACAACTACTATAACTGCATGCAATAAACAAAGAGAACAAATGGCCCACTGCTTGGTTGGTAACACAATATGGAAACTAAATATCAACATTGTAATACTGCACAGGTAACATTGTGCTATCAACATTGCCATGTTAGTTAGATTGTAACTTGCTGTTTGGCTGGCTATCATGCCATCTTAGTAAGGTATTTACTTGGAAGGTAGTTATTTGGATGATAATAATAATAATAATGAAACAATCTCCTTATCTCTTTTAGTACAAATTCAACATCTTATAAGAATTATTTTTAAATAAAGTGTACACTGCATTTAATTTGCAGGAAATGTAAAATTCGAGTTCTTATGGCCACCAGAAGGACTGCCTTTGGAACAGGATAACACTTCAAATGCAACCACTGCCAAATCTATGCTGAATAATTGTTTCAATTGTAAAATAAATTACCATATTTCAAAAGCCAAAGAGATGTCCCCATTTTCACCCTCAAGATACAGACAAAGGAGAATCAGAGTAGTTTTGTGGGAGACGTTGTCTATACTGAGGACTGCTGTGGAAATTAGTTTTGCCACACAGCCCAGCCACAATACATGAACTATGCAAACCCATATTTACACTTAGAGATGAAAGTTTTCTGTCAATCTTAATTTTAAATCTATATACTCTTTTCTAGTGAATGATGTTTTTATATATCTGTTAACTTTCATCTCCTGTCAAGACCAAAGGCATACCTTCCAGCGTACCCATATCCAGTCTTCCCCAAAACCAATGAGCAGTGTACACATGCCATAGTAACTGTCACCATGGCAACAGAACAATGGAGCCAAGAAAAATGGAATGAGATGCAGAAACTTACCAAGCTGTTGCTGTTGAGCAGCGATGGCATACTGTTGCTGAGTCAAAACTGCTATGGGTTGCTGCTGTTGCTGTTGACGCTGCAGAAGTTGCTGAAATATTATGCCGTCATCTTTATCATGCCTATTTTATGATCTAAACTATGTGCCCTGCCCAGGCTGAATAAGACTAGAACTAAGACTCCATTTTAAGAATAGATTCAAAATGACCATTTCTCAATTATTTATAATTCCAGGCTCGATTAAAAAAGAAATCTGCGAATGAAAACAACTCATTTTCATTTTATAAAAAGTCTTGTATTTTTAAACTTTTTTTTTAAAGATAACAATACAATTCAATGCACCAATCATTGTAAATAATTCACACAAGAGAGTTTGGAAAGGACAACTATATACACAGCAGTTTTGGGGCAAAAGTTCACAATAATTGGTGCATTCTAAGAGTAGCAGTCAGATAACAAAATCCAACTTCAGAAGAAGAAGAGTTCTTGCACACAGACTGGAATCCTGTGCTCACTGGGGTTAGTATCAACAGGTCAGAAAAAGACAAAAGACCTTATTAGAAAAGGGTAAGTTGGTAACAGATTTTGTCAAACTTGATCAACAGTGCTTTACCTGGTAGCTTACCAGAGAGTCCCCATCAGTCAACATTTGTTGCACACAAGACGATTTTTTCATGTTGTGATTTTTGAATTTGTCAGAATTTCTACAGTTTGATTTTGAAGATGGACTTTAAATTTGCTTCATCATGAAGTCATGCTTGAGAAAGCTTTGACCTTATTCAGGCCTAATTTGTGCTTTTCGACATCAAATCACCGACCATAGCCACGGACCTGTGCAACTTATATGGAGGTAACAAAGGACATGTAATGGCAACTAATATACCATCAACTTCCCTCGGAATATTATTCTAAAGACACTGATAGCTTACCAATAGCTTATTTCAAATTGACATCTTGATATTTGTTCTTTCTCTTTTCACAATTTTTAAATAAAATACTTTGTTGTAATTTTTTCACTCTTACACATGTATCTGACCATATTCAAGCTAAGGAGGGAAATACACATATGATGTGGCAATGTGGGGGTTTGTAGTGCACATAGGTGGTCCGCGGACTGTGGTCTGTAAGCGAGATGAGATGCCTACGACGTGGGCCGTATATGTATATGTGGTGTATATACCTGCTGCTGATTGTAGTCAATGTTGAAGTTGGGGGAATCCATGGATGGTACCAGCTGACTAGAGTAATCAAACTGTATGGGGTCGATGCCTACAGGTTCAAACTGGGGAGCATCCAGGTGCAGGCCAGGCTGGTGGTGTAGCCCTGGCTGTGGCGCCACCTCCAGGAAGTCCTTGGGATCTGCCATCTGGCGCTGTTGCGGGTCCATCGGCTGCTGCACCATGTGACCATCCTCGATGGGAGAGTTCTGCCGGCTCCCAGATCTGACCAAACAATATTCACTAATTCAAATGTTTTGCGAGATAAACCTCCAAAACCAAGAAAGACTTTATCACTCTTCCATGCTTTGAAGAATAAACTATTCACTTTGTGTTTTATTTAAATAACAGTTAGTCTGTCTCACACATTTCCACACATTTTCCTACCTGAATTTTTCATCTTCAAGGCCATTCTGCATTATCCCATTGCTCTGTACATCCTTATCATTGTCCTGTTTTTTGTCTCCCTCAAATGGACTGGCTGCCTTGCCGTTCTTATCTACCTGCTGCTTGGCTGCATCAGCATCACCTCCTCCGCCCTGCAATCCACAAAAGTTACATATATGTCAGGTTTGTATTGATCTCTCTTAAACAAAATTCTCTTCAGAACTAAACTATTATTTCATATGATTCTAAAATGTAAATACATGTATCTTATTATAACTGTTTTTTGTGTATCTATACATCTATCATCCATCAGTCACAAACACACTGCCACATATCATATTATTTCTTATCTCTTATATGACTTCCTGTAATAAATCTGGCTGAATATGATATGCAAAGTTAATGAATCCTGGTAGTAGTAATGCAACAAATATGTTTCCCTCACTTATCACATGTCCCTTGTAGTAAATACCACCATCTCCGTCACCTACAACTTATTCCTGCTTTTGATAAGGAAAAAAGGCAGTTTGATATGTGTAAGATACAAGTATTTATATCCTCTCCACAATGGGGCATGTATGCCAGTCTGAGTGGTCCCACTCCACACATCCTTGATCTATCATATTTAATGTAATTCTAGGTTTCAGAACTTTGTCAAATTGGAAAGTAGGGCACACATTCCTCTCTAACTTATCAGCCCTAAATATCAGTGAATTGATTTACACTATGAAATTTACTTTCATCATTCATGATTCATTCTTTATGAAGATATATTTTCAAACTTTTTTCTGTGACATTTTTTATTATCTTGAGGCACTACATATATTTGGAAACAAATTTCTAATTGATAGGCCACTTTGTGAGATGGTAAGTCCACCGTTATTAATAGGAGTATATAGATTGCTGTAATATACTGAATGCCCCTCCATAGTTCCAACAGGACCAATCATAATCTTTGCATCCGTTTCTCCAAAACAACTCCCAATGTTTCATGCAAATCTATCCTTTATTTGGGGATAATTACCCCCAAATTGACCCCATCACTTCAGGCTGGCTTACCACTATCACACTGAGCACGCTATAAATTGCTCCATACAGTTAAATAGCTACCAGTCAGCCTCACTCTCATTGTTATCCTATCATTCGCATCATTCATTTGCACCCAAACATGTCAAGAGCTTTGCATAATTTTCTATAAAAAAATAGCTTCAGAAAAATTTCTAAAAACAAGACATCTGCAGACATACCGATCAGTATTACTGATTATGTAAATGCTGAAATGATCCAGCTTGAATGAATATTGAAAAATTAAGTGATTTATTTTCATACAATTTGTTCAAAGGTCTGACCTTTCACTGGCTTTGCATATTGTAAACTTTGGATATTTCAATCACATCATTTAATAGAGAATCCACTTGATTGATAAATAAAGGATAATGATAAATAAAGCATATGCTCACATTAATTATTGCATGTAATCATATCCAAATACCCCAAAAAGAAAATGCCAATTATCCTTATTTAAAAAAAAAAACTTCACTTGATGAATTCATCACATCATGAAATCACACAAAGGAGACAGTATTACAGACATGAAAATCCATAGTACTTCTAAGGATGATCACTGTTTGCCGGTTAATTAGAGGCATAGTGAAAGCTACCACTTCATGTTGATCTCCACGAGTTAATTCATGGAGGTACTTTTTGTATATAATAAGAGCTGGCTATAGAGGGAATAAATCTGCTTGTTAATAATGAAGCTCACAATCTGTCCTAATCTGCTGTGTTTATTACATATACATGGGATCTGAAGTATCGCCACGTCAATTATTCTAATCTTCCCCTGACCCAGTCCCAAGCTCCAGACATTCAAATAACATGGCACAGCAAGAATATTTAACGTTTGATGATTGAACTTTATAAGAACTCAGTTCACTGGGTCAAACATATGCTACCTTAACTGGATTGTTTCAATCATATCAAATATTCAAAATGCCACTTTATTGCAACAAATATTAACTATCTGCACAAATCTGATACCAACATTTCTCACATTGGCCAGTACAACAAACTTTGTAAGATTTCTTAGGCATATATATAAACCACGATATAAAACATCAATAAACTTGCAATTTTGTAAATGTAATTTTATAAAAACAACATGTCCTGATATGTGTATACACATTACAAGTAATCTATATGGTTCTAACATACTTAGATGCATGGTCTATCATATTGCAATATCATCTCACCCTCCACAAGTTTTATCGGCAACCCCAATAGCTCTGCATAAAGATTACTTTCATTGGTAAAACCTATAGTTTTCTTTTATATACAAACTGAAGCATAGCAGCCACTGAATAACCTTTGAATTTTCTTATTCAAATGGATTTCAAGTTGGTCTTTTCCAAGATGGCATCTCTCTCTATCTTAAACTGAACTGTAAAGAGTCCAGTAATTCCTAACTAATATTGCGACATTCTGACTGGCCCTTGATCAAAGTGTAAACATTTGCATAGACCAATACATCAGTTCTCATTCAACACATATTTCCACATTTTATTTTTCCTCCTGATAAATGCATACTGTTCAGGAGAGAAATATTGGAATGTGATACATAAAAAAGTCATAAACTAGACACCTTAAAACATCCTGTCTATCTCATTGTGTCCTGGTCTACTTTTTAACCCTTCCAAAATCTCGAGAGAATGCACCTGAGTTGATTGCTGCTAAATTAGAAAATTATGGTTGAGTACTGCATGGCATTTTGCTCTTTACAATAAAATTGACAGTGTTTTTGCACCATATGAATCTGCTCATTTTGTTCCAAAACTGAACCTGCTTCATCTCTGACTCTGAAATAACATTTTCAATATTATGGATAATATTCGCTTTCGATAAAAACATGATCAACATGTTGACTACTCTGCTGAAAAATAGGCATATTCTCTTGCCATGTTCTGCCCACACAATGCTTTTAGTATTACCATTATAGGTATGTTCTCAGGCTCTCTGTCCTTCCTATATTTAGCAGTCATTCCCATCTACCAATGCCTCATACCATTATGGCAAGAGTATCAAATATTACATGTCCTTTTTTGGGTCTGGAGCAGTCGGTGGATGTCAGCATCTCAGAGAATGTAATGTCCAAAATAAAATTGGTTCTTAAAAATACCATAGGTTCTTACGATTTAGACATCTCTACATCTTCAAAATAGATATTAACTTTGGAAAATCTAAGCCTTTCATACCTGCAGTAAGAAACTGAAGTCCATGGACGTATATTGTGATATCCCTAACATTGGGCTGTTTAGGGTGTACAGGTCATCGCTGGCAGAAATAGTGTTTTTCCTTCGCACCTTGGGCATGCAGAGTTGATAAGATTGGGTCGTTGCAGACTTATTCCTTGTCTAGCAAAACGACCACACTTTTTGCATGTAAATATACACCAATTATTGATATTTGCACATTTTGTCCAGACAAGGAGAACTGTTTGATTTTTACTGTTAGACGCCGGTTATGGCTGTAAGTTGCTTGTGCAGGTCTTAGCCATGGCTTGGCATGTGGACGAAAAGTCTGTAATCCCAACTTTTGAAGGCTTGTCAGCTATTGTTCTAAAGCCGGCCAGGTCCTACATTGGGCTACCACCCTGCCATGCCTGATATAATGCTAAAGCCTTGCCTCAATGCTCAAGATCCCACAAGTCTGGACCTATCCACTTGCAGATTGTTACTTTTACTTGACAAGTTTCTTGTAACGGTTCTATGAGCCATATGGTCTTGCTATCTAATCATGGGTCATACTCATAGATTGAACCCAAAGTAACCTCTAAATCAGACTTCAATTCTCAAAATAACTCATTCATACCAATGCCTCAAAATTTAACCCCGTTCTGATTACAAATATCATTACAAAAGGCCATTGCCAGAAAAGTATTTTATTCAAGCTCTGGCAATAAAATAAAATAAAAGAAACAGTAAAAATGCAAATAATTTAAGTGATTAAGGATCTACAGTATAGTATCAATAGTTTGCAAACAGGTACAGCAAATTTACATTGTAAGTTATTCATCCATGTTTAAATATGTACATAAGGGTAACTACTTTCTGAGAAAGCTTACAATTATGTATGCACATCTAATATAAATGGAAGGATTTAAGTTGCTCGCAGTACTTCAATATTTGTTGCTGGTGTAATGCTTTGGCTTGTGCCACTTTGTGACTTGAAGCTTTGACCTAGGCCAATAAAGAATTGTGACACCCTGCTTCACATAAATGTGCACCCAATACATGCAATAGCTGTACAGGAATGCCTCGACCTACTTGTGGTATAAATAACACTTTCTTGGCCCTTGTTCCCGAGACTATCTGACTTGCATGCCACCTAGTGTTAAATATTTTATTAGTCACTAATTCTTTAAAGAGATACTTTCTAGTAAAATAATTCTATAAATTACGTGATTAAATTATCATAGATGTGTAAATATATTGAAATCCACACTTAAATAAGACACTTAACCTACTTGAGTGTCCAATGCTGCCACCTGATGTGTTAAAAAGTCACATACACAGGTCTTTGAAGAAACACTATTATTTACACACTATTATTTACTGAGTTGATGGTTAAAACTTATGTTTGTTGATTATAAAGCAATATATGCATAAATATCAATGACACTGTTCTCACAATTCTACGGCTCCATTTTTTCTGGAAGCCTTTGCAGGTACAGAACAAGCATTGCAAGGTCAATTTTACATATATTACTGAGATAAATCAGAGCTGAAGCAAAATTAAAGTCATCTTAACAGCTCTCATGCCTTCAACCTGCAACTGAAGATTTGTGAAATGTTAGCATTTGTTTCTTCCTGTACATTCTTTGAATGCCGTGCATTTTGGCCAATAAATGCACCAGGTCAACCAAGTGCATTCATTAAACTGCTCTTTTGTGCTAAACTATGTAATTATAAACTTCAAAGTACTATTCATAATTGAAAAACAAAATAAGTGGCCATGATAAACTTCATTATGCAAAATGGCTCTTTGCATAATGGAAAAAGCATGGTTTTAAAATCTTATAAAAACAATCTTTTTAAAAGAAAGCTTTCAGTTTATTCAGAATTCAAAATTAAGCCCAGCCATGTATGCCATTTCTACCCTGCTTGGTGACTTTATTATTTTATAGCCTAACAAAGGCCCAGCACTACAAGGATCCTTACAATGGAGCAACTTTCTACCAGCTGACAAGCCTTCAAAAGGCCAGCAATTCAATATTGCAACACAGCCAAAATAACAAGAGGCCTGTACTTCCCAGCAATGTGGCAATTAACTTTGTAAGTTTATCCAGAGTAAACAATGGCTAATGTCATGTGACCCAAGATATTAGAGGTAGCATGTATTTATTGTGCCTTAGAAGAAAAAAAAAACATTCAAAGATAAAAATAACTGATATTGGAATAAACACATTTAATAATCAAAACATAGGCATCAGAGATGCATCAACCCTCAGCCCTGGTAACTCATTGCACAACATTCGCTCCACACAATATTTGTGAACAAAACGTCACTGCACCAAGGCAAATTGATGCAGGGGTAAAAAACCCATAAAATCTACTTCCTTTGATAGCTTAGGTGTGTCAAGTGTCATGAAACTGTCATCATTTACTCTAGAATTATTGATATGGGCCTGTGACCTTGAAAGCAGGTTAAGGTCACCGTCCATCAAACTCATGTGGAGTCTTCCCAGATTCTTATGTGTGTCAATTTTCATGAAGCTGCCATCATTTGTTCTTAAGTTATCACGATGACAAGGATGATTTCACATAATTGTCCCTGTGACCTTGAAATCAGGTGAAGGTCATGTTCCATCAAGAGAAGTCTGAGGTCTTCACCAGATGCTTGTGTGTGTCAAATCTCATAAAGCTGCCATCATTCGTTCTTGAGTTATTGCGATTCTTGGGATTTCACGTAATTGTCCCTGTGACCTTGAAAAATAGGTCAAGGTCGCCGTCCACCGAACTAGTCCGAGGTTTTCACCAGATGAGGCCACGGGCCGTGGCACAGTTGGTTAGAGCGCCAGCTTATTAGTACCAGTTCCTCTGTGGTGATCTAAAGGTCGTGGGTTCGAATCCCGGCCATGCTGAGATTGAACTCATGATACAATTTCCCACATGAGCTGAGGCCTGTGCCAAAAGGGTTAACCCGTTGTCCTTGTAAATCTGTGACCGGGTGGGTTGTAATGTCAAGGACCTGCGACATGACAATTCAGTGAGGCAGCACTATATCTGCTACAAGTAGGTCTCATCACGAAATGACTGAAATAATGTTGAAAGTGATGTAAAGCCCCAAACAAAAAAAAAACAAAAACAAAAAATTCACCAGATGCTTATGCGTGTAAAGTTTCATGAAGCTGCCATCATTTGTTCTTCAGTTATCACGATGACAAGGATGATTTCACATAATTATCCCTGTGACCTTGAAAAGTAGGTGAAGGTCATGTTTCAAAGAAAAAATTCTGAGGTCTTCACCAGATGCTTGTGTGTGTCAAATCTCATAAAGCTGCCATCATTCGTTCTTGAGTTCTTGCGATTCTTGGGATTTCACATAATTGTCCCTGTGACCTTGAAAAATAGGTCAAGGTCGCCGTCCATCGAACTCGTCCGAGGTTTTCACGAGATGCATATGTGTGTCAAGTTTCATGAAGCTGCCATCATTTGTTCTCGATTTATCGCGATGACAAGATGATTTCACATAATTGTCCCTGTGACCTTGAAAAGTAGGTGAAGGTCATGTTTCATAGAAAAAATTCTGAGGTCTTCACCAGATACTTATGTGTGTCAAATCTCATAAAGCTACCATTATTCGTTCTTGAGTTATTGTGATTCTTGGGATTTCACATAATTGTCCCTGTGACCTTGAAAAATAGGTCAAGGTCGCCGTCCATCGAACTCGTCCGAGGTTTTCACCAGATGCATATGTGTGTCAAGTTTCATGAAGCTGCCATCATTTGTTCTTGAGTTATCGCGATGACAAGATGATTTCACATAATTGTCCCTGTGACCTTGAAAAGTAGGTGAAGGTCATGTTTCATAGAAAAAATTCTGAGGTCTTCACCAGATACTTATGTGTGTCAAATCTAATAAAGCTACCATTATTCGTTCTTGAGTTATTGTGATTCTTGGGATTTCACATAATTGTCCCTGTGACCTTGAAAAATAGGTCAAGGTCGCCGTCCATCGAACTCGTCCGAGGTTTTCACCAGATGCATATGTGTGTCAAGTTTCATGAAGCTGCCATCATTTGTTCTCGAGTTATCGCGATGACAAGGATGTTCGCTACAGACATACATACATACATACATACATACAGACATACATACATACATACCCACGCCAGGAGTACTGCAATACCCTCAGCCTGATTACATCAGGGGCTGAGGGTAAAAAGGAACAACCCAATTAACATTGTATCGGAAGTGCTCTTAAAGGTCAACAAAACCCCACATTTCAAAGTCCAGTTCTGTAATCTTTATGACTAGCCCTGCTCAGCCCTTTCAGTTGTGCACTTGAGGCACGAGACATTTGTGAATACTGATTTAAGTAACTTTATATGGGATACTATATTTCTTCATAAAACAATGAGCAAATTGAACTTTATTTATTAGCCTCCTGTTATTGCATACCTGCAGGCCAAGTGAGATTATGTTCTACCTGTTAAAATGGATTCATTTTGTCAGATACAGTGGCATAAACACCTTTCTTAATGTCAGGTTAGGTGACCAAGATTGTATGTATAATATAATACAATGCAGATGTTCTTGGATTTATTTGGCAATCTTTTCTTCTGTAAATTGCGATAAATTTATAAACTTTTTTCTGATTGGCTGGTTCTACCATCATCCACTTGACAAGATGACTGCCACTAGGACCATAATATCAGAAAATATGAGAACATTAAAAGTATTTAATTACTACTAAGAAATCTTTTTTTCATGTCTTATATTACTTTGCATTAATGATATTTAAAATGCTGATTCATATTTAGTTAAAGTTTCAAACTCCTATTATAAATGTGATTGCAATTCACTAATGTTAAATACTGACCATATGTTCTCAACACAAAATATATATGTCAACATTAAGATCATCTTCACTCAAATGTTCTTATAGAGCATGGTGGATCTTATAAGATTGATTTTGGAAAATTAGATAAAATTCAGATATCTAATAGAGATAATATCAATATGGAGAGTGCAAGATAGTGTTGGTTATATAGCCTAAGTGGTGTGCTATGGATGCTTTGCAGGGCTGGCATTGGGCCAGTGTTTCATGTATTCTGTGAGATGACAAGCCTTGTATAATGGTGTGATGAGCTGTCCGGGTGTCGTTTATACTCTATACAGCGCGCCATCCACATGTTAACTTTGCTTCTTTCTCAAATATTTTGAGAAAAAAAAGAACAATATTCTCACTAATGATCTGCAATTAGTTGTTTTATGGAAAAAAGGAAATTTTATAGGGGCAATTTCCTTAAACCAATGTGGCATACAATTTGCATAATAGTATGCTTGGAATTTCCATCTGTCACTCAGGCTTAGAGAAAGAGGTCACTTGGGGCAGTTGAGGATGGAAATGAAATCTTTTAAGATTAATAATTTTCTTTCCATTTAAATGGATCTCATCAATATTTTTGAGCGATTTAATGTAGCTGTTATTTTGGTATCATTCTCTCATCTAACAGACCGGTGATGACTTAAACATTCAATATTATTTGTTTTCAATGCTTCAAATATCCACAAAACTAGTTAAAGATTATTTGTTATTGTTTGGTTTGGTGCCAATGTTTGGTGGAGGTTAGAGTGAGGATTCTGTAGTAGTCTGGTGTGTATGGTGCCTGCGAGCTTGCCTTTCTGATTACCTGGGGTCAGGTAAACCAGCGGCAGGGCATGCTATTTTTAGCTCTGGCACCCTACATTTAGCTCCCATCCAGTTTGTCATCCTCTGCAACATTTGCATTCTCCAGACAGTGAACATAAACATTAACCCAACTACCTTCCCTGAAGCCACAGCTTGGAGTGCACCCAGCCTGCCTTTGTGCCAACATCCAGCATCTCACAACCCATAACTCTTAGCTGGAATGCATACAAAATCCACTTCTTCAAATTGCTTCCAAAATCCTCCCTAAATTTGAAGAAGTTGCATCTTTAAAATCTGTAATCTGCACACAAGAAAAACACGGATTGGAAATCAAAAACATAATGTGTCCCAAATAAATTTAAATGGATGATAAAGCACTTAAATAAATTGAAATCTCAAGAGGCTGTTTAATATTGGTGGGTTTGTGATGCACAATGCAGTTGACTTCTCTCTGACTGATTCAGCATTTTCAACTGCAACAACCTTCCAATATTGCCTCATGCTCACAGTCATCAAATTAACATATCAAATTTGAGATTAGAAGTGTATTCTAAAACTAAATTCTTGGGACATACATATGCCAATCTTCCTGTCTTATTCTCTGGGCCATTTTGCTGATCGATCAAGCATATAATGGAGAAATTATTCAACATATTAAGTCAGCAACATCAGGTTTCTGTTCCAGCGAGATCACCCATTATGAGGTATAATGGCTCTAAGAAGTGCACACGTGTATGGTACTGCAAGAAGCAACTGTTGCAGCTGCAGCCCTTGATGGTTGGAGCAGACAGTCTACAGATGCGGGAATAACAGGCTTGCCAATTGGCACCCGCAACTCAATCAAACATTGATCCAAACCCTCCTAGCCTCAACACTCACAACCAAAATGATCCACTGAAAAACACTGACCAATACAGACACCCCATCAATAACAGAGAACAGATCACCATTATAATCTGCTACAAAATGAACAAAGGGTGGGAATTCCCTGTGAGTGTCTGCTATTTTTTTTCTATAAACACCCTCTGAACAGAGAATATCATGTGTATGTGTGAATGTTTGCACTGGCAGCAAAGACCCTGCATCAACCATAATAGGGTCATTTCTGACAATAAGCAGATGGTGTTATTGTTTACAGGGACTTGATAATGATATAGCCTTGTTGGTATTTATCAGGGGACATAATTCTTCCATGGGACAGGGCTACTCCTGCATGAGGTTCAGCCCAGGCAACCCTTCCCTGGCAAAATTCATAAAAAGCTACCACAGATGTCCATTAAGTTGACCACCACCAATTTTAGGACATCGTTCATCAAAATCTCAAATAAGTTTTTTTTGTTTTGACAAAATGAATCTTTTGCTCCAACTAATTTTGGAACAAATTAATCAAGATTTCTGACCTATTAATTATTTGGTGCAGCACTTCCAAAGCTTAACACTAGTTTCTGGATAATGATATTGTCTCAAAATAGCATATTTCTAATTAGCAATACATGTCAAGCCTTAAAGTTTACCTCAGCAACCAGCTGTCACCGTTCTAACAGTGAGATATTGCTCAATGACGTTCTACTTTCAGTATAAGGGCACCTTTCCTGCGTAGGCAAATATAGAATCTCACATAATATGGTAGTTATGAGTCATGGCCCTGCAAGCCTGCAGCTGCTCATCTCATAGTGGCAGCAATATAACACTCCCTTTCCTGCACACTGCGGCTCCCTTCATTACCTCCCCTGTGTGCAATATGACATTGTAGTGCACCATCAGCAACAAATGACAATTATTCTCATGTTGCCTATTTCTATTCTTGACTTTTGTCAAGAAACTCTATTTGTCCCCCAGAAGTACATATCCTGCATCTATTCAATATTTCCTGTGACTCTTCACTACTCTCAATTTCTTTCAGTGTCATTTTATTACTGCTCTAGAAGTTTGTATCTTGGGATTCTATGAATTCTATGAGATGGAATTATTACAATCTTAATTTTTTTAGTATTGATTGCAGCAAGACACAGTAAATTGATGCTAATATCTTATCCATCAAAGCCAAACGCATCACTCATTCAACTGTCTGATTGATTGTTACTTTATTGATCCATATCTCATAACCATTCCTCTTTTGCAGGTCCCCATGGTTTACTATTATTAAACCATTTCAACATAAATATACAAAATAAAAAGTCAACTGCAATCAGACGATAAGATGTCCTGCCCGAATCGAGCTTGATGTGGTGTTACTGACCACATTAGAACAATGTTAATATTGATTGGTAGGGGATTGGTAGGTACTGGATACTAACTTTTCTCCCACCTCCTGTGGGGAATAATTTTTTTCCACATTTAATTATACTGTCAGATAATTACCCCAAAATGAATGCAGAGTTTCCCCTCCCAGTGGCCCCAAATGATTCTCTTGAATATTTCAGGCTATCAGAAGCAGACAGATTGAAAAACGTGTCCTACTGACCTGTAGAGTCAAATTCTCAATCAACAAATATTCTATTTTCATTTTTTTTGGTCTGACATACATCTGAGTTAATTAGTTTGGGGAAGATGCAGGATGAGAGTGCAATATGTGATGGTGGGATCAAACATGAGGTACAATGGCTGTACTGTGCAATGCCAACCCCCTTGTGTTGACAGAGCCATCACAGCAGATATTGCTACATCAGTCTCTCTGATTACACAACCATCAGGTGTCTGCTCGGGAAACAGTATCCAATGGCTTCACAGATGCACACATCTGGAGCAAGAGAACCTTTTAACAGGATGAAAACCTGCAAGGTCTCACGAGCAAATACTAACTCCATCAACGAAAACGTTTTTTTTCTTCAAAATTCAATTTTGAGAAATAATGCACTAAAAATCTTGTCACATTTTACTGTCTTTACTGTTTTACATATTGGTAAAAGGAGACAAATTTTGGCACACAACATATTGATTTATGATGACCATCATTAAATACTTTGTTGGCTTCATAGGTTTCAGATCCTAGGACAAGCACTGTGTCAGCCACTTCTCAACAGAGAGAGAGGTCCTCATATCACACACTGCAGATATGTTGCATGGTGAATCAGGCCAGGCCCATCTGAACAGCAGCATCTATTTGTATATTATACCTCTGAATTGTCAGGTAATTCGGATTGAGACACCAACATTCCCTTCACATTGGTAATCTATTCTGTGGAGCAGATAAACCTTCCTTTTGAAACTATACTGATTGAGCTTTGAGGAGCTGTGAACAAAGAATAGCATCATTTGCACTCTTAACTTTAGAAATGAGAAATGAACACTCTTTCACAATCAGGAGGAGCCCAGATGTCTGCAATAACCAAAATGTTGGTTTTCTATCTGGCATTCCACATGTAGTGAGAGGGGCTGAGGCATCATATCAGAGGCTTTATTCCATCAAATTACACTCTACATCTTTTAACCAAAATACATCTTGCTGAGCCTTTCTCTCTTTCACTGTTTCATTTTCTACCTCGTAATCAACCTAGCCTGTAAGTGTTTTAGTATTACTACGATGCATAATGTAGCTATTTGTTCCTACCTTATACGCTCGAGGCTGGAAACTGGGCACCTAAAATAACAAGGCACAATGCAATTATTAAACAGGTATGTCATGACCTAATGCATATGTTTAACAAGCCAAATATGACAAAAATTATTAATATATTCCACAAATTTATCATTAAAATTCTGTCTTTAATTTGAAATGTAAGTGTCATAGATTTTAAGCATGAGTAAATGCCATTTTTTTCAAATAAGTAAACACCTAAAAAGTAGCTTTCATTGATTTGCACTGCTTAAATGTCTTTGTTATATGATGTTTAAGAGCACTGAACTTTTTGTAAAGTCATTTATGAACTGTACAGAGACTGGTAGGGTGAAGACTGTTTCCTACACTTTGTTAAATTGGGGTGAACTTTATAAGGAACAGTTTAAAGAAGAAATCTCGGACATGCTTACACAGTACAATGCACCCCATACCAGCATAAATAGTATCATAAAATATGATACTATTATGTTCATTTTTTAAATCACGTGCCTATTTCTAATCAGAGGTAAATTTTCCTGTCTTCACCAAGTTTTTCCTACTTTTGTTTCCTGCTAATTATCACCTACATGTGCATCTGCAGTCTGGGTGTTTTCTCTGCCGATTTTGGTCATTAAGAACAGTTAATCAGTCAAACTTGTCATCTTGATTTCATTTCCAACTACAGTTTTACTGTCATTCAAGATTCTTTCAATATAAACTTACAGAAATATTGGGATATCATTTCTCTTCACAGTTTCTGGCTAACCCATTTATTTTGAAATACTGGGGCTTTTGACCACAAAAGCCTCTTTCATGACATAGACTCTGCAGACTGATCTTTAGTGATTTCACCAACTTCATACATCCTTTGTCTTTTAAGAGCATACTTTACCTACACAAGAACATATTAATATTCAATGCATACTTTACCTGTATAGAGCATATTCAAGTGTTTACTTTACCTGAATAGAGCATATTCAGTGCTTATTTTACCTGTATAGAGCATATTCAGTGTTTACTTTACCCGTATAGAGCATATTCAAGTGTTTACTTTACCTGTATAGAGCATATTCAATGCTTACTTTACCTGTGCAGAGCATATTCAGTGTTTACTTTACCTGTATAGAGAATATTCAATGCTTAATACTCAGTTCACCTAATATAGAGCCTACAGCATGCTAACCAACCGAGAGCCTAATTAATGCTTACTCTACCTTGTATAGAGCCTATTTTATGTTTATTTTACCTAAAAGAAATTAATTTGTGCTTATATATTCTTATTATCCTATTTTGTGCCTATCTGACATAATATAGAGCCTACTAAGCCTTTTTAGTGCTTGTTTTACCTATTATACATGGAGCCTTTGTGCACATGTGTAAAACACAGAGGCATAGACATGTGAGTGGGATTGGTGTATTAATTACATTCATATAGAACACAAAAATTTAAAAAAAAATTAAAATCCAAATTTAATAGAAATACTTACGAAAGGTTTCATTCTGAGTCTGGAGTCCATTTCCTTGCCCACAGGAGACCCGCCCAGCACATACTCTGCCATATTCACACCAAGGGCGCCAGTTTCTGAGGATCGCGGTGATAACACTGAGGACGGATCACTTCCCGGAAAACTGCCCGGCCGCCGATGCATCATACTGATCGGATTTGACATAGCATGCTCTGAAGATGAAGAATTTTTTTTCATTTTGAAGTGTAAGTTTATACAACTACTGTTATTGGAATATTTCATCCCTTCAACCAGTTCTAGCTGATCACATATTTGGCCAGGCATAAATAAAATTTGAATAATTGGCGTCATACAGGACCATCACCTGTGGTAACAAGATTAAACTTGGATGTTTGGGACAATGTTATTCCCATACAAAATACAATTTTTTTTCTGAATATATTTAGCACAGATTACAATAAGCAAAGATTATAATTGAGAAAGAAATCAGAGCAGTTTTTCAAAGACAAATGGAACATGCCTTTTCAAAACATTTATTTCACCATTATTATATTGCAAGTCTATTAAATATGTGTAATCTTGAGTAAATTTATCTTTGCATACTAAAAACAAGAGGGTGCCATAAACTGGACATATGTCTAAAGTCAATAAATCATACATTCACAAAATGACCCTTCAACAGTCATAATGTCATTTTTCCTTTGATAAATTTTATACCAAATAAACATGATAAAAAGCAATCCAAAAATATCTGTCTTAAACTTAATACTATTTGAAAAGGTCTCCAGATTTTGCCTGAATTATTTTAATATGCATTGTAAAATAGCTGGAAAAAGTATAAAAAAAATGAAAAGTTTATATGATTTAAAAACCATAAATCAAATTCTGGAGATAATTTCAGGTTGGGAGGGGTAAAACTTAAAGGTAAGGAAGCTTGATCACCAACTTTCATACCCACCCGAGGGTGCATTCCCCCAGGTGTCATCGCGGGTAGCCCAGGGGTTGTTGGGCGGCAGCATCCCGCGTGCCTGCTCTGCGGCCGCGGCAGCCGCTGCCTTGTGTGCCATATCATCCTCCCAGATCTTCTTGGTGTTGGAGGCAAGCTGAAAAACAACACAATGTCCATTATAATCTCTCTGCATTTTCCTTACAACTTTCTATATATATATATATATATAAATTATAATTTTCGTGATATATTTTTCAAATGATTTTGTCTTGCTACAATTTTCTTGCTGATCCTTATTTTGATTTGTTTCTCAGGGCACCAGATTGCTGATATTTCAACATTTATGCTTCACAGGTACATAAAATGTGTATGAAAATACTTGGATATTTGTGAGTCAGATAAGATTACTGTTGATACAAATCTGTACACAGCAAGGTCATGCACCATATTTACACAGCATAATTTATAGCGATCCTTTTCAGATAGGTCGGTCTATACCACTAGAACAGTCTGCCTCAACAAAGACTTGAGAGATTCAACAAATCTCTAGTCATTTTAGTCAGGCAGTGTCTTTGTTTTATAACTGGCAATAGAACACATCATGTTTCAACATCTTTAGCGGAGATATAGTTTTTCATGATTTCGACAATCCTAAATTTTTAGACAAAGATTCAGCATGGTAGCCATGGTATAATATAAGAGAACATTTTTGTGGTATGGTCATCCTGTCTGGTCTATTGTTCTCTTCAATATAAAACTGATAAATGCCTGATCTGTTTATTACTTAGATATATGGGTGATATATTTTCCTATGTCTAGTATTCATGATTTAACAATATGATATCATGTCTGACCTTTAACCACATGGAATTTTCTTTCAGGTGTATTTATTGACTTTTTGTGATGAGCATATAACTATATTTTTGTGTCTCTCATGACAGAGATCACATGGCTACATGATACAGGTATGGGAGTATGATGGTCTATTAGCGTGCGCGTATGCCTGCCACACCTGTTACGATGACTTGATCCACGGCTAGATTACAACCAACACCTGTCTAATTATCTCTACAATCAATCAACAACCATTTGCTCCTCCCAAAATAAACACCTTTACTTCTCAGGATACCAATAGCTTTGAATATGATGACAGATTTGTAAGTGGTGAAAAACAGGGTGTGGAGCAACAAAGGCTCACACAATAATGTGATGAAGATAAAATCCACTACTTTCGACCACGTGACTATGAACCACTTGTCTAACAAAGACCCATTCAAACAGGATCTCAGACAGTGCTGCCACCTAGCTTCTTCAACAAATGAAGGATCCGAGACCATAAATAATAGTGACCTTCTTGTTTCAAGAACAATAGGACTGAGAGTGTCAATAATCTTTACAGCATGCATTAATGGTATCATTCAATAACAATATAAGCACGATAATCAATCTGTGTCAAGCTATATACTCATTACTTCTAGAATCTCAGATATCCAAAGCCTTGGTATACTTTTCAAACAAATACCTGACCAGTTCGGACAGACAGCAGGGTGTTATTTCATGACCAGTGTGACCTGAAATAGTCACATTTGTGTATGACCAGAGATGAGTTTGGTTCTGACTGCATATGTCAGCATTTAGAAGAAAGCTGCTAGTATTTAGTAGACTCATACATATGGCAATCCCACATCTGTATTCCAGACAGCCAACAAAGAACTGTACCAGCGCAAGAGCAAACCTAATTTGATGCTGTTTTTCATGCCATGCTCAATCTGGCCAATATCCAGCCACTGAAAACAGTCAGACATGACACATTATTTCTCTATGATTAAGATTTGTTGGCTCAATCTTTAAGTTCTCCAGGGAGATATCAAATGTGAAATCCAACAAGATATTTCCATTCCTTAAATCATATTATTTCTCTCATGGCAATGATTTATTTGGATGTATAGAAATAAAATCCTGTTCACACAAAGAAATATTAAGTTGTCCAGCATAAAAGAGCATAAAGCACAAATATTTTGTCAAAGATAATCATAGAGAACAACTCAGAAACTGAACAAGACAATCTTCAGAAACCTTGTTGAAACATACAAGTTCCACTACGTTCCTCTTAACATCACCAAATCTGTTCCCTGTCTAGCATGTCATAACTGATGAGACAGCAGCTGACAAAAACACGAATCTCTGATATCAATCTGGCAGGACCAGAGCGAAGCATGGACTAAGCTAACTCAACGTCTCATCGATTCGCTCTAACCTTGTTCTCGGTGCCTGGAAACTCTGACTGAATTCCATTCAGAGTTAACGTTGTATTTTAGTCCACCTACCATCCTCCATAAGGGATTCTGAAATCCAACGTCAAGAGTAACGATATCCGAAGTCTTGCGCCGTTTTTTCCTCATCAATTGATCCATGGAGGTGACTGGCTCCTTAGCCTAACTTACTATCGATTTGAGGACTGCTTCAAAATGCAGCTGAATGAACTTTGTTCAGGGCAAATGGATAGCAGTGGGTAGAGCAAACACGGCCTCGTCAAGGCAGTTTCCATCAAGAATTATATTATCCTAGCGAGCCTTATCAGTGACAAATTCCTATCACTCTCCGATCGTCTTGGACATGCTGAGGCCGGAAAGTCACAAAGCTTCATACCATACAAGCTAGGGAACAGCTAACCACTTCAAATCCTTTATTAATTTATCATGGCTAAAATTGACCCTAAGTCAACAAGGGAGAGTTCAGCGGTGCACAGCTCAAATAAAATCGGCCCTAAATAACAGTAGATATGAGAAACATATATCGTGCTTTATCGGGTCAAGACGGTAATGATATGAATGACAAGTACCATGTCTCTTATCTGTGTGGTATAGCTTCCACAGGTCAACCAAGCACCTCTCCATGTTGACTTACATCCCATTTACTATTCTATCAAGCCTACCTGTTTGGGCTACCCAGCTCATATATATGCTGGCAGATCATATGCCAAGATTCAATATTTATATGTAAACATGAAGCAGGGACACAAAATCATTAACAGAATAATGCATTTTGCTATTTGATGCATTTTGCTATATTTACTCACCAAGGTACCATTGTCAACCCTCAAAATGGTTTGCTTTTGAGAACCGGCTTGTTTGAGAGATGCACCACATTTCTAAATGGGATGTGTACAATGTGATTGTTAGACTGGTTAAAAGGCCAGATACTGTAATAGAGTTGAGTCAACAGGTAGAATGTGCTATTCTGGCCTGGAGCCAGGCACTCTCACCCTACACTTCAGGGTACAAAACCCATCACCTGACCAGAATGGGCCCCTATCAACCTCTTCTGAAGGCAACTATAAATCGTAGACAAATAAATTCTAATGTCTGCTGTCTGGCTGAAGTTCCTTAGACATTTCTAAAATATTATTCTGACAAAAAAATATCTGTATAATGCAAGCACCCAACACACTTCAACAGTTACTTATATCCTGTCTGGTTCCTTATTCTATTGTAGTGACTAACATTATCTCCATTTAAAATAAAATCTACAAATAAAAATCTGATTGCAAACCCTTTCACAAGTACACAAAAACTGTCCTCAGCATGATCATGATTTTGTCTGCCATTTCCATGTTGCATGTTCATGACAGTAGCATGTTCCTACTTTGTACGTCTAGGAATTACCTGTGACCAGTGACCTAGCTGTGTAGACATAAGAATTCAATCAGCAAATTGGCCATTAGATTGCAGGTTTATTCAGGTAATTGTGGCTTCCCAGTACGGCCATGTTGGAACTGTCGCCATTCCACTAACTTGGAGGCGTGTATCAACAAAGTTATCAATGAGGTCAATAATGAAAGTGACTAGGCCAGAGCAGGATATGTTGTGTGCTAAAACAACTAGTTAGTATCACCTTTTTTGTAACTTTACCTTATATTCTGATATTGTCATCTGGAATGTTTAAATCCACTAGATGGCACTTCTGTACAGTTTGACAATAATCCTGCATTAATTTTCAGCTTGTGCACTTCAAGATTATCTCAAGCTCACGAGATAAAATATTAAATTCATGAAACTATATGGTCCAGGTAATAAGTGAAATAACCTTGGATCCATCCTAATCTTTATCAGATCCTCACAGTTGACATAAACAGGAACATAAAGATCACACCATAATCCAATCTTGTGGCTCAAATCTTATCTTGTAAGATGTAATCTGTGATATTCCAGAGCAGTGAGAGATATGGCAGACCAGAGTGTTTCCCAGTCATTCTCAAGGACCAATGAGAACAGATGAATGCCGAATCAGCAGCTTCCCTCTACTGCACCATCAATATTCAATGACCAGCTAATGAATCACTCCCCATCAGCACCTCCGCACTGCTCATCCAATTTACACGTGTCACTCTTTCTTATTTTCTCCAAAAGTCATATTAGATTTTTTACCTGCAGGGTCAGAGATTGTCATCACATTATTTGATTTGATATCTCATTAACACACACAAAAAACCAGCACTGGATTTGTCATAGGCTTTGTATATAAGATGATATGACATGGCAAAGACCAGCCAAAAAGGCATTAGCATACTTCTGTAGATGAACATTAACTTATCTTTTTGGCATAATCCTAATTATTGTCATTTTCCACAGCTATACACCACAGAAAAACATTGTAATGATAAGCAAGAAAACACATTTGGAAAATGTTTTTTTTCATAATGAAAATATATTCGTATAAATATCAGTGATCTGTCTGGAGATTCAGGATGGCGACAGCAGTCCAGTCAGTCATGACCTTGATATACTGCAAGGTTGCAACCTTGACACACAAGACAAGAGAGTAATGCGATGTTTGTGTTTTATGGCCACTATTTGCCTGGTGCCCCGCACCTGTATCTACTCAGCAGGACATCAACACTGGTCACGTATCACTCCACTGGCTATTGGGTGTTCACATACTAATCAGGTTTCTCTCCCCCCACCCCATGCTCAGAACAGCCAAACCCATTCAAATCATCATAAGAATTCATAAGGCTTCAAATGATGACTCACAATAATGGTGGTCCAGTGCTAGATTGCAACAATATCCACCTCAATTTCACTGATTTAATTTTCTTTTATGACATGAATGTCCATAAACTGTAATATACTGAAATTAAACTGAATCCACAAGATATAATTTTTCACAAAATCACATATTCTAATCTGAACTGTCAGACATAGGCTTGGCAAGGGAATATATTATGGCCCCCTTCTTGGCACCACACCATATCAAACCCTAGACCAGTAAACATGGGTAGCAAATTCTACCAACATGAGACTATTTTCATCTCTTACTCATCCTTCATCTCGATGTTTTGGGAGTTTCCTAGCAATATAGCACACTCACCACAAATATTTCTCTTTTATTAACAACCGCCGGAGCATTGATAATTGTCCATGTTCACTCTTCATGATTAACAACATCAATAAGAAAATGTGGACATATTATGTTTCAAAATAAAGGACTCTACCCCAAGAAGTATTACAGCAGATGGTGAGTCATGCATATTAATGTATGAGAGTGCATAATGACAGCCCAGAAGTGAGCATATCTAATGTCAACTGTAGCAGTAAACCCAGACTATGCTGCTAAAGCAAGAATGATACATTAATGTTGCTGAAAAATTGATTTCCAATCATACTACCAGGTGGCACTTTGTATTCACATGGAAGTATGATGTCAATGACCTTTTCTTTCTCTCCTTATTACATGTGAGGTGTATTATCTCAAATATTCCCCATGTATATTTAGTCAGCTAAATGTTTTATAATTCATTTTATAATGATCAGAGTGATATAAAGTTATATATGAACCATGATTTTTTATGTTTTAGTTATCAGAATTTCATTGCAATATCCTGCGAGTTTTATTCATGTTGTGCTAGTTTTGTTTTATGGTTATTGTCCATGTTTATGTTTTGTCATGGTAACAGGACATGCAGAATCAGTAGATTAATGAACAGAATGGTATATAGATCTAGGACAGAATTTCTGGTGAAAATGATGTATTAATATAACAAATCTGTGTTCCACAAAATAGATTATTACAAGCTTTGTGAAAGTACAGTCAATATATACTAAAAATAGACATGATGAGGTTATGTCAGGACATCACATAACCATATTGTACACAAGCATCATGTAAACTTGACCGAATAGAGCCTATGAGCAATTTATCTGATTAAATCATGACAAACTAATTAAAGCTTTTCAATTTCCTCACAACACATTTTTCAATTTTGTAAAATTTGTCCAAAAATACTTCTGTGCTATCAGCATGGGAGGAAGTTCAAGAGCTATACCCCTGAGTAGTGGGTTATTACAACCACACCAAACTTTCCACTGCCCACTCTCCCGTGTTTACTTCACTGCCCATCCAGGCAGGTGGCGCTGCAGAAATACCAAGCAGAGGGCTATTCATTTCCCCTTCCACTGGAGCAGACCTGTATTTCCTGTCTGCTAACCCAGACACTACACTTTTGCTAGTCTACTAGTATCTGACTCTGTATTCATCTCGTGGCTTTTAAAGAAAATTCTCAGCATCTCACAATCACATATCAAAAATAAAATAGAACTACAGGACTAACGGATGCATTTTTTTTTCTGCAAGCTTCATGTTGTCTTAGGGATACATGATGAAATGGACAGCCTATGGCATTGACCCTTTAGGTCTGAGTGTGTGTGCAGATGACTCACCTGCAGGCTGATCTCCCTTCATCCCCCAACCAGTCTATCTGCATTCACTGCTACAAGTCATTGTTTTGAAGATGTGCTTGGGAACCAAGTTAGGAGTAGTAACACCTGACACCATCACTGTGCTACACTCACCTGGCTTCAAGATGACAACACTATCACAGGTTTAGTGATGATGCACTTCTACCCCCTCCTTTATGTTTAATGTGGAACCAGTTCTATTCATTTTCATCAGTGAAGATTAAAACTGAATACATTTTTAGCTACATATATGTGTCTATGAGCATGATAAGAGTGTAAAGGAAAGTACCAGGTGTGTGGTGTACAAGTCTCACATGCTGAGTGAAAGGAATACTCTACCTTCCTAAACATGATCTATGGGTCTCCCCACTGACTGACCAAGTTTCATCACATATGTATGCATCCAAGGCATCTGCTACCTCACTCAACTGCCCTGCTAGCTGCACTAGAACAAAATGGCATCAATATTCCCAAGTTCATCTCAGTTCACTGTAAAATTGGCTCGCATCATTGGCTCGCATCCTCCATGGCATGCTTAGATCTTTTACTTCACAAAGGTTTGTCTTCAAAATGCAAAATTACTGTTTCTCTACAAACTCTGGATGATAAACTCCATGTTTCATGTTTATTCATTGGTTGAATATGCAACCAAAGTGCTTGCAACTTTTCATACATGACATCTGTGATTTACAAAAAAATACATATTCCTAATCTGAGACACGAGTCCCTAATGATGTCTGAACTTTCCTGAATGGCAGGTTAAGTAGTTCATGACACATCAGACTTTCTAATATGACTCTGCTGTAATCAAATGTATGTTTTTACTTGTGGCAATCAGGCAATCAAATCATGCTAGGAGACTTTGGTTTGCACCAAAGCCTTGTAGGCACAACCAAACATAAACCTACCCCCAGATCAAAATCCACTCCAAGGAATTATTTCTTCCCAATCTTCAATTAAAACTAAATCAAGAAACCTGATGTCACTTCTCATACTAAAAGTAATGTTCTTTCAGAACAATGCTTACTCATGTCACATGGTTGGATTTAGGTTATTTTCCACCCAAATGTATTTCATTTATTTATTATCAAAATAAAGGCAGAATGTGGCATATATCCATGGACCATGTGGATCAAGTATCATTCTTAAATGTCAAAACTGTGAATTTAACATTAATTAACTGACAGTGAAAAAAAACCAAACAAACAAACAAAAACATATCTTTTCAAATATACTGTATAGACATGATGTGTTATAGAATTAGTTAACATTCTCCCAGCCCTTTATGGATTCTCAATTTGGTATTGAGACAGTAATCTATAATATCAGCATTTTTATTCCAACGTGTCACAGACTGTTCTAAGGAAATAGTGAGTAAAGCAGTTATATATGTGAGGGTGTGTCCTTTGTGTAGGCACCAAGCCACATGGCCATATTCTAGTGCTTCAAGAATTAGCTCTTCCTTGTGGCCTCACCTGCCTGCCATGACCTCATACTCACACACCCCACTCTATCATCCAAACCGAAAAGGCTTTGTCAAGAGCCGGGTGTTTGCAGCAAGAGAGTGTGAGTGTTTGAGACCCATGGCAGAGACCCAATCAGTTGATCAGACCATCACCAGAGGAAGGCCTTCATCAAGACAGATTACAACCTTCCTTCATCAAAATGGCCCTGTTTCCATATCCTCGGACATTCACTCACCTCAACTAACTTACCGTATCCTCCCTAGCTGGTGCTACAGAATTCAAGACTTATTTACTGTGCCATCTTGACCTCTCAGAATAACATATTTATCAGAAATCAAGATAAAGCATCCGCACTGTTCATGCAACTTTTAATATTAGCCCACCTGATGTGCATATAGCAATCTAATTTTGGTGCCACATTCAAATTATTATAAATGTTAAAGTCTTGGAATGAGCCAGAATGAGACATTCGTGATTTTAATGAGCCATTTTTCTCTTGTCTTTCCAAACAAGATCCCTTCATTTCATATCAAATTTAGGATATGATATTGGCTTCTTAACATAAATTCTTACTGATTAATGTAATGGCAATTATGCGAAAATACAAAATTAAAAAATCATATTCATAGGATTCCAGGTACAAAAACTTTACATGGCTCACTTTACATTAGTTGGGTTAACCGCAAGTTCAATAAAGAAAAACATGTATTTTTGCTCATAGTTTTTAAGCCACAGATCTGCGACACTGAATCTTTTTTCATTACTCAAATAGAAAATACAAAATAAGAATAAACCCAGCAAGCACTGCAAGACCTGTGCATATATCTAATATCCTGTCTTCTCTGGGATTAGACTTTATAGCCAATAAAGGTATGATGTGTGCTGACCACTGTGGTATATTATGGGAACCTTTAAACAATATCAGCACTATACACAATGTTAAGAGGTGGAGGTGAACAGTATACAAGCTGTGAAATTATTGGTTTTCAGATGAAACATGTCAAATGATGTGAGCATGCAGTGGACCAGGTTGCAGCTAACACCTGTGTCCTCTTCTACTAATTGTCCTCAGCTGACCTGAGATTAGGTCTGACATCATGCTCCAACTGTAATAACCATGATAACATCACAGCCGTGTTCAAACAAAGCCACAACTATCTTGTATTACTCTAATATGTTTGAAATCCTGTGCTTGGTTTTTCTGTCAAAATGATTTCCAATTTCTGGATTTAATTTTTTTCACAGCATTTCAACCTTTTTACTCACCTTGAACATTTTCTACAATATAATCCAATGACTAATTTTTGAAGCATATTTTATACCTCAGTGATCTGAACATTATGCTGATTTGTGCAAATGTTTTTTATAAATTTATTTTTCCCAATATATCTTATCAAATACAAGTATATGTTTATGTTAGCAGCAAATTTCAACAAAACAACTGGAGATTTCCTGGTTGGAGACCGAGTTCCCAATATGTCAAGGACAATACAGTCATTTTAAGGGAGTGTCTAAATCTTCCAAGCATAGCCCTTAGCTATTTAGGTAACACTTAATGAATGTTGGTAGTAGTGTCGTTCCCCCCCCCCCCCCCCCGAACTTATATTTTAATTACTCAAAGTATGCATTTTAATTACTCATGAACTGTATGCATTCTTTTTGTTGATTTAGTTTGTAAAAATATATATTCAATTCCCATCAACAAAGGAGTTGGACATGACATAACCTATTACATTTATGACCAGATTAGACTTGAATGAAAAGAGTGTATTGCTCTGAAACAGAGTGTCCCCTCAGCCTGCTGATTTCTAGTCCCGTTGTGACCCACTCGTTGTGACCCACTCGTTGTGACCCACTCATTGTTTGGTGTTGTAGATGGTAGAAGAGTGTCCCAGGAGACTGCATTGTCTGGTTCCCCATCTAATTAGACAAATGAACTGTCACCATCTGACCTGTGTCAATACACCTGCTTCCTGGAAACACCTATTCTTAATATCTGACATGGGCATGCAGATTTTGGTCAAAAGCAATACTAATCTGATTCCATACATGGTTAATTCTGAGATTTTGAATGACAAACTGTTTAAAGCAAATATCAATGACCTTTAAACTGCTATCATCAATATCAGATCCTACAAAATTTGTCCCAATTTTCATTTTATAGAAGCCACAAATGTGAAATCGTCCATTAAGACACACTCAGATCTATACACATGCAACAAAGTTCATTAGGTCTGGCTCAACGTATATTTTTTAGCCATTTCTTCCCCCGTTGAAAACCTGGTGTTGATTCGCTGTGGCCATTTTTTCCATTTGTTATTCAGGTGGATATACAAATATTCCCAGTGGACCTGACCCAGACTAGCAGAGCCAAGACTGGCAGCCTGACTGCTGGGCTGAGGCTTTTAAAATCTCCATCACCTTGCCCGACCATATCACATCCAGGCCCCTGTGTGTGCTGCAGACATGCCATCATTTCTGTCGCCTTCTTGCCACTAATTCCCTCTCATAACTCGTAATAAACCTGATAGAGCAGCAGTTGCTGCAGATGTAGATCTATGCCACCAGATCAGATTCTATGCAGGAATCTCTGGATCTGATTTGTCAGGATTTTATCCTCATTAGAGCTTCCCTTTTTTATATCATCATTATTGAAACCTACTGATAATGTCTGTTGTAAATTCATATACATCCAAAATATGAATTATCAGAGTACAATTAAAACCATAGCATCATTTAGAACGCTTTTAATTGGTAGCCCACTAATGGTGTTTCAAAGTCTTTTTTCATATATTAGCCAATTATGATGGCAGCTTGCACTCCATCTTCATGACAATTATTGTCTTGGTAACCAATCCATAGATGGCAAAAAGCAATGATGTAAAAAAATATACATAACACACATTTTCACCAAAGCTTTTGGTTGCAATATGGTACTATGATATAAGGACCAGTTCCAAAATGCATCTGGCCAAGTTTTATGCGGAAGTAATTTCTGTGGGAATCATCATCTAATTTGTATCTCTGATCATGAATTCAAACTGTAACTTAGGAACCAGGCATCAGTTTTTCAGGAGACAAGTTCATCTTCAGCATGTTTGCAATGTGATCTCAGAGCCCCCTGGTGCTCAAAAACCCTGAGCTTGGATGTGAGCTGTGTTCCAAAGTAAGGTTATCCAACCAAATAGACTGTGGTCTCAGTTCATTCAAGTGGCCATCCATCACTCTATCAACTTTGCCTGCAGCCATGGCAACTAGGCCAATCCACCAATCACTTTTCATCTGTCTCTCCTGTTCCCAGATCTTCAACAACCATTCTGCTCCTCTGTGGGAATACAACTCATCTGAGGAATTAGAGCTTTCATTTGGCAACATTCTACAAAATGCTCTGGAAAACTGTTTCCATATTGGGTGAGAAATTCAACTAAAATATGCTTAAAACAGGATTTTGTATTTGTCTCTGGTTCACTCATGAAAGGATTTCTTTCTGGATTGTCTTGATTCTTAACATCCACTTTTTTAATATCCACCATCCATGACAAAATGAAACCCATTTTGATTATGCTAATGAGGCTAAACAAAACATCAATTGGAACATAAAATGGCTTTAAAATAATAATAAATTGAGCAGGAATTACAAGACCTTCGCCCACCGTGCATGCTTGGGCACTGGAACAGGAAAATCATGCTGGTAAGTTTGACAATACGGATTATTCCAGTAAGAGTATGAACAAGACAAATGGAAAGTTTCCCAATGCGAATGCCTTCCTTCCTACCTGCCATTATGATAGCAAGACCTGCTCATCACAATGCTTGTATGAACTTTACAAATTAATGATAACTTTGGTCATGTATATGCAACTTCATTGTAAGTCTGGAGGGCTTCCCAGACTGCATCACGTCACCATAGCAACATATCTGTAACCCTGCCGTGACTTCCTCACCGCCAGTATCCCTTCATACCTATCCTTTGTCTCCAGGCAACAGTGCAGTCAGGTCAGAATCTCTAACGGAAACTCTACAGTTATATCTTCCAGCACATTTCCCATTGATTACCCTGATTGAATAACTAACATTTCCAGCAGATTGCAAATGAATATCTGCAGAGATTTTTATAATTTTGACATCAATAGATGCCACTATCAAGGAACAAGTCTATTCAACTACTTATGTCTTCTTGGAATTCAATTAGATATTATTGGCAATAACTCTCTACAATTTCATCACAGTCTGCCAGATAAATGTCTAGCACAATATCATCACATTGAAATCCTTCAGGACAATAGACTAATCAGTAAAAGTTGAACAGTGTTTTCTAGACTATTTTTCATTAGCTCAATAAATTTGTATTAAGGTCAGGCATTATCAGTGAAAGCTAAACAGTAGTTTTTTTTATTAAATCAGTAACCATGTATCAGGGCTCAGCATTCAAAATTGTCAATATATAATTTGTGTCAATAAATGACTATCATGCATTAAGGTAACTTTCCCACTCCAAATGATATTATATAGTACAGTAGACTGAGAAGGAAGTATGACTAATATTAATGAGTTTCCCAGGTAAAATCCTCACCTGTTCCCACAACATTTTTGCTGACGTGGTTGCTTATTAGTTAACACTTCTCCGAGATTAGGCCTGTATTACCTTTCCATGTCGGAGACCCCCCCAACTCTTGACCTCTTGCGGCAACATGTAATGCTCCAGTTATTGTTGCAGATAGGCAACCATTTGTGGTAGCAGCGTGAAGGCTCCATATATGGTATGCCCATACTACAGATATGTGTAGCTGATGGCACACTGCCATAACCAAGCTGTACAACTGTCCCCTGAACCATCCCCACTCAATCATGCCAAACTTACTTCATAAAACTATCCAAGAAAAAACTTTAACTCGTTTAATATCAATTTCCAAAGTTATATTTGATTTTTTTCTTCTATTTCCTAAGTTTTTGTAAAAATATGACTGGCACTTTATTGCTATAATTTTCAATTTTAAAATGTGCCCATATAAATATCTAGTGTTATGAAGAAAGATTCTCCAGGTTTGTCCAAACATGCCTGGAAAGGTTCACAGGTCACAAGTCAAAGATGGAATGTCTGTGTTTATGAAACACAATAAAAAAAACACTTGAACTGGGGCTGTGCAAAACATGTTTCATGCTGTCTGATACCCTTGTTGTTAAGTACCGAGTGGGCGTGGGCAAAATATGAGCCCCATAACCCCTTCATCATGCATTCAACACACCTGAAAACATTTAAATGCATTCAATACACCTGAAAACATTTAAACACATTCAATTTTCTGATCATTATCACATAGCATGGTATGAGAATTGTAAATCTGGCCCTAAGATGCCCAGGTTGTGGCATTTCAAGCATGGCTTCTTTATTGATTTAATAGGGGGGTTTGGGCACTAAGCCACCCGGGGTCTGGGACACAACCCAGACAGCCAGACCATCCTACACTGTAGCTGTCCTGACACCCAGGGCCCCGTGACCCAGTCTCTTGTGCAATAGGAGGCAATCAAGCCTGGCTGTCACATCATTGAACACTCTGCTGCCCCAGTCCTTCCTTTGTCTACTCTGAGGTGGGCATACATCAATAACTGACTGCTCCCTGCTGCCATGACCCCCATAGCTAGCTTCACTGGGCACTCCCTACATGCCTCCACAACCAATCGATCTCTGCCCAAGGTTCTGATCATCATCATTCAACAATCAGCCAAGTCATGCAACTGAAGCAATTCAGTACACGTCTATCTGATCTGCATGATCTATAGCTCTACTCACCCGGCTGTGCTACCAAAAGCAGCAAATCATGTTTGCCTGCACATTATGCATGATCAGTGTGACCTTCACAGAGGTCAATTGTCTCATCCACTCACTTTCAAACTTCTCGTATTTTTCACATCCATCTATCATTTAGCTGTGAACATTAGTGACTGGTGGCATTGGGTTACATGATAGCTCTGTAAGATCTGTTACCCTGTTTGGCAAACAATTTATGCCTTGGCTACATGGAATCTAACACAGTGACCTCCCTGAAAGAAACTCCAAGACAAAGGTAGAGTGGCACCATCCCTGTACACCTCCTGGACAGAAGCTACAAGACAAAGGGAGAGCAATCCCATCTCTGTACACCTCTCTGACAGAAACTAAAGACAAAGGGAGAGCTGTCCCATCTCTGTACACCTCACTGACAGAAACTACAAGACAAAGGGAGAGCAGTCCCATCTCTGTACACCTCCCTGACAGAAACTACAAGACAAAGGGAGAGTGGCACCATCTCTGTACATCTCCCTGACAGAAACTCAAAGACAAAGGGAGAGCAGTCCCATCTCTGTACACCTCCCTGACAGAAACTCAAAGACAAAGGGAGAGCAGTCCCATCTCTGTACACCTCCCTGACAGAAACTAAAAGACAAAAGGAGAGTAGTAGTATCTCTCATGAGATGACTCTTGGTCATCATTTTGTCATCAGTTCCTCTTGATGTTCCAACTTTGTCAGTTGAGCAACCACATGCTTCATGTTATTGATCAATCAGATTTTTGTACAGCACCAATCAATATATTTGTATTACTTGGCAGCCACACACGGGAACTCTCACATTTCTCATTGGAAAAAGCGATGTTTTATCAGAATTAAACTCTAAAAGAATTAAAACTAAAACTAGATACCTTGTGTTAAATATCCCAATAACCTGTGGTGTCAGCAATAACAGAAGTTATATATCACCAAATGACTCCATGCAAAGCCCCTTTGATGTTACTTAAGCTTATGTAATCAGCAATCAAGGGATCAAAGGATCACCCCCCCCCCCCCTCCATGTCCCTGATATTATGTAACCTAATATAACTTGTAAACATTTTAACAATAGTTCAAATGATCTTAAATTGGCTGTATAAAGTCAGAGACATTATTTTCTGGAACATTCCAAGATATTCAAATGTAAAAATGAATATTTGGAATGTTAAAATAATATTGACTTCAGGTCCATACATAATGTATTTACCCCTGGTGGGGAATCTTTTTTCATGTCATATTGCTTCAATCTGATATTGGCAACTGAGAGCAGCACTGCACTGAAAATCTTGCCACCTCACATGTATTCACATCTTACTTTATGACATTCTTATATTTTGTCATATATAAGAATGAATGCCAAAGGAAAAAGATAGGATGAACAGATGAATAGACAAAAAAACGGACACACGACAGACAGGGCGATTACTAAGGGGTACTGGAAATTACCTTGAAAATTTGCATTTATAAAAAAACACAATAAATGCTAAACCATCTTTCTTCTCCATTGCTGTCTATGGGGCAACCATTCTGTTGTACACTGATTATATTTGATGAAAAATGTTATGAAATTGGAATTAATATTTAATATTTATCTAATATTATCAGTAATTCTATTCAAATAGTGATTTTCATTATGTGATAACTTGTGTGATGGTTCTTCCTGCAAGCTGGAGTGACTCACATTTTATAAATAGTTGTTGCATCAAATCTGCCATGGACAATGAGCAGGTTTGGCGAAGACAAACTCAGGTTCAAGTCATCACTGGACAGCTATTCCAGCTGGCTTTTGGGATGCAGAATATATCTTTTGTGCTTCTATGACTGGTCAGTTTAATCTTGAAAATACATATTAAAACATGTAGGGAAGAAATGTTGACATTATATCATATCAATCATCTACAGGTAAGCTTCTCATTCACAGGACTCATTATTTTCATAATTAGCTTCTGAAAAATTGCTGGCACGACGGTCTTCTTACACTACAGGTGTACCTCCCGAGATCTGGACCAAAATGCATTATGTATCAAAGCCATTTAAGCCAACACCCAGAAATATATAAATATATGTGGCAGTAAACCAATTCTGGCCTAATGTCAGAATACCTTTAATGCAAACAGATCAAGTGAACAGGAGATCTGTTTTAGCAAGTTCCTAGTAGCAGATAGGGCAAGGATTTACTTTGAATGCTGTATATTTTTGCATTTTTTTTTAACAAACACGATGCTACAATGTGTATAATCATAAGATATCACACTTTTTCAACAATAAAATCCAGTCACGTAATGATCATGTAGTCTTATGATTTGTCATGTAAATATGTGCATAAATTAACACAGTCTTTCTGTCACAGATTTGAACTGAAGACCTAATGTTTAACTAGATGCATGGCAGTTAACTGCACTTGTTTGCATAACTATTCCAGCAGCATGTGGCATTTAAGTTGTGTACCATTATGACCTGATTGTGCAATAGTTGTTGTCCTCCACACCTAATTCATCTACACAATACTAAACAAACATGCAGAGCTCTTATTCCTCATGATAATACTTAAAGCTTCCTTATAAGTCACAAATCATGAAACAAAGCCAATTTCTATATTGAAACACTATTACCTGGTAAAATTTTAATATTATATCTTTGGATGTTATTTAACTGCACTTTTTGCATTACTAATACTACCAAATAACTAATTTATAACTGCAATAAGCTTTCACCAAAGGTAATGATGCAATGCAGGCTCTAAAAAATTGAATATTAAATTACACACAAAAAAGTACGGTCCACTTTTTGACAAAAACAAAAATTTGGATTGATAGTAGTTAACACATTAATGTACTTAAGAGTTCAAATACTGTGATTGAAACAAACTCGCCAACTAACCAAGGCTAATACTAAATCCATTTGACTGGTACTAAATTTGCCTTTTTTGCCCCAAATCACCAGTTGGTGAGCATTGCTGATAATCTGTTTCTATCACTGAACTATGAAAACAAAACAATCACCCCCATCCCCTCCCACCATCATCACCATGTCTCTACCAGTGCACACCAGATCAATGTAACAGATGGTGAGTAACATGTCCAGACTACACCCGAGGCAGCGTGGGGAGTGAATGCTACAGCATGAACACGAGTGCTTGGAGAGTGAAAACGATGCAGAGCTCAGGTGAGCTAGATGACCACAAGAAAGCTCCCCTTCCTCCATGATGCTGGCTGTGTCACTGGATTCAGGCGGTAACTCCTGTGGCTGTAGCCATATCAACTGAACCTGGCCCTAACAATGTTGCATCCACCTGTGCAGACAGACTGACTGGCCTTTAGGACAATCAGGTGACACTCCCTTAGGTCTCATGGGGGGTTGCATGTGTCATATCCTTATCTCAAGAAATGTATAAACACTGGTGTCAAATGTATGGGATGTAACTGTATCCCTATGTCTGGGTCCTCGGAGTACTTTTGGAATTAGTGTTTCAAAATTAGCAGAATGTTTTGCAATAAGTTGTCTGAATTGTTTCTTCGAAATGGGAGACATTGCACCAATAAAGTCTAGTATACTAGAATGGCTGTGGCAAGATTATTATATCATTATCATTGCTTGATTCCAAAAGTTGGGCAAGTCTCATTTACAGCTTAATGAAGGAGATCAAATCAGTCTCTCTTGTAGCTTGATGATGGAGGTTCTGGCAATTCTAATCTATAGCTTGATGACATGGGTGTGACAAGCAACATTTATAGCTTGATGATCAGATATAGGTTATGGGAACTCTAATATCTAAGGATATTTCCCTAGACTGACAACATTGGCTGTGGCTTGTCATGTATCTCGGTAGATAATTCCAGTTTGATGGCAATGGTTGCACTGGTTGTGGTATGACAATGATGGTGCTTGGTGGCAGCTCAAGGTAAGAGCTGGTCTCACGTGGCTAGCTGCAGGCAGCAACTGATAACCGGATATGATGTACATTGTTGATTGCTGACCCACTGGCTGCTTACACAGTGCATAATACCCTGCCTCTTCTATTAACTACACACTGGAGACAACTGGATCGGGAGTGGAGACTATTGCATTGCCTGTGTAGAACCTCAAGGCATGATAAAAGTTAATACAGGATGGAAACAGCTGAATTGAAATCTGTTATATTCCCAAAAATAAGACATTACCATTTGTTGAGATTACCACTGAGAATATGGTAGCTTGAGGAAATCTTTATTTTGGAGTTAGTTCAAAGTCTGAAATGACCAGTGTAAGCACTAAAATATGGAAAGGGAAAATGCGCTTAGATTTTTATGAATGATGATGACGTTCAGTCCATAGAATTGCGAGTGTTCTCCATAAAGTCATCAGTTGACGTGAGCAAGTCTGAGTTCAATCTCTACATTGCTATTCAACTCAGTCATTTTTGTCTCAATGAAAACTAGATATATATACATCAGACCTTCATCTGTAAGTGTTTGATAATTGAAGCATAAAGGATTATCTCATTAAATATGTCCTTAAAGTCTGCTAACAATTTTGTTTGGAAGGGTCACTTTCTAATTTTATCATATATGCTGCCCAAGGCATAAGTCTTTGTCAAAGAATTATTGTGCTCCCCCTACCCCCCAAACATATTTAACTAATCCTATCAAAAAAGCTCTGACATTCTCCTACTGAACAAAATCTTTTACTTTTAATTCTATATAAATGAAATGCCATTTATCAATTTCATGCATTTATTTCATACAGGTCTCTCTTTTTTAAACTGAAGTCTGTTGTTTACATATAGCAAGCCTTCAGGGTGTTTGTCAGGTGTGTCTGAACATGACATCTAACTATCAAGCCTACCATTCATTGTTATTGACACAATATTTGTGAACATTTATCTTTTTGGGGTCCAAATGATAACAGCTGTCTGGCTTATTAAGTGTGTCATGAATAAAAGGACTATGCAGAGAACAATGAATAGATTCATACAAGTGCTTATTTATACCAAGCATGACATAGAAGCTGACTTAAAAACACAGCATTATCACAATCACCATTATCATAACAGCATTATCATGACACACACATTTGATAAATATGGGTCCACTTGCCAAAGTGGAGAATCGTTCCATGGACATTTAATCAACACTTGCATGATGAGGGATCGGGTCGGCAATGGTTCAGTTTGGCTGAGATAGTTTTGTTGGGTCTATTGCTAATAATACCAACACAATTGTAGACATTGATAAACAGGATTTCAGCAAGCTTGATATAATCATCCCTTGGCATGCTAACAAGATAGACTGGCAGAATGACCTACATCTTCACAATACACCCATCATAACAGCCAAAACCTACACACTGACAACCAGGGTAGAATGCTGCTAACATGTTCTCACCATACCTTCTCACAGTAATGCTCCAAGCAGTTTATGATTATTGCAATGTTAAATAGGTTCCTCAACTCTGCTTCAGGTACATGCTGGCCGGCCAAGAGGCCAGCAGCCAATCTCCTCAGCACTTTTACACTGCCACATTCTTGTCATGCAATATTTTCCTTATAACCATGTTCTGTATATTATTATGCAAATGAATTTCCCATCATTTTTTCTATCCATAAACATCACCTGATATAAATTCAACTTCATGTCTGTGGCTGTATTACACGAAGGCCGATTACAATTGATGCTGACAAAACATTTATTATTACTTTGATGTCACATATATCTTTATTTATAGTATATATTTTATTTCCTGATAATTATCCTATTTTAAATCAATCAAGTTATGGTATATATCAGGATTAATGACACAGCTTCACAGCTTTTTTTCTATTACATTTTGAACAACTAAAAATTCATAAGAAAAAAATCTAGATTCACAACTTATTATTTTTTTTCTTATTTTTATGTTTTGTTTTGGTTTCCATCTAATTTGTGTGATACAGTCTGTCAGTTTTTACACAAACAGTGATAGGACTTTCCTGCATGTTGACAGTTTGATTGTAGATGTTGTCTTTGCTTGTGATTGCCAAACATAATAGAGCAAACAGTCAAGGATTATGATCAGTATTGCCAAACATTCCAGTCAAACTGGCAAGTAATACTGGGTCAACATTGCACAATGGTTTTGTCTGCAATTGACACCTATGCTCTTTTTAACTCAAGATTGCAATATAAATGCTGGTGAGGCTTATCTTTTTTAAAACATTGAAGCCCATAAATAGCAACATATGTTGGAACATTTTGTGGTGGACTTGCTTAATTGCAATACAACCAAAATGAATCTCTACTTCTTAGCTCAAAGGAATTCTAACCCACAAACATAAATGTGTTGACAAATGATCTACTGGTCCAAAACAAGTAAAATTTGAAAAAACTTTGTCCATACTGGCCTAAAAGCTAAAAAAAATAGGCCATTACTTAATGTCAAGATCAACACTTGATATATTTTATTCAAAACCAAATCTTCGAGGAGGTATGGCTATATCATTTTTTCAGTTATTGGCTTATAGCAATTCAGAATCACAAAATTGTGCAATAATATGACAGGCTAGTGAACCAAGCATAGTCGTGTAAATAAGGAATTGAGAATATATTTTTATTTGACTACAGATGAGTATTTAAACTATATAGTATGGATAGTATTTAAGCTATATAATACAGATAGTAGGTCATGGTTGACACATGTGTGCTCAGTAACAGCACTGGACAGCAGATTGCCTGGGGGCTGCACAGACCTCCATTGACAATACAATAGTCTACTTGTCCTAATAAGGAACCAAAAAGGAAAAAAAAAGATGTAAAAAAGCCAAAATGTATACTTATGCTTTGAAAGTGTTGCAGAAATAATATGTTATCAGAAAAATATATGACGTATGTTGGATTGTAAGCAATGTATCTATTAATCAATCAAATCAAAATAATTCATGAAAGGAATAATTTTGTCTTACTGTGGAAGGAATCAGCAATATGGTATATATTACCTACCCACATGTCATGGAACCCAAGTTTCTTGAGTTCCCAGAACTAACATCAAACCCGGAACTTCCCACCTGGCTCATATCACCAATTACTGCCTCAACTACAAGTCCCTCAACAAACTTGTACACATCCCTATCTCCCATCCCCTCTCAACATCGCATGGGATGCTGGCTTTCAACCTAACGCACATCATGTTACGACCCATTTGTTGACAGTGGCAAGATAAAAACATGCGGTTGGTGTAAATGGAGGTGTTCTGTAGACTTTGCATGACTATCTAATAGACAACTGATTGTGCACAACATTTCTTGCAAAAATCTATATTTTCTTAAATGTACTTGAGGAAATAAGATGATATATATCGACTTATCATAATCACTAATAACAACACCCATAACATGTTCTCAAAGTCAAATCTCATTCTGGGTTATCAAAATGAGAATCTAGTATAAGGATGTTTTTGACACTGTCACATGATTACATCTGATTGACAGTAAGATGGGGACAAGCATATTTGGAACTTCATATCAGCATCTGGTGCCCTATTTGTGGTCAGATCAGGATTATTTTAATGATTTACTTACATCTCTGGTTTCAAAGCCCAAATTCTGGAAATCCCTCTCTAGTTCAACATTTCTTACCTGTAAATCAAGAATTATTTTTTATATGCTTTGCAGATAGATATCAAATCATCAATATATGAACCAATATATAATCACTGCATACAGTGTTTACCTCAAGCAAGTCTAATTAAGTCCAAATATGATGAAACCAATTTGTTTGCAAGGTAATTGCATTAGTTATCTTTTGGAGAACACTGCAATGGAGTTGTTAATGAACCACCAATGTATTTGATTAAAATTAATCTTTATATTTGAAACTCACATGTTCAATGACACTGTCGTCTCCCACAGCCCATCTTTTGCTGTTGTATTGTTGTGAAACATCATTCTGTGGCCGTTGGAAGAAATATCCAACCATAGCATCGTCTTGCGATCGCACCCCTGATGAGTGCTGCCTAATTCCTGACACTCCAGGTCCTGACATTTCTTGTCCGTTTGACAACATGACGTTGGATTCGTCCCAAGCCACTTCATTCATACCGGTACTTAAAACGGGCATTTATGGCTCATTCTTCTCGCCTAAAAAATAACAAAATGTAGTGATCAGCATAACAATTCTTTGTTCTATATTCATCAATATTACAGGCAGCTAATGAAGTCATTTTCTGATTGTAGGGGTTTCTTCTCAGATATCTGATTTAAACAAACTAAACTGTATCTTTTCTACCTTTAAAGCTCAGTGTTAAAATTTCCACACAAAAAAAAAACAAAAAAAACAACCAAACAATCAACATCTTGGAAATCAGTTGTTGTGTTTACCTTCAATATATTTACATGCAATCCATTACTGACAACAAACAAAAGACTGAATACAAATATAATATATTCAAGTCTGAAACTGCCAAAAAAAGCAAAACAGAATTTAGTAGAAACAAATAGAAATTACAGAAACAATGAATTTCATTTCCTAATCCTTGAAATAGCTTTGTGGCCAAATCTGAAACATTCACCAGAAACAAACATCAAACGTTTGGGGAGTTCAAACTGATCTCCACTAAACTTTCCGAGGTTTTTAGTCAATGTCAGCGATTCTGCCGATAAGCTGCTGAAAGCAACTCATCTCGGCTACGTGCTTGTCATGTGTGGTTTATGCATTGTTTTGTTCGGATCAGAGTTTCCTCTGATCAACATGTTCAAAAAGATCCAGATCTCGAAACCAAATGCCTTGGTTTGGAATCATTTACAAAGTAATCATACAGATGACACGTTTCTCCGTAATTTAAATGCATGCGCTTGTGTGCCAAACAGTGCAAATTTATGATTTTCGTCTTTGTCTGCGAGTTCGCTTTATGCAGACATACTGGCATACATTTGTGTCTGGCGGCCATTATGGCGGGAGTCATATCGAAGCCTCGACTTTTATGGTAAATTTCTCTTTTGTATGAAATGTTGCATTGATAATAATTATGCCAACATATATGTAAGACTCTATTCTACGAACTGTAATATTCAAAAGGGTGGATGTGAAACATACCTACCGTGATGGCTCCCGATTACAACATGCTTCACGGTAATACCCCTATCATGGCGAGTACGACATTTTGTGGCGCAAAGGATTCTGGGTGAAGCCATGTGCCGCAACGAGGCAATTTGGATAGTTGCAGTGGTGCCCTAAACACATATGACCATAATTTTTGAGAAACAGCGACGAAATAAGATACATTGGGTTTTTTCCACGAAAAAAATTCAAACAAAACGCTATTTCAGTCAAACTTTGTTTTTAAATCCAATTATTCATAGCTGTCCTCAGAAAGCAAAAAAGAGAATTAAAGTTAATCATAAATTACTTGAGTTGCTTTATTATTCCTGAGAGCAATATGATTTTTCCTGGACCTGTATCTCAATTAATTTTGTTTGTTGTAATGTAAGATGATGATAACAGCATAAGCACACCACGAATGCACATCTCTAATTTATAATCTCTAATCTATTTATTTACAATCATTAATCTGTGTGTTTTCAGAGATATTTTAAATGTTTTAAATGTCTCTGGTGTTTTCTAATCACTAATCTGTGTCATTTCCATCCATAATTTCTAACTGGATGACATTGACTGGGTTATTATGACAACATAATTCTCTGTAACAAACTTCTGGCAGGTCAAATGGTAGGATTAATGCTGTTACATAACAAGCGGTCATATATTTGTGAATTTGATTCGCTGTCATGATGGGTATGGCCAGAGATGTTTTGAATGTCTCTGGTATGGCCGGGTTGTCATTACGTTTTTGTTTTTTTTTTCAGCTTAAGACTGGTGGTCAGGGTGGCAAATTAGAGAGTCAAATACTATTTAAAGACAACTAATACTAAATTATGGTTTCAGATTACGGCGGCCCAGATATGAGCCTCAATGCAGGTTTACATTATCTGCAGGCTACATTATCAGTTTGTTAATAATTGCTTAAAGTTAGTTTGTTAATAATTGTTTAAAATTCGAGGTTTGTCGAGTAAAATTATATTTGAAGTAAAATTATATTTGAATAGCAAGTTTGGATTGGCTGAACACGTTTGAAGTGCAAAACTACTCTTATTTTTCGTTAATGTGAGCTTAGAGTAATTATTCCAAAATGGGAATTAGCCAAGCTCATTTAGCTATATTCTCAATTTTTTGAGAAGCCAGTTAGTTCAACTCTAAAACTCTGATATCATTGGCAGTTACAGAGAGCTTCCTGGCATTGTCAAAAATCACTTCGTCGTTATTGACAGACTGATATTTCACAATCCCTTCCTGGTAAATCTAAATCTCAAGACAAATTGAAAGAAAGAAATCGCCAAGGGCGTGATAATTGTGCTCACCCTTGCTTTTTAGCTAAGTTTGCAAAAATAAATGATAATTTTCAGTTTTTACCCAGTTTTTACCCAGTTTTTACAGGTTGATTAGTAGATTAACGAAATGAGGTATCAGAATGTGAGACACGAATCACTGCTTAGGAATAAAATGAGCCTCATGGAAATTAGATAGACCTCATCTCCTGTAAATAATGCACCAAACTATGAATAGCAAAGAAATATACTTAGTAGTTTCAGGTAATAAGATAAAGTTTGATGGACAGACATGATGTGGGAAAATGTCCCCTACCCCACACTGAATAATAACTAAACAAATCCCGATTTCAAATCAATGTGATCTGATGATAGGGAGATCATATCTGAACGTTTTTTTGTCATCATTCTGAACATTCAAAATGTGCTGTTTATTTGAGAGCAATAATACTTTCTATGTAGATATATTGAACTCTTTGTGAACACCCTATGACAATCACTATCAAACACTACAAACCGGAACTGTAACTATAGTTTAAGAAAAAAAAATGGAACCGGAATTGTTTAACTATCTTATTAAATCCAATCATTGACAAAAGGTAATAATTTTTTAACTATCTTAAAACCCAACCATTAAAAAATATAACATACGCGGTGCCCCGGTAAAATCTATCCAGTAGAGTAATTCGACCCAGAGTCTCAGACAAAAAAAATGCAAAAAAAAATAATAAAATAAAACAGAGAAAAAAACAAACAAAAAAACATAAAAAACCCACAAAAAACAACAGAACATTCATTTTAGTACAATGTCGATATTGGACTATCTTTAAACTGACATTATTGCTAGTACCAGTGGACAACAAAATGTCCTTGGCCAAGCTAACACAATTGTGCATTGTAATTAAGTCACCATATATGTAGATATAACAGCCAGACCAACAACTTTCTGAAATTTGAACGGCCTTGTAAGAATACCAAGATAAATCAGGTGCCCCTTAAGAATGGGATCCAGACAGCATATAAAAGTTCCGAGCGGGAAGACAACGGTGAAGTCACCAACAAGTATCAGGAGGACAAAGGTCCTGTCTGGACAAGAACCCGACCAGGACCTGCTTCACAACAGAGGGCGCTGTCTTCACACCACACTGCTTGATCAAATTCCACCAGAGGGCGACGTGATGACTCTGTTCATGCCTCGACAGCCGTCGATTTGTTTTTACTAAGGAAATAATAATTTGTAGAGAAATTATATTAAAACAATTCTAAAGGATGATATTAAATAAAAAGTATTAATATATATTATTTTTTGGTTGACAATGATCCATTTAACATTTGAAACATTATTATTATTATAGCATATATTTAGAGGCAAATTTCTAAGCTGGTATCGTATCTTGCAACCGGGTTGGTTCATTTGGTCATTTAAATCTCAGAATTCGTGCTATTTCCGAGCTTTTAGTGAATTTGATGTTGCCAATTTACGAGCTGGATTTGTGTAAAATTTCGCTCCATAAATAATATGTTTCAGAAGGTGACCCAGTTTGTAGAAACAACTTACCGATAAAGATGCTTTGAAACCGTGAATGTGAAATTTGCAGAAACCTGTCACTGTCAGTGTCACAGATTAAAACAACACTCAACAGTTTCAGTGATTTGTTGCCCAGTGCACCGCCAGACACTGTAAAATGCAACAAACCAACCCGGCAGTTTTCAGTTGTGAGCTTTGTCACAAGCATTTTAGAGATGAAAGGGTGAGTACTCTTTATGCAGTTTTGTGTTTGCACTGCTTGATGCTACCTCGGAGTCATAGAGAACCGCATTAGTTTCCAGCCTCTCATGGCACGTGTGTCACTGCATGTCACGTGTAGGGATACCGATGTGTATGCAAATATGGTGATGTATCAAGAAAGGAAACAAACATTTCAGTAAATCCATGGCCATTGGAGACAGTTGGGGTTGTAAACTGTCCAAAAGACTGAACATTGTCTCTTCAACTTCAAGTATGTATCTGGCCATCTTCTGGAAGCTAATGTGGTTCTCTATGCTTGGAGTATGATTAATGTATGTAGTTGTGATGTCTTAGCTTTTGTGTATGGACATGATGCCATGATGGGAACAACATTCAGTGTTCGCCAAAACTTTTTGACCCACATCAGACAATATGTCTGATGTTCAGCCAGCCAACATCAGACATTTGTCTTCAACATCAGACATTTCAACGCGTGCTTTTTCTTTTTAATTTCGCGGCTTTTTCGCGCTTGTGACAGATATTCAGCTTATAAAACCTACATACCAACCTACATACCTACCTACATACCAACCTACATATCTACCTACCTACTAACCTATATACCTACATATCTACATACCTACCTACATATCTACCTACATACCAACCTACATATCTACCTACAGCCGGCGACAACAGAGCTGCGGACGACAACAGAGCTGCGGTTTCATTCTCAAAGCCTTTTGTGTGTGTCTGCACTCTAGAAAATATTCACACCAAGTTGTTATCTGACACTTGAATATGCAAAAAAAGTCAAATGGTGTGATAAACATCGGTAATCATTTGATAAACTGAACCGCAGCTCTGTTGTCGTCCACAGCTCTGTTGTCGTCGGCTGTACATACATACCAACATACACATATGCATACATATTTCTGATCATTTCTCAATCAAAAATTAATCAAATATTCATTTAAAGAAAACTAAGAATATCCCAAGTTGTAAAATTGTCGTCTGCTCTTCTCAGGCTTTTTGACTGGTACGTGTCGATTTTTAATATGAATTTGAACTAGAAATAATGATAGGGGACCAGATTACGAACCACATTTGATTTATGTGTAAAGTCGTGCACGGTTTTTTAATTGTGAAATGAGTACGAATCCCGAAAACGTGCTCGACTTTTGAACAGGAGTGAACACGGCGGAAATAATCAGGCGGGGAAAAACGTAATGGCCCGGATATAGCTCAAACTTAACAAAATGGCGGCAACCGAAAATCTCAGAAAACGAACCAATAAAACGTAGTTGTGATGATGACAATGAGAAACTGCGCAGGTAGAGAATGGCGGACAATTTGGCCGCCATTTTCAGTCATTATCGGCGGACAATGTGATATAACGGCCGGCTTTGTCCGACGGGCCGACGACTTTTGGCGAACACTGGTTCAACATGGAGATCAGCAGCTGGCCTATAGCAACTCATTGTTTTGCAACAATGGGATAGTTTTACTTAACACCAATTGCCCACAGCAAAAGCTATTTTTGAATGTTTAGATTTAAAAAAAATATATTTATAATTTTAAAATGAATAGGTTTTGCAGTCTTCCTGATAGTCGCCAGACATTCAACAGACATTCGGTCCGGAAAAGTTGACTTTTTTGCCAGACCGAAAGCATTTTTTCCGGGCCGAAAAAAAGAAACAATAATAGACGATATCAGCATGAAAATTAAATAATCTATGCACATACTGTGCAAGCTTCCCAAACGGCGATATAATTAAAATTTTTGCTTCATTATACGCATAGAAATATTCTGACATGTGCAAGTAATAGTCCGCCTTCATTTATTAAGTTTGCATTATGTACAAGTCAGAGAAAATGTGAGTTTAACGATGCTTAAATACGCAAATAATACACGAGGTCGCCATTATGAAAACTGGAAGTGACGCGGACAGGCTCTTATTTTTGGCGCGAAAACGATGGATCGCTACCACCGTGTATTCATTCGCATTGAAATATTAATACATTGCACAATGATGGATCCCTGACACTTTGTATTTACGTTTTACTTTTAAAATGACTGCCAAACTTGTCGAGGGATAAGTTTTGAGAAAAGTTAGAATTTTCACAGAAATACATGTCGGACACAAGGTCCGACTGCGGCGAAAAATATGTCGGACCTTGGCGGTTATTGGGAAGACTGGGTTTTGAGTAATTAACTGGTGAAATTTGGGATATTTTCAATTGGATAGACTATTCCATTCAAGCCCTTTAAGTTGATATGCACATAGACACTTTTAGATAACTACAAAACCTGTATGAATTATATATATGGATATCGAGGGGTGACATTTTTGTGTGAGTTGAAAGATGGTTTAGAGGACTCAATGGATTTGTACTCAGCTCTTTAAAATTGGGCAAATGATGTGAAAATGACTGACATGGGTTCTAAAATGTCAGAGAATCATCTTCACTTGGGGAAAAGAAAGATTATCTCCATAATCAGTGGAATGAGAGAACATTTTACTTAAGATATTTTCTGGGCCTAAAACTATTCTATGATGAGTCAAAATAGTTACATAGTTGAAATAAATCACATTTTTTAAGATTTCAGCTCATATGACACAAGCATTATAATCAATTTGGTATATATTTAAAATTCTCAATTTACCAATCAACTTTTTCGTCCATCAGAAATAAATTCCCAATCATCATCTGTTGCAAATAAGGAATTTAATTTATAAATAGCTTTCAGATAGCTGCTCCAATGTTAATACTTATTTTGCTGCCTCGACCCGACCATTTTTCCACACCATATCCATTCCCTCAAAAAACCTTCAAGTCCTTCCTGTCTGTTGCCATTGATGGATGTTGAAGTATCTATTTTTCTATTGAAGGCTTTGCAGCAGCACCTTGGCAGTCCAGGTCACAAGGCTAAACTATCCCAGAGCGGATATGCCATGCAGATCATGACCAAGAAACAGGCAGCATCCAGTAATGAGGTACGACAGGCATGATATGTGGGATGGCTCCAGTGTTGCAAATCTTGACAAGAATTTTAATTGTGATCATTTCTACTTTAAGAATTGTTAACCAAATATAGTCAGATAATTTTGTTCAGAAGTGGTCTTATTGATAAGGTTTTTTGTTATGCAAATTTACTTTTTAATGTCTTCAGTTCAAAACAAAATATACAAATATTGTTTATTTTAAAACATTAAGTAAAAAAATATTTCTTGGTACATATTTGTTTAGTTGGTTGAAGAGAACAATAATATATTGCATTATTTGGAAATTTGATTTTCTTTAATAAAGACATCTTGTAATCATGTTGTTATGAGATGAATTAAAGCATAATTTTTTCATGTAGACCCGATTGCCACAAATTGGCCAATCCTTTGGCTCTGCCCTTGGGAGTGAGACATTTAAATCTAAGTATATTCTCCAAATGACAAAAGGTCAGCAGCACCAGGATGTAGTGAGAATGGTTGGTAAGTCCAGGCTTCTTCTATCTCACAAGAATTCATGGGAAACAATTCAATGCCTTAATAAAACGGATCATTGCTTGCATATGTTCTAATTTTATATAATTAAAACATAAAATAAGCTTGTAAATTCTACACAAAATACTGAGTGAAAATTATGAATAGACATACACAAATAAAGTCCAGGCTTCTTCTATCTCACAAGAATTCATGGGAACCAATTCAATGCCTGAATAAAATGGATCATTGCTTGCATATGTCCTAATTTTATATAATTAAAACATAAAATAAGCTTGTAAATTCTACACAAAATACTGAGTGAAAATTATGAATGGACATACACCAATAAAGAGGGCAGATTTTAAGATATGTTGGATTATTGCAAACAAAGCAGTTTATTTATATGGTCATTTTGCACAAATCACTGGCTTTTTCTTCACCATAAAATAAATATCCCTTCATAAGAGTACCTTATGTGGCAGGGTTTTTACATGGTATCTAGTTTAGTTGTTCATTATACACAAACTGCAGGCATAAAATACATCATGCTATGGTAAATTGACCCACAAAGTTTTTTAAACCCACGCTGAGTACATTTATGAGACCATGAGGTCATTGTCAGAACAAGTTTCAAGACAAGCACAGTATGTGAGCAAGTGTGAGCAAAAATAAACTTGATTGTTTTTTTTTTTACTGTGGAATAGATTTGAAATTTAAGAACATTTTTTTTTCAGGACAAATTACTACCAAGCTGCCATCAGCAAACTTTTTGTCTACATACCTTCTCCAAGATACAGAAGGATTTTCAAATATTCGGTAATTGATTTCCTAATAGCACAGAAGTAATGTACAAATATATATATTAATATATTATTAATTCATTAGACATCTGGACTTTTGGAAAAGCAATATAAGTACTGAAAAAGTATAAATAAGAACACATAAAACAACATAATATTTTACAAGTTTTGCAGTTGCACAATGCATGTTGTCTAAATTGATCTTTATAACATCAGAAAAATAGAACAAAAATATTTTTTCTGGATTCTAATTTATTGCATTTCTGCAATTTCAGCATTTATCATGACATGCAAGCACAACTTGGGAACCTACTGCCAGTGGGAACATTGGTAGGATGTGTAGGATCACCAGGTGAGTAAGTTATACTGTCAGTGGGAACCTTGGTAGGATGTGTAGGATCACCAGGTGAGTAATTTATACTGCCAGTGGGAACATTGGTAGGATGTGTAGGATCACCAGGTGAGTAAATTATACTGCCAGTGGGAACATTGGTAGGATGTGTAGGATCACCAGGTGAGTAAATTATACTGTCAGTGGGAACCTTGGTAGGATGTGTAGGATCACCAGGTGAGTAAGTTATACTGTCAGTGGGAACATTGGTAGGATATGTAGGATCACCAGGTGAGTAAATTATACTGTCAGTGGGAACCTTGGTAGGATGTGTAGGATCACCAGGTGAGTAAATTATACTGTCAGTGGGAACATTGGTAGGATGTGTAGGATCACCAGGTGAGTAAATTATACTGTCAGTGGGAACATTGGTAGGATATGTAGGATCACCAGGTGAGTAAATTATACTGTTAGTGGGAACATTGGTGAGTTCACAGGCTGGAGTTGATTTAAGCATGATTAATTCTCGCTATCTGCTCTCCCAGATTTTTAGCTGGTCCTTAAAAAAATGACGAAATTGGCGCGAGAGAGCAGTGCATGACGGGAAAGATGTTGCGTTGTAAACTTCTGCCTGCCTTGCTTCCAGATGGGAGGGAAATTTCAGACTGACATCGTACATTGACACGCTAATGTCAGTGCTAAAATGTGTTTGTTGTGTAATCTTTATATAAGTATATTGCAATCTACATAATTTATGTCAACATTACAGAGGCAAAACTGAGAAAAACAACGATGTAAAGATGAGAGGCAGAGGCGACTATGTCCCGAACAGGCTGTCGCCGCTGTTCCCGGATGTGCCGTGTGCAAAGAATTGGGTCAAATACGATTGCAGCGCTCTGAAAATGCAGCATATATGGTAGAGCAGATAGGGAGAATTAGCAACCACACCAAATGTCAATGGTCTGTGACATTAATGACAAAGTAACTATGGTGTGATTAAGCTCTGTAATGATTGTTGATATATTATTGCAGAGAAACAGTGGGATGGAGTGCTTGTGTTGAAGTGCAAACAAATTTGGAAACTTAATGGACAAGCTGTGGTGCTGAGTGAGGTTCAAATCCCAGGGAATAACAATGTTAGTATTTTATATACCCACATGAATAATGTAAAAAAGTCAAATTCACAGTGAACACAAAAAGACACAAATCTACCATTGGAATATACATATCTACTGTAAAACTCTTCATAATATAATGTAATCGCAGATATTTGGCCTGTGTTCATGAATACTTTTGTTGGAGACTGAGTGCAGCATTGATAGTAGATAGAAGGTAATGCAACTGCTTTTAGGATAGAATATTTTCTTTACCAACTAGGCATTTTTCAATAGGTTACCATGATTATAGTGGTGTTGAGATAAAATATCAATACATGTTATCAAGAGCCCTTCAAGAAATTAATCATTTATAGGTAAAGAATATATTGAAAAATAAATTTGATTATTGATAACAAAGCATTGATAATGTAACTTCCTGTCAACATTTTAGTGCAATCTTTTCCTCTATATACTGAGATATATATAACTGGCCATGGCAAGGCAGGTGTATAAGGCCTTAAATAAGGCAGGAATTAGGCTTTGAACTTGTTGCCTGAATTAAAATCAACTATTTTGTAAATTTTGAGGATTTATATTTCAGCTGCAGGCTGGTTTCTCACAGGGTGCAGCGGCTATCTCGCCACAGCAGACTACTCCAAAATTCAATTATCCAAACCTACAGACACAGGTCAGTTTTACACAGATTTCTTGAATTTATAATGATTGAATAGTAAAGTTAGAATACATGATAGAGGATGAATGGATTTATAGGGGGATCAAATACAAACACTACTGAGTATGTAGACTATATGGATTAGAAGTTGGATGATATGAATCCTAGAGTATTAATATATGGATTAGAAGTTGGATGATATGAATCCTAGAGTGTTAACAGAAGAATATATAAATCTGATCATGAAAACAGAGAAGATACATTCTAGCAGGTGAAGACGGAATTTGGAAAGTTCGCATTTATTTCTTGGCTACAGGAATTTAATCTACATCTTAACAACTACACAAAGGGCTTGCCCATGATGTTAAATATAAAAAACCAGTCTGAATTAGGTTAAAACCATAATTTTTTAATTTGACATAACATTTTAAATGTGTTTTGTTGTGGAAAATAAGATGCCATTGTTGCTCTAAAGAAAAAAAATGAAAAGAAGTGGCTGTAGTCACCATTAATTTAGAGCAAAGAATAAAAAATAGATAAACATAGTGCCTTAGACCATGCCTCATTTGGAGTGTCAATTTTACTGTATAGCTCGAATCATTTAGTCATTCTCAGTGGTTTTGACATTGTGAATGGGATGTTTCCAGGCTAAGCCAGTACAGAGCAATATGTTCAAGAAGACGCATATCCTACCAGATTATAGATCCACATTCACCAAGCTTTCAGCAGGGGAGGTGCATACTGCAGAACTTGTGCACATTTCAGGTAAGCAATTACTACCTTTTATCTGTCATGCAAATATGAATAGAAGAAAAATATAATTACTACTTTCATCCAAGATAACTGATTATTGGCCCAAGGTCTGGGGCTGACAGTCAGAAATATTACAAATATTAAAGGAACAGTAGTGCAAACTTTGATCAATATATGGAACAAATATGTCATCTCCCAATTTTAATATATTCTGGTATATGGAAGGTATTATTTATTTGTGCAGGAACGGTGATAGACATTCGCAGTAATCGACCTGATGTGGTTCACTATGTATTGATGGAGCAGGAGTCCAAGGTCCCAGTCCTGGTCAGTCAAGAGTGAGTACTCCAATAATATATTAGTTGTTTAAAGTAAGGACCTTTATCACCCTATTTAGTCTATATTATGTCTCATCATGCAGCTTAACTGAAGTACATGTGCCAACCAGAAAGTGAACCCAGAACATTTAGCATGGGAGACAGTCCCCGTCAACCTTCAAACAATGAACTTTTTATTTGAAATAAATGTAAAGGAAAACCGTTTCAGTCCTTTTGACATGTCTTCCCAAACTTGCAATACCATTGAGTGTATAAATTCAATGTATTCTATATAAATTCAATGTATTCTGTATAAATTCAATATATTCTATATAAATTCAATGTCTTTGCACCATTTCAGAAACCTGCATGGTGAATATATGAAGGTCAGGAGGACAGTCGTGAGAGGTGATATCATTGGCTGCAAGGGAAACCCAAGTATGTTCTATTATTTTTTCTATTACTTTCATTTTACTTTAATTTATATGTGTGTGTGTGTGAGAAATGGGCAGAGATGTGAAAAAAAAAATGGCCAAACATTTCAAAGCCATCAAAGAGTGATCATTTTTATCTACCGGTATCTTTCTTTCAATACAGCTATTCTTCATACTCAAAAATTACTTTTTGCCATCATTTTGATGCTTATATTTTAATATGTCTGGATAATTCCTTGCAGGCAAGACCAATGGCGGAATGCTGACGTTTATTGTTAGGAGCGTACAGAAACTGTACCCTGACTTCTCTGTGATGGAGGGATGGGAGGAAGAACAACAGGTATGTCACTAAATTCTCTCGATGTCTAGATTGAGAGTGTCGTTTACAAAGTAACAATCAAAATGCATGAAAAAATAAATAAAACCCAGGCTGATCATGTGTAATGAATAAATAGTTTTTATATTGTAATAAAAGCAGACTTGTTTCATATCTGACTTTACCCACTTTACACATCTAAATTTCTATTTTGTTGCAGAGCAATCAGTCCGGTGATAGTGGCATAGGACTGATGCAGTTTATTGTGACTTTACCAATAGAGGAGTTCAACAATAATTACAAGAATCTCAACATGGTCCTGTACAATCAGAAGCACTCCCTGGCAGGTGTGGTCGTCAACAAAAACAATGTCGGCTCGTACACCATCATAGACTTCATGGCGCCTGATGGAAATATGACTAAGGCACTCTTTCATGAGAAGTAAACAAACTTTAATCAGTTTCTTCATTTGTCTTATAAAATGTACAAATATGTGAAAGTCAAAACAAAGACTATCTGTGTTACAGACAATAGTGAGAATTTGTACACTGTTCTCATCCTTTGCACTAGTTTTATTCTGTAAGAGTCCATTTCACTTTAGGAGGGGGCCTGCAACTGCAAGTCAAGAGAATTTTCTTTCAATTGACTTTTTTTATTGAGCCCAACTTAATTTTTGACCCTATTGAAATAGGCACATATACTTTTTAGCACTGCTGACTTCTTTGAAGTCGCAGAGCTTTAGGAGTGGGGATCATGTCTGTCTGTCCATCTGTCTGTCTCTCCTCATTTCTTTAAAAATCTTCTTCTCCAAAACTACCAGTAATATATGTTTCATATTTTATACAGAGGTAGATATAGAGGGGGAAGATACAAATTCCTTCAAATCTTGTTGATGTTACCATTGACCTTAATGCAGTGACCTTTAGGTCACAAATTTTGTACTGAGCATATCTCAGCAACCACCTATAAGAGGAAATTAAAAACTTTGTATATAGAAATGACTTAGGTTATAACTGTGCCTCTTTATACTTTTTTAGTCATGTAACCATTGACCTTCACACATTGACCTTGAATTCAAAATTTGTGTGCATGCAAAATCTCACAACCATTAAATGTGAATAAAGATATGTCTTATGGAAAATAGAATTATACCTCTGAGAATACAACATCTTGCCTACTAATACCTAAAGCAGAAGATCCCATGAACAATTAACTAAGATAATAAATATTCACACATCTAAATTATGCCAAGAGGTGACAAGTTGTGAAGAGTACCCCACAGAGAACAGAGAGAGGTGATGACCACATCACAGTGTAAAATCCCTGATTTTATATTATATATAAAAATATTGTATTACTAACCATTTTATTTTACATCCTTATATCTCAACTTAAGCTGACCTATATTACAAATTCCTCTCTGTCTTAAAAGTTAAAACTACTTTTATTGCCCTGCCATTCTCAGTGCCACGGCAGAGCTGCATCAAGCCAATTACTGTGATAGGGCCAATTCCCACGCAGCCAGGCTTGACTGCATTCTTAGCTATCTTACTCAGACTAACAAACTAATACTTTTGATATAATAAAACAGTTTAAATCCAGCTTGCAAGCAATGTAGTCGTGTTCAGTTTATGATTTTATTTAGAACAATTCAAATGTCAACAATTCAACCAACTGTCTTGAGAACCCTTTTTAAATTAATAATTTAACACTGTTTTCTTGTACAGCAGTTTTAAAGAGGGATAAAAAGTACTGACCATTCCATTTTAATGGACGTCTTGTCAGTTTTGTGCCCACTGTACAGGTCATTCCTGTTGTCCATGAAGTTTTTTTTTCAGATTTCGGTTAATTTAGTTTTCTATTAATTATCTGTATGGCATTATCATTTATCGGATGTCTAATATATTACCGGTAATATGGATATGATATCAAAATTGTTATTTCAGGGAGTTTGAAGACAAGGATATGTATGTACCAGTCTGTCAGCAGCTACAAAAAAACCAGACTATCGGCGTAACAGGATACCCAGGTGAATCTGCTTGATCATTGTCTAACAACTAGATAAAGTGGGATGTAATAGAGGATAATTGGCACTTGAGAAAAATGTAGGATCATTGTGATTTGATAGGATTCTCCTTGAGTTCTTACCACCAAGAAGAACTAAAATAGGACACTTCCAGAAAAATACATTGGTCAGATTGCACAAGCTATTGAAATGTTTAAATGGAGGGTTAACAAGACTTTAGCATAGCCCAGTTAGGATATATAGATGGTGTGGTGTTGTTTAGGTGGGATGTTAGCTCTGGGGCTGCCCATGCAAGCAGTACTGGTGGTCACTGAGATCAAGAGGCTGACTTCTAACTTCATGGTACAGCTGGAGCAGTTCTCCCCTCTGGTAGAGGTAAGTGTTCAGTAGTCATGTGGCTACTTGATCTAAGAATACTAGATTCTATTTTACACTCAGGTTGAAGATATTCTATCATATATTTAAAAATGTATCTCAATTCCCAATATAATTTGATGGTGTTGATAATGGAGAAACGAACACCCCCCCCCCCCCCTCCTCACCAAAGGGGGGGGGGGTGTTATGTGATCGAAAACAATGTTATTTATTTTTTTTGGGGGGGGGGGGGGGCTTACCATCTTAAGAATTATATGTTGTTTACCAGCCAGGTTGAACTCCATGCATTTTCTTTAAGACTGGCAGAGTACTTAATTATATTGAGAGTAGACTGGCAGAGTAATTAATTATATTGAGAGTAGACTGGCAGAGTACTTAATTATATTGTTTTGGAATGCTTTTCTTGGTTCTCAGATTTTGATTAAGTGCCTATTTTCTTGGTTCAGGAGACACCTGTGATGCAGGAAGAGTTCACGCCAACTATGACCATGGAGAATTTCTATTCCACATTCAACCACCTGGAGGGCGGAAGCTCAGACAACACGAGGGTCTCCATTATAGGTATACACCTTCCTACCCACATTATTACAAAAAAATGTATCAGTGTGATTATCAAGTAAAGTTATCTTTTTGTATATTGTTTCATTCAAGGTGCATTCTTTTATATTTTGTGTTTTGAATTTGAATACATGTCTCATTAGTATTAAATTTTCTGAAATATCTATAACAATATAACCTAGGAATATACAAATGTTATTTACTATTTGATGTTACTGTTACAATGTAAGAGTATTATAAGGAAAATATAATACCATTGAAAGTAGTATGTATTCTTTCATGGTAACAATTGTGAAGTATGAAAGAGACAAATTCATTTGAGTTTTAGAAAGAAATTCTTTAGGTAATAAACATGTTTTGCTAATTTGTTTGGCTGTTACCATAGCTCACAAATAGCTGTCAAACCCTAAGTTCTCAAAATTGTTTTATAAGTTAAGTGACTAAATTAATTGTTATCTATTTGTTAGGCACAGTGATGACCATGAGGAAGACCATCAAGAATTACTTTCTGGACATCTCGAGCAGGAATGGTAAAAAACTCCAGCTAATGGGGAAAAAGAAGTATGTTCATAACATTAAGAAAACATTGTATTATGTTCATTTCTATTTTTTTTATTTAATGGTGACAAACTAAATCAATTTCAATTTGTCAGAATCTTTACATAACATTATATTGAATTATAAAATATATGTATAAAGACATACAGACATTATATCTTAGTACTTTTGTTTTGTGTACTGCAGTGTTTTCAAGGGTGGTAACTTTGAAGCGGCTTTTGAGATGATGTTTGACAGAAAGGGATGTCTGCTGGGAGTCATAGGATATCCAGGTATTTATTTAATTGAGGATTTGGATTGAGCATATTAATCAAAACATTCCAAGATTTATTCTTCCATCCTTCATCCTGAACAATTTTCTCTTTGTTGGTGTAAAGTAGCAAGAAAATAACACAATGCCTTGAAATTTATGATTTATTTTTAGAGAGGACAAACCAAGGATGTTTGAGTTTGGTGACAGAGTATCTGTATGCCCTTGACAACAACATGATGATTATTCGTCAAAATGATCAGGTCAGTTTTATATCTGCATGACCTTTTAGAAAACCAGATGATTACCAGATAAAAAATTTCAGGTTGTTGTAATGTCTGTATAACCTTTACAATAACATAAGAGTTACAAGATGAAATGATTGGATATATCTTACAATTTCTGAAATTATATCTGTTTTTGTTATCATAATGATTATGTCAATTTCATTTTTGACTCATGTGCAATGCAATAACAGTCTGTGGAAGGACAATTCTGTCCGACCAGATGAAGACCAAGATATGTTCCAACATATTAAAGTCATGCTACAGTAAATATGTCATGCATGAAGGAGCAATAGAGTAAAGCTTTGACATAGTCCTTTTAGTTCATGCAGGTGTGGGTCACGGGCCGTGGAACAGTTGGTTAGAGCGCCAGCTTATTACCACCAGTTCCTCTGTGGTGATCCATAAGTTGTGGGTTCTATTCCCAGCCATGCCGAGATTGAGTTCATGATACAATTTCACACTTGAGCTTAAGGTCTGTGCCAAAGGATTAATCCATTGTCCTTGTAAATCTGTGACTGGGTGGGTTGTCATGTCAAGGACATACGACATGACAATTAAGTAAGGCAGCACTATATCTGCTACAAGAATGACTCATCACGAAATGACTGAAATAATGTTAAAGCATTCATGGAATGAGGTTTTCAAGCACTTTGTCCTTGCATAATATAAATGTTTATACCCCAAACTTTGCAATCACAACTTATTACCCATCATATTTCCCCTACATAAATTTCTGTGTCATTTGAAAGTGGACGACTCTTTTGCTAAATTCTAAATCATCCATTGGACTCTTTGGTACAGGCCCAAACACCCCGACAAACCACTTTTGAGGTCACATGATTGTATACATGTGGCCACCTGGTGGTCAAAAAAGTACAGGCAGTCAATGGCATTTTCAGCAAAACACAAAAACCATGGTCTATGTATTTTGGTTGATTTTAGTGAGATAGCTTGCTTGTATCACATTTCCGTGGCCACATGTCATTAAAGGGTACCCCAAACCTTTGTAAAATTGTCTGTAACCTCTGTGGATTCATGAATGCTTTAAAGGTGATGTAAAACCCCAAACAAACAAACATACATGCAGGTGTGTTACCTGCTATATGTATAGGCTGGAAAGAGTTTAATACTATTATGATGTGTGTATTTTAGGGGGGAGACGCCCAGGACCAGATGAGATATGAGGCCGGCATGGAACAAATGCAGATGCTTAGTATGTATAAATAGCCAGAGAATATTGTGTTTCTATTAAAATGAGAATACAACCCCAGGTGGACATTAGGACTATGCGATAGCTAGTTCTATATACGTCAATAAAAATAAACATTTTGGACTCGCCCTCCTGCCACCGACGGCGGCGCCACCATCGCCTGCCCAGTTTCCCGCTCAACCTCGCTTGAGAACCACTTTTAAAATTTGACGCCAACCAACAGGACGGTTGGCGATTTTTATGCGAGATATTTCTAGAATAAGCTGGTTATTTATGAAGATTAAGCTATTTTTCTTTGCAGTAGGAAGAAAGACGCTTACGTGAAGAAAGGAGAGAGCTTACGACCAAGACGTGACTGTCAATCAATCGGAAAGACGTAGTTGTTGGGTTTGTTGACAAATTGGTCCGTGTAAAGGTAAATTCTCCTTTATTTCTGCTTTATAGACGTCATAGAGCATTCCGCCATAATATTTGGCTCGTATTTATAACAAAAAGAAAGAAAATAAATACGTTGAGGTAAAGTAGTTGTATTATCGTTCACGGAGCAGCTCGAGGTGAAATCTCGTAGCCGGCTCTCGCGGGACGAGAACAACAAAATTTCTGACGATTTTAGTTTGTAAATTCTTAAAATTGCTTCGGAGAACATCCCGCCAGGTATTTTGGCTGGTTGGGATGTAAAAGAAAGAAATTTACTGCGTATTTGTTATAATTAATGTATTATCGCTCACAAGGTGACGAGCGATATAGTATTATAGTACGAGACTTTCTCGGAGGTTAATTCTTTGTTTTCTGCGTAAAAACGCTCACCGGAAGTAGAAATACGAGAACGGAAGTGAGTGAGGAATTTTATGATAAAGAATTAAAAAGAATTATGAACAAAACATGACTCGAATGCTTGTCATTTTGAATATTTTGTTAATTTGAATGGTTAGAAGTAAAATATTTAATATTTGAAAGAAATGAGGATCTTGTAGCCACAAGTTGGGCGCGTTCCAAATTTCTTTTGATCACTGAGGTTAAGCATCATTGAGCCCGGTTAATACTGGGATGGGTGACCGCTTGAGTGTTCAATGTGAGAAATTGAATTTTAATTTTTTCAGATAAATTAAATAAATTCAATAAATCTTGGATTGAAGTATGAAAAGCCTTTGATGTAGTCTATAATTGTAGAAAATCTTGGCCATCATGAGTGAACGGGAATACCGTAAGGGCCTAAGTTACGGTTATGAAGGACCAGAGGTGCCTCCTGGGTGGAACAGCTATAATCAGGAGAGAAGCAGGTCCTATAGAAGGGGTAGATCCAGTGGTAGATCTCCGGAGGTTTCCCATTATAGATCCCGTGACAGCTTTCGCAGTAGATCTCGTGATAGATCCCAGGAAAGATCCGTTAGTTGGGTTCAGGATAGATCTTGGGACAGGTCCCCTGTTAGACACCATGGTAGATCCCGGGATAGATCCTATGTCAGTTATCAGGACAGATCCAGGGGTAGATCACAGTTTGGAGACCATGGTAGAGATCGGGAAAGATCACAGGGTAGATCTCAGGAAGGATACAGTGTCACCAAGTCCGATAGAACTTTTGACAGATATCATCTAGCGAATAGATCACAGGAGAGATCTGATGTTTGGTCTGAAGAGAATGAGGAGAATAGTCCTTTACAGCTGATTAGATATCCGACGTATCAGTCAGATTCTGAGTATGATGATTGGACAGAAGCTCCTCGGAAGGCTTCTGAGGATGAATCAGAAGAGATTGAATATGGTATGACTAGGAAGAAAGTTAACTTGTTGATGAAGGCAGTAACTAAGATAGCTTCAGGGCAACAAGTGAAGGAAGGTCATCTGAAGGAGATTGCTAAACAAGCAGCCACTAAACCGTTCAAAGAAAGAGCCGAACTAGCTATGGCAGGTTGTGGGTTAAAGGTTCAGAAGAATAAGGTTCCCACCAAGCTCGCTTTATCTAACCCAAAGACTAGTGTGATGGATAAAGAACTGTGTTTTGCTGAAAGTCCTCTGTTGGTTGGGGCAATGCAGAAGTCCTGGGAAGAAATGTGTGGTTTAAAACGTGGACAGGTTTGGGATCCGAAGTCTACAGAACCACCAATAGTTGGTTTCCACAAAGTGGAGAAGAAGGTTCAAGTGGAGTCTAAGTGGTACAATATGGACAAGATCAATGCTAAAGTACCAGGTTATGGTTTCAAAGTTGATGAAGTGCTTCCAGGAGTCAAAGGGGATCATCAAATGATGAAAAACCATTGCTGATATGAAATATGGTTCAAATTACTCATTAATGAGTTTTTCAATCATAAGTAGTAACAATTCTGGCCTGATACTTGGGGTCAAGTTTCAGAAGTGCATCAGAAGTTTCCTGTCAGATGTTACATGCGTTGCCAAGATTCATATGGTACTGTGAAGAGTACATGAAACGAATAAATGGTATTAATTTATCGTTAGTTGAAGCAATGCAAACCTGAAGGTTAAGATTGGTAACATCGGGATAAATATTTTATCCAAAATGTTATGATATGGAAGCAATGAAGTAATAAGTGTGGTGAATCAGTAAGCAATTGGTTCTTTCAACACTTTGAAATAGAATGAGATATTAGTGGGTTGTTGTTGTACTAAGACTTACAAGTTACAGAATATGATAACCTAACCCAAAACTGAGTTTCTTGTAAGTGAACATCAACGGAAACGAGAACAGTTCGGATTCCGTAGAGTGCACGTCAGCTCAGAGGAAGGTTCTCGGTCCAGTACATGTATATGCATAATGAGCAGACAAGGTTTGCTGGATACTATGCTATGAAAACAGGAGGAATAACAACTCAGTTCAGTTGAAGTTCTTCTGTTAAGTAATCAGCAGTTCTTTGGTAGGCTGGCATATGGAGAACTGTGCTGGTGTAATGAGCATACATAGCAGGAATGCAGGAAAGTCTGTAGAATGGGGTTGCTCATGTAAAATGAAATTCTGCTGAATAATATGTTGTGTATACAAGAGAATCAAAACAACATGAGTCAATGCTGAGATGTAGGAGTTTCAAGTTGGTACTCAACAACTCAGTGGTTGCAATGCTCACTTTGAGAGTGAGGTTGAGATCCCAGTTCAGTTCAGTTTTGGTTACCAGAGGATCAAAGGATCTGAGGAGGGATCGAGTGAATATGCGGTAAGGCTGGATGCTCAAGGTCCCAAGAGACCAGAAGTAGGAGCCAGATAAATCTCAGGAGCCAGAGACAAGACTGCAGTGATAAGTACTATCTGCCCTAGACTAGACTGCAGTGATGGCTTCAGCTAGAGAGTACCATAGTGGGAGTACCACTAGTGGATTCTCTTAACAGATCTCCAGACCTTCATAGGTGCCTCCAAGGAGGGTTGGGGGCATGTGTGTGTTGGATCTGGAAGGAATAGATCTGGAGAGTAGAGAACTAGCACAATGATCTAGCTATCAGATGATTTACTGAACAAGTTCATAATGACAGCAATGATCAACTTAAAAGTACTGGCGTATGTCAGCTCCTAGGAGAGACCAGGTCAGAAGTTTTTGGAAAGAGACTCAAGTGTTTTCCAAAGTTGTATTCAATCCCAGAGGTGTGAAAATGACCCGACATCCTTGGCAATTTCTATGTGCCAGCATAGTGAGGGACTGAGGAAAAAGATCGACTACTTGCAGCAGTGTGACTTATACACTTGGAAGGGGGTCTAAGGACCTGTGGCTGAAGTGGAAATATCCATTCTTGAAGTGGATTGCTAAAAGGAATTATTCTAAACTCACATCTTTCGTGTTCAGTGGTTCTGGATAGATGCGAGTGGATAGTAGATGCAGTGAGCATGGTATGGGCAGGATTAGATGTACATACTTTTGGGACAGTCCAGAGATCATTAGATTGAGAAGGGCTGTATCCAGAGTTGTTCAACTTATACATGAATCGTCCAATACAGTTACCTAAGAGGAAAGACTACTGAAACAATTGATCAGGTCAGTGTTTCATATGTGAATAGTGATTCTTCTATTCTGGCAGTTTGATAGGACTGCAGTTGTGATGGAAGGATTCTCAAAGGAGGTTTCTGTGATATGGGAGTAGTGACAGAGGACTCCAGAAGAGGGCTAAGAATCAAGTATGGGGACGCCTTTATTCTACAGAGAGGCTCCATCGGACATAGTTTTATAAAGATTATAGATATGCCGTAAAAGGTCATTGAATGACTTCTACCAGAGAGCAAATTCTGAAAGCGACACTGGAGGTATCTTAAGTTACAGTGTGTTTAGGGTTTGGAACGGTTGGAACATTCCAGTACAATAGTACAAAACATGCTTCAAAAGGATATGGTCATTGGTTCCTGAGATAGGGACACTGTTACTGTAAAGCACCACATTCCCAGCAGTGAAAGGTGGAATCTCGTTGGATTTTGAAGTTCTGGGGAGAAGATGTATTGCAAATAATATGCAATCAATAGTGGGCGCATCTAATGATAACGTGAAGGAAATGTAAATACCCTGTGTTATTATATCAGTGACTCCCAGTGTATGCCTTTTGGGACTGAAAATCTCCCTACATGCTCACGGACGGGAAAATTTCTTTATACTGCCTCAAGATCCAAATTCTTGGTTAAGTTGTTAATCTAAAGGAGAGAATATTGGAAATATATGGGACTCAAAGTTGAAGCACCAAAGCTCCAGCTTGTGCCAGACGTAAATAAAGAGGCCAAGCTGCTATATATATACTGTGTACAGCTTAGATACTAATTGGAAGGAACAAAGATATCAGTATGGATAACTCAGATTCCTTAGTTCCAAACAAGAAACGAAAAGATGTGTAGCAGAGCACAACATCAGTATGGCTAAATAAAGCTCTCAGTAAGAAGACCATGATGCTTGATAAGAAGATGGGGAATCTCATCAAGGGAAGTTCCTTAAAGTCTAAGCACTGGTTCAGATATAGATCTCGTTAAAGAAACTACCCAGATTTCTGTCCGTATCCAAACAGTAAGGAAAGCTGTGGGTGTTCATCAGGGCTCAAAGATTCAGTCAAACCATTTAAGCTGAAGGAAGTCATTTCCACTGAATACCAAGAAGTCCATACAATGGTCCATAAGGCTAATTTGGCTAAAGGGGACATGGATGGTGTATGGTTAACTGCAATATGGGTCATAACAGTCCACCTTCAAGTAATATCCCAGATTACTAGGTAAGGTTGGGACAAAAGTAAAGACTAGAACTTATTTGGTAGACCCTCAGATATCTTGACAAACAGCGGTATCAGAGGAGACCTCACACAGCTGGATGTAAGATGGGTCAAAACAGTCCAACTTCAAGTAATATTCCAGATATACAATTGAGGTTGGGACGGAAGTAAAGGCTAGGACCTAATTGGGCAGATCCTCAGATATCTAGACAAACAACGGTATCAGAGGAAACCTCGCACAGCTGGATGTTATATATATACAATAGAAACAGAAAGCTGGGTGGAAGAAGATATCTTCATGGCTGTTACTCATAGTCAGATCTGGAAGAATGGTCATGAGGATGTATGGAATTCCGAGTACTGACCCAGGTAGCTACTCATATGCTGATGGGCCTAACTGTCCACCTTCAAGTTATTCATCAGAGTTGGCAGTCAAGGTCTGGACAGTTGGAAAAGACTCGGTCCTGTTGTGGTATGACATGATGGAAGGTAGCTGGCTGACTGGTGGTACGGGTCATAACTCTCAAGTTCTGATGGGTGCCATTCAGTCAGTTGCCCAGTCACAACAGAAGGTAACTGACTAAAATGTACACATAACTCACAAGTGCTGGAAGAAGAGGAGGATGTCTCCAAGGATGTAGCAGGGATGAACTAATGGTATTTGGATGAAATGTTGGTTCTTCTGTAGTAACAATGGATTGATTTCAAGGGGTTTGAGAGTCTTAGAAGAGGATCTCAACAGGATGGTCTTTGTGAGTTTGTGCATAAATTAGAGGTCAGAGTCAGTTACAAGAGCCTTAATTAGTCAGTGAAACTCCTCAAGCCCATGAGAGTAGGACTAGACTGATTAGTATGCATCATAGCACCTTGCACCCTAGTAGTGAAGTTACTAGGCAATTGGACTTAGTAGCGCTACTAATAGAAACCAAATCTTGTAGTGCAGTAGTATCAACTCTGGGAATCCATCAACAGGTTGGCAGAGTATACTCAGAAAATGCACACATAACAAAGACCTCTGAGGGTGCACTAGTAAAGCAAACAATACCTCCCACGGGATAAGTTTGCTATACTAGATGGTAAGTGAAAAGAGTGGACTCGTTAAAGATTGGTGCTTAGTGTGAGCTAGTAGTACCTACCAGAGGAAACCTAGTTGCTACACTATAGAAATTAGCCCTCCAATGATGCATGGCTCTATAAAGTATTGTCTGGATATAAGAGAAGGGAATCTCAGCAATAGTCCTCAGTCTCTAGTATCAGACATACAAGTGGTCAGACCTAACATGGTTTTTAACTATGAAGAGGTTTTGGACTACTATTGCCACCTATCGCCCTGAGTTTCAGTTGAAATTGTTGGTTGGAGACCCTCCTCCTAACTAGTAATTCTGTCCTAATGTCCACCTGGGGTTGTATTCTCATTTTAATAGAAACCCCACAAATTTTATTAATTGGTGTGTTTCTTATTAAACATGAATACAAACCCAGGTGGACTGTGCTTTCCCACCCGACCTCCCCGCTTAGGCGTCAAATTTAATTTTGATCAAAGTGGTTCTCAAGCGAGGTTGAGCGGGAAACTGGGCAGGCGATGGTGGCGCCGCCGTCGGTGGCAGGAGGGCGAGTCCAAAATGTTTATTTTTATTGACGTATATAGAACTAGCTATCGCATAGTCCTAATGTCCACCTGGGTTTGTATTCATGTTTAATAAGAAACACACCAATTAATAAAATTTGTGGGGTTTATGGGTCCAGCAAATTGCCATGCAACCTGGACCAAGACATTATAAATGTCCTTAGTCTTCAAATTGAAAACTGACCTAAGAAGCTTCTGCAGTAATGGTGATGGGGGAGTTCGGGATGTGGGTGGATTTTCATCAATTTTGATCTTCTCCTCTGAACTTCTTAGCTATAAATTGAAAAGATGCATTTTCAGGGGACCAATTCTCACTATCTGCTCTCCCACATTCTCTACATTTTCACAGTGATACCCTTGTATTTGACCCAATTCTTTGCACACAGCACATCCAGAACAGCGACGACAGCCTGTTTGGGACATTGTTACTTCTGCCTTTCAGCTGTACATTGTTGTTTTTCTCAGTTTCGCCTTTGGAATGATGATATATATTACACAGATTGCAATCTACATATATAAAAATTGCACAACAAAAACACAATAGCGCTGACATTGGCTTGGTAATGAATGGTGTGAATTTGAAATTTCCCACCCATCTTGAAGAAAGGCGGGCAGAAGTTTACGATGCAAAATATTTCCCATCATGCACTGCTCTCTTGAGGCAATCCTGTCAAATTTTTGCAGACCACGTTTAAAATCTGGGATAGCAGATAGCGAGAATTCAGTTTTGATTAGGGTCAGATCTTTTTCCATTTTGTTATGATTTAAAAAAAAAAAATTAATAGCAATCACAAGTCAAGGAGTCATTTGCCATTGTGAATAACATTTTGATGGGTAAAAAATATCTGCTCAGGTCTACTTTTGGGAAAGGATTTGAGTGGTCATTTTTTAAACATTTTTGAGAAAATGTTCACAAACATTGCAAAAAAAAAACAAAAAAAAACAATGATCTGAGGCCACTGGCCCATGTTTAAAGTTTTTAGAATGTTAATTGATGATTTGGTTGAACAAACAAACCAGTGAAATGATTGCAACACAAAGTTTTGCAAGTAGGCTTCTTACATCTAGGACATTTTAGGATAGATGTACTTGAAATATGTGCTGTGTGTACATGCTTTGTGAAAAAAAATCCATTTATCTCTTTTCTCAAACAGAAAAGCTGGAATATCATCAAGATATGAAGAAGAAACTGCACCTCAACCTGGAGGACGTCCAGAGAACTATGATGGGACAGCAGCAGGCACTCCAGCTTCTACTGGAAGAATACAGAAAATTTAAAGTCATCCTCCCAACGGAAAGGGCAACATGGATGAACAAGGTATCCCCCATTGTCTATCTGCTCACTGCTTCACATTCCCAGATGAATGCATTGTAAATTTTGAAAGTATCCACCCTGATCTGTCTGTTTGATTTTGAAGGTATCCACCCTGATCTTTCTGTTTGATGTTGAAGGTATTCACCCTGATCTTTCTGTTTGATGTTGAAGGTATTCACCCTGATCTATCTGTTTGATATTGAAGGTATTCACCCTGATCTTTCTGTTTGATATTGAAGGTATCCACCCTGATCTTTCTGTTTGATATTGAAGGTATCCACCCTGATCTATCTGTTTGATATTGAAGGTATCCACCCTGATCTGTCTGTTTGATGTTGAAGGTATCCACCCTGATCTTTCTGTTTGACATTGAAGGTATTCACCCTGATCTGTCTGTTTGATATTGAAGGTATCCACCCTGATCTTTATGTTTGATGTTGAAGGTATTCACCCTGATCTTTCTGTTTGATGTTGAAGGTATTCACCCTGATCTATCTGTTTGATATTGAAGGTATCCACCCTGATCTGTCTGTTTGATATTGAAGGTATCCACCCTGATCTATCTGTTTGATATTGAAGGTATTCACCCTGATCTATCTGTTTGATATTGAAGGTATCCACCTTGATCTTTCTGTTTGATATTGAAGGTATCCACCCTGATCTATCTGTTTGATGTTGAAGGTATCCACCCTGATCTATCTGTTTGATATTGAAGGTATCCACCCTGATCTATCTGTTGGATATTGAAGGTATCCACCCTGATCTATCTGTTTGATATTGAAGGTATTCACCCTGATCTTTCTGTTTGATATTGAAGGTATTCACCCTGATCTATCTGTTTGATGTTGAAGGTATCCACCCTGATCTATCTGTTTGATATTGAAGGTATCCACCCTGATCTGTCTGTTTGATATTGAAGGTATCCACCCTGATCTATCTGTTTGATATTGAAGGTATTCACCCTGGTCTTTCTGTTTGATATTGAAGGTATCCACCCTGATCTGTCTGTTTGATGTTGAAGGTATCCACCCTGATCTGTCTGTTTGATGTTGAAGGTATCCACCCTGATCTATCTGTTTGATGTTGAAGGTATCCACCCTGATCTATCTGTTTGATGTTGAAGGTATCCACCCTGATCTGTATGTTTGATATTGAAGGTATTCACCCTGATCTATCTGTTTGATATTGAAGGTATCCACCCTGATCTATCTGTTTGATATTGAAGGGATTCACCCTGATCTATCTGTTTGATATTGAAGGTATCCACCCTGATCTGTCTGTTTGATATTGAAGGTATTCACCTTGATCTTTCTGTTTGATATTGAAGGTATCCACCCTGATCTGTATGTTTGATATTGAAGGTATCCACCCTGACAATATAGTACCACCAGAAATTGAACTTGAGGGATACATCTGTATATCTCAGGGCAAGTCCTGTAGTACAAAGGGAGGATTAATAATATATTTGGATGATAAATTCAAACATAACATCAAGATGACTTTAAATAAGTATAGTGACTGGGAGGGTCAGGTAATAGAAGTTGTTAAAAATGAATGTTTATCAAAGTCTATAACAATAGCAAATATATATAGACCCCCAAAGGACTTAGTTGAGAAATACAGAGAATTTATAGATGAATTCACTCCAATTGCTACTAAACTAGAGAAAACTAAAAATGAATGTATTATAACTGGAGACTTCAACATAAACTTATTACAAATTAATCAAAAAGCAGTCTTTGCAGATTATTTTGATATGTTTACTAGCCACAGTTTTTACCCTAAAATTACTCTTCCGACCCGTTTCTCAAATAAACATGGTACCTTGATTGACAATCTCTTTTGTAGGCTGTCAGAAGAAACTATTGACACCACATCAGGAATACTCCTTAAAAAATTCTCAGACCATCAACCCTATTTTACTATCCTAAATAATGTACAACATAAAAATCTGCCCACAAAATATATAAAGATATCCAAAAAGGACACAGAGTCAATTCAGAAATTTGAGAATGAAATATATACCTCTGATATCTTACTGTCAATTAATTCTAGTCCTACCTTGGATCCTAATATAAATTATAACATATTACACAATGTTCTTCAAGATGCAAAGAAAAAACATATACCAGAAAAGATTGTTAAATTTAATCGATATAAACACAAAAAATCTAAATGGATTACATATGGAATCATAAAATCCATCAAATTTAGAGATGAACTTTATAAGAAACTTAAAACAACTAGCCCTGATTCAGCTGAATACCATATATCTAAAGTAAATTTATGTACTTATAACAACATCTTGAAAAAATGTATACGATCAGCTCAAAAAACATACTATGACAGATTGTTTAAAAAGTTTAAAGATGACATAAAAAATACATGGAAAACAATAAATGATATACTTGCTAAGTCAAAAAAGAAGAAATCATTCCCACAATCTTTCCGAGATGGAGAGAATATTATAAATGAAAAACTGCAAATTGCAAATAAATTCAACAAGTTTTTCGCAGAAATAGGACCAAAGTTGGCACAGGAAATAGGTATGCCAAAAAATAAAGAGCATAATAATTATCTTACTGTACATCATAATCATACCTTTCATTTTCAAAATGTGGATGAGAAAACCACAGATACAATCATAGATAAATTGAAACCAAAAACAAGCTTTGGTTTCGATGGACTTTCTTCTAAATTTATCAAAACCATCAAGAGGCCTTTGTTAAAACCATTAACCATTATTATTAATCAGATGCTAAATACAGGAATCTTTCCAGATAAATTAAAGCTAGCTAAAATTAACCCAATCTACAAAAAAGATGATGAGATGTTGTTTACAAACTACAGACCCATATCTTTATTGCCAGCACTTTCAAAAGTATTTGAAAAAGTAATTTTCATACAACTATATGATTTTTTCCAAAAGAACAAGTTATTTTATACAAGCCAATTTGGTTTCCGCAAGGAACACTCAACAGAATTAGCTACACTTGAAGTAATTGACAGAATCTTAGCTGATATGGACAAAAATGATATACCCATAAATATTTATCTGGACCTGTCAAAGGCTTTTGATACTCTGGATCATGAAATATTGATTAAAAAATTATCATACTATGGTGTCACTGGCACATCATTAAACCTCATGAAAAGTTATTTAGATAATCGTGAACAATATGTTGAATATGATGGTATAAAGTCTGACACTTTAATTTTACATACTGGAGTTCCACAAGGCTCCATACTGGGGCCACTACTATTTATTATTTACATTAATGACATTGCAAATGCAAGTAAATTGTTCCATCTTGTAATATATGCTGATGACACTACTCTCTCAAGTACATTGAAACTCATTAACCACAGCACAACTCATATAGATACAAGTGAAGCAATAAATACTGAACTACAAAATATAAATGACTGGCTTAGAGTAAACAAATTATCATTAAATGTAGATAAAACAAAATTCATGATATTCCACACACCACAGAAAAAGAAATTACCACAATTGAATTTAAGATTGAACAATATTGAGATTGAACAAGTGAGGTGTTTCAATTTTTTGGGTATCACTATAAATCAACATTTAAACTGGAATGATCATATCGACAGAATATCAAACAAGCTATCCAGAAACTTAGGTGTATTAAACAGACTGAAACATATATTACCACTTAATATAAGAATCACACTCTATAACTCCATGATCTTGTCCTACATAAATTATGGAATTCTTATATGGGGTAAATCTTGCAAAAGAGTTGCCCAGTTGCAAAAAAAGGCAATAAGAATAATAAATCTGAGTAACTATAATGCTCATACAGAACCTATCTTTAAACATTTTAAATTATTGAAAGTTTGTGATATCTACAAAGTCCAAGTGTTGAAGTTTTATTATAGATATAAACACGAAAAACTACCATTATATTTACAGAATTTGCCTTTCCACCAAACAATGAAATTCCATAGCTATCCTACAAGAATAAATGATGACATCCGTCACCCCCCAATAAAACATGCGTATATGGAGAAATGTATTAGATTTTCACTACCTATATTAGTAAATGAAACACCAGATTGTATTATTGATAAAATCATGACTCATAGTATTCAAGGTTATACCAAATATATCAAAACACTTATATTAGATGATTATAGATATGAATGTACAATACCACAGTGTTATATTTGTGGCAGAACCCCCTGATCCCACTCTACACATTGCTGGACTGATGCACTGCAGTCTTGTTGTATTTTGTTTTACTGAAACTGTACTGCTATTTCTGAATACATTTGTATATCATGCATGTACACATACCAGAGAATTAAGTTCTATGTCACACCTAATAAGTATTATTTACTGGGTAGAAATATACATGAAACTATATACTTCAGCCAAAATATAAAAAATCAATCTTTTACCATATTACACTAGTTGAAAAATAATGTACGTATGCAAAGTTATTAAGTTATTAAATTTCATCTAATTTTCCCCAGGGTGGCTCCTATGATAGCGGTGATTAAACTCACCTTAATGGGGGTCTCCCTGGCCATATTATATTTATGTTAATATTTACATATTATGTAACAATATCATAAAATATGTAGTATTATATATGGCTGAATAAATTGATTTTGAGTTTGAGTTTGAGTTTGAGGTATTCACCCTGATCTGTATGTTTGATGTTGAAGGTATTCACCCTGATCTGTATGTTTGATGTTGAAGGTATCCACCCTGATCTGTATGTTTGATGTTGAAGGTATTCACCCTGATCTGTATGTTTGATGTTGAAGGTATCCACCTTGATCTATCTGTTTGATGTTGAAGGTATCCACCCTGATCTGTATGTTTGATATTGAAGGTATCCACCCTGATCTTTCTGTTTGATGTTGAAGGTATCCACCCTGATCTTTCTGTTTGATGTTGAAGGTATCCACCCTGATCTGTATGTTTGATGTTGAAGGTATCCACTCTTGTGCAGCAATATGAAGAGCTTCATGCGGAAGTCAATCGGCTGATGCAACAGATTGTGAAGTTTGAGGGAGACATAGAAAATAACCCCTTCAACATGATGAACCAAGGCTTGGTGCAGGACCAGCAGCAGGTATGCCAGTCACACTCACACTTAACCAGGTTCAGATTTGAAGCTCATGCACTGAGAAAAATAATTTAATTTAATATCACTGCTCTTTTTAATATTTTCAAACATCTAAAAAGGTGTTACTGCTTTGGTTTCATAAGTCAGGAACAAACTAGAAACCGTGTTCAAGAATAAAATTGCACTAGCAATCCAAAAGATTTATTATTGAGAAGTTCATTTTAGAGCATTTAAATTTTTTTATTTCAGTGGCATCAGCAGCAGCAGAACCAGGCAGAGCTTGGGGCACGTTGGCAGAGGCTGCAGGGTGAGAAATCACAACTCCTTAATGAGGATGTCAAGCACGGCCCTGAGGAGATGGACCTGGATCCAGAACCCCCAGAATTCTCGCACTTTGAACGGGGTACGCTGGAGGGTGGAGATGATATCCCAAGTCTGCTGGACATACGAGGAAATGTGGACCTCTCAGGGATGAAGGATGCCATGCAGAAGAAAAAGAATGAGAGACTGAGGCAGACCGAACTGAGAAATTACAAAGGACCCTTTAATCTGGAGATGGGGAAAGGAATGTGTTTGGTAAGTTTGGCTCTTGCTTTTTCCCAATTATGGTTTGTTAAATCATATTTTTGGTGCCAATTTTTGCTAAACTGCAGCCAGCATTCAAGTAGATCCCTATTAAAACACTGCAAACAAATTGGTTTATGAATAATTTTCCATAACAGTCTTACTATTGTTTTATCTTGTTTACTGCCTGACAGATGTCATCTGTGCCAGTACCTTAAAAATTATTTTGGGTTGTACAATAAAAACTTTTATAAAAATAAATAAAATATTTTCCATTTGGCTGACAAATAAACATGTCCCATCGGTGTGTATGTGGAGTGTGTAAGTGGCTCGTTGATTATAAAGTTTTTCGTGATTTTAGCTTTGTGAACAGGAGATAAAATCTTTGAACAATTGGAAGATACATTCCCATGGGAAAGACCATTTAGCGGTAAGCATCTTATTCTTTCAAATATAAGTTTGTACATTTGGGGTTTTACATCACTTTTAACATTTTGGTCATTTCATGTTGAGACGTACTTGTAACAGATATAGTGATGCATCACTGAATTGTCAAGTCGAAGGTCATTGACATGACAAGCCACCCTGCAAAACCAAAGTTTTACGCCATTTATTAAAACAGGCATTGTCCATCCGTCTGTCCATTTCAACTCCTTGCAGACCTGCAAAATAAATTCATGGATTACACACTTACATGATTTATGATGATGGACTATGTTGATCCTTCGTTAGACTATTTGACCTATGCTTGTTTTATGTTTCATGGTTTTAATGCAGAAAGCTGCATTGGCACTACAGGTGCTTGGAATGAAAAAGTATGTTCAGATGTACGGTCAGCATTATATTCTGGATGACGAAGGTGAGACAATTAAAACAAAATTTTATTACTTGCATAACACAGTATAAAGAGGAGAGATTCAATATGAATTTCATATGAGAATTTAGTTACCTCCCTGATTCATTTTTATTTTATTGGCCATGTCTGATAAATTTCATAATGATATAATTTTGTTCCAGATGCCCCAGTGGATACTGGAGGCTCCTCCATGGAGGAGAGCCAGGCTTGGGATATCAAAACAGGAAAGGGCTACTGCAAGGTAACATGCTCAAACTCTTACCTTTTTGAACCACTTGTGAGCTTGAGACCTCAGATATCAAGATAATTGTCATTCATAATATTAGTACTAAAGAAACTTGTTTTAAAATACAGAAGTGAGTCATATAAATATTATCTGATACAGTTTAATGTTAGGTGATCTTATCAGTTTAATATTGGGAGATCTTATATTGCTTTTATATTGGATGATCTTGTAAGTTTTATATTGGGGGATCTTGTAAGCTTTACATTGGGGATCTTATGAGTTTAATATTGGGCAATCTTGAGCTATTTTCAAGGTCACAGAATCAGATTTATATGAATATAATATTCAGATGAATATAATATTCTGCAGAACAAGCCAACTGGCATCTGTTGCCACCACACTTATCCCATACAATATCTTTGTAACTTATATGAGAATAATTTATATGAATATGTCACAGTTTACAACTTATAGCCCAAACAGATATTTTTTAACCTGTAACAAATATCTTTTAACATGTCTGATACAATTATGTGACATGTCTGATTGATCAGCACACAATACCCTGTAACTCATAAATAACTAATGAATATTCATGATGAGCAAACTGTGCTGCACTATCTTAAAGCTATCTCAGCCCCTAAAGTGAGGTGGGACCTGAAACTCCAAAAAAAAAAAGATCTTTTAAATTTGAAATAAAAAAAGATCTTTCAAATCTGAAATTTCCAATTCTAATTCAAATTAAATCTCAATGGCTCAAACAAGTACACATTACCCAATTGTACAATACTTATTGTACAATAAATACCTATTGTACAATAAAATGTGGTTATGTGGATTTCACGACTTTACATTTTGTTCTTCAGCTTTGCAAACAGCCGGTAAACAGTAGAGTAAACTGGAATATGCATATTGTTGGAAAGAGACATCTTGGGGTAAGATTTCAACAACCTGATATTGATATTAATTCTTTTAAATTCCTGCTGCTTGAGCAAGGCTGGAGCTATAGTATTGGGCTCAGTCAGTCCATTTGTGCTTCTCGGGTCTCCCTTGTGCATGTCAACGAATACATTTTCTATGCGCTATCATCTGTATTAGTATCAGACTCGAAATTTCATGAATGCTCACAACTGATATTCGTAAACATGGGTTAAACCTATTTTTCAAAGTCACAGGCTTCAAAACAACAATATTTGACATTTTGTGATGTATGTGACCAAGCAACAAATTACCAATCTAGTGACCTACTTTTGAAATATGAATGCTAAATATAGCCTCTGACTACACAAAATAACCTGTCTTGGGTTAAGGAAGGCTGTCTGTATAATTGAAAATGGAGACTTCTTGTCACTATTTGTGTTTATTTTATCAGAAGAAATGTGTGTTGATTATAATTCATTCTCTATTACATTTCTACCAATTTGACTTGAGTAACGGACTGTTTCTGTTTCCATTATCAAGCAAAATATTTTGGATAGAATCAAAGTCTTAAAACTTTTAAAATTTCTCGCCAGAACATTGACACATGTTTAACAATTTAAATTTTGATTTATTAACTGTAGAATGCCATACTTTATTTTCTCAACCATTATCATTCAATTCATTTATATATATGTGTGTGGGTGTATGGTGAATTTTTACCCTCAGCCCCTGATGTAATCAGGCTGAGGGTATTGCAGTACTCCTGGCGTGGGTATGTATGTATGTATGTATGTCTGTATGTCTGTATGTCTGTATGTATGTCTGTAGCGAACATCCTTGTCATCGCGATAACTCAAGAACAAATGATGGCAGCTTCATGAAACTTGACACACATATGCATCTGGTGAAAACCTCGGACGAGTTCGATGGACGGCGACCTTGACCTATTTTTCAAGGTCACAGGAACAATTATGTGAAATCCCAAGAATCACAATAACTCAAGAACGAATAATGGTAGCTTTATGAGATTTGACACACATAAGTATCTGGTGAAGACCTCAGAATTTTTTCTATGAAACATGACCTTCACCTACTTTTCAAGGTCACAGGGACAATTATGTGAAATCATCTTGTCATCGCGATAACTCGAGAACAAATGATGGCAGCTTCATGAAACTTGACACACATATGCATCTGGTGAAAACCTCGGACGAGTTCGATGGACGGCGACCTTGACCTATTTTTCAAGGTCACGGACAATTATGTGAAATCCCAAGAATCACAATAACTCAAGAACGAATAATGGTAGCTTTATTAGATTTGACACACATAAGTATCTGGTGAAGACCTCAGAATTTTTTCTATGAAACATGACCTTCACCTACTTTTCAAGGTCACAGGGACAATTATGTGAAATCATCTTGTCATCGCGATAACTCGAGAACAAATGATGGCAGCTTCATGAAACTTGACACACAAAAGCATCTGGTGAAAACCTCGAATGAGTTCGATGGATGGCGACCTTGACCTATTTTTCAAGGTCACGGACAATTATGTGAAATCCCAAGAATCGCAATAACTCAAGAACGAATGATGGCAGCTTTATGAGATTTGACACACACAAGCATCTGGTGAAGACCTCAGAATTTTTTCTTTGAAACATGACCTTCACCTACTTTTCAAGGTCACAGGGATAATTATGTGAAATCATCCTTGTCATCGTGATAACTCAAGAACAAATGACGGCAGCTTCATGAAACTTTACACGCATAAGCATCTGGTGAAAACCTCGGACTAGTTCGGTGGACGGCGACCTTGACCTATTTTTCAAGGTCACAGGGACAATTATGTGAAATCCCAAGAATCGCAATAACTCAAGAATGAATGATGGCAGCTTTATGAGATTTGACACACACACAAGCATCTGGTGAAGACCTCAGACTTCTCTTGATGGAACATGACCTTCACCTGATTTCAAGGTCACAGGGACAATTATGTGAAATCATCCTTGTCATCGTGATAACTTAAGAACAAATGATGGCAGCTTCATGAAAATTGACACACATAAGAATCTGGGAAGACTCCAGATGAGTTTGATGGACGGTGACCTTAACCTGCTTTTCAAGGTCACAGGCCCATATCAATAATTCTAGAGTAAATGATGACAGTTTCATGATACTTGACACACCTAAGCTATCAAAGGAAGTAGATTTTATGGGTTTTTTACCCCTGCATCAATTTGCCTTGGTGCAGTGACGTTTTGTTCACAAATATTGTGTGGAGCGAATGTTGTGCAATGAGTTACCAGGGCTGAGGGTTGATGCATCTCTGATGCCTATGTTTTCAGCTTACCATGAAGATGCTGAGTGGAATGGGAGAGGAGAGGTTCACTCAGATATTTGGGCTACATTACACACAGCCTGTGGATATCAATTCAAGGATTGAAGGTACATATATCTGGCCTTCTTATGAAAGTTGTTTCTTCTTTTCTGTCGGGCATCTTTTATGAATATTTTGTATGATGGAAAATCTATAGTCATATGAACTATCTCTTGAGATCAGTTCCCGTAATACCATTTTTTTTTGTTTCAACAAGATTATTTTTGTAATCAAATAATTATATTTTTTCTCCGGCAAGGCATGCCCTTTTCTTTACGATTATGTGACATAGTATAAGACAATATTTGTTGATGATGTAAACATTTTTTCTTCTGAAGGTTTATGTATGTTCAAATGGAGAATAATGTGCAGATTATTTGTAGATTTTTGGCTCAAGATCTTGCTTTTGCATGTAATTAAAAAAAGACTTCTTAGTCTATTTATCAGAATCATGAGACCAATTATAAAGAAAAGCGGAATGATAAATCCATGTCAAGAATACCATGGCTTAATTTAATCATCACATATTAAAGGTTGTGCACAAACCAACTCATCTGTTATGAATTATGAGATGTGGAATGTAGGGAATGGTTCATGATTTCCTAAAGTTTTCCAGCTTACACATCTCTCAGCAAGTAACTGTCCAGCTTTAAGAAAATGACTGACAAACATTATTCCACATTATTCCACATTCATATTTAATATCCCACGTTTATATATTTGATTTTAAAGAAGAAGCTAAAAGCGCTAGTCCAAATATCATTTATGGGAATTACATTAAAATGAGATGTTTTGTTCAAAAGCAGACACTTAATGACGGTGTCCGTGTGAATGTAGCTACAATATTGTCAGATGATATATTTTATTGTATATCATCTGAATTCAAATGCCATTGTCTTAAATAAATTCAAACTTGAATGATCAATTTTATCCTGAGGATGAAAAAAATGGTCTGGTTGCTCAAATGGATTTAAAAAAAAATATCCATATGTTTTAACCAATTTGATTTATTTAATTATATTCAGATGTTGTTATTTTTCAGTTTTTGATCATGGTGTGAAGCATGCCAGATCAAAAGCTCAGTTTAAAACAAGGAACTTTATTTTTAAATAAATTGCTATTGATATCTGCAAAGTTAACCAACTTCAATTCATCTGGAGGTGATTGATTGATGGACAGTTAAACATAGAGGAAAGAAGAGTGATGGTAGAACTGTATTAACATTTAAAATTTGTGCTCGACTTTCTACTCACTCTTATGGCTCTTGTTTGATTTTATATCAATCTACAACCATTTTAATGCACCTAGGAACATTGCACAAATACTTGAAATGTTGATTTAATGTGTTCTGAATCATGAGGATACGGTGAACATTTGTACATTTGTATTTGTGATGAGTATACATATTGATGCCATCTTAAACAATGTGGCTCCATAAATACAAACTAAAAAGACATCAGATTTGGAGCATACAAGCAATTTCGAAAACATATTTATAAAACAGCAATTCTCCATTTTATGAGTTACATGGTTGTTCAGATCACATCCATTTTGTGCTTCTGTGGCGCCACCTATCATGTATTTCGCATTGAAATTGTTTGATTTCCCAGATCAGTCAGCTTGGTTCATGCCAAGGAGAACAATTTTCACATTTAGTAGTGTTCACACGCCCCTGAACCAACATCAACCCTTCCTATATTAACCAGACAACAGTCCTCAGATTCCAACCAGACAGCAAGAATCGAGCACCAACCAGCCAACTGACCGCAGATTCCAACCAGACAACAAGGATCGAGTACCAACCAGACAACTGACCTCAGATTCCAACCAGACAGCAAGAATTGAGCACCAACCAGCCAACTGACCTCAGATTCCAACCAGACAATAAGAATCGAGTTCCAACCAGACAACTGACCTCAGATTCCAACCAGACAACAGGAATTGAGTACCTACCAGACAACTGACCTCAGATTCCAACCAGACAACTGACCTCAGATTCCAACCAGACAACTGACCTCAGATTCCAACCAGACAACTGACCTCAGATTCCAACCAGACAAATGACCTCAGATTCCAACCAGACAAATGGCCTCAGATTCCAACCCGACCACAGGCCTCTGTTTGTTTATTTGGTTTATTAATGGACAAGTCGATGACTGGGACTTTCTTTTCGCATTATCATATGGACATGTTAAGTCAGACCATAACCTTTGATGAGAAGTAGCTCAGTAGGTGATTTCCACCTTTCTGAATCATGCTGCAAAGTTCTCACCCCAACTGGGAATCAAACCTAGCTATCAGCATGGAAGAGAGACAACTTACCAACTGAGCCACATTCATTCCTCCTACAAGCGTCCAAACCAACTAGACAACATCTCTCAGAGACCAACCAGACAACATGCCTCCGAGACCAACCAGACAACATGCCTCCGAGACCAACCAGACAACAGGCCTCAGAGACCAACCAGACAACATGCCTCAGAGACCAACCAGACAACACGCCTCAGAGACCAACCAGACAACACGCCTCAGAGACAAACCAGAGAACATGCTTCAGAGGCCAACCAGACAACAGACCTCAGACACCAACCAGACAACAGGCTTCAGAGACCAACCAGTCAACAGGCCTCAGAGACCAACCAGTAAACATGCCTCAGAGACCAACCAGACAACATGCCTCAGAGACCAACCAGACAACATACCTCAGAGACCAACCAGTCAACAGGCCTCAGAGACCAACCAGTCAACATGCCTCAGAGACCAACCAGTCAACAGGCCTCAGAGACCAACCAGTCAACAGGCCTCAGAGACCAACCAGTCAACAGGCCTCAGAGACCAACCAGGCCTCAGAGACCAACCAGTCAACAGGCCTCAGAGACCAACCAGTCAACAGGCCTCAGAGACCAACCAGACAACAGGACTCCGAAATCAACTAGACAATTGGTTTTACATACCAAATAGACTACAGGCTTCAGATACCATCCATTAAATTTGCTGTTTCTTTACCACATGCCTTTTCCACCCAAAACATTTACATGTATAGGTTGCGGGAATCAACTGTAAAACCATGATTGCGAAAAATTGCAAGTTCTTCAGAATGTTTATATTGTTACCAGTCTATCTGTGCTATTCATTAAACAAGCCCTTCCGTTCTTGTGTGATATAGTGAGATCAATTCATAGTGAAAGAACTCATTATAAAAACTTTTCCCATACAACCGGGAGAACAGGGAGTGAAGGGTCGGAAGCATTAGAACCATAGAAAATGATTTCTTCACCGTCCTTCTGCCATATCCAGCAGAAAGGCTTAAAAGTTTTGTGTCAATCAGACTCGCCCACCATTGGACACAAAACAAAATCTGTGCTCTCCTGCATGGCTTTGAAAGCTGTGATGTTATGCAACAGGTTTAAGTCATGTTGTAACGTTGTGCATTAAAAGTAATGCTAGAAATTTTACTCCGTTGGCCTTATCCTAAGAAAATTCTCACATTTTCAACAAAATAATCACACATTCTTCTTTCCTTGTAAACAATGCATCCTGATAGGTGGCGCCAAGTATGCAACTGTTTGTCCAACCTTATTTAAATAACATGCATTTCTAATGTAATTTGTTTTCAGAATTATCCCTTTCATGTTTTGTGACTGGGAATTCCTCTGAGTTGTTAATTCTGTGTTCTCCTGGGATGTTCCTGGGGTCACAGTACAACTCAATGGTTTCCAGATAAATATGTTTGAAGACTTTTTAAGTGTGAATGTTATATATACTTGCCCACTCTCCACAACAGATGACAAGGTTACTGAGATGCTGCAAGAGTACTATTCTATAGTGCCTGAAGTCAGTGAAGATGATATTTCTCGTCCACTTCAGGTGAGTTCCAATGATGGGGTGATTTGAGGGATCGCTGGTCGGGAAGACATGATTATTTGCTACATTGCATTGGAGAGGGAGATTGGGAGAAATTAAATAACCATAAAGCGATTTCTAACAAATTGACAAGCGATTTTTTTTTATCGCTGTCATTAAAATAAGACTTTACATAACTATTGTTTCATTCATGATCGGTTTGTGAAGAGTTTCTGGCCGCCCAGAAACAAATCTGATTGAGTATGCTTTATATAGATATATGTTCTTTGAACAAATGTTACAAACCTTTAAAGAGAAACCTGTGAATCATACTTATATTTATAGATGGAGGAAGATTTCCATCATCTTTTTATCTACATTGATTAAGTACTGGCTTATTGACTTAATTTGTAGCTTGCAAAAGATTTCCTTACAAAGAATTATACCCACCAATTCCAATGGTAAACTATGATCAAGAGGAGAGGCCTGTTCGAATATTAACATTGTGTCAAATCATATGACCAACCATCATCACATTCCTTCCATTTATCCCATGCAGACATGGATTTCTTCTTGAGATTGTCAGATTGGGTCATTTATTGGTTCATTTATTGGTTCATTGATTGATTCATTGATTTCATGGTGTGGCATATACATGAGGCATGATGTATCGGTAGGTTGTCCGCTATGTTGGTCAGCTGCAGCGACATCGTGGCTCATCTAAACACAGATTTGTTTGAGTCTAAATACCTTCTTCTTGTTTTTTAAAGGCACACTGTCAGATAGCATTATGCTGATGAGGATATGACTCATGCAAATCCGTCAAGGATTTCTATTATTTAATTTCTCCAAGTTGAAAGTGGCTTTGGATGAGATATTTCTATCCTTCCAAGCATCACTTGCCCTCTGTACTAAATATGGGAAAAATGGATTTACATGCTACACGATGTACATGTGATGCCATAAAATATCCTTTGATTGCCTCTCTAGAGACCATCACATTCCGTCGATATTTCCTTCCCTCAGAGGCCATGGGCCGTGGCTCAGTTGGTTAGAGCGCAAGCTGATCAGCACCAGTTCCTCTGTGGTGATCCAAAACTTGTTGTTGTGAATTCATGATACAATTTATCATATGAGCTGAGACTCATACCCGTTTCCCTTGCAAATCTGTGACCAGATGGGCAGTCATGTCAACGATGTACGACATGACAATTCAGTGAGGTAACACAGTACCTGCTAGAAGTGGGTCTCCACACGAAATGACTGAAATAATATTGAAAGTGATGTGAAACCCCAAACAAACAAACAAACCTTCCCTCAGATGCCAGTATCCATTTGTTCTGAAGATGTTCAGATGGTTTTCAGGAGACCACAACATTTGTTGTTTATTACCTCACAACCATGGACATTTCTTTCAATGCCTTTTCAAGCAGATATCATTCGGATAACCTGAGAGAGATTTGTACAATCATCTAATCCTAGCTACATGATCTGGAAAGATCATAATCCAGGGGAGAATATGCTCAGTTCAGTTTTTCTACTGCTCTATTCTACTGGATTTCTGTTTGTTTGACTGATACCATCCCTTATGAACCTCTTTATGCCCTGTGGGTCCATACAGGGACAGGAATAAAGTTCACATTTGTACCATTTTTAAACACTTGCAAATCCTAAAAAGTTAATTATTTAGGTCCCACCCCTGATTTTTTCAGTCAGGCCAATGCCTATTGTTTAAAGCAAATGGGTGATAAATAAATTGTCTGTTGCCCCACCCTGTGTCTCCAACACTGGCACACACTTGTGTGTGGCTCTTATTGTGCATATATGTCCGTACTTCGTAAATAACTTTCATTAAACTTGACACAGTCATGTGACTTGCTTGACCATTCAGTGCACTCTAGCCTGTAACTCATGAATAACTAATAAATATTCATGACAAGCGGCTACCACTCTAAGATCTAAATGATATCTCAGCCCTAACTAATTTAAAACTTATATTTGATTGATTTGAAATTTTGTTGATTCAAATCAGTAGATAAATCAAGATATGAATAAAGATAGTTATTTGATATTATTTACCTGTCAGGGTGTCTGAATGGTCTGAGACTAGTTTAAACCCCTGTACAACTAGCCCGATGAAATATAGGTGACTGTCAAGGCAAAAAAAAAATTATGAAATGGTGTTTTTACGACCCTTTAAGCAACTATGGCCATATTGGGTCGACTTTCGAACCTTTTAACATAACCATTGTTTCATTCGTGATCGGTTTGTGTGAAAGTAACACTGCCGGCAGTGGGAGTTGAACCTACCACCTCCCATCCTCCATTATATAACCATTAAAGGCACAGATCCTACACTCTACCAACTGTGCTAGTGGGGCCGGTGTGTCAAGGCAAGCCAACACTTTTCCTCGACTAGTCTATCTACAGACTAAATGGCTGTAATTCATATTTATGGCTACTTGATATGCCTAGCATAGTACAGGGGTCAAAAGGTAAATTATTATGTTCCAAGTGGTCCGACATCATTACATTGTGGCAAGTGGCAGCAAAAGGAAAAGTCGCATTTCTTGTTGTATTTATTATACCATACTTATTGTGTCAGAATGATCTCACATCATCAGTCACAAGCACTATCACCCTCATAGGAATTTTTCACCATCACCTGGATGTAAGCATATTCCTTACTGGTCATGCATAGCCTTGGATTAGATTTACGGTGATAACATTTCTCCATTTACCTTATCAATTCCTACTTTGGAGGACTATTGCCGCTGTTAAGTCTCAGATCCAAAGTAGAGAATTTATCTGGATACAGGACATTGTATGTTTCAAATCCAGATTTCTGCACTTAGACAAGATGCTTGTGAAGCATTTACTATACTTATTTTCCCTTATTTTCCGACTATTCACAAATGCAAAACTCTCAGAAAATTGTCTTTAAATATTATTTTCATGACAATGACTGGGCTCCATCTCAATTGTCCAAGTGGAAATAGAGTTTGGTATTGGCCACTGCACATGGCTCTCTGCCTCAATCCAGGCAAAATCTTGTGATTGGCCAGGCCCATTCACACATTGATGCCTGAGACTGATTGGTTCAACCATCTACACTCACACAATCCATCTACTCACACAAGTAGAATGATTGGTCAGAACTTTGAGCCAATGAAGAGACTGCTAACATACAGAGATTCTGACGTATCACAGTTGTGCTATCAATGGCCCTTACCAAATCCTAAGCAAGTTTTGGGTCAAGAATAAAACTAATTGTTTGTTGGCATTTAGGCCAGAATTTATGTATGCTCTAAGCTCTATGGGAGTAGAAGATATGTGTGAGTATTATCTTCCTTTAACTTCCTTTAACTTCAATGTGGCTGTGTATGGACCAAGTCGTCACTATATCGTTGCTGATTGTTTTTGTATGTGGTACGTTTGTTGTAGCTAAGATACCGAGACTTTGTCCTGAGAAGTGGTGTGAAGATGGGACTCAGATGCGAGGTGATTTCCCTGATTTTTATAAATAAAATTAGAAAACTTTTTATAACTAAAATTAGAAAACCTTTTATAATTAAAATTGGAAAACATTTCAGTTAAGGAGTTAAAACACTTTCTTTTTGTATGATGGTAGCTCAGGGTTTGATGTTTTTTGTCTGTTTTATTATTGTTCAGCTCTGCAACAAAATTTCATCAAAAATAGGACACTGGGTGGACCATGTGACGGGGTCACCCCACAACAAGGTGAGAAAGCAGGCTAGATTCAGTATATAGCATCATTGTTGGGGGCACTCTTAAATATTCATGATCCTCAAATAATGATTATTATAATAATAATAATAATAATAATAATAATAATAATGATTTACCTGCATGGAAAGTAAGATGTTTTATTCAAGTTGTTGAAGATTCTAGTAAAGAATCATTTTTATATATGGTTTGTATATCATCATTTCAGAATTAAACTTGTCAGCAACTTTCAGAGGGTTACCTCAGAAATGGGCATTTAAAAATTCATATATAAGGCTTAAAAAATCTATTTTTTTCCTAAGATAAAAACCCAACATGATAACTGACTATGCTGTTGTTTCTTGACAGAATGTGGTTGGGCGCTTCCAGGACCTGGGTGAAGAGGGCTACATGATCCTGTATGGAGAGATTCCCAGTCTCAGCCCCGCTGCCTTCTGTAAGTCTGCATACCTCATTCCCAGTCTCAGTCCCTCTGCCTTCTGTAAGTCTGCATACCTCATTCCCAGTGTCAGTCCCTCTGCCTTCTGTAAGTCTGCATACCTCATTCCCAGTCTCAGCCCTTCTGCCTTCTGTAAGTCTGCATACCTCATTCCCAGTGTCAGTCCCTCTGCCTTCTGTAAGTCTGCATACTTCATTCCCAGTGTCAGTCCCTCTGCCTTCTGTAAGTCTGCATACCTCATTCCCAGTGTCAGTCCCTCTGCCTTCTGTAAGTCTGCATACCTCATTCCCAGTCTCAGCCCTTCTGCCTTCTGTAAGTCTGCATACCTCATTCCCAGTGTCAGTCCCTCTGCCTTCTGTAAGTCTGCATACCTCATTCCCAGTGTCAGTCCCTCTGCCTTCTGTAAGTCTGCATACTTCATTCCCAGTGTCAGTCCCTCTGCCTTCTGTAAGTCTGCATACCTCATTCCCAGTCTCAGCCCTCTGCCTTCTGTAAGTCTGCATACTTTATTCCTAGTCTCTGCCAGTAGGCCCTTTATGCTTCTGAAATTGATATTGTTAGACCCTTATTGCATACAATATACTATTGTTTCTTTTTCAAGGAAATGTTTCTTGTTGCAGTGTCCCATGGGTTTCCTCTGCCTGATGGCCTGAAGCCAGGACTGCAGGGCTTCCCTCCCTTCAGCAGCTTCATGAGTAAATTTGAACCTTACCCAGAGCCAGAGGTGAGTGCATGGATGCGACATCATTTTAAAAAGGCACTTGAAATCAGGCCTTGCCCATCAAACCATCGGTCCAAAATTATGTTTTCTAGCTTAAAAGAAACTTGCCAATTATTCTTATTGCTTTGGAAATTTATAGGGACAGTTTGAATTTGGCCTCTTCATGACGTTTTCGACCTATAAATAAAGTCAATGTCAAATTTTCATTAATTTGAAGTTAACATTTCTGATGACCATGAGGTTAGAGATACTCATGAGGTATAGAGGCTAGAGATGACCATGAGGCAGAGAGGTAAGAGATGACAATGAAGCAAAGTGGTTTGAGATGAACATGAGGTATAGAAGTTCAAAATGACCATGAAGCATAGGGTTTTGAGATGACGATGAGGGGCATTGGTTAGAGATGGAAATGAGGCAGAATGGTTTAGGTAGAGATTAGAGATGACCATTAGGGTTAGATATTTTAGTGGTACATTTTTGTATTTGATGCCTAGTTACTCTTTTGTGTACCTAGGCACTGGGGATCAAGGTTCAGGAGATGTATGACCCATTCAGACTGATGACCAAGCCAAGTCCAGAGCGCGTGCCATCTGCGGCAGTTCCCACCACCTCCGCCGCCTCTGCCTTGCCTGCACCAGTGACTGAGTCCCCAGAAATCACCGGGCTCCTGGAGCAGGTTCTGCAGCAACTCAAAGGTGTGGAAGTCTGACAACCATAGATTGATTGTTCTCATATTTATATTGCTTCAATTATGAAAATGTAGATTTATAGGGTATGATATATGAAACTAGAATCTGACAGGTGATTTGTGTTGCAGAGGGCCAGTCCAACAAGAATGTGTCTTTGCTACAGGGGATCAAAAAGATGACAGAGGGAATTCTGGGAAGCACATCATCAACTTCAAAACGCAGAGCCCCAGAGGATGATGAGGATGATGACTATGACCTTAGAGAGATGGCTGCCGGCATCGTGAAAAAATCTAAGGTAAGGATCGTAAAACACAGGTTCTAAAACTGTAGGAAGGGTAGAAGGTTTATGGGGCTCATGTGTGGGGAAATCTAAGGCCTGATAAAGGAAAGCTCATATAAGGCTTTATAGGTCCAGGTGCAGGAACATACAAGGCCCTCATAAAGGAAAGCTAATATATGGCTTATAAGGGATAGGTAAGGTAAAGTTTATATGGCCCAAGTGTGTGGACATCAAAGGTCCTGATATGGATAAACTAATATGTATAAGGCCCAGGTTTGGGCAATGATGCGATGATTTGGGAAAACCAATAGAAGGGAAGTAAAGCCCAGGTGTGTGTGTGTGAAGATTTCTTTTGACATAATAGGCCAATTGTAAATTGCCATCTAGCATAATACAAAATACTGAGGGAAAAAAACAGCACAAAATTTTTTGAAAATTCAGAAAACCAATCTTAAAAACAAAACCAGTATAGTTAGTAACCTGCAATTACACTATGACCTGCAGTCACACTATAACCCACAGTCACACTATAACCTGTAATCACACTATAACCCGCAGTCACACTATAACCAGCAGTCACACTATGACCTGTAATCACTCTATAACCCGCAGTCACACTATAACCTGTAATCACTCTATAACCCGCAGTCACACTATAACCTGCAATCACACTATAACCAGCAGTCACACTATAACCTGTAATCATACTATAACCCGCAGTCACACTATAACCTGTAATCACTCTATAACCCGCAGTCACACTATAACCTGTAATCACTCTATAACCCGCAGTCACACTATAACCTGCAATCACACTATAACCAGCAGTCACACTATAACCTGTAATCACACTTTAACCCGCAGTCACACTATAACCTGCAATCACACTATAACCTGTAATCACTCTATAACCAGCAGTCACACTATAACCTGTAATCACACTATAACCAGCAGTCACACTATAACCTGTAATCGCTCTATAACCCGCAGTCACACTATAACCTGCAATCACACTATAACCAGCAGTCACACTATAACCTGTAATCACTCTATAACCCGCAGTCACACTTTAACCTGTAATCACTCTATAACCCGCAGTCACACTATAACCTGTAATCACACTCTAATCTGAAATTATACTTACTATTGATGAAATTTTGTTCTTCAGCCTGATGTCCTAGAGACTGCTCCATGGCGGAAGAGTCGAGAGAGGAGCTCGGACCGGTTCAGCGAGCTGCAGCAACTGGAATGCGAGGTCAAGGAAGAAGAGGCGAGGAAGAGGGAGATTGAGATGATGGAGAGGGAACGAGAGGAGGAACAGAGACGGGAGATTGAGATGATCGAGAGGCAACGAGAGGAGGAACAGAGACGTGAGCTGGAGCTGAGGAGCCGAGAGCTGGATCGTGACATCGATATCCGCCAGCAGGAGATAGAGAGGAGACAGCAGGAGCTGGAACGGCAGGAGAAGAAGCTGGAGAGGGAAGAAAAGAAAAGGCACAACAGAACCAAGAAGGAGGATAACAATTCATCTGTGAGTCCTCATAGAAACTTAGCAGCAGAAACTAAGTGCTACCCTACCTACAGTGCCAGGCTACCTACAGTGCCAGGCTACCTACAGTGCCAGGCTACCTACAGTGCCAGGCTACCTACAGTGCTAGGCTACCTACAGTGCTAGGCTACCTATAGTGCCAGGCTACCTACAGTTCTAGGCTACCTACAGTGCTAGGCTACCTACAGTGCTAGGCTACCTACAGTTCTAGGCTACCTACAGTACTAGGTTACCTACAGTCATAGCCCACCTACAGTGCTAGGCTACCTATAGTGCTAGGCTATCTACAGTGCTAGGCTATCTACAGTGCTAGGCTACCTACAGTGCTAGGCTACCTACAGTGCCAGGCTACCTACAGTGCTAGGCTACCTATAGTGCCAGGCTACCTACAGTGCTAGGCTACCTACAGTTCTAGGCTACCTACAGTGCCAGGCTACCTACAGTTCTAGGCTACCTACAGTACTAGGTTACCTACAGTCATAGCCCACCTACAGTGCTAGGCTACCTACAGTGCTAGGCTATCTATAGTGCTAGGCTATCTACAGTGCTAGGCTACCTACAGTGCTAGGCTACCTACAGTGCCAGGCTACCTACAGTGCTAGGCTACCTACAGTTCTAGGCTACCTACAGTGCTAGGCTACCTATAGTGCTAGGCTACCTACAGTGCTAGGCTACCTACAGTGCTATGCTACCTACAGTGCCAGGCTACCTATAGTGCCAGGCTACCTACAGTGCCAGGCTACCAATAGTGTTAGGCTACCTACAGTCTTCCCGATAACCGCCGGACCGCCGGTCCTGACTGATAGTTTTTGCCACGGTCCGGCATATTTTCCGCCGTAGTCGGACCTCATGTCCGACATGTATTTTGTGAAAATTCTAACTTTTCCCTCGATAAGATCGGCAGTCATTTTAAAAGTAAAATGTAAATACGAAGTGTCAGGGATCCATCATTGCGCAATAAATTAATATTTTCAATGCGAATGAATAGCGACCGATCATTTTCGCGCCAAAAATAAGAGCCTGTCCCCGTCACTTCCGGTTTTCGTAATGACGACCTCGTGTCTTACACGCATATTTAAGCATTGTTAAACTTGCATTTTCTCTGACTTTTGCATACTTTAAACTTATTAAATGAAGGCGGACTATTGCTGACACTTGTCAGAATATTTCTGTGTGTAAAATAAAACAAAGATTTTAATTATATCGCCGTTTGGGAAGCTTGTATCTGGCTCGCTTACTTTTCACGCTGATATTCTTTCTTCTTTTTTTCGGTCCGGTAAAAATGTTTTCGGTCCGGCAAAAAGTCATCTTTGCCGGACCGAATGTCCGTTGAAGGTCTGGTGACTATCGGGAAGACTGTACCTATAGTGCTAGCCTACCTACAGTGCCAGGCTACCTATAGTGCCAGGCTACCTATAGTGTTAGGCTACCTACAGTGCCAGGCTACCTATAGTGTTAGGCTACCTACAGTACCAGGCTACCTATAGTGCCAGGCTACCTATAGTGCCAGGCTACCTATAGTGCCAGGCTACCTATAGTGCCAGGCTACCTATAGTGCCAGGCTACCTATAGTGTTAGGCTACCTACAGTGCCAGCCAACCTACAGTGCTAACCTACCTATACTGCTAGCCAACCTATAGTGCAAGCCTTCCTGTAGTGCAAGCCTACCTGTAGTACTAGCCTACCCATAGTTAGCCTTCCTGTAGTGCAAGCCTATCTGTAGTACTAGCCTACCTATAGTTAGCCTACCTGTAGTGCTAGCCTACCTACAGCTCTAGCCTGCCTATAGTACTGGCCTACCTATAGTGCAGCATCCTACTTTTTGTCATCTCACAATATATCGTTTCGGGTGATGATTTTTGTCTTAGCCTACTTTGCCTAAGTTAGCCTACTTAGCCTACTTTGCCAAATTTGACTCTAATACTACCCCAATCTTGAAGATTAGTATTATTATGTGCAACTAACTTGGCTGAGTTACAGCCTCCTCCCTCAAGAGAGACTTTGTGGAGCCTAGCAGTATAAAAAAGGGTTTATAAGAGAACATGCTAATAAATGTAATCTGTAAAAATAACGTTTTACTTCAAAAGGAAAGTTCCTTTCTAGTTTGATGAAGATCTTGAAGCCTCGTTTGCATCATTCAGTATTTAGTTGAATGGAGGAGGCGAGCAAGAGACCAATATCAGCAAATAATTCCCACTGTTGTTGTTATTTTAGAAAGATACAGAGTGCCCCTTCAAGCCAACTATAAATATTACAGAATTCAAGAAGAAAACCTCTGAGCTTTCTATGAAAAGAGGGGACGTCATTTTGAAGGAGATGCACAGGATTAAAGGTTAGATATCTTACATCCTTCTCAAATGCACTCACTTGTTATTTAGACTTATATATTGTTCTGCAGTCCCCATTCACAAATATAATTGTTTGCAACATTGTAGTATCTGGCTAATTTGTCCGAGTCACCAATAAGACTAAATAAATCATAGCACATACTGGAAGAGGGGTTTTGTAATGCTTAGATTTCGTCTTTAGTTTCTTTTTTTAACCCAGCAAAAAATCTATTGTTTCCACTTTTGTGCAGGTGTTGTGAAGGACAAGCGCATAACATCCCAGGTCGTGTTTGTTGATATCATCAATGTCAAAAAACCTATTGAAGGAAAACTACAGATCCAAATACAACAAAAGTAAGTGATTTCTGTGTCTTTGCTCTTGTCTTTGTTTTTTTGTTCAATCCAAAATAAACATATCATAGGTCAAATACTTTCATGATGGAAACACACTCAAAATAATGTGCAGTGAGTAAAGATTGGAGATTGGAGATTGAAATGTACATTTTAATCACACACTGAGATATAGAAATAGATGTGTTGATGTTGATTTGTGATATTTATTTTAGGTATATGGATTATGCCAAAGTTGACATATTGAGGAAGGGGCTGCAGATTGGACAAACTATTGGGGTCACTGGGCATCCGGGTAAGGCTGGACCTGATATTTGGAACAATCCTAGACTGTACTTGATCAGGAAAAATGTGTTCCTGATTTTATGCTAAGTTTCTGAAAAATGTTTTCATCATCAGAAGTCTCACTTCATGGCTAAATTAGATGGCAAATTCTCAGGTTTAACACGATTTGTTTCTTTCAGAGAACAAATATGCAGAGCTACATGAATTTTAGCTGGAGTAGTCTCTGAATGATATGAAACCACTTTTTAGAATTGACGCTATAATATTGAGCTGAAATTACGTAGTAATTTAATGGTTCTATTAAAATGTTACTTATTTCTCAAATATATATATATATCTATGCAACTGTGAGGAACTCGAGCAGTGATCAGATCCCATCCCATAAAGCGAATAATAATCCGGGAAGGAATGAAAAACTATATGTTGGTATACAAGGCACAAGACAGACTATGATGTTACCTTTATCCAGACTTTATGAATAATATGAATCAAATACACAGAGCGACTTGAATTTTAGTTGAAATAACCTCTGAATGATATGAATCCACTTTTTACCCTCAGCCCCTGATGTAATCAGGCTGAGGGTATTGCAGTACTCCTGGCGTGGGTATGTATGTATGTATGTATGTCTGTATGTCTGTATGTCTGTATGTATGTCTGTAGCGAACATCCTTGTCATCGCGATAACTCAAGAACAAATGATGGCAGCTTCATGAAACTTGACACACATATGCATCTGGTGAAAACCTCGGACGAGTTCGATGGACGGCGACCTTGACCTATTTTTCAAGGTCACAGGGACAATTATGTGAAATCCCAAGAATCACAATAACTCAAGAACGAATGATGGCAGCTTTATGAGATTTGACACACATAAGCATCTGGTCAAGCCCTCAGAATTTTTCCTATGAAACATGACCTTCACCTACTTTTCAAGGTCACAGGGACAATTATGTGAAATCATCTTGTCATCGCGATAACTCGAGAACAAATGATGGCAGCTTCGTGAAACTTGACACATATAAGCATCTGGTGAAAACCTCGGACAAGTTCGATGGACGGTGACCTTGACCTATTTTTCAAGGTCACAGGGACAATTATGTGAAATCCCAAGAATCGCATAACTCAAGAACAAATGATGGCAGCTTTATGAGATTTGACACCCATAAGCATCTGGTGAAGATCTCAGAATTGTTCCTATAAAACATAACCTTCACCTACTTTTCAAGGTCACATGGACAATTATTTGAAATCATCCTTGTCATTGCGATAGTACGAGAACAAATGATGGCAGCTTCGTGAAACTTGACACATATAAGCATCTGGTGAAAACCTCGGACGAGTTCGATGGAGGGTGACCTTGACCTATTTTTCAAGGTCACAGGGACAATTATGTGTAATCCCAAGAATCGCAAGAACGAATGATGGCAGCTTTATGAGATTTGATACACACAAGCATCTGGTGAAGACCTCAGACTTCTCTTGATGGAACATGACCTTCACCTACTTTTCAAGGTCACAGGGACAATAATGTGAAATCATCCTTGTCATCGTGATAACTCAAGAACAAATGATGGCAGCTTCATGAAACTTTACAAGCATAAGCATCTGTTGAAAACCTCAGACTTGTTCGGTGGACGGCGACCTTGACCTATTTTTCAAGGTCACAGGGACAAATATGTGAAATCCCAAGAATCGCAATAACTCAAGAACGAATGATGGCAGCTTTATGAGATTTGACACACACAAGCATCTGGTGAAGACCTCAAACTTCTCATGGTGGACCATGACCTTCACCTACTTTTCAAGGTCACAGGGACAATTATGTGAAATCATCCTTGTAATCGCGATAACTCTAGAACAAATGATAGCAGCTTCATGAAACTTGACACACATAAGCATCTGATGAAAACCTCAGACATTTTTGTATGGAACATGACCTTCACCTACTTTTCAAGGTCACAGTTACAATTATGTGAAATCCCTATCATTGCCATAACTCGAGAACGAATGTTGGCAGCTTTATGAGACTTGACACACATAAGCATCTGGTGAAGACCTCAGACTTCTCTTGATGGAACATGACCTTTACCTACTTTTCAAGGTCACAGGGACAATCATGTCAAATCCACGTCATTGCAATAACTTAAGAACAAATAATGGCAGCTTCATGAAAATTGACACACATAAGCATCTTGGAAGTCTTCACATGAGTTTGATGGACGGTGACATTAACCTGCTTTTCAAGGTCACCTGCCCATCTCAATAATTCTAGAGTAAATGATGACAGTTTCATGATACTTGACACACCTAAGCTATCAAAGGAAGTAGATTTTATGGGGTTTTTTTTACCCCTGCATCAATTTGCCTTGGTGCAGTGACGTTTTGTTCACAAATATTGTGTGGAGCGAATGTTGTGCAATGAGTTACCAGGGCTGAGGGTTGATGCATCTCTGATGCCTATGTTTAGAATTGACTCTATAATATTACCACAGTTGTCTGGTTATTGTTATATATTCTGTATGTCTGATTGTTGGATAGCTCTCACAGGTCCTGACAGTTAGCTATCACCCTGTCTTCCTGTTTGTGGTGTCTGTTATGATGATTACACCAACTTTTGGCCAATTGGAGTCATTTAATTATTTATTTAGACATTTTGCAATATCTGTTTGTGAACAATGGACAAATTGAGTTATTTAATGACACTACATAAAAGAAAGGGATGGATCCTGCTAGTACTATAAGCTCATTTAATTTTAGGAAACATGATCCTTTGATATTTTGGGATGAAACTAAGTGAGCGATCACTTGCTACACAGCAAGCTATAATCTCTTTATTGCTGCTATCTTTGAAGCAACAGCTGCTTGTTTGCATAGGCAACCGTGTCCTAGCGGAAAAAAACATATTGACCCAGATTTCAACCATCAGTGCTAAAAATAGCCCCTGAGTTAGCTGCTGGTATTTAATTAGTAGTATGTTTAAATTAGATTATACAGCAGAGTGCAAGTGCACTTACCTGACTTCAGCACACAATACAAAAGCAAGGTCATTAAGTCAGATACCAGCCTTTTGATTCAGCAATTACAGTGTAATGTATATGAGATTAAGGAGTCTGCTTGTGGTCATGTCTTTTATTTATTGTTAACACTGCAGATGATCACAGTAGCTTGTGTGACGAATTTGTCACAAGGTAACTACCGGTAGTTATCTGAATCATTATAATGCTATACCAAAACAGCTCATAGGACTGAAAATAACCATCTTTTTGACTTGACTCTTACTGTTTGAGATGACTGCTGGTTTAACTACATTGGAATCTGGTAACTCGGCATCTTTCAGGAACCTCTCTGCCAGAGTGTAAATTCTGGTCTGCAGCTGGTATTGACCAGCTGCACCCCTAGCGCAATTTTGCACTCTCGGCGGGATGCCAATTGGTTTTGCCGAGTAAACATGTAGATGTAGATGACCCTGCTCCATAAGATATGTTCAATAATGAGCAAACTAACTTACAGACACTTATTGTTGGTGGTGTTTATTTTCAGGACTGGCAGGAAGTTCAGGCCCGGGCACGCTGAGTCTTGTGGCCACAGACATCTACATTTTTGAAGTAAGACACATTTTAAGTAAAATGATAAGATATAGATTTAATATCATATATGACTTAAAAGACAAATTTGTGACAAAGAGAAATTAGGAAAAAGATAATCGTTTTATGTTGAAAGTTCAAAACTAACAGTTTGTGATAAAATTTTCATGGAACTTTTTCTATGGTGTAGACAAATGCTATTAGACTAGGATACCTAGCTTCTTTTTTAATCTTGAAGACAAATCAGACTGACTGTAAGAATACTTCTCTGCTATATATTTTATCTCTTTATCACATTAACTTGGTCAGAGGTGGAATGGAGATTTGCAAATGGCTGCGGTTTTTGATTGCAGCTGCATAGTTTGAGAGGGTTTTTGTCTCAGCAACCATATATATATATTTACCCTTAACATTGCATAGTAATTTGACCTTTTAACCTTTTGCCCTTTGGTGTAATGACCTTGGTTAGGAAAAAATCTGTCTGGGATATTTCTCAACATTCATCATAAAAATTAGACAGTTCATATTTCTTACAAAACATAACCTCTGATGAGCTTTTGGAGTGATGTTTAATGCTTTGCTGTGTAATTTGTATCTGATTGCTTTTGTAGGATAAGAATTGGGGACGGGAAAGAGAATCTCGAGAAGAGGAAATTCGCATGAGGATAAGGCAAGAAGAGATACAAAGGGAAGCAGAAATTTTGAAGAGAGAGGCAGAAATGATTCGGCAGAGAGGAGATAATAGAGAGGAGCGAGGTAGAAGAAGGCATGGAGACATGTTAGAAGAGGATGAAAGAGAAATAAAAGAAATACAAGGGAGACTCGAAGACAGGAGAAAGAGAGAAGAGGAGAGGTGGAGGCAAGAAGAGGAAACAATAATGGAAGAGGAGGCCAAGCATGATGCTGAGTTGAGGCGAAGACAGAGAATTGAAAAGGAGGAAGACAGGCGAAGAGAAGACATAATGCATGAGGGGGATGAGATGAGGAAGAAGGAGGTGAGGAGGGTGGAGGAAATGATTGCATTTAGGCGGCGTATACATCCAGATGAGATGTTAAGGTACAAAGAGAACCTGCGCCTCGTGGAAATGCGAAGGGATGAGATGCAGCAACTTAAAGATGAGCTGCGGAGGAAAGAGATCCTGTGGCAAGAAGAGTGGGTGAGATTGGAAGATATGAGAAGGAGAGATGCTCGCGCCAGGAGAGAAGAATATGAAAGGAATAGAGAAGAAGCTTTACGGCAGGATGAGGAGGAAATAAGGCAATTTATCAAGAACCGAGAAGAAAAGACGAGGCTGGAAGAGGAAGACTTAAGAAGAGGAATAAGGAGATCGATGGAGCAGGAGGAAGAGGAGTGGCGCCGACGCGAAATGGAAGCGGCCGAGGAGCAACGTCGGCGGCGCGAGATGGAGGCAGCGGAGGATCACCGGAGACGAGCAGAGGTGGAAGAGCGCATGATGCGACTCTCATCCCAAGAGCGAGACATGCTGGGGCAGGTACAGTCACTGACCGGCATCTCCGACACACATATGCTGCTGGATGCCCTGGACCTGCTGAGGACCTACTCTAAGGACTCGGGCATCATGAACCTGCTGGTCAGCGACAAGATGCAGGACATCCTACGCAGCCTGCAGCAGCTCAACACCCTCCTTCCCAACATCGACAATCCTCGCATCCTAGTAAGTATAATGCTGCTTCTCATATTGCTTGGAATGCATTTTACCTTCAGGAACAAAATTCTGATCTTATAATTAGGAGAGTTATTTTGTATACTTGGTTATTTATAAATGTTCCAACAGTGTTTTTTTTTTACTAATGACCTTTTCATTTGGCTGTGAGACCTTGGTCTTACAATATTGTCAATATCATTGCACTCAAATTTCTTCAGAGAAGAGTTTTGGAAATAAGTAAATGAATAATCATCATCATTAAATAACCTTAAGACCTTTAACCCAGAAGTGATGGTGATGACCAAGACCATTTTTTCTTCAAAAATATTCTTAATAAATATATCACATGACATATTAATTATCAAATTTACAATTACCATGAGATATTGATGATTGTAATATTTTGTCTGATTATTAGGAGGAAGCCAGGCATATTGGCATGACTATGCAGAGGTCAAGCATAATGAACACACCTGACCTGGAGCCCCTTCTGCGACTGATGGGGATGGAGAGCATTCTGTCCAAGCTTGGCCTGGGTGGGGGCCAGGATGGGGGGCAGATGTCACAAGGTATAAGGCCCCTAATGGACCTAGGGCCAGGACCAAGCAGAAGGTCGGATGGACCAATACCTCCCTGGGTGTCTGGTCAGAAGCGTATGTCAAGCCCTGTAGATGATAACCCCCGAAACAGAAAATTGCCCCCCTGGGTGAGCAATAAGCGCCAGTAGAGTCCATACCATAACACACTCTGTTTCAGAAACTAAACTGTCGGCAAATATAATTTCAGCTTTAAAATGAAAAACTAATAACTATGGTAATGGAATAGAAAAATATACTGATAATAGCTGTTGACTGGACTACACAACCATGTCATTGGAAAGCAGTACATTTGACGTGTAACACATTAAGTAAGCTTGGATTGAATTACATCTACCGGTAACTGCTTTGAGATTTTTACCACCTTTTCTTTGAAGATAAATGCTTGAATGAAAAAATGTAGATCCATTTTGAATTTTGAGAAATATTCAGATTTGTTATGTTGCAAAAGGAAAGAAAGGGAAACTGATGATTATTATCTCAAGAATTGGAAATAATTGGAATTTAAACATCATGTGACAGCTCATAAGATAAAAGATTGTTTTGTACAGATTGTTTTGTAAACATTTAATTTCCAGCTGTCTTTATTTTTTGGACAGAGAATTAAAGTAAATTCAAAATTTAAATCAGCCCCCATCAAAGTAACAATTTTTTGTTTTCACAAATCAGAGAACTATTTTCCTGTGATGATGCAATGGGAACAATTTATGATATGAGTGTATGTAGTTTTATATTTGTGGAAAATGTGATCAGTCATGTGGTTTCTTGACAACACAACTGAAGTAAAATTATTTATAACATTAATCCTAAAAGCATTTGGAATGTTATAAATAAGTTTACTCCAGTTGTGTCGGCCATTTCTCTGAATGTATATATACGTATTCATTATTCAAATAGTGTTAAAGATTTCAGTACTTAGTTTTGTCACAACTTTACACAACTTAATGTTACTGCCAATGATTGAAAGAAGGAAAGCACAAAATGTCTCAAAAATAATAAATCAAGGCAATATTGATTTAAAGCCAAAACTATAGCCATAATCAACAAAAAAGTATGAATATCTACAATTATTTGAAAATCTAAAACATGTGACATAAGAATAGACCTGGGGTAAGTCAGTGCAAGCACTTCTCTTTGTTCATTACATTAAATTTGTGTAATTCAGTTTTGTGTTCATTGGAAAAACTATGGGACAGAAAATGATTAAATAATTACATGGTAATTCTTTTGCGCATTTCCAGATCAAGTGATAATGTGTAATTTGAGTGGTATGTACTGCACACTAATAATTTCAGCTTGTAAAAATACTACTGTTTGTTGTGCTCAAGAATTATGTCACTTTAAAAAATAAAATTTACAAAAAGTGCTAGATTTGGTTACTTATGTTTTTCACTTAAAGGGGTGGGAATGGGAAATAGATTTAGGTATTTCAAATTTTGTTAGTATGAACAAATAAAAACACAAATAACATAGTGTAGGATAGTGATAAAACACCCTGATTTTCCTGATCCTTGTCCTGGTGAAGATAATATCTCTAAATATTTATTCCAGTAAATATATCGCAGAATATTATTATGAAGATTTTCAGTGATCATAAGATAGATACAAAAAAATACACATACAGATTCAAGTTTTAGTTAAATTATTGTTTAGTGTAATAAATTTTGTTATTCTGAAGATGAAATGTAATTTATATGGCAGGAGACAAAATTATCAAAAATTAATACCAGATATCCTGATGTATGAGTTTACAATTTGTTCAAAGTAATGCAAGAAAGTGAATGGGCCTCCCGTGCTGACAGGCCAATGATGTTCCCTAATGTGACACAGCTGACTGGAGATCAGCAGATCATATTCTGTGAGGACCCTGCAGTATTTCTAATCATCAATATTTGATATGTTTAAATTCGCATTGATGCCCTTCCATATTTTTGAGTAATAAAAGAGGTTTGCTAACAAATAACTTCTTTCTACAGCTAGCATTATAAAAAATGTAAGAAAAATATGAACCCACAAAAAAAAGTATGAGCCCACAAAATAAAATGAAATATCTATGGTAACCAAGAATGAATAAAACCTTCCAGAACTGTACAAGATAAAAATGCTAGTCCCAGATTAGTGGGAGATTAAGGTTGCATGGGTTTAGACTTGACGGTCATATTGAAGTGAGGCAGTAGGGTAGTTGTGAAGGTTTTGAAGCTCATTAAGAACCCATGTGGAAGACTGGCTACATGTGGTTGGCAGGATTCACAGGGATATTGGATGCCCCAGGCTGTACAGGGCAATTGGAAGCTCTTTTGTGCACTAGGGATTGTAGGCCCCAAGGGTGGAATGGGTGTCTGCAGGAATTTTGCATTCCGGGTGTCGGTAAGTGCAAAGGGTTGTTGTAATGAGGTAGAGTAATTTTTCACCGGTGTAGTGACCTGCACTTGGCGTTAGTTTAAGAGAAACGGCATTTGGTCCTCCTTGTTATCTTCTGGCTGGGCTGGTCGGAGCAATATGACCGACGTAGCCTCCAGAGCTCTGCTCGCGCAAGTCGGGGTTCCACAACTAACTTGGCGTGCAGTACGAAACTACCTCTTGTACATTGCGATTTGGATGAATGTTAATTTTACTGCGTAGGCGCCGAGTGCCCACGAGAAACCAGTGGAGCGGCCAACATGACAAATCAATAACAATAACAACAACACCAAAGACTCTTCTTTGACGTTCTTTGACAACCCCATGGGAATTTGGTTTTGGATCGGTAATTTTTGTTTGAAAATATTTCAGCCTTCTCCACAATATTATCGTACATACATGTAGATTGATATGGCGATGGTAACCTGGCAGGGGTAACCAATGCAATGAAACCTGGCACTCAGTTTTAACCCCTGTGACTGTGACTTAATTACCATAAAAAGTGACTGACCACAGCATGTGATTTTCCAATGTGACTTATCTAATTATGTGACTTGATAAGGTATGTGACTTGGCAAAGTATGTGACTTGACAGTTTGTGACTTGACAAATTATGTACATATGTAACTTGACAAAGTATGACTTAATTACCACCGCGCATGTGACTTGTCAAAGTATGTGACTTGACAAAGTATGACTTGACAAAGTATGTGACTTGTCAAAGTATGTGTCTTGAAAACGATTCAGTATCATCATGATTATGGAAAATGAAGAGAAAAAAGTAGTGCCGTTCATAAGGTAGCCTCAGGTTTTACACATCATTGACATTGTCATTATCACTGGCCTCAGAGAATGTCAACAATGTTGCCATTGTTGGAAATTTACATTCAAATTTGAATTACACTTTAGAACAAATTTAGACATTATTGAATGTCTATTAAGATTGAAAATTATCTTGGCAAATCCTATGATTCACAGATGAAACCTGGAATTCCAGCTTTCACCAGATTCTAGGTTTCAGCGTAACTGTACACAGTGCACTGGGGTTCTGAGATTTTTGCATACATACTAAAGGCTTGTCGCATTCAGCACGTGACGCGTTTGCCAATTGGCGCGTTCACCACAGAGTGACTTGTATCATTACGACGTCACACAAGGACAGTGTGTGAAAGGCATCAGTGGCATGTCCAGGGATTTGCATTTGTCAAAATGGGGTACACTACAGTTTCTTTTCTGTACAAGTGTTTATTTTATTTTTTTTCATTTTTGTGTTCACAAATATCATGCACAGTCCTATAAGAAGAAGAAATACCAAATGATATAAATTGTGAAATTTGTTAAATTGAACACCCTTTCAATATCCATTTCTGGACATGCCAATATACCAAAACTGATTCCCGCCAAATTCAGTGAAGTGTCATTTTTAAAACTTTTAAATGATTGGGTTTTATTATTTAAATCCAAGTTTGATGTTATCTGGTATGGACATGCAAACATTTCTATTCAAACTTTTTGATCCCAAAAGCCCCAAAAAATATGAGATGTCAGAACTGACACAACACGCATCAACGCGCATCACATGCCGAATGCAACAAGCCCATACTAAATTGATAAAATTTATAACCATGATCCAATCAGTCTGATGTCATTATCATGATTATGTTGTAACAAGTTGCTGCCCAAGTAACAAAATGACTTCATTATGCCAGAACAATAGGGACGTGAACGTTCTTTGCCGGTAGTGGACGTTGACGTCCTTCCTGTTCATTATGGGTGAAATTTGTCTTTGTTTTGTGCTCCACAAGGTGTCACCACTGTACTATATGCCATGTCTTTCCAGTTTTGTAAATAAAGTGAGACATCATTGCTCACTATATGTAAACAAAATGTGACGTCACAGGGCATGATGTCATCACTGCTTTTGTTTGTTTACATGATATGGGAACATATTTACATGCAAATGGCGTCTGTGCAAATTACAATCTATTACATGGTCTCAGACACACACTCCACAGTGGTGTCAACTGTTCATACCATACTGACCACAGAAAAAAACAATTTACAACCGACTGGTAAACTCTCCCCATGATCATACCAATCACTGAATAACACGAATAGCCACTGTCGCTGGTGTTGGCAATGCATGTCAAAAATGGAACCATCCAAACTACAAAAAACTGCAAATTTCAGAATTCTTGAAATTGGCATGAATATTGAACAGCTAGGCCATAAATGCACAGCTTTGACAGGAAAGCAACAGCAGACAGTTTTGCATATATTTGTAACAATTGCTATTAAGAGGTAGAAGATGCATGTTATCTTTCCCATCATAACTATTTCATATCAATTATTAAGATCAATTTTGTATTATTTAACAGAGGAACAGAGGCAGACTCAATGGAATCTTAAAATGAACCAGAAAAGCAGGCACAACTAAATTATATAATAATGGACACTCAGGTTGACCAACATGCTGTCTACCTGGGCAATTTACTTTCTAATATCAGGATTGGAATTCTCAAGCAGCATATCCTGAATATTCTGGACAGCTTTGGTTACCAGTTCCGAAAGAATGATGTTTATGTGGTGAACGGTGCTCACAATGTCCATGCTTTCATATATAATATTTCCTCAGCTGCCCAGCAGGCTGAGGTCATACAGATGTTTAGAGATGCCATCAGCCAACAGGCACCTTATCTGTGTAATATTGTCAACAGTGCAGTGGATTTGAAAGTGGCCAGGAAGTGGAATAAGTCTAAACGGGATCGATCATCATCAAGAGAGAGCCATAGTAGTTCCACATCAGGGGGAAGATATAATCAATCTACATCAAGGGACATATCAACATCAAGGGGCATATCAACATCAAGGGGCAGATCAACATCAAGGGGCAAAAAGGATAGGTCATCATCAAGGGACAGTCAATCAGAGTTGCTTGAGAGTGTACTGAGAAGGCTTTCAAATACTCCAGTCCAAGGAGCCACATCTAACAGATCTGATTCTCGCAGTGATTCAGTGGCATCCTCTGGTGGCCATGAACGGTACTATGAGTACGGGCAGGTGCTTGGGAATGAGACACGGCAGGTGGAATACAAACGTGGCGGTGGAGCGTATGTGGAAACACATCTAAGAGAAGACATCAGTAGATATATGTGTGCCTTTCTGAACAGTGAAGGTGGATCCCTGCTGGTAGGGGTAAACGACAATGGTAAGTGATGCTAAGGTACACTGGCATGTATGAATATATGTAATAAAGGCTTCAATGTTAGTGGTGGTAAAAATCATTGATACGTTGGAGTAAATGACAGTTTATGGCTAAATTAAGTTGTTGTAAGTGGGAATAAACAAAACTGTAAATGGGATGCAAATGGGGATATATTAAAACATATGAAAGTAGTAATGTCCGAAAATCACATTTTATTATGGCTCTTTAGGAGACAGTAATAAATTGAATAGAATGATATCTATTTGATATGTGTGACATGTGGATATAACTTTGAGTGGATGTTTTCTGCAGGTATGGTAGAGGGAATTCCATGTGATCATCAGCTGGAGGACAGACTGAGGCGTCACATAGACTCTGTCATCACCAGCTTCACTCCTCATGTCTCCCCTGATATGTACTCAGTCAACTTTGTCCCTGTTCTTAACACTGGTATGTATCTTAACATTTATATTCATGGTAACACTACCACACTCAAAAACTTTTAAAATCTTAAGTTCAGATTCAATGATGCTAAAAGGTTAATTTCAGTTAAACATGATCTATTTGTCTTGACCTGCAATTTAAGATTGGTAATTTTGATTCCATATTGGAGGCAGCAAGGTGCTGGAGGTGGTGGTCAAGGAGAGCCACCCAGACATGTTGTACGAGACCCAGGCTGGGGTAGTCTATGTGCGCAGGGACGGCAGTGTTCAGCATCTCAAAGCCAGTCACATACAACACTATATGTCACAGGTAAGCATGCTCTGTGGTATAGTATACATCACAGACAGACATACTGTGTGGGACAGTGAGTGCTATATGTCACAGGTAGGCATGTTCTGTGGTATAGTATATGTCACAGGTAGGCATGCTCTGTGGTATAGTATATGTCACAGGTAGGCATGCTCTGGGGTATAGTATATGTCACAGGTAGGCATGCTCTGTGGTATAGTATATGTCACAGGTAGGCATGCTCTGTGGTATAGTATATGTCACATGCAGGCATGCTCTGTGGTATAGTATATGTCACAGGTAGGCATGCTCTGGGGTATAGTATATGTCACAGGTAGGCATGCTCTGTGGTATAGTATATGTCACAGGCAGGCATGCTCTGTGGTATAGTATATGTCACAGGTAGGCATGTTCTGTGGTATAGTATATGTCACAGGTAGGCATGCTCTGTGGTATAGTATATGTCACAGGTAAGCATGCTCTGCGGTATAGTATATGTCACAGGTAGGCATGCTCTGTGGTATAGTATATGTCACAGGCAGGCATGCTCTGTGGTATAGTATATGTCACAGGTAGGCATGCTCTGTGGTATAGTATATGTCACAGGTAGGCATGCTCTGTGGTATAGTATATGTCACAGGCAGGTAGGCATGCTCTGTGGTATAGTATATGTCACAGGCAGGTTGGCATGCTCTGTGGTCTAGTATATGTCACAGGTAGGCATGCTCTGTGGTATAGTATATGTCACAGGCAGGCATGCTCTGTGGTATAGTATATGTCACAGGTAGGCATGCTCTGGGGTATAGTATATGTCACAGGTAGGCATGCTCTGTGGTATAGAATATGTCACAGGCAGGCATGCTCTGTGGTATAGTATATGTCACAGGTAGGCATGCTCTGTGGTATAGTATATGTCACAGGTAGGCATGCTCTGTGGTCTAGTATATGTCACAGGTAGGCATGATCTGTGGTATAGTATATGTCACAGGTAAGCATGCTCTGCGGTATAGTATATGTCACAGGTAGGCATGCTCTGTGGTATAGTATATGTCACAGGCAGGCATGCCCTATGGTATAGTATATGTCACAGGTAGGCATGCTCTGTGGTATAGTATATGTCACAGGTAGGCATGCTCTGTGGTATAGTATATGTCACAGGTAGGCATGCTCTCGGGTATAGTATATGTCACAGGTATGCATGCTCTGTGGTATAGTATATGTCACAGGTAGGCATGCTCTGGGGTATAGTATATGTCACAGGTAGGCATGCTCTGGGGTATAGTATATGTCACAGGTAGGCATGCTCTGTGGTATAGTATATGTCACAGGCAGGCATGCTCTGTGGTATAGTATATGTCACAGGTATGCATGCTCTGTGGTATAGTATATGTCACAGGTAGGCATGCTCTGTGGTATAGTATATGTCACAGGTAGGCATGCTCTGGGGTATAGTATATGTCACAGGTAGGCATGCTCTGTGGTATAGTATATGTCACAGGCAGGCATGCTCTGTGGTATAGTATATGTCACAGGTATGCATGCTCTGTGGTATAGTATATGTCACAGGTAGGCATGCTCTGTGGTATAGTATATGTCACAGGTAGGCATGCTCTGGGGTATAGTATATGTCACAGGTAGGCATGCTCTGTGGTATAGTATATGTTACAAGCAGGCATGCTCTGTGGTATAGTATATGTCACAGGTAGGCATGCTCTGTGGTCTAGTATATGTCACAGGTAGGCATGATCTGTGGTATAGTATATGTCACAGGTAGGCATGCTCTGTGGTAAAGTATATGTCACAGGTAGGCATGCTCTGGGGTATAGTATATGTCACAGGTAGGCATGCTCTGTGGTATAGTATATGTCACAGGCAGGCATGCTCTGTGGTATAGTATATGTCACAGGTAGGCATGCTCTGTGGTCTAGTATATGTCACAGGTAGGCATGATCTGTGGTATAGTATATGTCACAGGTAGGCATGCTCTGTGGTAAAGTATATGTCACAGGTAGGCATGCTCTGGGGTATAGTATATGTCACAGGTAGGCATGCTCTGGGGTATAGTATATGTCACAGGCAGGCATGCTCTGTGGTATAGTATATGTCACAGGTAGGCATGTTCTGTGGTATAGTATATGTCACAGGCAGGCATGCTCTGTGGTATAGTATATGTCACAGGTAAGCATGCTCTGCGGTATAGTATATGTCACAGGTAGGCATGCTCTGTGGTATAGTATATGTCACAGGCAGGCATGCTCTGTGGTATAGTATATGTCACAGGCAGGCATGCTCTGTGGTATAGTATATGTCACAGGTAGGCATGCTCTGTGGTATAGTATATGTCACAGGCAGGTAGGCATGCTCTGTGGTATAGTATATGTCACAGGCAGGTAGGCATGCTCTGTGGTATAGTATATGTCACAGGTAGGCATGCTCTGGGGTATAGTATATGTCACAGGTAGGCATGCTCTGTGGTATAGTATATGTTACAAGCAGGCATGCTCTGTGGTATAGTATATGTCACAGGTAGGCATGCTCTGTGGTATAGTATATGTCACAGGTAGGCATGCTCTGGGGTATAGTATATGTCACAGGTAGGCATGCTCTGTGGTATAGTATATGTCACAGGCAGGCATGCTCTGTGGTATAGTATATGTCACAGGTATGCATGCTCTGTGGTATAGTATATGTCACAGGTAGGCATGCTCTGTGGTATAGTATATGTCACAGGTAGGCATGCTCTGGGGTATAGTATATGTCACAGGTAGGCATGCTCTGTGGTATAGTATATGTTACAAGCAGGCATGCTCTGTGGTATAGTATATGTCACAGGTAGGCATGCTCTGTGGTCTAGTATATGTCACAGGTAGGCATGATCTGTGGTATAGTATATGTCACAGGTAGGCATGCTCTGTGGTAAAGTATATGTCACAGGTAGGCATGCTCTGGGGTATAGTATATGTCACAGGTAGGCATGCTCTGTGGTATAGTATATGTCACAGGCAGGCATGCTCTGTGGTATAGTATATGTCACAGGTATGCATGCTCTGTGGTATAGTATATGTCACAGGTAGGCATGCTCTGTGGTATAGTATATGTCACAGGTAGGCATGCTCTGGGGTATAGTATATGTCACAGGTAGGCATGCTTTGTGGTATAGTATATGTTACAAGCAGGCATGCTCTGTGGTAAAGTATATGTCACAGGTAGGCATGCTCTGCGGTATAGTATATGTTACAAGCAGGCATGCTCTGGGGTATAGTATATGTCACAGCTTGGAGTAATTATGAATGGAGTCGCAACGGCGCAAGATCAAAGGGGACGTCATAGTTGCTGCCAAACCCATTGTTATGATGACGCCATATAGGTGCAAAATATGAAAGTTTTGACGTAATTTTTTTTCAAAACTATTTCAAGTCATCAAAACCACGATTTAGAGTCAAACATATCGCGAATGAAATGTTTGTTTTTTCATACAGATTAAGAGGATATAAATTTTATTTCTCTGCTCCAAGTTTAGACAATTTTATAATAAGGTCTGCACATTCATATCAAAGTTATGAAAATGTATTAAAAATTGTTATTACAACTTCAGATACTGAGGAAACCTTGTGCTTTATTGTTTTGTTTTCTTTCCAGTTTATTTTTAATTATTGGCGCATATATTGGCAGATTAGAAAAGTATACCATTTTATTCAGTAAAAAAAATGGTATTATAAAATGCAATTTATATCCCTGCCAATAAATGCGCCGTCATAGATACTTTGTCTTATGAAATGTTATGTCATCATTTAAAATCAATGAAATATGAACAATTAAAAACTGCATCAGGAATTTCTAAATGCTATATCATAAACAATATTTTGTTTTAAAAGTTTCAAAAAAGTAATATGGATAGAGAAATATTTTTTAAAAACATGTATAAAAAATTAAAGGTTTGGAACATTTATTTTTCTCTTTTTTCGAACAATTGTAATTAAAGCAATCAAACCAGAAATTAACAGATTTTATTTCAAGTCATTTTGAGTGGATGGTTTGTCATCCTCAAAAGAACAACTATACTGACGTTTTCTGTGAAAAAAAATAATCAGTGTGTTATGAAACACCATTAAAATATTGGTTAGTTTAATATTTTAAAATATAGATATTAAATTTTCCATCATTCTGAAGTCGGCAACTATGATAGGATCAAAGGATTTTAAATCCATTGTGTGAAACAATGCGTTGCCATGACGCCATAACTCATATAACGGCCGTCACGCCTCCATTCATAATTACTCCAAGGTCACAGGTAGGCATGCTCTGTGGTATAGTATATGTTACAAGCAGGCATGCTCTGTGGTAAAGTATATGTCACAGCTAGGCACGCTATATATCACAATTAGACATACTGTGTGGGGCAGTGAATGGTATTTGTTACTGGTAGTCATGCAATGTAGACCACTACATGTCACACGTAAGCTTGCTGTGTGGATAATTGGACTCAATATGTCACAATTAGGCAAGCTCTGTGAACAGCTAAAATCAGAAAAAAATGACCAGAAACTAATATTATGACCAGAAACTAGTATTAACTCAACAAGGACTGTCCGTGAGCAGAAATGGGGAGTAAATGCAATATGACACCAATTTCTGCTGAAATACCTGACCAGAAAATGAAAATAACATCTGACATTTTATTTGAAGATTTAGACTGCAAAATATATATTTATTCCAATATTTTCTATTTTAGAAAAAGCAGAAGGAATTGTTTTATAAAGAAAAGGAAATAGAACACCTTCGCAATGAGATTAATCAAATGCGGAAGGTGGAGGCTGAAAGAGACATTGATAAAGAAGATCTGCTTACAAAACGTGAACAGGAGCTGAACCAGGAAATTTCCAAACTAAGATCTGAGGGCAAGAAATTACAGGAACTTTGTAAAGAAATTGAGGTGTTAAAAGCAAAAGAAGACAAAATGGAAGAAGTGATAGCAGAAAAAACCAAGCTACAAGCTAAACAAGAAATGGAAGTAGTTCAACTGAATGAAGAAAATGCAAAACTCAAAGCTGAACTCAAAGAAGTCAAAGATACAGAACTCACTCATAAGAAATCTCAAGTCTGTACCATTCTATGATTATATCAGTATTTGTAGTCACATGTGTATTTATTGGTGCAAATGAAGCATTGCAGGGCATCGCTTGAGGCCAACACACCTTGAAATTGAGGATTGTGTTCACAAGCACAAAAGATATTTGACCGTTTCCATCCCTTGTGAACCTATTTTCTTGTCCACCGCCTCAACTTCGACAAAAAGGGGGGGGGACTTAAATTTGGGTGCTGTCCGTCCGTTAGTTATTTTGTTTGTTAGTTCGTCCGCATAGTGTGTTAGCGTGATAAAGTCCCAGGAATTGTTTTTATATTACACAGGCACATTGTGTATATCAATATCTTGAACCAGTTTGATAATGGCTTTGATTGGATGATTTATGTTGCAATGGTAACCGTTTAACAGAAAATTTTGTTCTTCCACATTCAGTGGCAGGGGACTTCGAGTCAATGCTCGTTTCTAGAAAATTTGGATTTAGCAGTTGATAAAGATTAAAGAAAACAACTTTTTCAATTAGGCACTGTTCAGCATTCTGCTTGGATTTCACTCAGAATGGTTTATTTATAGCATTGTCTGCTCAGGAACTGAATATCATTGGTAGATTTAGACTTGTTAACTTTTATGAAGACCCGAAATGCCTTATCAGTATTTGTTTGAAACTATTCTAATGATATTTGCCAAAATATAGGTGAAACAATCTTTTCATATTAATGACAGGATTGTGAGAACCTAGTAACATAGAGTGATGTCAGGTAGAACCTAGTAACATAGAGTGATGTCAGGTAGAACCTAGTAACATAGAGTGATGTCAGGTAGAACCTAGTAACATAGAGTGATGTCAGGTAGAACCTAGTAACATAGAGTGATGTCAGGTAGAACCTAGTAACATAGAGTGATGTCAGGTAGAACCTAGTAACATAGAGTGATGTCAGGTAGAACCTAGTAACATAGAGTGATGTCAGGTAGAACCTAGTAACATAGAGTGATGTCAGGTAGAACCTAGTAACATAGAGTGATGTCAGGTAAATCCAAACCTGCTGAGATATTCTTGAAAAGACATTTATAGCAGCCTCTTTACCCTTGATTATTACCAGTATGTGCCATCTTGCCTGACCATATTGACCCTGATAGAGACATATTCCAGGATTGACCTACATAAGCCAATGTGCAGGCTGAAGGTCATATTGTAAAGAACATTAACCCATGCCATCCAGGTCGCAGGTCATGTTATAGCCAATATCTGAGAGATATTCCCAGAGATTTAAAAATATGATAACATTGTAAAAGAGACATTGAAAGGATATAAACCAAGATAAAGCATAAGGGTTATAATATTTCAAGGTAATGCAGATTCACGCAAGCGTATTGTTTGGGATATTTTTATATATTCATTTAACGTCAACTATATTTTGCAAAAATTTAATGGTTATTTGATAACTTATACTTTTATTCACTGCCTTTCTATTCTCAAAGTCAGAAGTTCTTTTGAATGATTTATTTAAATTTTCAAAGAATAACAGAATATATCGCTCAACTATTGTTATTTATAATTTTTTTCAACATTATTTACAACAAAGATATTTTCATTCAAGGATTAGGTTTTGCTATACTAAGAATTGTTATGAAACAAAAATCAGTTTTATCACTGATAACAATGAAAGGTTTTATTCAAATATATATTCTCCATGTTAGTAAAAAAAGTTATTAGTTTTGAGTCTTCCTTTGGCTCGTGTTCATAGTTCGGTATTTTCGAGTATGGTATTCATGTTTTTTACACAGTGGCAAGGTTTTTGAGATAACCCTGTATTAATCTATATTGGGTGGTAATTTCCCTATCAAAGTCCTCAGGGTTAATGTCCTCTCATATGTTGTACTTGAGGAGTAAAATATACACTTTGGACCATTTATGTGTTGACTGTGATATTCCAAAAATTGTTTTTATGAAGTAAGTAAAAGCTAAAGTAAAGCTGACATTTATATACCGCTGATTCCAGACATTATCTGCTCACAGCGGCTTATAGTAACTGGCTGGGATTCAAGCCAGGAATCCACGGATGTCAAGGCAAATACTCTACCAACTGAGCTATTTTGGCCAGACAAGTACATTGTTGACATGTATTGTAAATATATTTTGAGCTGAAAGCTGTGATCTGAATGATATTTCTGCAAAATATGATATTTTTTATTTGACTTAATAATAAATATGTATTAGAACTTGTATGGAAGAAATTGTGCTTCCTATTTTATATTTTCACAAATAAAAGCAATATAATTTACATCGTATATGGTTTAATGTTTATTTTACACTTTCATGGATCTCTTTATTTCTAACAAATTTGTCAACTATTTCTTGGTCGATCTTTAAAAAGAATATCTGTGAATTCCCGGTTGTAACATTGCATTGTGATGGTTATTCATAGAAATTTGGTCATTAGAGAAAAAATTATTTTTAACAAGTTCATTTTATCATTTTCAAGTCAGCACAAGTTGATATTTGCACTTCCCCAGATACAGTATATTTTTATTTCAGAAAATGTATGCATCTAAATAACCCAAATTTAGCATTAAATACTGGCAGTGTTGTCATCATTGCGAAAAATATGAAGAAAAATGAAAATAATTTTCAAAAGTTGTGATGTACTTTGTTATATATGGACATCACACTGCCACATTGCTATTAAGTTCATCTATGAAAAGCACTAATATCAAGATGTTGACCAATTCACCACTTAAAGGGGTTTAAAATTCACATATTGGTGTTAAATGTACTTGTCTTTGATGTCTATTTTCTATTTATATTTGAAAATAGACTTATGTTTACCTGTTAATTCTATTTTAACAAGACCTTAATCTATTGCCCCTTTATGAAAGCACACTTCTTTCATTTTTATGTGGAGTGTCATCATAGAGGCACTGAAAGGTAAAATTACGTCATAAGAGTATGTCAATATGCTTATGACGTCATGAAAGATATTGTCCTTTGAATAGTGCCAGAATGACATCAAACAGTGCTACCCTACTTTCAGCCTCAATTTAAGGTCAAACTAAGTTCACGCTACCCTTGTTTACCCGTCACGTGCAGCTTATGGCTCAGACTGACCTCTGCTGGGAGTACAACTTTTATGTCTTATAGCAACTTATATCATTACTCTATTATAATTTTTATTTTTCATGATATTCATATGTGGCTAAGCTTTCAATACACCAAATTGTAGAATTGATGCTTAATACCTTTAACTGCAATTAAGATTACATAATGGAAACAACAGCAACAAGATCAACTTGTTTAAGAATTGTCAAGTTTAATTCTTTTACCACATGTATTATTAGTGCAACAATCCATATAATCAGTTTAATGATTGACAGTTATTCAAATTCCAGGGATTACACCACAGACATATTACCAACAAATGTTAACATAAGAATAATTTCAATGCAACAATCTGGTAATCTTTAGTTATTTAGTAATACATACAGTAACAGGCATTCATTGAATCAGAAATGCCGCAACCCAGTTCTGGGATCTGTGTACATTGGTTTTACCAGCTGTAATTTGGGTTTATATATGTGGCTTGGGGGTTTGTTACATCATGGTTGGAGTGTACCATCCTGACTGTGCCAGTGTACTTCATAAAGCTACGGCATGATCCAAATACAGAGACTGGACAAATACATTTCCCTTATCATATGAGCAAGACCATTGTAATTCAACACGATTACAACATACGCAATAAACATTCTCTGGAACACAAATGTTCAGGAAAATTATTCACATTAGTTGTTTCAATAGAAATAGATCGGAATATCTGTATTATTTTTGGCTATGTTTAGTACAGTTGTTTAGTGCAGTTCATAAGTACAAACAGTTGGTGGGAAGCCAAGAGGTGGACGGCTTGATTCTCACTGCTGACAGTGTTGACTTTCAGATTGGTTAAAAGGTGCTTCAAATTCAGCATTTTCAATTAATCTTGTTTGAAGCAAGTGCTTTACGTGTGAGGTACCTGTTGTTAATTTTTATGAATTTATTAAGTGTAGTTAGAAAACTTCAAATATTCAAAGATCACGACCTTGCGTAAAAAAAATCATTGAACACAATCTACTTAATCTTCAGTAGGAGGCAATATGTCTCAGTAAAATAGGTATTATATGAGTAAATATATATATTTGAAGAAAGCCCTTATTTAATGTTACCTTTTATAAAGGTACAGACTATAATTCACTCTGGAAGACAGAAATATTGCTCAGTACATAGACTTCCAATGTTGGTCTTCTCAAAGTTATCTGATGGGAAGACGAACATAATTGGAGTACTACATGTAATATCAGCCAAGTTTCAGAATCCAAGGAGATGCAGCATAATTTTGGAATACAAAAATTCACAAAAGATCATTTGAGTTTTTATTTTTTAAAGTATTTAAAAGATGGGATGGTCGAGAGTTAAAAGTAAAATTTAATTCTTTTCTTTTATAAGAAAATAATCATCCTTCACAATAGCTGCTTGGGAATTTATGAAATATACGAGGCATTTAATTATCTGAAATGTTCTGGAATTATTGTCTGCCATTTATGAGCGATGATCTTAGACTACAAATGTGTTATATCCCATGTTCTTTCCCACCCATCATTGTGTTATGTCACAACCCTAAAAGTCCTAACTTCCATAATTTGATGCATCTCTGATTGTTTACAAATTAGTTATGTAAGTAGGTCACTTTCCCACAATGATTCTGTTTTAATTGTCATATGCGTACAATATGTTTGCCTACTGAGCCCTAAATATCGGAGCCCACAGATCAATGTAAGTTGATAACTCATTTCTACATTACCCAAGTGGATTTGAGAAGTGTCAGAAAGTCAATAAGTCCTGAAGGAACAAATGCAAATTCCTTCTGTTGACTCAGGTGATTGTTTCAGAACTCTTAGCACAGTCTGGTGAAAGATTTCTGGTAAAACTGGAATAACACAGAAGTTTCAGATAAAAAGATCAAATCTGACATAAAAAATATCAACTCTTGATGTATAAGCTGAAAAAGGTAGCAGTAAAATTTCATTCCATGAAAGCTTGAAATAAAAAAGTTTTCATAACTCACTAAATTACAAAATGGTTACAAAAATATAATCAAGTGAATTTCCCTTTACGGTCAGGATCAAGCAGGTTAGAAAACTGCAATTTTGCTATAATGACTATTAATTTGATTAAAGGATCAAAATTGTACATTTGTTGATTGTACCAATATAAATACTGAGCTTAAGCTGAGTGATTTTTTTCCATATCAAATATGGAGTCAACACTTTCTAATATCTACCTCCCTACAGTATTTAAGTACATGTATCCCCAGAACATCAAGGTGATGTCTTTCCCCTGCATAGTTTATTCATTGACCTGGAAATTTAGCCTCCAATATATGATTTTTGGAAGAGATTATATTTAGTGCTAAAGAAAGTATAGAGGGGATTAAAGTACATTTATAATAACAGCCCATATACTTGCTACAAAAATTCTGTATTCAATTAATTAACTTAATCCATTTTCTTCTGCAATATCATGAAAAAGTGAATTTTATCTGATTTTTCTTGACTACAACTTAACCACAGTGGGCATTACCATAAAGTGTGCTGCAGAAAGACGTGCTCACATTGTGCCCTGCAATCGGCATATGTAATCAGATCGAATCAAATATTAGTTTATACAACTGGGAGTGTCATCAATACCCAACAAGTTGATATATTGACAACAAATATACAGCAACTACTGCATAGAAACTATAAAGCACAATATCGCTATGTTAAAATAGGTGCTGGAGTTTTATGATTTTATTATTCCAATGCTTTCCAATAATGATTTAACATGACCAATTCTAAAAATTGAGCACTTCTGACTCCTTAGTTGCTAATAATTTTGATATTGGACAGTAACCCTGTATTATTTCTCTCTAAAAACATTTGATTGTGGGAAAAGAAGTGAGATGTTGGACATTTCAAATATCTTAATGTCCCCGTACAAAAACAAATCAGGCATTCCGAACAAAAGGGTAACTAGCTATTTTTGGCGAAAATTTGATTTCAATCACAATTTTGATTGTTTCCCAAAGTGTTCTGTGCAGCTGATATAATTTGAATATCTAAAACAATTTTACCAATTACGGTATGTAATAGGGAAAAATTGATATCAATGACATCCCACAGTACAACATATGACTTAGACCATGTACATTTTTTTGTGAAATACTTAAATGTTTGGGTGCACTCGGATACTTCCAGAAAAAAATAATTGAAAAAAAGGTAAGCTTGGTAGTTTAACACATTCATCAACTCTATATTAATACTTGTACAAATACGCCTTTCTTCATCACTAGAGGGCACTAACTACTTCAACTAAACTAGTGCCATTCTTTATTCTACACTCATCATACAGAAATAATACATTTTGTAATGATACTTTATAACAACCTTACAAGTTTAATTCCCACTCAAAAAAGTCAACATTCACATCACTAACACCTCAGATTACTGAAAATAGTACAATCAGTATGATTTAAGATGGAAACTTCCGTGGAATGTAGCAATTTATATAAATAGAAGTGTCCCTCATTTATTATAGATAATCACAAGTACTTGCTCTCCTCACATTCATGATCTAACACAATAAAATTGATATGGTGATTTTTTAAGTTTAATTCATCTGAAGGAAGGTCTCTGAGCCAATTATGGATATAAACATCATGACACAGATATGACATTATTACACTTGACAGCATTAACATCATGACACAGACATGACATTATTACACCGACAGCATTAACATCATGACACAGACATGACATTATTACACCGACAGCATTAACATCATGACACAGATATGACATTATTACACCGACAGCATTAACATCATGACACAGACATGACATTATTACACCGACAGCATTAACATCATGACACAGACATGACATTATTACACCGACAGCATTAACATCATGACACAGATATGACATTATTACACTGACAGCATTAACATCATGACACAGACATGACATTATTACACCGACAGCATTAACATCATGACACAGACATGACATTATTACACCGACAGCATTAACATCATGACACAGACATGACATTATTACACCGACAGCATTAACATCATGACACAGATATGACATTATTACACTGACAGCATTAACATCATGACACAAACATGACATTATTACACTGACAGCATTAACATCATGACACTGACATGACATTATTACACTGACAGCATTAACATCATGACACAAACATGACATTATTACACTGACAGCATTAACATCATGACACAGATATGACATTATTACAATGACAACATAAACATCATGACACAGACATGACATTATTACACTGACAGCATTAACATCATGACACAGACATGACATTATTACACTGACAGCATTAACATCATGACACAGATATGACATTATTACACTGACAGCATTAACATCATGACACAGATATGACATTATTACACTGACAGCATTAACATCATGACACAGATATGACATTATTACACTGACAGCATTAACATCATGACACAGACATGACATTATTACACTGACAGCATTAACATCATGACACAGACATGACATTATTACACTGACAGCATTAACATCATGACACAGATAAGACAATATTACACTTACAGCATTAACATCATGACATTATTACACTGACAGCATTAACATCATGACATTATTACACTGACAGCATTAACATCATGACACAGATATGACATTATTACACTGACAGCATTAACATCATGACACAGACATGACATTATTACACTGACAGCATTAACATCATGACACAGATATGACATTATTACACTGACAGCATTAACATCATGACATTATTACACTGACAGCATTAACATCATGACATTATTACACTGACAGCATTAACATCATGACATTATTACACTGACAGCATTAACATCTAATTGGCATGAGCTTAGGAAAACAATTGTGGCAATGTCTTCAAAATTATCATGGAAATGTCATTGCACTGAATGTAACTTTGTACACACCAATTATGACAAAAATCATTTCAGCAATAAAGGAATGTCATCATTTAAGTTGCAACTACGCTATTAAACCCATTGGTGGAATGTCATCAATCATGGAAAAGTTATTGAAACAATTGGTGTGCCATTGTCATTCAATTAATGTTGCCAATGTCATTCAGACAATGCTGCCAATGTCATTCAGACAATGTTGCCAATGTCATTCAGACAATGTTGCCAATGTCATTCAGACAATGTTGCCAATGTCATTCAGACAATGTTGCCAATGTCATTCAGACAATGCTGCCAATGTCATTCAGACAATGTTGCCAATGTCATTCAAACAATTGAGGGCATTGATTGATAGTTTAACTAAAATATATCACAATATTTATTTTACAATAATGTTGTAACAAGTCAGTTTATAAATATATAAAACTCCTAATTGACACTATTAGCAGCACCGTGACTGGTGATTTTGTGGTGTTGAGTCCAATCCGCCGCTTCCCAGTGTTAATTTTTCTTTGTCTCGTTCCTCTTCTCCATAATTCATCATCTGATCATTTTGTAAAACCTGGAAAACAATTTGAAAAAAAATATTTAAAAGTGTAAACACAAGGATATGACATTTTTAAGAAAATGTTTTGACAAGACAAATGGCAAGAGTTCATTTTGATTTGCATATTGATGAACTAAACAATTATTATTATTAATATTTCCATACTATGTTTTATCACCCAGAAATGAACGTTTACACTAGGCTCTGCAGACGAAAGTAATGAAATAGATTATGTTTCCTAGTTTTTATATAAATATAATGTTTAAAAGTTAAAATGAGAAACACAATAATAAACTTCTTAACTTTCTTCTGGGCCAAACAGCAGAAAAAGTACCATTCTGACAATATATTTACCTTTGCTACTAGACTTCTTGCTGCTTCATCTATGTTGATGTTTTCTTTGGCGGATGTTTCGAACCATGATATGAATCCTTTGTCGCGGCAGTATTCATCCATCTGAGCTGCGTTGTTGACTAAGCCCTCCTTGGCCTGGTCACACTGTCAACAAGAATTACATAGATTGTAACCACCACAGCATCTCAGACAGCCGGGATCAGGAAGGGTAAATTAATGGTCAGCCATTAATGTCCATCCTCATTCAGTGCTTTAAATCAGGGCTTGTCCCTAAGCTAGCAACTTATCACCAGGGTGAGCAACATTTGGGGTCTTTTTCTACCATATTATATTTTCTAACTAATTACTACTGTGACATGGATTAAGGACAGGCAAAATATATATATATATATATATCATAAACTCATTCTAACAGTTGTAAAAAATGCATATTGTTATGGGCTATTTTCTTCATTTTAATATCTTGCTTACATAACACTTTGTTTCTAATTGTTTCTTAATGTTGTTTGATATTATTATAGTGATGTTTTCAGCAAATCTTGGGAATAACATAATTGCCTTGTTTGGGATGGACACATCTTTGCTGGTAGCACATACATATATCATATGGGAAAACATCAACCCCCCTTCTTGTTAACCCACATCAACCCACATATCAACTCACCTTGATAGCTTGAGGTGCACATCATACAGGACATCAACTCACCTTGCTACCTAGCAGCACATGTGGTACAGGAGATCTACTCACCTTGTTAGCTAGCAGCACACACGGTACAGGAGATCTACTCATCTTGTTCACTAGCAGGACACATGGTACAGGAGATCTACTCACCTTGTTAGCTAGCAGGACACACTGTACAGGACATCTACTCACCTTGTTCGCTAGCAGCACATGTGGTACAGGACATCAACTCACCTTGTTCGCTAGCAGCACACACGGTACAGGATATCTACTCACCTTGTTAGCTAGCAGCACACACGGTACAGGATATCTACTCACCTTGTTAGCTAGCAGCACACACTGTACAGGAGATCAACTCACCTTGTTAGCTAGCAGCACACACGGTACAGGATATCTACTCACCTTGTTAGCTAGCAGCACACACGGTACAGGAGATCTACTCACCTTGTTAGCTAGCAGCACACACAGTACAGGAGATCAACTCACCTTGTTAGCTAGCAGGACACACGGTACAGGAGATCTACTCACCTTGTTAGCTAGCAGGACACACAGTACAGGAGATCAACTCACCTTGTTAGCTAGCAGGACACACGGTACAGGAGATCAACTCACCTTGTTAGCTAGCAGCACACACAGTACAGGAGATCAACTCACCTTGTTAGCTAGCAGGACACACGGTACAGGAGATCAACTCACCTTGTTAGCTAGCAGCACACACAGTACAGGAGATCAACTCACCTTGTTAGCTAGCAGGACACACAGTACAGGAGATCTACTCACCTTGTTAGCTAGCAGCACACATGGTACAGGATATCTACTCATCTTGTTCACTAGCAGGACACATGGTACAGGAGATCTACTCACCTTGTTAGCTAGCAGGACACACTGTACAGGACATCAACTCACCTTGTTCGCTAGCAGCACAGGTGGTACAGGACATCAACTCACCTTGTTCGCTAGCAGCACACACGGTACAGGAGATCTACTCACCTTGTTAGCTAGCAGCACACACGGTACAGGATATCTACTCACCTTGTTAGCTAGCAGCACACACGGTACAGGACTACCATCAGGCAGCTGGACCTTTGAGTCTAGATCATTCTTCCATTTCTGTACTGCCTCAAATGTTGATGCCCTTGTTACATCAAACACGATGAAGGCCCCCACTGCTTCTTTGTAGTATACACGCGTCATGTTGCCAAACCGTTCTTGACCTGAAATTAGCACCAAATACTATAATACTATAACCATGCACAAATTATCTAATAAACTATTCTAATAAACCAACACTACAAAAACATAACCCCATGGGTTGATAGCTCTGCTGACTTGAATGAAAACACATGAACTGAGAGTGAGATAAAGTGCAATAAGCAACCAGGTTATGATTTTCAATACAAGATCCCAATTCAGTTTTGATGAGATATTCATTAATATTTTGCAAATCATTATCATGTTACCAATGCAATATTTCATGCACAAAATTTGTGATTTTTTCAAAAATCTAATAGCTATCACTAAGTTGTCAAGGGGGCTGCCATTTTGAATAACATAGCCAATGAGAATCGAGATAACAAGTTGGGGCCAAATTTGATATGTAACATGCATTTTGATTGGTCAAAATCACTATCTGCTCAATTCTGCTCTTGAAAAGGATTTAAATGATCATTTAGGAAGAAATGTTCAAAAACATTACAAACATAGGCATCAGAGATGCATCAACCCTCAGCCCTTGTAACTCATTGCACAACATTCGCTCCACACAATATTTGTGAACAAAACGTCACTGCACCAAGGCAAATTGATGCAGGGGTGAAAAAACCCATAAAATCTACTTCCTTTGATAGCTTAGGTGTGTCAAGTATCATGAAACTGTCATCATTTACTCTAGAATTATTGAGATGATGGGCCGGTGACCTTGAAAAGCAGGTTAAGGTCACCGTCCATCAAACTCATCTGGGGTCTTCACCAGATGCTTATGTGTGTCAATTCTCATGAAGCTGCCATTATTTGTTCTTGAGTTATTGCAACGTCGTGGATTTGACATAATTGTCCCTGTGACCTTGAAAAGTAGGTGAAGGTAACCATTCATCAAACTCTTTTGGGGTCTTTACTAGATGCTTATTTGTGTCAAATCTCATAAAGCTGCCATCATTTGTTCTCGAGTTATCGCAATGATGGGGATTTCATGGTACAATTGTCCCTGTGACCTTGAAAAGTAGGTGAAGGTCATGTTCGTTCAAAGGAAGTCTGAGATCTTCACCAGATGCTTATGTGTGTCAAGTCCCATAAAGCTGCCATCATTTGTTCTTGAGTTACTGCGGATGATTTCACATAATTGTCCCTGTGACCTTGAAAAGTAGGTGAAGGTCATGTTCCATCAAAGGAAGTCGGAGGTCTTCACCAGATGCTTATGTGTGTCAAGTCTCATAAAGCTGCCATCATTTGTTCTTGAGGTATTGCAATGACAAGGATGATTTCACATAATTGTCCTTGTGACTTTGAAAAATAGGTCAAGGTTGCCGTCCATCAAACTCCTCCAAGGTTTTAACCAGATGCTTATGTGTGTCAAGTTTCATGAAGCTGCCATCATTTGTTCTCGAGTTATCGCGATGACAAGGATGTTCACTACAGACATACATACATGTGATATGCTCAGTACAAAATTTGTGACCTCAAGGTCACTGCACTAAGGTCAATGGTGACATCACTAAGATTTGAAGGAATCTGAATCTTCAACTCTCTATCTACCTCTGTATTAAATATGAAACAAATATTACTGGTAGTTTTGGAGAAGATTTTTAAACATAGTGTTAGTATATAACAGATATGAAGTGTTTTTTATTCACTTCTGATGGTTGTGATGTGGCATGTTCACAAATTATGAATTCAAGGTCAATGTGTCAAGGTCAAAGGTCACATGACTAAAATTGTATGACGAGGTACAGCTTTAACATAAGACATTCCTGTATACCAAGATTTAATTTCTTCTTGTAAGTGGTTGCTGAGATATGCTCCTTACAAAATTTGTGACTTCAAGGTCACTGCACTAAGGTCAATGGTGACATCACTGATAATTGAAGGAATCTAAATCTTCAACTCTCTATCTAGCCCTGTATAAAATAGTGTTGGTATATAAAAGATATGAAGTGCATTTAATTCACTTCTAATGGTTATGATGTGGAATGTTCACAAATTTTGAATTCATGGTCAATGTGTCAAGGTCAAAGGTCACATGACTAAGAAAGTATGACGAGGCACAGCTATGACCTAAGACATTCCTGTATACCAAGATTTAATTTCTTTTTGTAAGTGGTTGCTGAGATATGCTCCTTAAAATATTTGTGACATCAAGGTCACTGCACTAAGGCCAATGGTGACATCACTGAGAATTGAAGGTATCTAAATCTTCAACTCTCTATCTAGCTCTGTATAAAATAGTGTTGGTATATAAAAGATATGAAGTGCATTTAATTCACTTCTAATGGTTATGATGTGGCATGTTCACAAATTTTAATTCAAGGTTAATGTGTCAAGGTCAAAGGTCACATGACTAAGAAAGTATGATGAGGCATGGCTATGACCTAAAACATTTCTGTATACCAAGTTTTAATTTCTTCTTATAAGTAGTTGCTGAGATATACTCCTTACAAAATTTGTGACCTCAAGGTCACTGCACTAAGGTCAATGGTGACATCACTAAGATTTGAAGGAATCTGAATCTTCAACTCTCTATCTACCTCTGTATTAAATATGAAACAAATATTACTGGTAGTTTTGGAGAAGATTTTTAAACATAGTGTTAGTATATAACAGATATGAAGTGTTTTTTATTCACTTCTGATGGTTGTGATGTGGCATGTTCACAAATTATGAATTCAAGGTCAATGTGTCAAGGTCAAAGGTCACATGACTAAAATTGTATGACGAGGTACAGCTTTAACATAAGACATTCCTGTATACCAAGATTTAATTTCTTCTTGTAAGTGGTTGCTGAGATATGCTCCTTACAAAATTTGTGACTTCAAGGTCACTGCACTAAGGTCAATGGTGACATCACTGATAATTGAAGGAATCTAAATCTTCAACTCTCTATCTAGCCCTGTATAAAATAGTGTTGGTATATAAAAGATATGAAGTGCATTTAATTCACTTCTAATGGTTATGATGTGGAATGTTCACAAATTTTGAATTCATGGTCAATGTGTCAAGGTCAAAGGTCACATGACTAAGAAAGTATGACGAGGCACGGCTATGACCTAAGACATTCCTGTATACCAAGATTTAATTTCTTTTTGTAAGTGGTTGCTGAGATATGCTCCTTAAAATATTTGTGACATCAAGGTCACTGCACTAAGGCCAATGGTGACATCACTGAGAATTGAAGGTATCTAAATCTTCAACTCTCTATCTAGCTCTGTATAAAATAGTGTTGGTATATAAAAGATATGAAGTGCATTTAATTCACTTCTAATGGTTATGATGTGGCATGTTCACAAATTTTAAATTCAAGGTTAATGTGTCAAGGTCAAAGGTCACATGACTAAGAAAGTATGATGAGGCATGGCTATGACCTAAAACATTTCTGTATACCAAGTTTTAATTTCTTCCTATAAGTAGTTGCTGAGATATACTCCTTACAAAATTTGTGACATCAAGGTCACTGCATTAAGGTCAATGGTGACATCACTAAGATTTGAAGGAATCTGAATCTTCAACTCTCTATCTACCTCTGTATTAAATATGAAACAAATATTACTGGTAGTTTTGGAGAAGATTTTTAAACATAGTGTTAGTATATAACAGATATGAAGTGTTTTTTATTCACTTCTGATGGTTGTGATGTGGCATGTTCACAAATTTTGAATTCAAGGTCAATGTGTCAAGGTCAAAGGTCACATGACTAAGAAAGTATGACGAGGCACGGCTATGACCTAAGACATTCCTGTATACCAAGATTTAATTTCTTTTTGTAAGTGGTTGCTGAGATATGCTCCTTAAAATATTTGTGACATCAAGGTCACTGCACTAAGGCCAATGGTGACATCACTGAGAATTGAAGGTATCTAAATCTTCAACTCTCTATCTAGCTCTGTATAAAATAGTGTTGGTATATAAAAGATATGAAGTGCATTTAATTCACTTCTAATGGTTATGATGTGGCATGTTCACAAATTTTAATTCAAGGTTAATGTGTCAAGGTCAAAGGTCACATGACTAAGAAAGTATGATGAGGCATGGCTATGACCTAAAACATTTCTGTATACCAAGTTTTAATTTCTTCTTATAAGTAGTTGCTGAGATATACTCCTTACAAAATTTGTGACATCAAGGTCACTGCATTAAGGTCAATGGTGACATCACTAAGATTTGAAGGAATCTGAATCTTCAACTCTCTATCTACCTCTGTATTAAATATGAAACAAATATTACTGGTAGTTTTGGAGGAGATTTTTAAACAGTGTTAGTATATAACAGATATGAAGTGTTTTTTATTCACTTCTGATGGTTGTGATGTGGCATGTTCACAAATTTTGAATTCAAGGTCAATGTGTCAAGGTCAAAGGTCACATGACTAAAATTGTATGACAAGGCACAGCTTTAACATATGACATTTCTGCATACCAAGTTTTAATATCCTGTAATAAGTGGTTGCTGAGATATGCTCAGTACAAAATTTGTGACCTCAAGGTCACCGCACTAAGGTCAATGGTGACATCACTAAGATTTGAAGGAATCTGAATCTTCAACTATATATCTACCTCTATATAAAATATGAAAGATGTAGTACTGGTAGTTTTGGAGAAGAAGATTTTTTAAAGAAATGTTGACAGACTGACAGACGGACAGACAGACCGACAGACATTTTCCCCCTCCTAAAGCTCTGCGAGCTTAAGTCTCAGCAGAGCTAAAAAATCACTAGTTATTTTCAAAAATACACATTGGACCAAATGTCAATTCTGATGCAACTGACTGGAATAGTAAATTAATATGTAGATTTAGAGTCTTGATAAAGCTTTTCAAATGTCATTTGAAAAATATCTTTTTAATCTTAAATTCAAAGTGAGATTAAATCTGGTCATGCTTAGTTGGTGCAAACTACCGTATATTTGTGACTCTTACTTCAAGCATGTATCAATAAGGTCAAGTGATCAACCTTACATCATGCCGTGTTTGATTTAGGTAGGAGTTTGCCTTGTCACCTTGAAGAGTAACTTGTGGTAAAAGGTCATGGACCTATGAAGACTTATTCATCTTTTTTCCATTATAAAATTGAAAGGCTTGCTGTGAAATTCATTTTTTGGGGTATAATTCACTGAAACACCGGGCAATAAGCCTACATTTATAAATATGAAAACCACATTGGTGAAAACTGTGAATTAAAATCTGATATGGAATCACCCATTGTCATCACATGACCATATTTTGTCATGTTAGAGTGAGATAGGCTTAATAGTGCCACAAATAAGCTCATTATGACCAGATAAATTCACATGATGTCTCATTTAATTATGTAGAAAATCATTCCAAAGTTTGGTTTCGCCTAATTATATAATTATTTTAAATGGGGGAGTTATGAATCAGGATTTCACTCTTTTATTACATTTGTACCTTTTCTGTTGTAATAGTTATACATTGTCAGGAGTCATAGCTGTGCTTAGAAATTTGGTTTTCTTTGATTTGCTTTAAGGACTAAAATACAGAAATAAGTGTTCATAAGAAACAAATTTGTTCCAATGCTTATTTTCCATGCATACTTTAGTAAGCATTGCACAAAAATGATATTAATATGACAACTGTAATAATTTATCAAATTCATGCCAGGGATTGAGTGAGTCTGGAAAAATAATTCAAGATTACATATTTAACCGAAGAAAAAATACTTTTGCAATTAAATAAGCAAAGTAGTTGTTTACCTGCTATGTCCCATAGTTGAAGTCTTATGAGTGTGTCTGCATCCCAGTTTATGACTTTCAGTGCAAAATCAACACCTATCTAATATCTGGTTAAGGTGGAAATGTGAACATGTACATTGATAAACAAACTTAACCGGTATATAATCTAAAAAAATATTATCATTAATATAATCTAAATATGCTGTAAATCAATATAATAATTTGACTGCTACCATCCCTTAGGAACCTTTTTTACAGTCATGATTGTAAGATTTTAGCACACTTCTCAATCCTAATTTCCCAAACTAATTTTTGATAGCCCCATCCACTGATCATCCATGTCAGTTTTGCACGTTTCTAGACCGAATGAACATTAGAGTCATCTACTGGGAGAGTAGGCCAGTGCCTATTGTTCTCAGAGAAGGTGTGGCAATTAATCTCTCTGCTGCCTCACCATTTGTATTCGACATTTGAGACACACTGTGTGTGGCTCTTATCAATGCTTATCATGCATATATGAATATTAATAACAGACTCAGACAGCATGGAGATAATTGCTCACGATGGCAGCCTCCTATCTTGAGGGTGGGGGCTGTAACTCAGTCAATATAACAATTTAAGTACATTGTTATTCATAAGGTGATAATATAGGTACCGGTATATGCAAATACAATATGCCTGAGAACTGATGAGTAATAAATATTTCAAAATGGTTTTTTTCAGTTCTTTTCACACAATCCCATTCCCATATTCAAAAAATCAAGGATAATTTACTAACAACACAATTAATAGAGGTGTGTATACAAAGATTGCCTCTCACCAGACATTTCCATCTGAACTAGAATGTGTTTGAAATGATTAAGGGCCCTTAAGCTATAATGACAATAGAATAATGTTTGTTTCAGAATAGCTGAATTCTTTATTCTATTTTTCTGTTGGTTTTGAGCATTATTATTAATGATAATTGCCAGAGTTAGGCCAGAATAAATTCACCTTATTCACTTCTTAACTGAACTCAACTTTATTCATATCACTTTTGAAGGAATTATGCACCAATTAAAAAAATGTATGAAAGTCATACATATGTATTTATCTTTCATTTGTACTACCATTTTTGATAAATACATTGCAATACGTTTCTGTAAAACCTATTTGAATAAGACCCCAATAAATAGCCCCCTATTGAAAGCACACTCCTTGCTTTGCATCATTTTAGGTGGTGACATCAAAGTAGGACTGAAGGTGAAATGAGGATATCATCAAGGGCATTGTCAATTGAATAGTGCTAGGATGGCTTCAAACAATACTATCCTATTTGAGGAGTCTCTTCTGGGGTAAATGTTATGACATGTTGCATGAAAACTGAAGATCACTGCAGCTTGAGCTTGAGTTACCACAAATTAAATGCTCCACAAGACTCTTTGATGATTGCAACAAATGTTCATATTTTTGGGGGTTGATATAGGTAGATATAGATGTTTGTATGTATTTCCCTTGACAATTACCATCCCTTAGTAATCTTTTTATGCTGTGAGGGCCTATTCCAGGGCCTGAAACTCAAGTCAATGGTTTCACTAGTTACTAAACAAATATTTGTAACTACAAATACTTGTTTATGATCATCCAAATGTATAATATTTAGCCCGTTCCCCTGTGAGCGTTAAACAGGAATATATCTGGTGCATGAAAACTTTCCACTCTCATCTAAAAACAAAACCCTCATACATCAAAAATGGACTTGAAGATGATTATGTGACTGCAGTAAAAGCTATTTTGTTTCTTATCAGAGTTGACAAACACAGTGCAAGTCCCTTATTATTTTACCTTGTGCTAAACATGCCAGGTTTTACAGCTTGTGTATGTCCACTTCCCATACTTTGCCTACTGTCATAAAATAGCAGTCTAATGTTAGTTTGTTGCATGTCACAAGGTTGCCTTACTTATGCTATTGCATCTCAGGGTTGCTGCTTTTATCTTAATAGTCTAACCATTGTTAAAGAGATGACTATCTTGTGAAGGTCAAAACATATTTAAAACTTGTTTATTCCACAGCATAAACAAGTTATATATCTCAACTTGTTTAGCAATAATTTGCCATATAAAATATACATAATTTATAAAGGAGAATTACTACTTTAATGTGAGATTCTTATCAATTATATTTCTGCAGTGCTTTGACTGTTACCATCCCATTGGACCTTTTTATATTGCCCCAGTCAATACAGTGGTTTGGAGATGCCTCCTGGGTAGACACTAATAACATGTCCATATAAATGGACAGTGTTATATGGACAGTGAGGTAAGTTCTATTTTCTGACATTTGCATTTATAATTAGCTACAAGTATTTAACTCCAATGCTTCATCTGGAGGGAGGGGGAGGGGAGATATTTCCGGATAGATCATTGTTTAGTGTACTCCTAGTTTTACCTTGCAGTCTACATTATGACATTGACCTTATAAATGAGAACTGTGCTCAACATGTTCTCTCAGCCGTGCTTCATGTTTGACACACAACTTGATCTGGCCGGGAGCCAAGAGAACTGGGACGTTAGCTGATCCCATCAGCACACATAGGATCAGGCAGTGACGGTTATCTTGCAGTCTGGGAACTTCCACATACGAATTCTCAGACTTTCTTACTCATTCAATTCATTCACAAAATGGGTTTAAACAGTCCTCTGCAATATAGGCACCATAAGCTTTGATTATCACTTGCACCTGCCGAGACAACAAAATTATTCCTCCCTTTTTTATATAAAGTAATTATCTGACCATTTTACACAATATTTGGACCATCTAAATATTATACCTTAATGTATTTAAGAATGTTTAGGAATGGAAAGAATGACGTATCATATGGACCTGCCTATGAATGCTTTCACAGTTTTAACTTAATGAGAAACTTGATCTTATGACATCACAACTTCATTTATCATACTCCAAGCTTTGACTGAGTTTCAGAAATTTACCTCCTGAACATTTAAAAAAAAACATTTGGATTTGATTCTCCACCCTTTAAAAAATATACATTTTTAATCAGGTTTTTTTTCTCTTCTTGATGCATAAGCCCATTGAAATGTTGCCTTGAGCAGCATAAAGGATACTGTGGCTCTGTAATGCTGTGAGAAGAACTGATGTACGTAGCGCTTGATAATACTTGTCTTGCCGGTCCCCAGCTCTCCAATCACCAGCACCTTGTATAAATGCTCTCTCTTCTCTCCTCCTGAAGCCTGAAAACAAACAAAATATCATCTGAAAAATCTCCGTCAAAGACAGACATCATGTGATCAGATAGACAGATACAGATTTAAGCTTACCATTCAGAGAAACACGATAACTTTTTTTAACATATCAATATGATACAAGTTAGATGAATAATAAGTAAATAATGAATACCGTATATTAATAAAAAAAATTAACAGTAGATTATGAGTAAATCATATGTCGTAAAATGACCATGGTGTTTGCTGTTTTTTTAATTCCTAGAAATTGATCTGCAAACTTCGCTGAATATATTTATTCTAAAGATCTCAATTCAGAGAAATCTCAATTTAATGTGATGTTTCCATCAGACACTAACTATTCATTGAACATTTTGCCAGGTCTGTTGATAGAATTCAGTCTGCTTGGAATTATAAGAAATGAAAATATAGTGCTGAGAATTTAGAAATATATTTCTTTTAAGGGTCCCAACTAATAGAAATTCAAATTTGATATAATGAATACATTAGATCCAAACTCTTCATTGACCAATTTTGCCAGGTCTGGTGTCCAATGTCACAATAATATCTTCTTGAAATTCCAAGAAATAAGAATATAGTGCTAAAATTTGGGGATATATTTCTTCTAAGGGACCAAAATTACAAAAATCCTTATCTTAATATAATGGTTGTTTTTCACAATACAATATTATCAGAATGACAAACCTCTGTAATACTGTTACAGTGTATGATTCTAGTATTTATTGGAAGGGTGAATGGGTCATATCTACAGAATGCCATGTTAACCCATTATCACCATTTATCAACAATTTCATCGAGCTTATCAGTGGTCAAGTCTGTCTGCACTTTGTTTCAAGTTAGTGACCTGTAAATTAACAATCCATCATAATGTATGTGTAATAGTAGATGGAACTGATAGTAAACCAGCTTGGTCCTGTGTGCGATCGGTATGATGTACGAGGCAAACAAGAAGACATTTTGACCTTGGTCTAATTGCAGTGGTAAACATGTCTTTAAGAGAGGCCATCACAAAACTTGTGTAGAATACAATTGTATAGTTTGATGACAATCCAGGTATTTCCTTGACGGTTATCATCCCTTTTGAGCCTTTTTTTTTGCGGTGAGGGTCCATGCAGGGGCTGCTCACTATGGCAGCCCCCTTTATTGAGGGAGGGGGCTGTAACTCAATATATATATATATATTTCAGGGAAAGTTAAAGGCACTGATACATATTTTAATCTCGACCTAATTGGAGATATTGTCAAAGTCATGAATTTGTCAATGTTAAACCTATAAGATTTTATGAAGAAGAACAATTCTGTCAAATTTGACAGCAAATCCAGGCATTATTGACCGAGTCAGTGTAACTCCAAGTCATTTGATCTTGTATTAATTCCAGTGGTCAAACTGTGGTCATTGGTCATTGTTTCAGTTTGGTGGCAATCTGTATTTTTTGGCAAGAAAACGAGCTTGTGAAGTATTCTAAACCTAATTTTATTGCAAAGTTAAAAACATTGGCCAATGGCCTTAGAACTATGTTGATCATTGTTTTTTCGTTATGTTTGTGAACATTTTCTGGAAACATTTTCTTGCTTCATAAATGATAATTTAAATCTTTTCCCAGAGCAGACTTGAGCAGATAATTTTGACCAATCAAAATGCATGTTACATATTGAATTTGGCCCAAATTTGTTAGCTCAATTCTCATTGGCTAATATTTATAATGTTACTCAAAATGGCAGCCTCCATGACAACTCAATGACAGCTATCAGGTCAAAAAGCAATGACAGCTAAATGGTCAAAAATCTGAGGCTAATGGAAAATAGATAAAATTTGTTCCCTGAAAATGCAACATCTTTCCAAGTATTTGCTAAGTACTCCTCCCAGTAGTTTCAGAGGAGAAGATCAAAGTTAACAGACAGAATGACAACCCCCCCCCCCCCCCCCATCACTGCTGAAGCATAGCTAAAAGAAGATCATGGAAAGGTCAATATTGCTCTTATAAAAGATTTTATCATGATGTATGCATGTGTCAAGTTTGGTGCCATTCTATGCAATTTGTGACAAATTAAAGAGTCAACAAGGAGTTTGCATGGACAGATGCATGAACACATGGGCACTGCAATTTTTAATGTTTTATGCCCACCCCCAAATATTAAAAGGTTTGATGGGGGCCAAAAACAAAAATAAAGGTCATCAAGGAATTTTTGTCACCATAGTTCTTTTCCATTGATTGATACACTTCATTCAAGAACTCATAATAACTTGACCTGAAGATTGTATCTATTACAGATTTATCTTACAACACTGACATTAAATATCCCACTGAGACATTGAATATCCAAATAAACAGTTTGACTTGACATTGCTAATTGGCTAGCCATGTCGAGAATTTCTGAAGGGATTTTCAATGTTATAGCTCAAAACTTTGCATGTTTTGGGATAAAGATATATCTTAATTTACACAGTCTAAAGCAGGTTGATAATTAATAGCTTCGAGACAACCAACCCTGGTAATTAGCTGTCCATGAATGAATCACAAAGAAAGGCAAACATAGATAACCCAATGTACTCATCTAACATGATAATTAGGACAAGGTGCAGCTCAAAATCATCCAATTTAATGCCAAACAAATAGCCATACAACTTAAGTTTTATAATGTTTATTGATGGATTTGACAAGACTAACACAACCCCCATTTCAAACTTCAGTCATTTAATCCCTGTCAGTAGCTCTTTTCAAACCATCCAGTTGTTGACCAAAGACCCTGCTGTATTTTCGAGTATTTTACTCTGAAAATCTGACATTTCCCTATTACTGCTCACATAGCCGTTCTACAATTCAGAATCTGGCCTTCAAAATTTTCATAGTAAATTATTACATCATGGTTGAAACAAGTTTCAAAATGACTCCAATTGAAGCACTCTTTGCATTTTGAAGAAAAAAATATATGAACTTCGCATGAATTACTTCCTGTGATCAGCATAACCTAAGGGATAAAGGTATCATGGATGCCATAAAAGTATGTTTGAATTATTTGTAATAGTCAAAAGTTTGTGATTTTGGATTTAAATAACTTTTTATGGTATGTTATATTTTTCAAAAAAACAATCAACAAATTTAACATTTTATAAGCCTCAAACCTCTACCATATAAAAGGCCAATTGTGATTAATTTTCTGACCAGAGTTTAAGTACTAAAATGATGTGTCAAAGTCTTCTTTTCATGTTATATACATGTACATATTGATAAATTGCTAATACACAATTTGTGAAGATTTCCTTTCCCTTTAATTAATTAACTATATTAAACCAAAAGAAGGCATTGAACCAGTGCTGCTTTCCTGTAGCATTTGTAGCATTTCCATATATAATTCTTTAGAAGGAGTAATTTAACATTTGTATTTATTCTGTGTCACATAGTATGGTTGTACGATTGTCCATTATAACCATGATAGTTACATACCTATTATATTTCTGAAAATAAATTATATCTAACAAAAATGGTTCTTCCAATCAGATAAAAAAGGATCACTACAATGAGTGAGTCACATTCAATAAATTCCTCTTGAAATGCAACACCATTTTATTGGTAGTTTTCAAAGAACTTCATGTTCTGTTAAGCCTTTGAATGTGCTTCAAGCTTCTCTATGCATGAAATATGTTTGTTTTCAATTGTATTTGTCTATGGATGAGAACCCTTGATCTATTTTCCAAACAAATATCTGTTGTATCTTTATTTCTACTGTATACTATAATTTATAGTCCACAGAGCTTTTACTGCTGTAAAGTAAATTTTAGAGCTGAGGTTTATGAGTCAGTATATACTCACCTCCAAACCTAAAAATCTCATCAAGCTCATTTTATCCAATTTGTGAATTAGATCGTTGTTTTTCAAGGTAAAATAATGAGGCAATCCCAATATGTTGCAGCTTAAGAGCTATTCCATGAAAACTATGACCATAAAATGTCACCATATTTAGAAGCCATGCTCATATTTTCTTGTTGTAAAGCAATTAGCCTCTCTCTTACTACACTTTTGAGAGATATGTGTTTAATATAAGGTACAGGAAAGTTAAATGAAAAAAAAAATCATATCAAAAATGTAATGCTAGGATGTTTTATTCATTAATTATAAACAGCTTTACAGTGATTGGAGCAAACATTGATACAATACATAAGAACTGCAATCAAAATTCATGTTTTATATGTTTAATATGGTTTATTATCTGTGAGCTGTTTGGAGATCTTTTATAAAGTCACACAGTGATTAACATCAGTTTCAGGGTAATCTGCCTGATCAGCATTGACAGTGTGTGGTGTCATATGAGAGGCTCCCAACACAGTCCTGTGACACAATGGAACGGACACAAATCTCCACTTATAATAAGAGTTATAATCATCATGATGCTTGCTGCTGTTCAACAACAAAGACTTCAGTGAATGGGACTGGATCGCGGCAATAAATACAGTCTGTGGCCAAAAAATCTGACCTAGAAGCCCTTCATCTTGCACCAATGGCCATGTTCACTGTGCAGAACTGTCTATCACCTTTAAATAATACAGACTTTATTACTCTGAGGTATAAGTTTTCACTACTTCTTTCCCTTTTGACAAGATGAATATATCACATTTACATATGACTGGTTGGTGCATGAAATGTGTACTACAAATAGAGGCTTGTTCTGTGACATGTGAGTCATGACTTTCTTTTTATTTGGCAATTATAGTTGGTCCTCTACCTACTTAATCCTGCTCACACTGTCCTTGGATGATTTTAATAAGAAAGCAAAACAAAAACTTCAAATAAACAGAAAAATGGAAAGGCTACATCATTCAGTTGATCCTCAGTATGGATTTATCTATCTTACAATCTTACAAATATCATCTTTGAAATATATGTATTTGATGTTTAAATGCATTCATTGTTTTACAAAGGTTCATGATGATGAGGATTTTATTTTTGTGGAAGGTGGGAGTTTTTTTAGAAGCATATCACTTCACATTATGAAAACAAACGATTCTCTAACTGTTAAGAATCAAATCAATATTCAAGACAGATTTTGCACCTTTCAACATGATCTTTGATATTCCATGAAAATCTATCAGCTGTGTTTATCATGATAGCAAGTATTAAGCGGAGACTGTTTATCAAGGTTTTTTTTAATCCCTTCCTTGATAATATTAAGGCAAGAACATGTGAGTGCAGTGTTCAGGCTGGCAGATCTCTCAAGTTGGTTCTGGTGGAAGGATCTCAAGAGTCCGAAGGACGAGTGCGATCCTTCCACCAGAACCAACGAGAGAGATCTGTCAGCCTGAACACTGCACGAACCTATGTTCTTGACTTTATCTCATACTTAACTCCTGCAGATAGGTATGAGATAATGGTTTTGGTTTGATTTCCAATCTATTTAAAGCAAAACAGAGAGGAACACATTGCAGCATGTGTGGACCTATGTTGTGTGTGTCAAACAACATAAACAATGCCACGCCCCCTTTTTAATGACGTCACACTCAATGACGTCATTGCAACATATATTTTACTATAATGACGTCATTGAGAGGTGGGCATTGAGATCCTTCCACCAGAACCAACTTGAGGGATATCTGTCAGCCTGAACACTGCACTCACATTCTTTTCTTAAGATCTGTACTTTTTACAATGTTAACACTGGTCTGGTATATAAACCATCTGCGGTAGATAAATATGAGATAAAGTCAAGAGCATGGGTTCATGTAGTGTTCAGCCTGACAGATCTCTTTTGTTGATTCTGGTGGAAGGATCTCACTCGTCATTTGGACCAAGGATGATTTGCAAAAGTAGTTTGGCACATGGGTGATCTGCGAAAGTAGTTCGGCAGAGGGGTGATCTGCGAAAGTAGTTCGGCAGAGGGGTGATCTGCAAAAGAATATCTCATAGGTGCAGAACACCTTCTTGAAGCACCAAGTATGAGATAAATAATAAAACACCAGTCACAATTCCATCTTTTTAACAAAGCTATATATACTACCCAAACCCAAGTTCAATATTCCACATCTGGATTACCATTCAGGAAATAAACATTTTAATCAGGTCTAATTATATCCAACTTGAGTTGTATTTGGTTCTGCTCTGCCCCTAACTTGGCCTAAGGATGAATGTTCCAAAAGTAGAAATATAGTAAGTAGGTCTCAAATATCTATTTAAGAGTGATTGTAGTGATAACTTATTAAAAGTCTTAACACCTCAACTCAAGTGGCATAAAAAAGTGAATTTAGCAATTCCATTATGATAAAACCTTCCTTTTTTTCTTCTTTTAATTGCCAAATTGACCCCGTCTCAGGATCAAGGATCTCCGCCTCATAATATGCCTCACTATCACTCAGACTATCTTGGCTGTTTGAGAAGATAATCAGGCCGATGTTGAAATACTGGTCACGGGTGACCTGACATGCAAGAGTCAATGACACTGAAAGTGTGAGGGGATAGTAGCAGGTGGATGTGGCTATGTGCCATGCCCCTACCCTGGCTGACTGCAAACGGGGGAAGATCATCCAACTGGCATGGAGACGACACACCTTTTCCAAACTTGAAGCCAAATTTGAGCACTAAACTCCTTGGACATTTACGTTATGTTGAGAACTAAGTTTCCAAACTTACCATATTTGATGTTTTATTCTCTATTTGGTTGTTTTAATGCGAAAAGTCCACCAGTTGTCACAGCCAAAGTCCACTGAGCTGCTTTTCAGTCCATATTCGCTTGTCATGTGACGAAATATAGAACTAGGTCAAAAAGGGGTCGTAGGTTCACGGTTATCAAAATATAGGGAATCCCCGTGTATGGTTGCCTCTGAAACTTTTTTAATGAAAGAAATTTTAGTTCTTCTCATAGAAAACATTTCATTTATAATCAATTTATAAATTATGATAAAAAGAGTACAACTTATCCTCTACAAATACTTTTAGTAGCTGTTTGTCTATTATAAGATTTTTCCTGGGACGGGGAATCCCTGTAATGACGTCATTTGGTTAAGAGGCAAAAGCAAAGAATGTTTTCAAAACAGTTGTACACGTGTACTTTTAAAAATTGTCCCAACATTAGATAGTTTATCTCACTTATCTCGCGCGAACTAGATAGTGCACGTATTGGAAAACATTTCAATGAAGGTTTATGATAACTGAAGGTAGGTGGAAATGCTTAAAACTGTACTCAATTGTATGAGTTCAGTGAGGAACTTGTAAGTTGGAGGATGAATGTTAGAATGGAGTTGTGACGCCCTTATTGCTGAGGCACACCCACTGTCACTGATTTGTGTTAGCTGTCATTACCCGACTTCCAGGTCATATTATGAAAACTTCACTCTTTCAAATCTACATATACCTAAGGGACTAGACTATCTCAATTTTGTTGATTGGCTGGACCAAAGGCCCAATGCATGCCAATTTCCGACTCCAACACTGGCAACAGTCATTTTCTCCTTGCCACAGTGACAGTGTTTGAGTGATGGTAAATCACAAAGTAAACAATGTACATGCCAGTCACAGTCTACTTCATTGGTGGTAACTGGTCCGGTACCTGCTCAAAACAACCGCGATATCAAGTGGACCGCGGTATTGAACTGCCACATTTAACCGCAGTCAACCGGCTAAATTTGGATATTTTATCAATGTAAATTATCTACAAGTGTCAGTTGCCAATCTTAATATTGATAAGCTACTTTCCGCCGTAATTAGACCTCATGTTCGGCATATAATTGTGTGAATATTCTCACTTTTCACTCAGGCCTCGACATTAGAACTACGCATTCAAGTTTGGCAGCCATTTTAATCTTCTTAAACGTAAATAAAATGCATTTCTAAGCAAAGTTTAGCTCACATTTTCTCTAATTTTCACTTGTAGATAATTTACTTTGATAAGCTGCTCAAATCCAGCAGCTTGACCGCGGTTCAATGTGCCAGTTCAACAGCGTGGTCAACTAGGTATCGCGGTTATTTTGACCATAATTCACTGGTCCGGCACAAGTACATACTTAATTGATCAAATTTATAACCATGGTTATTCAATATGCTCAATGAATTGCTAGGGTCAAAAGTTCATGATCCACTCAGTCTGACGTCATCATGATTACATTGCAACAAAGTTGCAACCCAAGGGAATGTTACAAAATGACGTCATTGAACCAGAAAAATGGGGAAGTCAACATCCCTCCCATCCATTACCGGTGGTGGACCTTGCCGTCCTTCCAGTCCGTTAGGGGTTAATTGACTCGTTAGTTTTTTAAGCAAAGTCTTTGTAAATATCAACCTCAAGGGCTTGCAGGGAATTAACCTGTTCAATTGAAGATAATGACAAAATACAGGTTGTCAAGTACTTTGTGCTCACTATTACTTTGCGCTCAGGGCCTTGCACATCCTGTTGGTGAAGGTGTATATCCATGATTAAAAGTCTTCGATTTGTTTACAAATTGGGGCATCCATTGTGGCAATGTGCATCCCAGAGCAAGGGATCATCTTTTTTTTGAAAAGTTATTTACTCTTTCATTGATAAAATCTTTGCATCAGTTGCCGGTGGAGGCAAGGATAGACTTTAAGATAGCATTACTGACATAGAAGGTACAGAATGGCTGTATGCCCGAATACCTATCCCAACTATTGATCCCTAAGAATGGACAAGACCCCTCAGATTTGCAGATGATAATGAATATATAGTACGAAAAACTAATATGAGAACATATGGAGACCAAGCATTTGCGGCATATTGTGGCAATACTATTAGTAGTGCTATTGACAGATTTCATTTTATAATCTGCACATCTCAAAATAGCTTCAAATGGTAGTGGTTGCAATTGGAGGTACACACATTAGATCAAAGGGTACTTATTCTATTGTTTTATACAATTGATTGCTATGGCTTCTTGAGCACAATCTAAAACAAAACTCCATTCATTACTTTGATTTACTCCAAGGTACACTGTACCAATATAAATACATGTGGTTGGGGATTGGCACAGGTGATAGAATGGTTATTTTACCCCTAAATGAGATGATTGCCAATGTCTGCCTCACTACCATTTCTCCTCATTGACACTCCACCCTGTTTAGAACTCATGAAATATCCCTGTTAGAGTCAGCTCTTTGACACAAAAAGATATCATTTATCCCGACCTTGAGGTTCTGAAGACAAAATCACTATCCAATTGTCCTCATTACCCTATATTGTAACAATATATATGATTTATTGGACCAGGAAATTTTGACCCCAGTACCTCACTGGGTGTATGGGGTAGCCATGGACGTGGTTATTAATTATAGTAATTTGTTTGCAGATAGACAGGTCAAGGGAAACATTGGTTAGTCCTGCCTATCAGCCAAATTTAAGTAAGGTACCGGTAGTTTAGGAGTGAAGTCGCAGCATGAGCAAATGTAATAATAAGCATGATAATATCCCCATTTAGTCATTAAGCTGGGGACATGTATGTCATTCCTGTTAGATATCAGTACTTGATGCCAACATCCATCCAAACTCTCCAGGGATGAAAATACATTTTTAATGGCAGAAAAGTAAGAGTAATATCCTGTGCATTGGTACTACCACCAGGTGTCACTTCCATGCTGCAGCACATGCACATCCATGCCCTGCTGAAGTACAGCAGATTAGAGTGACTGCTCCATGTCGGGAGTGCTTTCACAGATATTTTTGCCAAAAATAACAAAGATTTACCTTTCAAGAATTCAATCATTCACAAAAATCTCTTGTTTGGGTGGGCTTATTTCTGATGCAGTATTTCACTGGAATCATTCTTAAAAGCTTGTAAATTGATTGCGGGTTGCCATCTTGCCCCTTGGAAATAAACACTGTGGACTCAGTGGCGTGCCTATTGACTTTTGCAGCTGGTTTAAAATAAATTGAGAGTAGCGCCATGATAGTTATGATAATGTCACAGCAATTCATTCAAGGTTTTTAATTTTCTTTCCCAGATCTGCTTCCATCAAGATGAGCAAACTGGTATGTGCATTTATTAATGGGAATAGAAGGCCGTCGGAAATGGATTATGCTAATTGAAGTTATAACAAATACTACTGACTCCATGCATACATACCCACACTGACTTCTTGAATTCAAAATCATATGCACTAGCATTCTACATATTTCTTAAAACCTCATTTAACTATGGAAGTTTATTTTTGTTGAGCCAAATGTAAATCATGTGAACCACGAGCATGATCCTCTATTGGGGATAAGGGCTGTTGCATGACCATATTTTGCCACACACGAGGGATTTGTCATTTAAAAAAAGGCACCAGATGTTTCATGCATATATTGGATCACGTTTATGCATGACCAAAAAGATGTTTAGATCTAACTGCTAGATATGGAGAAACAAAAATTTCTTTTTCTGGCCTCATATCATATATACATAATTACCCATTCAGTGACAGTGACACTCTGTTTTTACACTATTTAACTAGTTATGCTATTTAACAACTACGGTAATGCCATAATACATTGAATCTCTTACTTAATGACTAAGGTATGACTAAGGTAGTGTCATAATGACTAATGTAGTGCCACACTTACTGACAAAATATCACACTTATTTTCCATGTCTACAGCCATGATGAAAACTAACTTCATTAAGGCCAGGAAACAATTTTTTTATTTTAATTTGTTTTTAATTTTAAAAAAAATAGATAGAGATGGGTGTTTTCTCAGATGTAGGGAAATGCATCAGCATTTTATGCTTTTATTGCATGGGCTCAGTAAGACATTTCCTATCTTTTCCAAAGAAGTTTTTTTCTTGTAGCGACACCTGGATCTTGACATTTTTTAATCTTTGTGACGTCATATATATAGGGAATTTAGAGATATATATTTTGTGTTTATTGCCATATAACATTAGTGATGCCACAAAACTATAAATGGCATGCGATAAACCACTTATATCTACAATAACAAAATGTGTTATCAGGGATATAAGTATTTAATATAAAGAGTGTCAAATATTGCTGCTGCAATGACATTAATGGCGGTAACTACGAGTCTGCATCACCATTAAAAAGTTGAAGACAAACATCTTTTTTGGTCACACATGAACACATCACACATTAGCAGGTTTTTGTGGTTTTAAGGTTGCAAGCTTGTTCTATTTTTTCACGAGTGGTTTTAAACTTTGCATGTTTCACAATATATTCTCAGCTATGTGGTGTTAATATTATTTGAGGGATGAGTGGCAGACTTAGTTTAGGCTTATGATTATGAATGGATTTTTTTTTGTAATTTGAAACACAAGTGTTTATTATTATTTCAGTAGTAATCACTAATTTCAATTAAGTTACAAATAAAATGTTAACTGAGAAAAGATTTAAAAAATGCATCATGTTGAGACTTTCTACAGTGTGTATATTATTTATAGACATGCAGTTGAGATCAGGCTTAAAGGTGCGTGATGGACGCATAATGTCTGGAGAAGGTGATACAGACAATATCCAAGATACCGAAGAGCTCAACAGTAGCAGCATGACAGGCAAATCTGTGGCTCCCGGGCGCACCGTCCGCATGCTGGGCTACGAGTTCAACTCCGTGGCAGCCGTCACCCACCTCAGCATCATGGTCTATGCCATGTGCTTCTTTATACAGCAGAGCACACTACCCGTAAGTTTTAACCAATTTTATTTATAAATAAATGAGGCCAAACACAGTTATATGCTTGTTTTCTATTTCTGTGTATGAAATATATACTTTAGGAAGGGCGTATCAGTGTTACCACAGACAATTGTATAGCAAAAAAGTGCAAGTGTGGTGATGATCTTCTGATGCTTTCAGTTCCTAGTGTATAATATATCATATGTCAGAACTATAATGCCCTGCAAAAATGCTACTTGTATACACAACACACTGTAACTCAGTTGAGGATGCATTATACAATAATTTTAATTAACCATAATACAATAATTTAATTTAACAATCTTAGATAATGTTAGAGTATGGTTTATCACAAAGTTTTTGTTTGGATAAGTTGTAAATTGTTGAATGCTGGATTTATGTTTCAGTACCTGACTAAGAAGCTTGGGGTGGACCCTGTGATGTACGGCTACCTGGAGACTACCTTTGCCATCCTACAGCTAGGAGGGGGGCCACTGTTTGGCAGGTTCGGAGACATATTTGGAGGTCGTGCAGCCCTTGGCTTGGCATTCGCTTCATCATCAATGACCTATGGCATCTTGGGAGTTTCATACACCGTGCCTATTCTGTTCTTCTCTCGTCTCCCAGTCATATTTATGCACGCAATGCAAGGTATGAAAGCAGTCAAATTACTATTTTTTGTGTTGCTTCCTTCACATAAACTTCCCATCTACAATTTTACTCTTATAACATAAATTTACAACATATTGAAAGCCAACACTGGTGGGAGACAATGCCAATTATTTAGACCAATCAGAGAGCAGCTAACAAACGATGAACTGAAATGTCCACAGTAACAATGGCGGGAAACTGAGAAAGAATTGACAACATGGTCATTTGAGGCAGCTATGAATAGTCTAGTATAATATATGCTTGATTAGACCTTCATATACATTGTATTTCATTGATTTGTACAAAACATGACCCTGTACATAATTGCTGTTACCTGAGTGCAACAATAGGTAATGTTAAAGTACAAGACAACACAGTTCATTACTTTGTACATGACAAGATAATGTTCATATGTTCATGGTCATGCAGATTGTAAAGTTTTGTATGCCTTGATGTACTGTACTCTGACTTCTTGCATTACAGCCGGTCAGATGGTGATGACAGATATCAGTGATTCAGCAGGGCGAGCTGACGCTCTCGGCAAACTGTCCCTATCCTACGGTGTGGGCATGGTGGTCGGACCATTCATAGGCGGACTTATCACCAACTATGGAGGGTGAGATTTTACACTTCACAATATAACAATTTAAAAAACACTTTCGAGTATCCATAAAAAGATTCGCCAGCCATTCAGTGCATAAGAATTCTAAAGATATTTTACTTTGTCTCACCATTAAAATATTTACATCTTGAAGTAAATTATTTATCATTTTTCTGCATGGATTAAGAGTATGTTTTTTTGCATAAGAATTAGCTGATTAAGCTGAATAATCCTATAATTTGCAAGTCAGTCTTATGAAATTGTGATGTTTGAGGTTGTGTGAGATTTCAGGGAACAGATGGCAGCACTAGTGGCAAGTGCATTATCAGTTATCACTCTTGTCGGTTGTGTCTCCTTCGTCCCCTCACAAACTAAAAAAAGTCATGTTGCAGAGAAACAAAAAGGTACTGTTATATTTGTTTATAAATACACTGTTTGGATATGTTTACAGTTCACAGGCATTTTTTAGATTATTGTGAAAATCTGAAGATGGAATAAAAAGTGTTAAAATTTGTGAAATATACTTATGTTATTTTCTCATCACAGGTGCTGGGCAGTCCATGCTAAATATATCAAAGTGGGGTTCCATTCTCAGCCACCCGAGGGCGCTACTGCTGCTGTCTGTAAAAACTGTGACAGGAATCCCCCTTGGGGCCTTCCAGACAATGTTTGCTGTTATTGCCATGGATATATTCAAATTAGCTCCTCACGAGAATGGTTATGTTATGTCTTATATTGGACTACTTGTTATGGTAAATAAACCATCCACCATTTTAGATAATTTTCCCAATTAAATCAGGTTAAAGGTTTAACTACATAGTAAATAAACTATTATTTCAAGGAAATTTGAAATAGGAACCTGGAAGTGGATACAATAGCACAACAAGCACTAGGGTCTTATAATATTCCAATTATATTTGCCCATCTAAGACTTGGTTCATGTCCACCCTATTAAAATCTGATGATCTGACTCTTGTCACCACATGGGGTACTTGCAGGTCATCCAGGGCCTTGGCATTGGACTGCTGACAAAGCGATTCAGTGAGGAAAGCCTCATCAAATATTCCAACTTTATCCTCATCTGGGCCTGGTTACTGCAGGTAGGTAGCTTTCACACTAACCTGACTTTATAGATTCTTCAAAGGTGACCTTCTTGTGTAAAAGATGGCTCAGTAAATCACACTGATTTATCAGGCTTTACACCATCTTGGCACATGCATTACTCCTCATCTGAAATTGGACCCCAACATTTCTCTTCATTTATTGTCCCATCTGGACAACTAACATTTAACTGTCAATATTAAAGCCTAGTAAATGATTCTGATTCAAAAAGAAAAGAAATTAATATGAAAATCTAAATTTCATGTAAAGATGCAATACTGAAGGTCACTCAATGCCAACCGGTTGTTTATAGGCTTATGTGCAGAATATATGGCAGTTCTGCCTTGTAATGGTCCCAAAGGCATTTGGATTGGCGGTCCAGAATGTTGTCATCTCCAGCACCCTCACCAAGATTGTACCTGAAGCAGACACAGGTAAATGATCCTCTAAATGAAATATGTTGGTGATATTTTTATTTATATATTTTTTTAATTATGTTGGCAGAAAATTATACGGTAGTCATCAGAATTGTAGGATTTTGACTACTTGCTAATTTATGGTTGAAAAAAAATATCTGCATGGATTATTTTAATGATTTTACTGTGAAAAATAACTTTGTACTTAAGTCTACTATATAAGGGTGTAAATAAGATGTTTTTTACCAGCACACTATAATTTCTTTTTGAAAGAAATCTGTTTTTATTATGTTTGTAGGAGCCATGTTGGGGATTAACATGGCAGTGCACTCCCTGGTGAGAACAGTTTCACCCACTATCGGGGGCTACATGCTGAAGAACCTCGGCTTTGCTTCGTTTGGCTACTTTGGCTGCATCGTCAGTATTATTGTGACAGTTTTCTTATTCTCCAGACTCAGGGAGTAATCTTACAAAAAAGATAGAGTCCTTGACCAGAAATAGAAAAAAATTGTCTTTCAAGATATACAACACAAGATAGAATAAAGTCGTACTGGAAACCAACAGCAATAAAGAGACATACATTATTTCAATAGCTAGAAATTCAGTAAGCATCTCTGGCACCTATACACAAAACATAAAGAATAATAATTTGTAAAATGGAAATCCTGGATAGTATTCAAGGCTATAACAATAAGTGCAATCCAATATTTTAAACTATGCAGCACAAAGTTAGTTTGCTAGGCAAACTTTGTGCTGCACAGTTTAAAATATTTTCATAATCTTCACATGTAATTTCTAATGTCTAACTTAAATCATTCCATTTGTGATAACAATTATCACATAGAATATTTCTCTCAGGAAAGCAGTGTTTAAAGTTTGAGCATTTCCTTTTGTGCTAATCAAGCAACTTTTGACCAGGGTCAGTTTGGTTACGCATAGCATAACTTCTGAAGTGAGCAAGAAGACATTTTTTGTCATTCTGTCAGTCCATCAACTTTGATCTTCTCGTCTTAAACTACTGATCAGAGTTCTTAGCCATCAGTAGATAAGATGTTGCATTTTCAGTGGGACAGTTTGCCGGTGTTTCTACTCTTCTCCATTATTAAACTGATTAGTACAGCATATGAGGCAAGCAACACATTAAACAAGCAAAACATCAGACACTGCATAAAACACACCTAACCCACGGAGTATGGTAGCTGCAGTTACCGTACTTCCAAGATGACAGATAGCCATGTGGCCACTTGGGTAGGAAATTTTACATGCCAAGTTTCACTATGTTATGGCAATTTTCTGAATATTAGATTATTACCAGGACCAAGATTATTGTACAAATAATGCCCAAGACTAGAAAGATCATTCATAAACTAAATTTGCTTGACATGACAGATTGGTGAACTTTCTGATGCAAGAGACAGTAACTTAAAGTCAAATGAGATGGTAACTGATCTAAATGAAATCCTTATGAGAACGAGACTGGAAGAAAACAGAAAAAAAAACCTTATGAGAACAGTAACTGGTCAGATAAGTTTTGAATTATCTGCTTTAAACCACACCTAATGAAAAGTTAAGTTATTAAAGTTATTAAAGTGGGTTTTCAAAGCTTATAAATCATACACCATATTCAAAGCAGCTATCACAGAGAGTTGCCGTCTCCCATCTGGGTAGTTATTGTTCTATGGAGGAATTTACTTAGTTCAGCTACCGGCTCTCACTTCACATGTTTACTAGCCTGTCATATCAACAAAACATAGCTTCTGAAAGACCTATTTAGCCATGGATGTTCTTTTGTTCAATAATCTTGGCCCTGGTCGTACTTTAGTAATTATGAAATTGATCTAACATAGTAAAAAATGTAAAAAAACTCCTACCTCCTATTACAACATGGCTGTCCGCCATCTTGGGAGCGCGGTAATTGCAGTTACTGTAGTCAGTGGGTTGGGTGTCTTTTATGCAGTCTGATATTTTGCTAGCCATATTCAGTGGGTGTGATAGAAGGAAATCATTAGTTATTTATTGATGTCTAAAATGTTTTATGGGTTTTAAATTCGATGGATTAGCTCTTGAACATGCAGTAAATTGTAAATGCAAATATATATCAACATTGTATCCATGTGCATATCTGGACATTTAACTTAAAACATACAGAACATTATATTTACCTTTTACATTACTTTACCGTTTGGCATAAGTGACTTTAATTGATTGAGATTCAATATCTATGTTCATCCAAAGGTATTCAGATTACAGGGAATGAATATTGTCCTGGGTCCTTTTTGTACTGTGAAAATGTATATGTATATGTATATATTGATGTCACAACCATTTGAATTGTGACTTTAATGAATCCATTGCACAACTATTTTAAGACCAGTTTGAACTGCAATTTTTACATGAAAGCTGGAAGTAAAATGAATATTCGAACATTTTTACCTATGAATTGATGTGTAGTATATAGGATATAAAATATATTATTATAGATATATCAAATGATAAATCATCAATATGCTGAGAACAGTTAATGTCTGTGATTGATGACTGTGATTTTGTAAACATGGTGTAACTATATGTTCATGGGGTCAATCTTCAAGGATCAGTCCTCTGTCTGTTTTGACTTTGATGTGTGGATATTATTACACAAACAAATTGTCGGATATGTAAAAAAATTGACTTTTCAAGGACAAGAGCTGCTCTTGGTTGATTTAAAGGCCATTGCTTTGAAGTCTGTTCTGCATACATTCTTTAAACTGAGATAAGCGAACATTTGTAATTTAAATTGCTTTATCATATCTTAAATTCAATTAAATAATTTTTTTGCAACATATTTGTTAAGTATAATAAGTTCAGAATCCTAATGAAGATAAAAACATTGTGAAGTATTTAATATTATATGGAATCTAGAAGAATGGCATATTCCAAAATATTATTTAGTGGACAAAGTTGTTGTAAGCCAATATACAATGCAAGTTTGTAGGTTGTATATTTAGTTTTTTCCAAAATTCATAAAGAAAAGGAACTGTATAATGGGCAATTAATATTCAATATGTATTATTTTTACAGTACAGGGAAAATGTGTACTTTTTTTATTACAATAAAAAATTGTTTTGCACAAAAAGACTTAGCCTGCCTGTACCAAAGAAAGAAAGCATTTATTTTTCATGTCCTAATAGTGAATCTTAATTACTTTAAAAAAAGGGAAATTTCTTTAATTTTACTATGAAAAATATTTATTTGGATACACAGCACTTGTACTTGGCATTAAGATATGCTCATTTTATTGAGGCAGAAATTGTAGGAAGGGTAATTAAATGTATGATTTTGCATATATATATATATATATATATATATATATATATATATATATATATATATATGTTGAGAATGTGAATTTATGTATGCAAGGTGAATTAAAGTATATATATTTACATATATGTATTTGTGATCAACATTACATTCTTGTGTTCTATATAAATAAAAGTATAAGGGGTGGGAAAGCTCTGAATGGTGCCGGACAGTAGCTGTAGATTATGCCTCAGTCACATTTGCACCGGCCGAGAAGTAAGAATCGGCCAACTTCACAGGGTCCCGGGCGCCGGGGAGTTCATCAGTGGTAATCAGAGATATGTCTTACAGACATCTGTAGGATATCCTAAAGATGTCTGTCTCATCTGAAAGATGTCTGAAGGATATCCTAAAGATGTCTATATGATATTGTAGGGAGTCCATTGGATCATCTGACGATGGCCTGTGAACAAATGAAATTTAAAAAATCCTATTTTCACTGTAGGGCGCTATGATGATCTTAGGATATACATGTCGTGTATTTTAAGATGATATTTGGCTATAAGACATCAGGGAAATGCCGGCAACTGTTGCAGATAAAAGTTCCCCATGACCCATACAACGTCTTAATGATGATCTCCCGGTTCTCTCACGGGAATCTGAATTGCAGTCCGATTTTGTAAAAAAATACCCTGAAATTGACGCAAATGTGACTGAGGTATTAACCAAGTGAATTGATGTCATATCGTTGTTCTAATCCAATTCTGGACCAATTCTGAACGAATCTGGGTCATTCTGAAATAGAATCACTTCTTGACTTCTCATAAAAGTCATATAAATCACATAAAGATCATCATAATATCCAATTTAGTTAAAGTGGAGTGTGTAACAGTGTTTGGATTACGATGGTGTAATTTTATAAGTAAATCATTTTAATGTTTTTAGGGTAATATTTGTGTACCCATATCTACATTTGTCCTCATTATGCGATTTCAAACTGGGTAACTTTCAATATTAAAATTGGACAAAGAATGGGTATTTGGGTTAATTTCTTGAGAATTTGGATTTGGCAATTGACATATGAAGATTAAAAAAACAACTTGTTCAGTCCTCTGCCATGTGTTAGACTGCTTCCTCTCTATTTGCATAAAAAGCACAGGGCAATTCCCATATCGGTTAATCTAACCAATGATTAATCATCATGCTATTTATACCTATTTATAACATAATCAGATTTTTATATAAGCGACCTGGATATTGTACTAGTTTGTTTAAATCTTTACATAAGAGCGACCCAGATGTTGTACTAGTTGCTGACAGAGCCTCCTATATTATGACCTGCCACACACTGAGACTTGCAGTTCATACACGTTCATTAGAAATAGGTCATTCAAATTCAATAGTCTTTGTGAAAAACCATAGTAAACACGGCTGTGACTGAAATGTATTCCTGATTGTGTAAGGCATTCCTTCCATGTACAAAATCAAAGAATGCCCAAACAGCAAATGTGCAGGATAAAGTGAAAATGGGACAAAGTATTTTCTGTTGTATAACTACATTGGCATTAAATAGTTCGTGAAAAAACCCACAAGATAGTGGTCAAGATTGAGCGACAGTTGGATTGACATCAATATATGTGTATATATATAGCTATCTATCCATCCAGAGACTAGCCATTTGTATGGTCAATATTGACACTGGCATAAACAGTTACATGTTATTGCACATATAGTGATAACAAAGATATATTGACCTGGATTTAATGGGACACCATTTTCTGAGAGGTTTGGACTGTACATGTAAATACAGTGAGATAGATAAAAGGGATAGATATAAACAGTCTATAGATCTGTAACATAGGGATATATTATGCCAATGGATATTATTATTGTACCACTATATATGAATTTATAGATATTGGTGGTTTTGGTTTAAACAACCCATGACCCAGTCAGGAGCTAGGTTATTATATCAGACAACTTCATCATGCAAGAGGGTGAGTAACCATTTAACATAGGAAATGAAATTTATTGACTTACTCTATATCTTGTGCCATTGAATATTTGATTCCCACTGATGAAGGTTAAGAAAATATTATTTTCATTTAATTAAGACTATAAATATCATTTTCCTTTAATAAAGAATATAAATGTTATTTTCTCCAACTCATTACACTCTTTATAATATAAATTTCAAAATGCAAATTGGATACATTTTCTTTTATGAAGAAAGACTTTCTTGTAATTGGCAGTTCTATTTGCCTGTCTGTCAAGTACATGTACACGTATATCTTGCCATTGCCATGAGTGAATCATCAAATTTGGTGTGTTGACATTTCTAATGATCATCTAGGATGAATACACCCATGGTTGAGCTTGACCTGATATCAAGGTCACAGGTGGTGTTTCATAATCAGGGTTAGGATACCTGCATCTCTGTTTTAAAATTTACCTCTAGATTTCCTGTTGACAAAAGAATTGTTGATATGAGAAAAACTTTCTAGCAGATGATCTAACTTGCCCAAAAATAACTTGTTACCACACTATAAGTTGTATTTTCTTTGATAAATAGCAGGGAATGTTTTACCCATGATTTTATTGACCTTCCCAAGAATTAGGTCAAAGTCAGAATGTGCTGTGGGAGTGATTATTAGGCCATGATTGTTTTATTTTTGAAATTGAAAATGGAGAATAAGACCAAAAAGATGGTCCTGTAAAGTTATTTCTTTCACATGATGGGACATTCATTTGTTCCTCTTAAGTATGGTCAATGCCTCCCTCGGTAAACAACTCAAATAAGGTTGACCCCTATATACAGAGTATATATACAGGTCAATCAACATCAAGCTTCCTCTATTTCTCCATGTGCCAAACAGTTTTCCATTTTTCATAGTGTTAGGCGTTTCTCCATGTTGTCACTTCTCTTAATGTTGCCATCTGGTGGATTGTCTGAGCCCAGACACATTTAGAAAGAAACTATAATACAGAGGCTACAAAGCTGACAATTTCAAGATCTAATCATGAATTTTAAACTTTGAGTTTGTTGGCCAAGAGGCCAACCTTGAGCAAAATATAATCATTTTTGTAGATTTAAGAGAAAGGCCAAAAGGTCAGAAAGAAGAACAGAATGGTAGCACATCTCATGTCGCTGAGGATCTGTATACACAGCTGCCACCTAGTGAGATGAATAGTGCCAGTGCTGCCACCTACCCAAGAGTGGGACACACCCTTCGTATCTTTGGTCGAGATGTGAACTCGGTTTGGTTGGTGACTCATATTGTGGTGCTCATGTCTGCTATGAGTTTCTTTATCCAGGGCAGTACTATGCCTGTGAGTATACAACATTTACTCTAATACTATCAACATAAGTATCACTTAGCTTTATTTTTGGCTCTGTGTTGGGAAGCAGTAGACATACACCCTCTGTCTGTCTGTCAACCCCACAAATATTTTGAAAGTCATAAACTTATTGAGTAATGAATCTTTTATATAAAACATGCTTATCTTTGCTTATCTTTGGTTATTATTTAAACCTTGACAAAATTAATATATCAGTAACCATGGAAACACAAACCAATATTTAAGACTCATCTTGCAACCCCCATAAATTATGACCAATTATGTCATTGTGGGGGATTTAATTATCATGTAACTAAAGCTGCAATGATCTTCAATTTTTTGTAAAACAAGTCATAACTTTACTAATACTGGTTCGATTGACATACTCTTTACACCAAAATATCACATTTAAAATTGTTTTTTCTTCCCCAACATTCTATAGTGGGTCTATTCTAAGACCAGAAATTGTGACATCGCTATTTTGGCTCTATTTTTGTTTGATATAATTCTCCTTCCTACAACAAAAATGTATCTGAGAAGTGAAAGTATCTCTTTAATTAACATGACAGCCTTTGGAGTATGACAGCCTTTGGAGTATGAGTAGATCATTTAAAGGAATTAAGCACCAATTTTGCAAAAAACATTTAAAAATTACTTATAGGTGATAGACGTATTTGTCTTTCATGTAAAACTTTTTCGATTGATGCCTACCCATGAGTGTTTTAAATATATTTGAACAAGACCATAATTTATAACCCTCCTTATGAAAGCATACTTCTTTCTTGGCATATTTTTCATATGGAGTGTTATTATAGAGGCACTGAAAGGTAAAATGATGTCATTAGAGTATGGTAATATGCTTCTAACGTCATGGAAGGTATTGTCCTTTGAATAGTGCCAGAATACCAACAAACAGTGCAACAGTTCAAGCCTAAAAAAAAAAGGTTCATGCTATCCGTATTTACCCGTCATGTGAAAATAATAACATCCTTAAATCACCTAAAATAATATTCTCTTTTCTGAGACAAGACCAAAATTATGAAATTTGTGGGTGATGTACACTGATATTTCATTTTCATGATGCCAGTTCCTGATAAAGAAACTCTCCGTGGATGTTGTGACAATTGGATACTTGGAGACCACATTTGCTGTGATGCAGTTGCTTGGTGGTCCATTATTTGGCAGGTAAACTTAGACATATTACTGATATTATTTTGTTTTTGTTTGAAAAAGAGGGAAAGTATGAAGCAATTAAGATTATTAAAGAATGTGATTTTTATATGTTATATGTTTGTATCAATCCCCAAACATGACAGAGATCTGGGATACCACATCATAGTTTTAATTATCTGATCAGAATGTGTAACTTTGTTCTGATTTTGCCTTTATATTTTTAGGTTTGGGGATATATTTGGAGGGCGTGCAGCCTTCCTGCTGTCATTTTTAGCCTCTGCTGTCAGCTTCACCATTCTGGGATTCTCTACTTCCATTCCTATGCTATTCCTCTCCAAACTGCCATCAATATTCATGCACTCTAACCAAGGTTAGTACCACATAACTGCCATCAATATTCATGCACTCTAACCAAGGTTAGTACCACATAACTGCCATCAATATTCATGCACTCTAACCAAGGTCAGTATTATCAAACTGCCATCAATATTCATGCACTCTAACCAAGGTCAGTATTATCAAACTGCCATCAATATTCATGCACTCTAACCAAGGTCAGTATTATCAAGCTGCCATCAATATTCATGCACTCTAACCAAGGTCAGTACCCCATAACTGCCATCAATATGCATGCACTCTAACCAAGGTTAGTACCACATAACTGCCATCAATATTCATGCACTCTAACCAAGGTCAGTACCCCATAACTGCCATCAATATGCATGCACTCTAACCAAGGTCAGTACCCCATAACTGCCATCAATATGCATGCACTCTAACCAAGGTTAGTACCACATAACTGCCATTAATATGCATGAACTCTAACAAAGGTCAATACCACATAACTGCCATCAATATGCATGCACTCTAACAAAGGTCAATACCACCTAACTACCATCAATATTCATGCACTCTAACCAAGGTCAGTACCACATAACTGCCATCAATATTCATGCACTCTAACCAAGGTCAGTATCACCCAATTGTGATCAATATTAATGCACTCTAGCCAAGATTAGTATCACCAAACTAAACCTCAATATTCATGCACTCTAACCAAAGTCAGTATCACCTAACTGCCATCAATATTCATGCTCTAACCAAGGTCAATACCACATAACTGCCATTAATATTCATGCACACTAACCAAGGTCAGTACCCCATAACTGCCATCAATATGCATGCACTCTAACCAAGGTTAGTACCACATAACTGCCATCAATATGCATGCACTCTAACCAAGGTCAGTACCCCATAACTGCCATCAATATGCATGCACTCTAACAAAGGTCAATACCACATAACTGCCATCAATATGCATGCACTCTAACAAAGGTCAATACCACATAACTGCCATCAATATTCATGCACTCTAACAAAGGTCAATACCACATAACTACCATCAATATTCATGCACTCTAACCAAGGTCAGTACCACATAACTGCCATCAATATGCATGCACTCTAACCAAGGTCAGTATCACCCAATTTTGATCAATATTAATGCACTCTAGCCAAGATTAGTATCACCAAACTAAACCTCAATATTCATGCACTCTAACCAAGGTCAGTACCACATAACTGCCATCAATATTCATGCACTCTAACCAAAGTTAGTATCACAAAATTTTCATTAATATTAATGCATTCTAACCATGGTTAATATAACCCAAATGCCATCAATTTTAATGCACTTAACCAAATTCAGTACTATCAAACTGCCATCAATATTATTGTACTCTTATCAATGTTATTGTCCCTCCCATAAATGTACATTATAATAAAAAGTTAAAAATGCGAGAACAGAATGTCTTTGAATTATGAAGTGGCCATGGAAGGGCTAAATTAGTCAGATCTTGCTACGAAATAATAAATCTAAATTTCTTATTTGCAGCTGGTTCCATGGTGATCACTGACATCTCAAACCCTGAGGATAGGTCCAGTGCCCTGGGTACTCTGGGTGTCATGTTTGGTGTGGGAATGGTACTTGGACCTCTTATTAATGGACAGCTGACACTCCGATATGGGTAAGTACCTCTGAGCAGCAAGCAATCCTGTATAAATATGTGTAGGTACCTCTAAATAATGGACAATAATATATAAATATGTGTATATACCTCTAAATAGTGGACAATCTTATATAGATATGTGTAGGTACCTCTAAATAGTGGACAATCTTATATAGATATGTGTAGGTACCTCTAAATAGTGGACAATCTTATATAGATATGTGTAGGTACCTCTAAATAGTGGACAATCTTATATAGATATGTGTAGGTACCTCTAAATAGTGGACAATCTTATATAGATATGAGTAGATACCTCTAAATATTGGACAATCTTAAATAGATATGAGTAGATACCTCTAAATAGTGGACAATCTTAAATAGATATGAGTAGATACCTCTAAATAGTGGACAATCTTATATAGATATGTGTAGGTACCTCTAAATAGTGGACAATCTTATATAGATATGAGTAGATACCTCTAAATAGTGGACAATCTTATATAGATATGTGTAGGTACCTCTAAATAGTGGACAATCTTATATAGATATGTGTAGGTACCTCTAAATAGTGGACAATCTTATATAGATATGTGTAGTTACCTCTAAATATTGGACAATCTTATATAGATATGTGCATGTCCACTTTATAGTGGACTTTAATATATATAGACATATAAAGGTACCGGTACCTCTAAATGGTAGAAAATCATAAATAAATAGGAGTAGCTAAGTACTTCTTAGTAGTGGACAAACCTTTATAAATATTTAGGTACTTCTGAATAGTGGACAATCATATATAAATGTGTACAGTCATATATAAATATTTGAAGGTAACCCTTCATAACAGGCCTGGCAATCAAATATGTTCAGGTACCCATTGAACATGGTCAACATCCCAGTTTAGATCATTAGATACCTCTGAACAAAAGACTGATAAAAGCCAGCCATCCAACTATACAAACAAGACACTTATCATCAGCAGTCAGGAGTTAAAATAATACTTCTCCTGAGTCAAAAATTTTGTCAGAACGCCATCACTTGGCTTGAAAAGAAGAAAGAATATCTTTAAAAATAAGAATGTATAATCTATGTTACTGTGCCACTGTAATTGTCTTCCTTTTGACAATGAACAGATCAGATCTACCTGGATAGGACAAAGTAAAATAAGAGAGTATACATCTAAACAATATTTAAACAACATGACTTAAACAAAAAAAATGATTTAAACAATTAAGATGTTAAAAAAATTCATTTTTTTTTTTTATGCCTTTCAGTTTTGAGAGTGGCCCGCTGTTTGCAGCAGGTGCATGTGTACTTAGCATGCTGCTCTGTCTCATGTACATCCCAGCTCACACCAAGCGGACAGATGCTCTCATCAAGGAGAAAGGTAACATCTACTGTCAACATTATCATAGTGTCAATAAAATGTGGAGATAATTGGAAGAATGATACTTTGATAATCTTAACTGGCATGTGTTTTGCAGAGGATGTCTGTATGTTTTACTAGCAGAGAAAGCCTTAATTGTTATGCATGCCTATATGTTTTACTTGAAGAGAAGGCTTTGTTAAGCATATCTATATGTTTTACTTGCAGAGAAAGCTTTGTTCAGCATGCCTGTATGTTTTACTTGCAGAGAAAGCTTTGTTCAGCATGCCTGTATGTTTTACTTGCAGAGAAAGCTTTGTTCAGCATGTCTGCATGTTTTACTTGCAGAGAAAGCTTTGTTCAGCATGTCTGTATGTGTTACTTGCAGAGAAAGCTTTGTTCAGCATGCCTATATGTTTTACTTGCAGAGAAAGCTTTGTTCAGCATGTCTGCATGTTTTACTTGCAGAGAAAGCTTTGTTCAGTATGTCTATATGTTATACTTGCAGAGAAAGCCTTGTTAAGCATATCTATATGTTTTACTTGCAGAGAAAGCTTTGTTCAGCATATCTGTATGTTTTCTTGCAGAGAAGGCTTTGTTCAGTCTATCTAAGTGGAGAGAGCTGTTAAGCCTGCCAGGAGCCATGCCTCTACTGTTCATTAAAACTATACTTGGTAAAAACCTATTTTCATAAAGCTTGAAATTCTATTTTGTATCTGGATGGACAAACAACTTTTAACAGGTGTATGACCTAATATTCAATAAGATATCTTATTAAAGATCTTGCAAATTCACAGCTGACCTTTCATGTATTAATGACATCTTGTTTTGAAAATCAAATGCAGTTGTTTGCTTAGACCCCCACTAAAAAAATCATTTAATTTTCATACAACTTACAAAGCACCTTACAGTAAGATTAGAATAGACAGTTTAAGAACACGTTACTGGATGCTAGCTTTGATATTGGTGTGGTTTTAGGTCTGCCGATGGGAGCGTTCCATGCCATGTTCCCTGTGATGATTGTGGAGGTATTCCAACTAGAGCCCCATCAGAATGGTTACATGATGTCATACATTGGCATCCTTGCCATGGTCAGTCCAATATACAACATCTCTTTATAACTGATTAAATCCTAACTGTGCAGCTAGGTTGTAGCTATGCTGACTATATATGTCTACTTTGATTTTATTCTCTGGAACTAATTTCGGAGTTCTTACCTATTAGGATTTAAAATGTTGTATTTTCAGCAGACGAATTCTGTCTATTTTCCATGTCTCAGAATTTGTTTAAATTTTTTAATGATTTTTTTCCCACCAAATTTAATGCCTATCACTGAGTTGTCAAGGAAGCTGCCATTTTAAATGACAAGACAAATAACAAAATTCAATATATAACAATCTATATTTTTTTTATTGGCCTAAATTATCTTCTGTTCAATCTGCTCCAGTAAAGGATGTAAATGATCTATGAAGCACTTTGCAGGAAAGTGTTCATAAACATTACAAAAAACCAGATATCAGCATAGCTTTGAGGACATTGACTTATGTTTTTATTAATGTGTGTATGGTTTTTGTTACAGATCATGCAGGGATTGATAATAGGAGGACTGGCCCGTATTGTGGGAGAAATTAAGCTCATCAAGATTGGCAACCTGGTGCTCGTCTTTGCATGGATTTGTCTTGTATGTATACTCATTGCCATATGATAATAATTGTATAAATATTATCGATCCAAATAAATAGGTCAATTCCTTCTGCTAAATCTAGGAAGAAGCTGATTTTGGGTATATTATCATGTTGAATATTGACATACCGGGTGGTAGTAACCTTTTAATTCTGTAACTTATAATAAATGAAAGTCCCTTGCAGGATAAGATTATCTATGTCACATCCCAGCTTGTTCCAGAATCTTTTTAACAATCATTTCAGATCTCCTATTTTGTAAATTAGGATAAGGAAAATTCAGATGATTGCCTTTAGCTATCTCTCACTTGTGTAGATATCTCTCACTATTGTACTTGTCTCTCAACTTGTACAGCTATTTGACACTCATTTAACTGTTTAACATCTGCATTTCGCAACAGACCCTGGCGCAGTTGGTTAGAGCGCCAGCTTATTAGCACCAGTTCCTCTGTGGTGATCCAAAGGTTGTGGGTTCAATCCCCAGCCATGCCGAGATTGAACTCACAATACATTTTCCCATATGAGCTGAGGCCTGTACCTAAAGGGTAAACCTGTTGTCCTTGTAAATCTGTGATCGGGTGGATTGTTATGTTAAGGATCTGCGACATGACAATGCAATGAGGCAGCACAATATCTTCTATAAGAAGGTCTCATCACAAAATGACTGAAAATGATGTAAAACCTCAAACAAACAAACAAACAAATAACATCTGCATTTCACCCAGTATACAAAACCTAACAGGAGCCATTGATTTGTTCACATTGCTGATAGTTGCGAAATTGATGTCATTTTTGTGATTTTAATGTCTTGTTTGTGAAATTGATGTCTTGTTTATGAAATAGAAGCATTGTTTGTGAAATTGATGTCTTGTTTATGAAATAGATGCACTGTTTGTGAAATTGATGTATTTGTCTTGTGTGTGTTCAGGGTAACGTGCAGTCAGTGAGGCAGTGGTCACTGGTGGCCATTCCTCACGTGTTTGGGATGGTCATCCAGATGGTGGTCATCACCAGCGTTCTCACACAGATAGTGCCCCCAGCAGATACAGGTAACATTGCACATTGCTTTTATCTTATGATGTAATTAAAACTAGCATTTCACACTACATCTTTTTTAAAAGCTATCCTCTTTTGAGAGCTTTTTTTTCATTTCTAGTTTTATTTGGGACTTAAAGCATAAATAAATTTTAATTGTTGTTTAAGCATGGCCAATCATGATTGACAAAATATTCACACCAAGACCAATCTTATGATCATTCATGCAAGGTTATTATATATTAAGTTAACAATCATGCTTATAGAGAAATATTATTTTAGTCTTATATTGCTTGATATATACATGTACCCACTGACCCACTGCTAAGCATCTGTTCTGTAAAACCTTATGAGCAAATATTTAAGGTTGACATTTGGAGATAATTAAGAAAATTTTCTTTTAGATGTGATTTTGATCCTTTGTTGGTATGTTGTAGGAGCGATGATGGGGTTGAACATGGCGGGTAACTCGATGGTTCGTATGTTTGCACCCATGATGGGAGGCTACATGTTACAGACATGGGGCTTTGTCTCCCTGGGATACCTGGGTGCTACCATAGGTGGTATTATAGCCCTCTTCCTCACACTGGTACAGGTCAAGGTGCCAAGTAAAAAATAAAACTCTCAATGGCTTGCTCTCTGAAGGCGTGCAAGTTCGCAAATGTTTGCAACAAAAAAAAACAAATATTAAAAAAAAAACTGAGAATCATCGCTCATTTGTATGTTTTGTTGGGGTGATCATCGTATTCTTGAATGCTTATATTGAGTCAGATATTTGTAAATTACATATCATTCTGATAAAATGGGAACTCCCTATAGGCAATACAACTATCAAATTAGATTTTTAATAACACAGAAAATGTGGTGATATTTAATTTATTTGTTTTATATGTCAGACATAGTATAGCTGTGTGACAAACAATCTGCAGATATGCATAATTAAATGTATGTAAATGTTAAAATAAAATAAGTTATCAAAACAATAGGATATAAAATGATCTGTTGTCATCTTTTCATTGGGTCCACAACCAATTCCCATCTTTAGTTGAATAATTTAGGCAGCCAATTTAACACATCCTCTATCATATGAAAGTAATAGATATAGACTCACCATTGAATACTTGGAAGTCTTCTTAATAATTTCTTTTAAAATGTCAATTTTTTTTTTAAAGAATATTGAAAGACATCTGAATTCTCCTGAAAGCTGACTGTGTGAAACCCAGCCCAATTCTTTGATAAAAATGATGTTGCCATTTTGAGCGAATAACTTGTCTCAGTGAGTGCCTGCCCTCTGATGACATATTTCAAGGGAACTACATTTGGTTTTAAAACAGAGCATTAAGGCCAAGGGAAACTGATACATTTGTTGAAATAATCTGCTATAAAAGTGATGTCTTAGACCAGCATTACAGAAAATGCAAAATATATTTCTCTTGGACAGAAATAATGTACAACAAAAATAATTTTATCTTGTATCTTAATACCAAATATGTTTGAGAAATATCTTGCACTTTATCTGTATTTGATTCAACAATTGGTTCAGTATAAGATATTTTTCATGATCTGTCTCCAGGGGAACTAAAAAACGAGCAGATAAAGACCCAAATATATGCATGTTGCAAACAAAAATAAAAACAGAAAAACACCACGGAAGTTGATGATTTTTGTAAATTATCTATAATCACAGACTATACCTTCTGGCAATTCATCATATTTTGCACTTTTAATTTCCAAATTGATTTATTTAAAAACTCATTATCACAAAAAGGGGTTGAATGATGTCATTTAATTTCCTGGTATTATAACACAATACATTTAAATACTGCTGGTGCCAAGCCCATATGTCTGGAAACTAAGTGACATTTGTCAAGGTTTTATGTAGGTAAGAATATTAACACTATTTCCTTTAGCAATGTTGATCCTAATGTTTTTTTTCAGAATATAGATTACGTTGTTATTGAAGTGATGGTATACTGCAGATCTGCATTTGTCTAAATATCTCAACTGCTGACTGTCTGTGCCTTCTGCTTTAACTTTTTGCTTAACCGGGTCTAATGAGCGTGTACTGTTCACAATCAGTGGTCAGATACAGTCCATTTACTGACTCAAGTCAGATGCCAAGATCAGAAGATCAACTTGTGGCAACCTTTCTGAGATCAATAGAAAACCTTGCAGACACTGAGGTCAGTAGATCAACCTATTGGAACCTTTCTTACACTGATATCAGTTGATCAACCTATTGGAACCTTTCTTACACTGAGATCAGATCAACCTATGGGAACCTTTCTTACACTGATATCAGTTGATCAACCTATTGGAACATTTCGTTCACTGAGATCAGATCAACCTATTGGAACCTTTCTTACTCTGAGATCAGTAGATCAACCTATGGGAACCTTTCTTACACTGAGATCAGCAGATCAACCTATGGGAACCTTTCTTACACTGAGATCAGTAGATCAACCTATGGGAACCTTTCTTACACTGAGATCAGTAGATCAACCTATGGTAACCTTTTTTACACTGAGATCAGTAGATTGACCTATGGTATCCTTTCTTACACTGAGGTCATTAGATAACCTATGGTAACCTTTCTTACACTGAGATCAGTAGATCACCCTGTTGGAACCTTTCTTACACTGAGATCAGTAGATCACCCTGTTGGAACCTTTCTTACACTGAGCTGAGATACAAAGATCAACACAAAGGAACCTTATACTTAGATCAATAGACCATTCCATTCACACACTGACATACGGTAAGTAAACTTATGGTGACAACTTGTACACTGAGATCAGTGTACAAATGGTAAGCATTCACACACTGAAATCAGTAGTATTATATAGTCATTATTCAAATGCTAAAACCAGTAGACCTAAGGTAACCATTCACACACTGACATAGACTTAAAGTTACGACTTAAACATCGGTAGACCTGAGGTAACCACTCATATAAATAGACTTATAGTAGTTACTACTTAAACATGGAGATCAGTGGACTTATGGTAACTGTTGACACACTGAAACCAATACTAGTGAACAGTCAAGGGTGAACAATGAGCATAACAACTGAGAGAAATGTTTAAGACGATGTTTTAAACAACTCGAACATGTCAACTGAGATATACACAAAATGGTCATTCTGTGAGGGAGGGGAAAAGGTTTGATTTCGGCCGTATAAAAAAAATCATGACTTTCTACAGATAGCAATTTAAGCATATTTTCTAGCTCAGACACCTTTGCAAAGAAACTATAACATGGAGGCTACAAAGCTGACAATTTAAGATTTAATCATTGATTTTAAACATCGAGTAAGTTGGCCACGATGCCAATCTTGAGCATATAAATAAATTGCACCATTTTTATTTAAATGTAGAAAGATCACCTAATTAAACTAAACAAGTACATGTACTTATATGAATAATGCATTTGTAATTCTACAGATTTGAACAGTCTGAGAATGAAGTGGATTATCATCAGTGTCTGGTGTCTTCCCCTGGTGCTGGGATTCATGATGCCAAAGGCTGAATTTAAAAGAGCAGCCCACCAACAACTGATTGAGAGAAAAAGCACAATACTGAAGAGAGAGTATTCGACCCTGACAGGCGAGGACCCCTCTACAAGTACCAAAGAAAGGAGACAGTATTCTACCCTGACAGGCGAGGACCCCTCTACAAGTACCAAAGAAAGGAGACAGTATTCTACCCTGACAGGCGAGGACCCCTCTACAAGTACCAAAGAAAGGAGACAGTATTCTACCCTGACAGGCGAGGACCCCTCTACAAGTACCAAAGAAAGGAGACAGTATTCTACCCTGACAGGCGAGGACCCCACTACAAGTACAAGTACCAAAGAAAGGAGACAGTATTCTACCCTGACAGGCGAGGACCCCTCTACAAGTACAAGTACCAAAGAAAGGAGACAGTATTCTACCCTGACAGGCGAAGACCCCTCTACAAGTACCAAAGAAAGGAGACAGTATTCTATCCTGACAGGCGAGGACCCCTCTACAAGTACAAGTACCAAAGAAAGGAGACAGTATTCTACCCTGACAGGTGAGGACCCCTCTACAAGTACAAGTACCAAAGAAAGGAGACAGTACTCTACCCTGACAGGCGAAGACCCCTCTACAAGTACCAAAGAAAGGAGACAGTATTCGACCCTGACAGGTGAGGACCCCTCTACAAGTACAAGTACCAAAGAAAGGAGACAGTATTCGACCCTGACAGGTGAGGACCCCTCTACAAGTACAAGTACCAAAGAAAGGAGACGGCTTTCTACCTTGACAGGTGAAGACCCCTCTACAAGTACGAGTACCAAACAAAGGAGACGGCTTTCTACCCTGACAGGTGAGGACCCCTCTACAAGTACAAGTACCAAAGAAAGGAGACGGCTCTCTACCCTGACAGGTGAGGACCCCTCTACAAGTACAAGTACCAAACAAAGGAGACGGCTCTCTACCCTGACAGGTGAGGACCCCTCTACAAGTACAAGTACCAAAGAAAGGAAAGAGCTTTCTACCCTGACAGGTGAGGACCCCTCTACAAGTACAAGTACCAAAGAAAGGAGACGGCTTTCTACCCTGACAGATGAGGATCCCTCTACAAGTACAAGTACCAAAGAAAGGAGACGGCTCTCTACCCTGACAGGTGAGGACCCCTCTACAAGTACAAGTACCAAAGAAAGGAGAAGGCTTTCTACCCTGACAGGTGAGGACCCCTCCACGAGTACAAGTACCAAACAAAGGAGACATTTCTCTGGCTTCATTTGACTCACCAAGCACTCCTCCTGAAAGGTATTTTCCTGGGACTTTGGTCTCCTTCAAAGAAGCTTATAAAATAGGCAATATATATATGCATGTCATTTAAGCAAAGTTATATAATAAATTTAAACATTTTAAATACTGCAATCATATTTCAGAATAAGGCAACTATGGATGAATTACATGATGATGTCTGCAAATGAAGGCAGGAGAAGGCTGGAAACCAACAGTTCATCATCAATGAGCATTTAATTTAATGTTTCTACATAACTTAAAACATAAAAATAAAAACTTTCTTTTCAATTACCCATATTGACTTGCTTTTACCTTAAGAGAAAAACTCAAGTGCCACACTCAAGTGAGAATCCAAAGTGAGAGGGGGGGTTCAAAAGTTAAATAGTGTTGAGTTGGTAGTGCATGTACACGTATAGTGTTTGGGGCAAAATCATTTGTGACTCTGGTAGCAAGCAATGAAACTGAGTGGGTTGAATGTGCCCCAAAATCTCTTCAGGGCCTTAAATGTCATGATTTTTATAAACTAATTTAATACTTTTCGGGCACCTGAGGGTATCAAATCAAGGATTTTGTTTATTAAGTTTCTGAATAACAAAAGTGACATGTTAAACTGAAGTGCTTTATGTTTCTGTGAAAATTAATAATTCTTCCATAGAATTTAAAGTCCAAATCATGACCTGTACTTTTATTATATAATTTGGTAAAATTTATCAACATATAAAGCCCATGTTTATCCAGCAGTGCCAATAAATTTTCCCTGGATTCATTCAGTGAAAAATAACAGTGAAAAATAAAACCAACTAATGCAGGATAAGTCTATGTTTTTTGGGTGATGGACATGTGTTCCTCCAAAAATATATTAAAAGCAAACATTAATTCAAGGTCATGACACCAGTGATGAAACTAGTGATGGCACCAGTGGTGGCACCAGTGATGTTTGTTGTTGCAAAATTGACCAGACTTGACCTGCCCCTCCCCCTTATTAGGATAATTGAAATATCTAAAAATAAAATATTCATATCTCAAGCCTTGATACTGCAGCTACAAAAATAATAATTGAAACATGTGAAATTTCTCTGGATTATTTTAATATTTTTCATCATTGTACAAATATATTTCCTTGTAATTTAAGAATGTGCTTCATTATTTTCATATATACATTCATCTACAATGTAAGTGGTCCAATCTTGAAATTTCCTGTCTCCCTCAAGTGGTGACAAGGAGTAAAACAAATATTATAGCCAGCTGATATGGCCTTGAATAACAAATTTACTCTAAACGTGAGATAAACTTTTGAAATTGTCATACATGGTGAAGACATAAAGGGAAGTGACAAAATTCAAAATCTCAAGGGAAAATTTCTTCTTGTGCCAATAATATATCTTATTAACAGATTTATACTGTAATTTTATTGATATGGGATTTACACTTTAATTTTAATGATATTAGATCGACACTGGGCATTCTGGCAAAGTTTATCCCACCGGGAACCATTAACACATCAATATTGAAATTCTTGGTGCTGGGCAGGCCATGCTATCATATTTGTTTAAATAACAAGGGTCATTATTAGTGACTGTAATATTTTAGACCACAACATATTTCATCTTAGTTTATCAATATTACTTTTACAAATATTCACATCCATTTATACATTAGTTATATGTATGTACTACATCTCAAATTACTTGTGTCTCTAATTTATTAAAAACTAGAGGATTCAATACGTGTGTGCTTTATTGCCATACTCAAGGACAAGAATGTATTCTAGTTTCTGGTATCCTATGTCCTACACTGGTCAGAAGAAGTGGAGGACCTAGATTATCTTCTAAATTGGTAAGAAACGGTCAGAAAAGTAATCCATATCATTTTGGTCACAGAGTGTTGTCTTAATTAAATAGAACAGGTCATAGCGGTTATCTAGGTCATCTTGGCCATGATCTATCTATCTTCTGTATTGAGGTCAAGGAAGGACAGAGCAGGTCATAGAAGTAATCCAGGCCCTGGCTATCTCCCATATTGATCAGAGCAGGTCATAGAAGTAATCCAGGCCCTGGCCTATCTCCCATATTGATCAGAGCAGGTCATAGAAGTAATCCAGGCCCTGGCCTATCTCCCATATTGATCAGAGCAGGTCATAGAAGTAATCCAGGCCCTGGCCTATCTCCCATATTGATCAGAGCAGGTCATAGAAGTAATCCAGGCCCTGGCCTATCTCCCATATTGATCAGAGCAGGTCATAGAAGTAATCCAGGCCCTGGCCTATCTCCCATATTGATCAGAGCAGGTCATAGAAGTAATCCAGGCCCTGGTTATCTCCCATATTGATCAGAGAAGGTCATAGAAGTAATCCAGGCCCTGGCCTATCTCCCATATTGATCAGAGCAGGTCATAGAAGTAATCCAGGCCCTGGCTATCTCCCATATTGATCAGAGCAGGTCATAGAAGTAATCCAGGCCCTGGCTATCTCCCATATTGATCAGAGCAGGTCATAGAAGTAATCCAGGCCCTGGCCTATCTCCCATATTGATCAGAGAAGGTCATAGAAGTAATCCAGGCCCTGGCCTATCTCCCATATTGATATGCCAGTTCCCAACTGTCTTGCCAACTCTATACGTTCATGAATAGACTTGAGTGTTGGGAAAAATACAATGTGATCTCCTATACCTGTCCTGAAAATGGAAATAAAAATAGATGTTCATTCCCTCATTTCTAAAAAGCTTTTCTGGGGGATCACTGTGTATAAATGAAGGGAGGGGGTTGTTTTAATGCTTATGAAATATGCAGATTAAACAAAATATGTGAAAATATGTATCACTGTAATTTACTGCCAACATTGCAGAGGAGGAGGAGGAGGAGGAGGAAGTTTTGCATATATCAAGTTCTTAGGAAAACATGAGGAAGTTTTGCATATATCAAGTTCTTAGGAAAACATGAGGAAGTTTTGCATATATCAAGTTCTTAGGAAAATATGTGTAAAATATTTATTTTATATCTTTTATAGAAAACTGATTTCTCCTCTTGTTTTTCATATAAAATAGATGTTTGGTGTGATATATCTCTTTTACTTACTTGTATTTAAATGTATGCTCTCGAGATTGTGGCTCCCAGTCAATTTTTGGTTTGTATTTTGTTAATGTTTCTAAAAATCTGAAGAAAATAAAGACAAAAACACTGTATTTTACATTTCACCAGGGGCACCAACAGAATATGCCAGTAAATATTATTATATACAGTGCCAAGCCTTAATTTATCAATTCTATTTGAGTTCTGGAGTGCTTCACAAACTATATTATGTTACTTAGAGATTGCTCCTATTTCACAATTTTGCAGAAATGTTTACTCATAAAAAGTTATACACTAACATAACATTATAATTCGTGCAATGTAAACAACAATTTCCAAATATGTACTAAAAAATCAATATCTGTGTTAAATCAGGTGAGACTACTCACTGGTTGCCCACTATTGGACCACCACCTCCTGGGACAAAATCATTGCCATAAAAATTAAGGCCCAGTAATATTTTCTTCCTATTTTCGGAATCTGGCTGTGGAGCTAATGTCTCAACACACATCTGTATCCAGGGCAATGGGCTGTTTGGTCCAGGACTAAACATATCAATTACATGTCAATGCTCTGTATATCACAAACAAAATTATAATAAAATACTGGAATATGTTGCCAGATTTATAAAAGCTAGCAAATAAAAGTCATAAAAGCTAGCGAAAGCCATTTGTCAATGTTTTGATGTATGAAGGATCTATGAGATAAGTTTATCAATATTTAGTCAAGCATTTTAACATGAGACCTGATTTGATGTAAAAAAAAGATCATCTATTAGAAATGTTCACAATGTTCAAGTTATTGCAATCTGTGGCTATTACCTCCTCAGATCAGATGATGTGTGTATTACCTCATAGGGTTGGAGAAGTCATAAGTCATGAGGCTAACTCCATCCACAGACGGCGCCAATGCTTCATAATCCTCCAAGTTTACCATGCCATTCTGATTTCTGGAAAAAAAATATTTTCTCAATATATTAATAAAAATGGTCAACAATATCCCAAATGCAGTGTTAAATCAGAAATTTCTGAATATAATTAACCTTTTTATGAGGTGCACATAATTACCCTTGTCCTACTGGTGGTGGAAGTATGAACTGTATAGAATTACCCTTGTCCTACTGGTAGTAGAAGTATGAACTGTATATAATTACCCTTGTCCTACTGGTGGTAAAAGTATGAACTGTATATAATTACCCTTGTCCTACTGGTGGTAAAAGTATGAACTGTATATAATTACCCTTGTCCTACTGGTGGTAGAAGTATGAACTGTATAGAATTACCCTTGTCCTACTGGTAGTAGAAGTATGAACTGTATATAATTACCCTTGTCCTACTGGTGGTAGAGGTATGAACTGTATATAATTACCCTTGTCCTACTGGTGGTGGAAGTATGAACTGTATATAATTACCCTTGTCCTACTGGTGGTAGAAGTATGAACTGTATATAATTACCCTTGTCCTACTGGTGGTAGAAGTATGAACTGTATATAATTACCCTTGTCCTACTGGTGGTAGAAGTATGAACTGTATATAATTACCCTCGTCCTACTGGTGGTAGAAGTATGAACTGTATATAATTACCCTTGTCCTACTGGTGGTAGAAGTATGAACTGTATATAATTACCCTTGTCCTACTAGTGATAGAAGTATGAACTGTATATAATTACCCTTGTCCTACTGGTGGTGGAAGCACAAGAATGAATTTCTTGTTGCTGGCACGGAATCTCTCTCCAACGTGTTGAACAAAATGTATCAGTTCACTGCAATTAGGAAACACACTGTGATCAGCTTGTAGGTAAACTGTGCTTCAATATTTGATATCTAATACTTAATCTTGTATTTTCTCTTTGTCTGCAAAGTTTGGGCACTGATTATTAATCCCTCATGGACAGGAAGGATGTCAGCATCCTCAACCAGTAATGGACGGAAAAGACATAACGTCTTCATGGTTTAGACTATATCACATCATTTTGAAGAAACCTCTAAGGCTGTACTCTCCTTTGCATCAGGCTCAGTATAACACCCTCTCCGATTATGCGATCAGATATGTTCAAATAGGCCTGTTCCATTAGCCCCGCCCCCTGAATGTATCCAACAGCACGTGCAGGGTGCGTTGACGTAATTACAGCCTTTCAGTAGGACAGCACGTGCACGATACGATGACGTAACTCGAATCTCTAGCTCATTAATAATCATGAGTGCCCAAATAGTATGACATTTGGTCGCGTCCTCGCTAGGCCTATATTGAAGAGGCCTAGTAAAGCTGGGTACTAAAGCTGCAACTTGTTGGAATGTACATGTCATCATGGTGATGACATCAGGCAATTGGATCATGAACTTTTGACCCCTGTGCCCCTTTAGGGACACTGAACAACTATGGATATAAATAATAGCAATTTAGTATGAGAGTTGAATAGTCATGTTTTTTCCTGCTTATCATGTAAATTTAGGTTGGCTAGTTCTTTTGGGGTTAATCAGTTTTGGAAAATGCAAAAGGGATTTTTTTATGTGAATGATCATCTTTATGAGACAGAAGCTCCTACCTTTTCCTATGACCTCCAAGTTGTGACCATACTTCCAGGACCATACCAGCAAACTTGTAGGACTAAAACAATAAATATCTTTTAATATAAAAAATAATAAATAATAAATATAAATATCTGTTTCTGTTTGATTTTCATTTTGTAAAAAATCTATTTTGCCATTTCATGTGTGCATATTTTGTTGTTATTGGAACTGACCTTGATGTATTTGAGCATAGTATCAATACACTCCTGCTGCAGTTCCTCACTGGAGAACAACATGTGATAATCTGTGCCTGTCCAGCCATCAAATAGCACCCTCGGCACTGCAATAATAACAACATGGTGAGAGAGAGTCCTTTTAAGTATACACAAGATTGAATTAGATACCTTGTGACAAAGGTCACAAACAGTACTGTAATATCTGTGGTGTCAATAATAATAGTATACAGATTCCTTGATACTATATACATTGCACTGGTTGATAACAAACACACACATGCACACACACGCACATGCACACCCAGACACAGGACATACAAGAGTGTTTCTATGAGGTACTATGGAGGGTAACTTTAGCTGCGATTCAATTAATCAGCACATGCTGGTGATGCATGAGTACAGATGTCTGCCAGAAGATTTCTGTACTCATGTATCACAAGGGTTGTGTTGCAAGTGTTCAATATATATCAGATATCAAATGTTAAGGACGTATCGTGCTAAATGTTGCCTACTCATTTTGACTGGTCTCTGCTTGGTGACATCTGAGACCCATCCCTTGTCAATATCATGTCCTCCCTCCATCACAAACACGCCAGAAGGTCTCCGCTTCAGCTGCAGCCACACCGGGGATACATAGTTGAACTTGTTACCAAATATCTTCGCAATATCATATCCATGACTATTCCACTGAAACAAACATATTGATTTCTATATTATTTTCATCTATAAACTTTTATGGGATAACAATATAAAATAAACTGCAATTACAAACTCAGCCAGCAAACAATAGTATCATATATAATCTGACTTTTCCATCAAAAATATTTTTTCAAGTAATGCATTGTTTTTAAGGGAAGAGCATAAGTCAATTTCAAATGAAATAAAACATGAAAATTGTACATTTTAAATAATCTGAATCTTAACATTTTTGTCAAAAATCATATGTATTGAAGGAACGACCACAAAAATAGACAAAGATCAATAATTCGCTGAGAAATTTAAATATGATTTTTAGGTTTAATGCACATTTACCGGTGTGACATAGGCTAATGTCTCTCCCTGGAAGTGTTTCACCTCCCTCTCCACATCACAGTACGCCTTGTGCTCCTTGAGAATGTCCTTGAGTTTCACTGCTTCAGTCACCAGCCCTCTGGCCAGGACATTTTGTGTGGATAACTTCACCTGGGAATTGAAATAAAGCAGTGCAACAAACCATTCCTGCCGAGGAAATTCTCAAAAGGAAGCCATGAAAGCATAAACACTTTTTGTTATTAACTTTTCCACCTGAGCAAAGAAGAATCATACACTTTTTGTTTAGTGTCTGCTATAAATATTCAATGAAGGTATTTAAACTATTAATGTGGCCAAATTACCTTGGACTCCTTGCTTTTCTTCTTGCTTGTCTTGCCACTCTTGGACAGAGTAGCATCCAGGCCTGGTAGTAGTATTACATACACCACCACCAGGGCGCACCACTGCACCAGTGTCTTGCCACCCATCTCAACACTTCATATCATACTGGACCATCTGGTGTTGAGGGCTTTCTTGGTGTTTTTATTGATATCTGCTACCTGCAATATAAAAAAATTAATTGAATATTCATCTTATCATTAATAAATTATAATAAATTATGATAATTTCAAATTTACGACAAATATTCATATGTATACACTTATTACTGCATTAAGGAAAGCTTTTGTGATATATTATTGACAATAATTTTCCAAAATAGCATGATAAAACTTTGCCAACTGACTACACTTTAAATGTTCTTTCCCATTGCATCTGTCTAAATACCCATGGGAACAACAAACAGCAAGAGTTTTGCAAAGTCTATTTTTGAAGTGGGACCAGCATTGATAATAAATGGCAACAAGGTGTCACAATGATCAATAAGCTGACCTGGATAACAATATACATATATATATATATGTGTGTGTGTGTATAAGTATGTGTACAACAAAAATAAAGTAGTCTTTTTGAAAACCTTATCACTCGTAATATTATGCCAAAATCTATGCATAGATTGGTGTTCTTTGTGACATGCCCTGAGGTAATTTATATTCATTATATTAAAAGGAATGCATCATTTTTATACCAAGATGGCTTGCAGAAAATGGATTATTTTCTTATATAACATTATTGAAAAATTTTAATTCACAAAAGAGATAAAATTTTCTGATATCTTATATGTTTGATGGGGCTTCTCCTTGATTTCTAGCTCAGATTTATGGAAAACTTGGCAGGTATTGAGACCCAATATGGAGAAAATCCTTTGTCTCTCTGGTCTCAATAAATGTTAATAAACAAGCAAATTAGTTTTAGACCTATTCATTTTGGCATTCTCCTTATATTTTTATATGAACAATAACTGTGGTATAATTAAAATTAAATGTTGCCAATGGCCATACTTAAAAAACTTTGCATAGCCACAGGTAATTTTCAACATAAAAATAAATAATGCGGTTATTGTTATACAAACACAATTTTAAAAATTCATATATGGTGATGGTAACAATGTCTAACAAATTTATATTTCCCATATTTATCATCTCCAATACAGTAACTATGACTATATCTAAGATCTAGAAAAAACTAGATACCTTATGACAAATGTCTCAATCAGTACTGTAATGATCTGTGGTGTCAACAATAATAGTTTACATGGCTCAAGTCAGATTCCTTCATACTAAATACATAGCACTGGTTGATATATGAATTACAGAATATTCTGATATCAATTTTACTTAATTTAATTTTTATTGAACATCACCATGAAAGGTGATTTACTTTGAATTTAAACTTAAATATGAATGACTGAATTACAGAATATTCTGATATCAATTTTACTTCTCCAAAAATATGGGGGCTTGTAAGGACTGTAATGTAGTAACATCTCCTGATCAAACTGGACAAGTCATCCATTAAAATGGAATGGTCGGTAATTTTTATCCCACTTTTGTAGAAATGTAAGAAAAAAAGATTTCCTCCTGTTTGAAATTTTGTTGTGTATTTCTCTCGTGAGAATGTGAAAAAATTAGAGATTTTATTTAGGAATAAATATTCAATTTTAAAAGTTTCATGAAATTATTTGGCTTTCTCATTTAATCCTGGATACAGACTGCACCTTGAGTGTGTGGTGTGCCGTGAGAGAGGCTGGTACATGCACATGTCTGAGATGAGGGTGTTGTCCCAACATGTGCAAGAGAGCTTTACAAACTCATACTGCATGGAGAGCTGATGGTATCAAGTGTCAGGGTGGCCCTCTCTAGGTCATATTGATCACAAGCTTACTGTACATTTACATGTCAGTATGAAGAATATTCCACAAAAAAAGCTTAACTTGAATTATTTAAAGAAATGGAGGTATATTGTTCTAGAGTCGATATCATATATTTACAGTATCAGGATGAATATCACGATGACAAATATGCTTGTGATCTTACTTCATCATAATTATTTGTTTGTAAATCATTATTCTTGTCACCTATGTAGATATCATCTGTCTATCTACAATCTAATATGAATGCAATATAAACAGATGAGGTTACATCCAGCCCACCTGGGCTTACAGGTGACCTAAATCAACATAACAGTTTATATAGGTTAGCACATCAGAGTATTATATGAAAATAAAGATACTGAATAAAGTAAGTTTATACTATGAAGGAGTACTATATACATTGGCAAATGATATAGAACGAAAAGAAGTATCTGTGCATTTGTCTCTTGTCAAATATATTTGAAAGAAATTTAGCTGTATAACTTACATATAATACTGTGCATATAATATGATTCAAGAGCAGAGAGTGGATGACAGGAGAATTGCTGGAGACTGAGGTTAATGAGAGGAAACCTAAAAAGGACCATGTCACACATTCAACTGTGAAATAAATCTGTTCACAGACACTGACCAAAAACACTGAGCCAAATGATGGAATGTGACAACAAGCGTGTCATCAAACATGTATGATGAATGAGCAGAATAATTAGGTGAAGGGCATATATCAGAAAAGTAGGTGAAAGGGCATATATCAGACTCACTCTTGGAAAAAACAATGTGATGGGGAATTTTTTGGTGTATTTTTAACAAGTGTCCCTTCAAGATTTGGATGGGAACAGTAATAATTCTTCTAAATTCAGATGTAGTCAATGGGAAAGAAAAATCCGATTTTTCTTACTAAAGTACTTCACAACCCACAAACTTCCCCCCCTCACTGCTTTAAAATCTGTAAAATGCAAATACTAGACTCCAGAATTAAAATATCATGGAAAGTGTTTATTTGCCTTTGGTACTGGATCATGACAAGTAAGTACCACCTAAGGCCTGAGAGCAATAATAAATATTGCTCTCAGCTAAGGCTAAAGTAAAGAGTACTTTCAGAGTAATATACCAGATAGATTCATGGCTTGTGTTGAAGACAACTTGCACAAATTAAAGGCAAGTCGTGTCTGCCGGGATAAAACAAACCCCGGGAGAAATCTTTGAGAGATCTTACCCTGGATATAAAGGAATTCCTCAATCATCTACCCCTGCGCTTGTCTCGTCTGCGACCCAAACTATAATTCTACTTGGAGGTTAGTAGAGACAAAACCGAGCTTTCCCCAGTGCCAACAACACACCTGCTGACTACCTGTAAAGTGCTGCCGTTCGCCAAATTTAATTTTATATACACATTATTAGTTTTGTTATTTCTCTTTTATAAAGGATTAGGCACGTTGATTACCAATTGAAGTGTCAATTAAATAAATATAGAGATATATTTTTGTGACAAAATAGCCGTTTTAATTTGGTGAGCGAAACATTATGGTTGCAAGCCCTTAAAGAGAGGCACTGAGAGGTTATTTAATATAGTTTTTTTTCCACAAATGCACTTAACTGTGCATCTGTCTGCATTATGGATATTTTTTTAAAGTTTAATTTCCAAAATAACCAACCTTTTATAAGTCTGTAGTGTGTTTAATTAACCTCTATATTACATTTTACTTGGGGAAAGAATAAATATCTGTTTCACTGGGAACACTTTTCCAAAGCATTTTGGAAATTCTCTTTATTTTGGTCCTTTAATCTGTTTACCTTTCCTACTTTACACTTTATCTCAATAAAATATGTAATTTAATAATTATGTATTACTATGCCATGGCCTTTTTTTTAGTTTAAAAGATATCAGGACATCAAGCATCCCTCTTGCTATAGTATAATTATTATTTTAATTCTTAACTCACAGGTATGAGTGTTACATGATCACTGAGAAAACTAAGGGGTTATCTGAGAGCCTCTCAGATCCATAACCAATTTGAGCATCTTTGGCAGATAATACAAAAAGTAAAAGATATGACAACAAGTTTCTTTATGGATTTAATACAAATTTGGTGGAAATGATATTAAAAATAATTTTAGACATCTCTAAATTGGGTCATGATCTATTTGTGTAACCATTGACATTAAGAACATGTTCAAACCAAATAAAGCTTCAGACGCAGGAAATCAGAAATTTGTTGGAAGCTATTTATAGATCTTGATGCATAGTGTACAATTATCTCTGAATCTATTCCAGTGCTATTCAGTTTTGTAACCTAAAAAATATATAATATAAATATATAACTTTTTCTTTTGTGGATGAACTGTGAAATTATTCTACCCATTATTAATAAAACAATTACATTCTTGAAAAAAGACAACAGATTCATTCATCAGAAACTTAGATTTGAATTCACAATGACTGGTTCCTCATAGCAGATGTCACTGTTTTGAAATTCTATGTGCTATCATAAAAAACATTGATCAATAGCCTTAAGAGCTGTGCTGGTCATTGTTTTTGGCATGTTTGTATACCATAAGTCTCGAACTGAGGCATTATTAGATTTCATGAGTTGCTTGATATGTTTAATGCCTAGGAGGACAGACTACATGCATATTTGACAACTGAGAGATAGCTATTGATTTTTCTTTTCTTTTTTCAAAAATCATAATTTAAAAAAAAATCTGAGCCCCAAAGCAGGAATTGGTCCCTAAAAATGGGAAATCTTACCTTATATCTAAAATTCCATCGAATAATCAAGTTCAGAGAAAATCAAAGTTTATGGACACACAGAATGAAGAAAATTCCCTCCTTCACTGCAGAAGCTGTGTGGACATAGTCAGAACAGCTTAAATAATGGAATTGGTCAACGAAGGGGTGCACACATATTAAAATAAAACATGACAACTTCTCGAAGATTTTAGTTTCAATAATATATATTTTTATTATTGGATCACTTTTGTCACATTTTGGTTTTTCTAAAGTACTATATTATGTTAGTACATGCATATTCACAGAGAGCTGGCTAAAAGCTGCTTACACAACATAACAAGATTCATCCTTATGCCAGGCAGGATACCATAAAAACACTCTCACACATCCCTTAATGCATAGTCATCCAACCCTTATCATTTACAACTTCACCCATATATCAACTTAAATACTTTCATTTAAATATGTATAGATAAAAATATGTATAACATCTGGAATGATAGGTTTTATTAAGCATATTCTATCTCAAATACCCCCAAGAAAATTTCATGAGAATATACATGAGTTAATTGCAATTCACATCTCGTCAGCATTAAATAACACCTATATATATATATATCCCATAAGTTACATTTATATAAATATGTATATTTATATATATTACAAGAGCATCATTTGGCAGATATTATTTGATTCATTGTGGCCATCTTTTCTTCACAAAACAAGCCCAGCAGATTAACATAGCTGACATGTACACAATCAAATTCTAACTCCAATTACATATCCATGATTAATTCAGTTATTTATTATTTGTTTTAACAAATATCACTCAGGACAAGACAGTTTAGTTCTGTTTTGCAAGTAGAAAATAGAGTTATGAGCCACCTTGTTTCGATGCATTTTTTTTCAAGATATAAAATGTTTGTGGTCTATATATCCAAGTTGTTCTCCCTGAAATGTTAGTATATCTGTTTAATAATCTACCCTGTAGAAATAGTAAATAGCCGATGTTACCTTCCCCCCATATTGTTGAGATCACCGTCTTGCTTCCACATATTATCACTCATACAAGATGGCGTTAAGGTAAGATTAGACAGTCTGCTAAAATTAAATAACCATTTCATGAAATGTTTAATGATGAAATGCCTTTTGCAATTTTTTTACCCAACTCTGTCCTTTTGCAAAATGTTTAACTCTAAGAACATTTTGAGAAATTCATATTATGCCACAAATTTCACCATACCTAAAAATAAGACGTTCCTCTTGTGGAAAGTTTCCTCAGATAAAACTCATTTATCTGCATCAAGATATGAGCAAAAAATTAATATGAACAAAACTAAATGAGCCTAAGAGTGATCATATCGAGGATTCTGATTAAAATCTGGTCTTCATTATGATAGCATATTCACTGCACACAATTCAGATTTTTTTCATTTTTTTTCATTAAAATCTCATTCATTGTATATAATTTAGATGTAACCTCTTCTTATAGTCTTTAAATTGGAACCAACTATCATTTGTGAAATAGTTCTAATATCATATTTCTGGTATTACTAGTCCAATAAGAAGTACCATATCATGGGGTGGTATTTGCCTTGAAATAACTTTTCTTTTAAAAAAGATTCTACTTATCAAACTGGTAGTGATAACAAAAATAATGTACTCTTAGGCATTCATACATATACATAAACAAAAAAAATAATATTCTATTTATACCTAAACATAAATAAACAATACATTAACAAATATCTTTTAAAAAAATGGACAAGTAAATAACTGTATAAAAGTCAAGTAATAATATCACATTTCATATCTATCTGTTGACCACTAATTGCGCAAACTGAAACGAAGTCAAGAAATCCTGTACATCCGAATGACTGGAAAACTGTGTTTGCCAAATTTGTTAAACTTTTTTGTAACCAAAACATTTTCTTCATGTTTATGTCAGTATTCATTTCATCATGTTTTTTTATTTTTAAAACTTAATTTGAATGTTTCTCAGGTTAGTATTATTATTATAAAACATAGGTATGAAGCATTCAGCATATATTCCACTTGCTCCCTTTAATTGTAAACAGAGTAACTAAGAGATAAATATAACTAACGGATAAAGATAAACATTAGCTTGAAATTGGTTATCGATGTACTGCTAGGCAAATATTTTCCTATCCTATTTGCACATTGTCACTGGGTACAATCACTTTTCACAAACATAAATAGTTAGGTATTTTAAAGAGTTTAATAGCATTTGTCAATACTGCAGACATCTCATATCAAATATGAAATAACACAAGTGATAATTTGTTGAATATAACCAGCTTCTGAGAGTATGTCAATGTTACTGAGACATGTCAAAATTGGAAAAGTAATTTGTCCCAATAAAATGAAATAAATACACTGTTCACTTGATATGCACAACACTTGTACAACAGTTTGCATCTCATACTTAACAATATCTACATCATTTTGTACAAGTAAAAATACAAGATTGGTTTGGTAAGTTTTTACAATCTCTTTCATCCAACTATGTACAACATTGAGGTTTTGAACACAAAAGCATGGTTTTAATGTCAAGACATTTGATAATTAAGTTTGGTCCAATATTTACTCCAGGAATAATATTTACACTGGCTGGATGTGAAACCTTTAAGCTAATTAAAAAAATTACCATAACTGGTTTTGACACAGGAATATACTGGATAATTTTGGATATATATTTCCATTTTTTGTAACAGTTTTTGGTCACACCCATCCATAAATGATATCTGGATTGTGCAGACACCTTCATGCCAGCACTGTGTCTTTCATCTTTATCCCAGACTGACATCTTTCAAAGATTTGCATGGCTAAAAAGATGGCTAGTTCAAACCAGTCAATATTGGCAACATCATTTGTGTGGTAAAATTAGGAAGACTACTTGTGAAAGCACGGCTACAACCCTAACCTTGGGAAAGGATCATACAAATATACAACCATTTCTTTAAAAAAAATTATCCTTCCTCAAATAAAAAAAAATTACTGTCTAAAAAAATTATAGCATTGTGGCCTGCTAATTTCTGATTGATAATTAGCAAAATGAGAATTTATTGTTTCAGTAATGATTTAAGCCATTTCTGGCATAACAAGAACCTCATCTTATAAAACTATAGCATATTATTATCTAAATGTTATTCACTTTATGTGTCAATACAATTATACATTGTTATTCCGAGACAAAGATGCCATAGGGGAATTTATTCACCAACTTGCATTCCACATATTCAAGATAATGATATTCCATATCATGACTTATTTGGGTCCCACTGAAAAGAACCACCCCCTCACTAATCCATATGTGGTCCAACTCATGAAGCCCAGACAAAACCCAGGAATCCATATGTGGTCCTACTCATGAAGCCTAAATTCAATCATGGAATTCATATGGGAATACCTATAGGTTTTGACATAAAATGCCTCGACTCAACCCCGGAAGCCATATGGGGTTTGACTCATGAAGCCTCGACTCAACCCAGGAAGCCATATGGGGTTTGACTCATGAAGCCATGATATGGGATTTCACTGCCACCTATGTGGGATGCCACGTGCTGTGTCATACCTTCATAGGACATGTAGCTATCTCCACATATGTGACATTTGAAGGGTTTATCCGTGGGATTGTGAGCGGGGACAGGGTTGTGATGGTGCATGTGGGGTGGACCTTGGCTGTGTGCGGGGAGGGGGTTGTGGGGCGGAGGAGGAGGTGGGGGGTTGTGGGCTGGCATAGGGTGGTGGGTGATATGTGGAGGCTGATGGTGAGTGGGCATGGGGTTATGGTGACTTGCCACATGTTTTGTCATACCCTGGTAAGTAGTGTAACCATTACCACATATATGGCACTTGTATGGTTTCTCTCGGGGTGGATGTTCCGCACCCTGATTGTGGCAGCTGGCCTGGTGTTTGTTCATGCTCTGTTGCGTGGTGTAGCCCTGCCCGCACACTGGACACCTGTATGGCTTCTCTCCGGTGTGTGTCCGTAAATGTACCCGCAAGTGGCCAGACTCGCGGAACCGCTTGCCACATTCTTGGCACTGATATGGCTTTTCTCCTGTGTGTATCCTCATGTGTGAACGGCAGTCAGATCTGTGTCGGAAGCGCTTACCACACTCGGTGCACTGGTAGGGCTTTTCTCCTGTATGTATTCGTGTGTGCATGTTGAGGCTATGCAAATGGATGAAGCGTTTACCACATTCAGAGCACATGTGCTTACGCTCCCCCTTGTGAATTCTCATGTGACATTTGAGATTCTGTGCTGTCTTAAACTTTTTGTCACACTGTTGGCAGGAGTAGGCCCTCTCGCTGGTATGTTTCACCATATGTCTCTCGAGGTCGGACGCCCGAGTAAACCTAGCGCCACACTGAGTACAAAGATGACTCCTCTCACCATGATAACGCAAATGATTCTGCAGTTGGAACACTTTCTTGAACACTTTACCACATATGTGACAGTCCAGGGTACCAGTTTTATGATTCACACGATGTGTTAAGTAACTCATGTGGTTGTCGAAAGTTTTACCACAGTCTTCACATTTGTATGGTTTGTCGTGGATCTTTTTATGAGTTCTTAGCAGTGCGGCATTTGTGAATGTCTTTTTACACACGGCACACCTGTAGGGTTTATCAGCCCCCGGGTGTTTCTCCTCCATGTGGGCCTTCCTCAGACTGGGACGTGGGAACACAGTGGTACACTTGCGACACTTGTACTCTCTTTTGCCTGTGTGTTTGGGTACATGCTGGGACATGTCATAGTACGTTTTGAAGCGGCGAGAGCATGCCTTACATTGATATGGTTTTGTTTGAGAGAAGTCTGTCTTATAACGATCTTCCATGTGGCGACGCTTGCGTCCACGGCGCTTAATTCCACGACAATATCCGGCATTCCAATCTGCATCATCGTCATCATCGTCCTCTATGTCATCATCTTCCTCATCCTCCTCCTCTTCCTCCTCATCGTTGCCGTCAGCATTATCCTCTCCCTCCTTGCTGGCATTCTCAGCATTGGTAGCATTCTGGGCTGCACTCTCTCCTTCTACAATAATAAGCATCATCTGATTATTCTTAAATTCTCAACTCACTCCACTTCAAGGGACATTGACATAAAAGGTTTTAGCCACTAGCCCAAAAGAGCTTATATTCCCAGATGCACTGGATTTACTTTGAAATCTACAGTCCTTGTTATTTAAATCCAGGCGAGCAGAATGATAAAATCAATGGCACATACTGCCCCAGAGATTGCAAAAACCCTTCAGGGCCCCAGGGCCAGTGCTTAATGTAAAGCTATAACTTCTGTATGTTATGTTCTACACCACAGAACCTATATTCCTTCAGCAAGAATTACACACCTTTTTCTGCCATTTGGAAGCGCCACTCCTCTCCAGGAGGTGGAGGACTGAGGAAGTTTGGCAGTTCTACTTTGATGGGGTTATCCTCTGAGTTATCCTGACTGTTGACAATTTCCCGCAGATTTTTGAACATATCTGCATCATCTGTAAATAAATCAAATTATTGTTGTTAATTCATGGCTACAGTTTGATCATCAAATTCTTTAATAATTTATTTTTTTATTTGACTGAGCTTCACAGATCATCACAGTGCTCATTTAAATATTTCATACTGGATGGTAACTGTCATGTTTTATATATATATATCAAAATCTTCACAACATTCAAATACCTTATCTATGAATAGTAAATAACTAGTGACTAAATCCCATCACCTTTTACCTGTTTTCCCCTAACATTAAAATGTCCCCAGGGTCAATCTCATCCGTATCTACTCAAGTGATTTGAAGGTATTTTGCTATAAATCTAATTCTATTAGTTGATAGTTTAATTAGTGTTATAGAGATGGACTCAGAAGTTGAACTCTGTGCAAAGGTCTGTGTCAACCCAGAGCTGCACATGATGGGTAAACATGGGTAATGTGAAAGCTTTGTCAATAGAAGAGGGCCAAAGTCGTTTGACACGGTTTGATGGCATTCTCACACAATTCAAAAGAAAATCCCTTTGATGATGTCATGAGCTAATGTCATTAAGCCATGACATATATATATATATATATATATATATATAATATATATATATATATATATATATATATATATATATATATATATATATATATATATATATATATATATATATATATATATATATGTGGGCTCGGCCAAGCAGTAACGGAGGGACAGCATCACTGAACAGCATAACATAAATGTATTTATTCCAGAAATACAAAATTATTAGAAATACTTAATTATTGTTTTTGACAAAGCCCACTGAACATTACAATATGCCAAAGTATTGAGGATCATACTGTAACAGTTTATGTATGGTATCAAAATATGTTTTCTGTAACGGAGGGACACTTTTGAACAGCAGCTTTGGAGTCATGTAGCAAAATGGGCTTAACATAAAGTTCTTATGAATATTCTTAAAAATCACTATGGCCTGTTGCAGCAAAAAGCGCAATTCTAGTTAGCATGGGGGTCAAAAAATAAATTTGGTCTTTTTCCTTCAAAACCTATCAATTTATTTACCTAAATATGTCTATTTTATGAAAAAAGTATCTAGGAGACAGTTTACTAATAATTGTTTCCACAATTTTCAATACCGTGATCCAAGGTTGAGAAAATTGGGGACGGACATTACAAGATGCTCTAATGCCAGTACCAATTCCAGTAACATTAAAACAGTACCACTTGACTTTTTTTTCAATGTGAGTAGGGCATAGATGATAAAATCAACAAATATACACTTACTCCTAATAAATTTTTTACATTTTTTTACCAATAATTGAGCTATTTTCATAGATTTGAACGAATTATTCTGCTTGAAATTCCATTACTCATGTAATTTGGACATATTCTCTGTAAAACTATGTTATATCATAGCTGCAGACATTAATTGATGATTAACACAACTTGCAATGACATTGCTCTTCATTCATCTTACTGATAACCAGTCATAATACATGCTTTGAGTGGGGACGGACATTACAAAATTGTCATAATTTTTTAATTGATAAAAACCTTTCATTGTCACTGATGGCATTGCCATGTTTTCCTTTGTTCCTGGTCAGTTTGTGTCGTGTTAGTGTCCTTGCATCAACTTTTAGTCTCTTTGAAAAAGTCCCATGCTCAGATTTCCTCATCTTGCCTGCCAACAGACGGCATATATTTTTGAACATTTTCTTTTTCTTTGGATCACTTTTTGCTTCTAGCACACTATCCACAATTGTACTATCCACATTACTTTCCATGTTCAGCTTTTTGCGAGATGTTACTCCTCTCAGAACATCACTAGATCCAAATACACCCTGAGTCCTTGGTGAGGAGGTCTCTACCAGCTTCTCCACCAGTTTCACTTTTTTGGCTGGTGTGCCTGGTAAGTGGGCAGCCATTTTGCGAAATGCTCGTGATTCACTGCTGGCATGTTTGTATCCAGTTCCGGTGTCTGGGACAGTATCCTCTGTCTCAGGTCTGTTAGGAGTATGTAACCTAATCCGTAAACGATATCTCTGAACTCTGACACTGTTCTGCAAGCACTGCCTATCCTTAGCAGGACTTGCTCTTTGTTTTTCAATAGTCCTTTCTTTGTGCCGCTGTCTGCGCCCTTCATGCTGCCACCGGGTTGACTGCGAACTGGGAGTCTGTTCTCTCTTCTTTGCCCGGTGACGACGGACACGTTCCTTGTTCAACTGCTTTTCAAGCTCAACTGTCTCTTGTGTGAGCCTTGGATGGGACTGGACTTTCTCCGCCCATTTCTGCCTTGGAAGCTTTTTGCGCTCTGCATCCTTCTTTTTTGACTTTGCATACAACTTAGAATTTGACTTTATCTTGTCTCTCTGATTTCTCTTTTTGATAGCTGCTTTGGTCATCGATCGCTCCATTGTAGGTAAATGCTGTTGGATTTTCTTTCCAGCCCATTTTATACCCGATAATGTGACATGTTTGTACAAAAAGTGACATCTTCTCACTTCCCTACCAAATCCTGCCATGACTGTTGTCATAGATGCTTGACTAAGGGGTAGCTTCCCTCCTCAGACCTGTCTTGGGCAGGGTAATTGTTGTCATAGCTCTCTAACTAAGGGGTGGCTTCCTGTCTTGGGCATGGTGACTGTTGTCATAGATGCTTGACTAAGGGGTGGCTTCCCTCCTCAGACCTGTCTTGGGCAGGGTAATTGTTGTCATAGCTCTCTAACTAAGGGGTGGCTTCCTATCTTGGGCAGGGTGACTGTTGTCATAGATGCTTGACTAAGGGGTAGCTTCCCTCCTCAGTCCTGTCTTGGGCATGGTGACTGTTGTCATAGATGCTTGACTAAGGGGTAGCTTCCCTCCTCAGACCTGTCTTGGGCAGGGTAATTGTTGTCATAGCTCTCTAACTAAGGGGTGGCTTCCTATCTTGGGCAGGGTGACTGTTGTCATAGATGCTTGACTAAGGGGTGGCTTCCCTCCTCAGACCTGTCTTGGGCAGGGTAATTGTTGTCATAGCTCTCTAACTAAGGGGTGGCTTCCTATCTTGGGCAGGGTGACTGTTGTCATAGATGCTTGACTAAGGGGTAGCTTCCCTCCTCAGTCCTGTCTTGGGCAGGGTAATTGTTGTCATAGCTCTCTAACTAAGGGGTGGCTTCCTATCTTGGGCAGGGTGACTGTTGTCATAGATGCTTGACTAAGGGGTGGCTTCCCTCCTCAGACCTGTCTTGGGCAGGGTAATTGTTGTCATAGCTCTCTAACTAAGGGGTGGCTTCCTATCTTGGGCAGGGTGACTGTTGTCATAGATGCTTGACTAAGGGGTGGCTTCCCTCCTCAGACCTGTCTTGGGCAGGGTAATTGTTGTCATAGCTCTCTAACTAAGGGGTGGCTTCCTATCTTGGGCAGGGTGACTGTTGTCATTGATGCTTGACTAAGGGGTGGCTTCCCTCCTCAGTCCTGTCTTGGGCAGGGTAATTGTTGTCATAGCTCTCTAACTAAGGGGTGGCTTCCTATCTTGGGCAGGGTGACTGTTGTCATAGATGCTTGACTAAGGGGTAGCTTCCCTCCTCAGACCTGTCTTGGGCAGGGTAATTGTTGTCATAGCTCTCTAACTAAGGGGTGGCTTCCTATCTTGGGCAGGGTGACTGTTGTCATAGATGCTTGACTAAGGGGTAGCTTCCCTCCTCAGTCCTGTCTTGGGCAGGGTGACTGTTGTCATAGATGCTTGACTAAGGGGTAGCTTCCCTCCTCAGACCTGTCTTGGGCAGGGTAATTGTTGTCATAGCTCTCTAACTAAGGGGTGGCTTCCTATCTTGGGCAGGGTGACTGTTGTCATAGATGCTTGACTAAGGGGTAGCTTCCCTCCTCAGACCTGTCTTGGGCAGGGTGACTGTTGTCATAGCTCTCTAACTAAGGGGTGGCTTCCTATCTTGGGCAGGGTGACTGTTGTCATAGATGCTTGACTAAGGGGTAGCTTCCCTCCTCAGTCCTCTCTTGGGCAGGGTGACTGTTGTCATAGATGCTTGACTAAGGGGTGGCTTCCCTCCTCAGACCTGTCTTGGGCAGGGTAATTGTTGTCATAGCTCTCTAACTAAGGGGTGGCTTCCTATCTTGGGCAGGGTGACTGTTGTCATAGATGCTTGACTAAGGGGTGGCTTCCCTCCTCAGTCCTGTCTTGGGCAGGGTAATTGTTGTCATAGCTCTCTAACTAAGGGGTGGCTTCCTATCTTGGGCAGGGTGACTGTTGTCATAGATGCTTGACTAAGGGGTAGCTTCCCTCCTCAGACCTGTCTTGGGCAGGGTAATTGTTGTCATAGCTCTCTAACTAAGGGGTGGCTTCCTATCTTGGGCAGGGTGACTGTTGTCATAGATGCTTGACTAAGGGGTAGCTTCCCTCCTCAGACCTGTCTTGGGCAGGGTAATTGTTGTCATAGCTCTCTAACTAAGGGGTGGCTTCCTATCTTGGGCAGGGTGACTGTTGTCATAGATGCTTGACTAAGGGGTAGCTTCCCTCCTCAGACCTGTCTTGGGCAGGGTAATTGTTGTCATAGCTCTCTAACTAAGGGGTGGCTTCCTATCTTGGGCAGGGTGACTGTTGTCATAGATGCTTGACTAAGGGGTGGCTTCCCTCCTCAGACCTGTCTTGGGCAGGGTAATTGTTGTCATAGCTCTCTAACTAAGGGGTGGCTTCCTATCTTGGGCAGGGTGACTGTTGTCATAGATGCTTGACTAAGGGGTAGCTTCCCTCCTCAGACCTGTCTTGGGCAGGGTAATTGTTGTCATAGCTCTCTAACTAAGGGGTGGCTTCCTATCTTGGGCAGGGTGACTGTTGTCATAGATGCTTGACTAAGGGGTGGCTTCCCTCCTCAGACCTGTCTTGGGCAGGGTAATTGTTGTCATAGCTCTCTAACTAAGGGGTGGCTTCCTATCTTGGGCATGGTGACTGTTGTCATAGATGCTTGACTAAGGGGTAGCTTCCCTCCTCAGACCTGTCTTGGGCAGGGTAATTGTTGTCATAGCTCTCTAACTAAGGGGTGGCTTCCTATCTTGGGCAGGGTGACTGTTGTCATAGATGCTTGACTAAGGGGTAGCTTCCCTCCTCAGACCTGTCTTGGGCAGGGTAATTGTTGTCATAGCTCTCTAACTAAGGGGTGGCTTCCTATCTTGGGCAGGGTGACTGTTGTCATAGATGCTTGACTAAGGGGTGGCTTCCCTCCTCAGACCTGTCTTGGGCAGGGTAATTGTTGTCATAGCTCTCTAACTAAGGGGTGGCTTCCTATCTTGGGCAGGGTGACTGTTGTCATAGATGCTTGACTAAGGGGTGGCTTCCCTCCTCAGACCTGTCTTGGGCAGGGTAATTGTTGTCATAGCTCTCTAACTAAGGGGTGGCTTCCTATCTTGGGCAGGGTGACTGTTGTCATAGATGCTTGACTAAGGGGTGGCTTCCCTCCTCAGACCTGTCTTGGGCAGGGTAATTGTTGTCATAGCTCTCTAACTAAGGGGTGGCTTCCTATCTTGGGCAGGGTGACTGTTGTCATAGATGCTTGACTAAGGGGTGGCTTCCCTCCTCAGTCCTGTCTTGGGCAGGGTAATTGTTGTCATAGCTCTCTAACTAAGGGGTGGCTTCCTATCTTGGGCAGGGTGACTGTTGTCATAGATGCTTGACTAAGGGGTAGCTTCCCTCCTCAGACCTGTCTTGGGCAGGGTAATTGTTGTCATAGCTCTCTAACTAAGGGGTGGCTTCCTATCTTGGGCAGGGTGACTGTTGTCATAGATGCTTGACTAAGGGGTAGCTTCCCTCCTCAGTCCTGTCTTGGGCAGGGTGACTGTTGTCATAGATGCTTGACTAAGGGGTAGCTTCCCTCCTCAGACCTGTCTTGGGCAGGGTAATTGTTGTCATAGCTCTCTAACTAAGGGGTGGCTTCCTATCTTGGGCAGGGTGACTGTTGTCATAGATGCTTGACTAAGGGGTAGCTTCCCTCCTCAGACCTGTCTTGGGCAGGGTGACTGTTGTCATAGCTCTCTAACTAAGGGGTGGCTTCCTATCTTGGGCAGGGTGACTGTTGTCATAGATGCTTGACTAAGGGGTAGCTTCCCTCCTCAGTCCTGTCTTGGGCAGGGTGACTGTTGTCATAGATGCTTGACTAAGGGGTGGCTTCCCTCCTCAGACCTGTCTTGGGCAGGGTAATTGTTGTCATAGCTCTCTAACTAAGGGGTGGCTTCCTATCTTGGGCAGGGTGACTGTTGTCATAGATGCTTGACTAAGGGGTGGCTTCCCTCCTCAGTCCTGTCTTGGGCAGGGTAATTGTTGTCATAGCTCTCTAACTAAGGGGTGGCTTCCTATCTTGGGCAGGGTGACTGTTGTCATAGATGCTTGACTAAGGGGTAGCTTCCCTCCTCAGACCTGTCTTGGGCAGGGTAATTGTTGTCATAGCTCTCTAACTAAGGGGTGGCTTCCTATCTTGGGCAGGGTGACTGTTGTCATAGATGCTTGACTAAGGGGTAGCTTCCCTCCTCAGACCTGTCTTGGGCAGGGTAATTGTTGTCATAGCTCTCTAACTAAGGGGTGGCTTCCTATCTTGGGCAGGGTGACTGTTGTCATAGATGCTTGACTAAGGGGTAGCTTCCCTCCTCAGACCTGTCTTGGGCAGGGTAATTGTTGTCATAGCTCTCTAACTAAGGGGTGGCTTCCTATCTTGGGCAGGGTGACTGTTGTCATAGATGCTTGACTAAGGGGTGGCTTCCCTCCTCAGACCTGTCTTGGGCAGGGTAATTGTTGTCATAGCTCTCTAACTAAGGGGTGGCTTCCTATCTTGGGCAGGGTGACTGTTGTCATAGATGCTTGACTAAGGGGTAGCTTCCCTCCTCAGACCTGTCTTGGGCAGGGTAATTGTTGTCATAGCTCTCTAACTAAGGGGTGGCTTCCTATCTTGGGCAGGGTGACTGTTGTCATAGATGCTTGACTAAGGGGTGGCTTCCCTCCTCAGACCTGTCTTGGGCAGGGTAATTGTTGTCATAGCTCTCTAACTAAGGGGTGGCTTCCTATCTTGGGCATGGTGACTGTTGTCATAGATGCTTGACTAAGGGGTAGCTTCCCTCCTCAGACCTGTCTTGGGCAGGGTAATTGTTGTCATAGCTCTCTAACTAAGGGGTGGCTTCCTATCTTGGGCAGGGTGACTGTTGTCATAGATGCTTGACTAAGGGGTAGCTTCCCTCCTCAGACCTGTCTTGGGCAGGGTAATTGTTGTCATAGCTCTCTAACTAAGGGGTGGCTTCCTATCTTGGGCAGGGTGACTGTTGTCATAGATGCTTGACTAAGGGGTGGCTTCCCTCCTCAGACCTGTCTTGGGCAGGGTAATTGTTGTCATAGCTCTCTAACTAAGGGGTGGCTTCCTATCTTGGGCAGGGTGACTGTTGTCATAGATGCTTGACTAAGGGGTGGCTTCCCTCCTCAGACCTGTCTTGGGCAGGGTAATTGTTGTCATAGCTCTCTAACTAAGGGGTGGCTTCCTATCTTGGGCAGGGTGACTGTTGTCATAGATGCTTGACTAAGGGGTAGCTTCCCTCCTCAGACCTGTCTTGGGCAGGGTAATTGTTGTCATAGCTCTCTAACTAAGGGGTGGCTTCCTATCTTGGGCAGGGTGACTGTTGTCATAGATGCTTGACTAAGGGGTGGCTTCCCTCCTCAGTCCTGTCTTGGGCAGGGTAATTGTTGTCATAGCTCTCTAACTAAGGGGTGGCTTCCTATCTTGGGCAGGGTGACTGTTGTCATAGATGCTTGACTAAGGGGTGGCTTCCCTCCTCAGTCCTGTCTTGGGCATGGTGACTGTTGTCATAGATGCTTGACTAAGGGGTGGCTTCCCTCCTCAGTCCTGTCTTGGGCAGGGTAATTGTTGTCATAGCTCTCTAACTAAGGGGTGGCTTCCTATCTTGGGCAGGGTGACTGTTGTCATAGATGCTTGACTAAGGGGTGGCTTCCCTCCTCAGACCTGTCTTGGGCAGGGTAATTGTTGTCATAGCTCTCTAACTAAGGGGTGGCTTCCTATCTTGGGCAGGGTGACTGTTGTCATAGATGCTTGACTAAGGGGTGGCTTCCCTCCTCAGACCTGTCTTGGGCAGGGTAATTGTTGTCATAGCTCTCTAACTAAGGGGTGGCTTCCTATCTTGGGCAGGGTGACTGTTGTCATAGATGCTTGACTAAGGGGTGGCTTCCCTCCTCAGTCCTGTCTTGGGCAGGGTGACTGTTGTCATAGATGCTTGACTAAGGGGTGGCTTCCCTCCTCAGACCTGTCTTGGGCAGGGTAATTGTTGTCATAGCTCTCTAACTAAGGGGTGGCTTCCTATCTTGGGCAGGGTGACTGTTGTCATAGATGCTTGACTAAGGGGTGGCTTCCCTCCTCAGACCTGTCTTGGGCAGGGTAATTGTTGTCATAGCTCTCTAAATAAGGGGTGGCTTCCTATCTTGGGCAGGGTGACTGTTGTCATAGATGCTTGACTAAGGGGTGGCTTCCCTCCTCAGACCTGTCTTGGGCAGGGTAATTGTTGTCATAGCTCTCTAACTAAGGGGTGGCTTCCTATCTTGGGCAGGGTGACTGTTGTCATAGATGCTTGACTAAGGGGTGGCTTCCCTCCTCAGTCCTGTCTTGGGCATGGTGACTGTTGTCATAGATGCTTGACTAAGGGGTGGCTTCCCTCCTCAGTCCTGTCTTGGGCAGGGTGACTGTTGTTACAGCTGCCTGGCTAAGGCAGGCATTCCATACTTGACTGAATCTTTTGAAATGTGTATATTATGTAATGTCCGTCCCCATTATTAATATATTAACTGTGTAAATTATTTTCTATCAATATCATTATTCTACTTAAATTGTGTGAAGTATGAAACTTTCCAAAAGTAAAATGAATTAAGATGGAAGTGAAGACATTTTCATTTTTATCAAACAGCTTTTCTATCATATAATTCATCAAAAAATAAAGATTTCTATTATTGGTTTTGGTCAAACTGATAATTGTTTGAATGAATATTAGTTCTTGTGCTTGCTAATATATGTTTTAAGTATTATAACACCAATATAGCATTATATAGAGCCATCTATGAGCATAGTGTCTCATAATGTGAAATGGGCATAATATGTAATGTCCGTCCCCCCTTAAAAGCTGTTTTTGGCAGTACTTAGTTTTCTAATCTTCCCAATCTAATATAAAAATTTCTTTCCTAGAGTGAAGTTACATCCATAGGCTACTAAAAAAACAACATTACTTTCTGTATATGAAACTTTTGTGGTCACAAAAGCAATTTTTTTCCTATTTTGGGTGTTATTTTAGTAAAATTGCAGTACATAACCATGATCTGTATGAAAATGACAATACAAGAGGACATTTTTTATCAAATAACATCTTAAACTATGCTACCATTGAATATAGGTCTGCCTGTGCCATTTACAAGAGAATTTAATGCTGGAAGAGAGAGTACTAAAAAGGCTTCCAGGGGGGGACGGACATTACATGGGGACGGACATTACGGGCACTATATATCACTACTGGCTGAATTTAATTCTGGATATATCTAAACAACTATAGTTTTAATTAAGTCATATGGCACCATGGTATATATGCATAGTGAGAAAAATATCTGCATGCTTAAATTCTGGATATGGTGGGCTATGGCTAAAAGGGACGGACATTACGACCATGCAACTTTGGATACATTTTTTTGTTGACAGAAAGATATTCCACTTCTGGCACTTAAATTGTTGACATTTTCTTGTTAATAACTCCCTTAGAGAATATTTAAACCAAAAATAATGATTACAGGTCATATTTAAACTTATTTAACACTCCTGATAACATATTCCCACTAAAAAACCTAAAAATCATTACAGAGGTCAATTTTTTTTTTTAAATGTGGTAAAAAATTCCTAGAAAAGATAGCCTAAATCTGAAACAGTTTTAGAAACAAAATAAAATTATGCATGAAGTTGTATCAAAGTAAAAGACAAAGCTCCATCAGAAAAAAGAAATGTACAGCTTTGAAAAAAGTGCATTTTTGTGATGCTAACACCATTACGCCCTTTTTGACCCATTTTTTGACCATATATGTGCCATTTTCTCAATTTTCGATATTTTTCCTCACTTTAAAAAGCTATTTTTCAGTTAGATCAGACAAAAACCTAACAATTTGAACTATAATTTACTTAAAACAAGCCATTCTTTAATATGAAAAGCCACCATTACAGGTGTTTTCAGCAAAATTGCGCTTTTTGCTGCAACAGGCCCTATATCATATATCATCTACACATACCTAAGTAGTAAATACCAAAATATCAAGTTTATAACATTAACACTATTTTATTTATTAAAGAAATATTGTCGTAACGGAGGGACAATAGAAAATAGTAACGGAGGGACACAAATGTTCAGCTCATAAAAATTCTAAAACGGGCAGTTAGAATAATCACACAATCTGACTTCCTAGAGCACACAGCACCTATCTTCAAAAGACTAAAAATACTCACTATTAACCAAATTAGATATTTGCAAACAGCCATATTTATGTACAAATTCAACAAAACAGATCTTCCAGAATGTTTTGATCAATTATTTGCAACAAACAATGCATTTCACAATTACAATACACGTTATGGTAATAGCTACAGAGTGTCAATTCAGCAAACAAATTACATTAAAGCAACCATTCGTAGTTTTGGACCTCAAATATGGAATGAAATCCCTCCCATCATACAACTATCACCAACCAAACACATTTTCAAAAAGAAAATAATTCATCTTATCACCTAACTTTCAATATCCTACTTCTGTTTCATATTGTACTACTGTTTCTTATTGTAACACTGTTTCTTATTGTACTACTGTTTCTTATTGTAACACTGTTTCTTATTGTACTACTATTTGTTTAATTGTACCAATGTTTATATTTTACAATTCATAAACTAAGCAAGTTAGTTATAACGGAGAAAATAAGCCCAGTTGGGTTTCTCTCCAATTTTGTGTCATTCTAGAATTGTAAGATTTATGTAAATAAACATGTATTATTATAATCTTGTCAACAAGTAACTTCTGTAGCAAACTGTACATGTACTATTTAGGTGCTAAATCTTTATGAACTTGACAGAATAAATTTACAGAATAAATTGAATGAAATAACATAAGTACCAAAGACCAAATATACACCACAAATGAGAACTGGGTACTAAGGATGGATTATGGTCAAAATAACCATGTGACAAAGGTGACGTGGTACTGAACTGCCACATTAGACAGACCACAGTCAAACTGCTGAATTTGGACATTTTATGAATCTAAATTATCCACAAGTGTAAATTATCTACAAGTTGGAGAAAATATGAGTTTAACAATGCTTAGAAATGCATACCATTTACGTTTTTGAAGACTAAGACTTAAAATGGACGCCAAGCTTTAAAGGTTATGCTCATGTCCAGGCCAGAGTAAAAATTGAAAATATTAGCAGAAAGATATGACGGACATGAGATATAATGACGGCAGAAAGTAGCTGAATAAGATTAAGATTGGCAGCTATGTTCAGGTTTTAGATAAGAGGAGGGAATATATAGCTATCAAATGAAATGCACTTGGTCCAGCAGTCCACTTCGTATCATGGTCATTTTGACCATGGTCATTTTGGTCATCATAAGGATGACACGTGTACACAACTCATTCAATTACATCATCATGTTCTTAGCCTTGTGTTATCCTAACTGTAAGCCAGGAACACTGCATTATCCCTAAGAATGGTTGTCTCTGATGGGACAGCTTGTGTACCCAGTGCAGGTCAGCTGGTGGCTTTCTTCCTCTGACTAAAGTATCAATGCAAACAAATATGAATTTTTTTGCCATAAACTCAGACGGTATTGAAAACCAGTGTTTATAACACATGAGTATGTAGACAGGGAAATAGAATTATGTATCACTGACCATGTTGATTGATGCATGAGTATTAACATGAAGTGTCTAGTGTCTCTCAGGTGACAGACCACATATTAGCCAACCAATACATGTTTAACCAAATATATTGTTTGTGTCCATTTACACTTGACATAAACCACTTTAAGAAATAAAAATTTCTGGCAAATAACTGAAATAATAACAACTTGCATGAACCTGAACATTTGTCCCTCCGTTACTAGTAACGGAGGGACAGGTTTTCTTCATATAAAATCAACCAAAAATTAAATGAGTTTCATAAAGCATACAGAAGGTTATGATACTTCACTATAAGCACCTTACTTCTTGAAAGTTTCACATTCCTTGTGATATGCATTATAGCATGAGGTAAAAATTTCAATATTTTTTGTAACGGAGGGACATGCAACGGGGGGACAAATTCATATTTTAAAGTTTTTCCCCAAAAACATCTTTAGACTTGTGTGCCAAGAATTTGACTTTAAATCATGATAACATAGCATCTCAACTTTATTTAAGTCCCATTTCCACTACTTTGCATGCGATTTCTAATAAAATACACCATATTTTCTAAATTGATAGAAAAACGACAACAGACAGCAAAATGAACCAACAAAATAGGGTCTTAAACAATTTGTGATTATTTCGCAACCAATAAGGGTAGAGAAAAAAATAAAAGTTTCAGAAACTACAGGTTTTAGTTTATAAGGTACAATTTAAAAGAAGCACATATTTTGAGTTTCACTTTTTCATGTTAATGTTCACTTCCCCTTGGCTGAGCCCATATCCATTCTCAATATATTTGATCACTTTTAACAAAAAAGTTTAAAAAATAAAATAAAATTCTACCCCTATCCTATTTCATTAGGTCATGTTATCAGAAACAAGGTTATTATTATCATTTTTTTTGCCTACTCTAATCTGTACATGTGTCAAGCGTATTAGAGAGATCATAGGCACTTACCATCCTGCTCCTGTCGGGCCTTTGCTGCCGGTTTGTATTTGGTGTAGGCCTCATCCTTCGTAATTTTTCCTTTCAGAACATCACATTTGGGAAGTGTAAATGGTCTACGTTCCTCAAGTTGTTCTACCAATTCTCCTATACCTCCATATTTATATACAAATTTGCTGCGGTTCTTTTCCTTGACCAGCACCACAATGCTAAGATCTTCGTTGAGGTCATCATTTAAACTGTGACATATACGCACTAAGTCTATTATTGTTCTGTGTTTGTAGTAGTTGTCTCTTTTGCTCTGGAGCCTGGCTGCATCTCGCCTGCTCTTAGGTCTGCGAGTATTCTTGGGATGCTTGAACTCATAAACATACTTCTTTCTTGGACGTCCTCTTTTTCGTTTTGGAGGAGGTTCTTCCTTGGCTTCATCTGGAGCAACCTCTCCTTCTTCTGGTGGCTTCTCTGATTCTTCCATTGGCTTCTCTACTTCTCCATCCTCCCCATCCTTTTCTACTTTCTCATTCTCTGCCTCTTCCTCTCCATCTTTCTTCTCTGCTGCTTCCTCTTTCTCCTCTTCATTTTCATTATCTTCCTTCTCATCTTTCTTGCTTTCTGTCTCAGCATCTTCCTCATCCTCATCAGTATCCTCTTCACTATCATCCTCGGAGGAGGAGTCCTCAGAAGACCCGTCTTGCTCATTATGTGACGAGTCCGCATTTTCATTTTGTTCTTCCTCTTCCTTGTCCTCCTCATCAAGAGATTCTTTACTAGTATCTGCTTCTTCAGTCATGTCGCCTTTGGCTGCATTTTCTGGTACCATTTTCTGAATGTGGTTGTTGCTAGTTTTATCTACATGTGGTTGGTGTGCTGGTGCTGCTGCTGCTGAGAGAGATTGGTGGTTATCATTTGAGGTAGGTCGATTGGGTGGTTGTGTAGCAGAGTGTGGATGGTGGTTTTCAGTTGGGGCAGGTCTGTGTGGTGGCTGGGGTGTGGTATGTGGCTGGTGGTTGTCAGTTGGTGTTGGCCGGTGGGGAGGCTGTGCTGTTGTGTGGGGCGGGTGGTTGTCAGCTGTGGTTGGCCGGTGGGGAGGTTGGGAGGTTGGGTGGGGTTGGTGATTCTCTGTGGGAGAAGGTTGGTGGTGATGACTGTCCATAGTCATGTGGGGTCTGTTATCAAGTGGAGGGGGAGGGGGCAGCTGTGAGTGACGATTATCTGGTGGTGCCATCTGGTGTCGAGGATCAGGCTGCATATGTCTGGTATCCTGCATGTGAGAGTTATCATGTTGCATGTGCCCTGTGGCTATACTGGAAGCTATACTGGAAGCAATACTGGTTGGAGGCTGCATGTGCCGACTGTCAGGGTGCATGTGTCGCGGGTCTGGATGCATTTGTCTCATGTCAGCCTGCATATGCCTGCTATCCGGGTGCATGTGTCGTGGATCCGAGTAGCGCGGGTCCTGGATGTGGCGTGTGTCCTGCATGGGCTGCAGGTGTGGGATCTGTGGGATGTTGAGCCCGTGCGGAAGGGGCGACCGGTTGTCGTGAAGCTGTGGAATGAAGTTGCCATGTGGTTGAGGAGGCAGCCGGTAGGGTGGAATGGCAGCATGAAGCTGGGGCGGGGGATTGTGGTTATTCATGTTGCCTCCTGATGATATGTTCATCTTGATTATTATCACGAACTTTGCATCTGACACCAAAAAATGTTCATTGGAAGACTCTGGTTACAACCTGCAAAAGAACATGTTTATCATATATTACAAAAAAGGCATTTTGCGTGTTTCCATATGTACATAAGCATTAAAATGTCCACAATGGAAAAGTGCAGTCATCAAAATTTCCGGCACTACACATCATGTCATACAAGGTGACTTTGAAGCAAACAATATGTAGTAAATATTATACACATTTCAATCAAACAAGAGACTATGACTGAACAAGATTATGAGCTTTTTGATAACGATATCTAAATAATTAACCTAATCTAATTTATTAATCCAAATAATATGATCATCATAATGTACACATCCTTATAAGGAATACATTGTCCTTTTACATTTGTTTTGATCAGCCCCACTAGCACATTTGGTAGTGCATAGGACGTGTGCCTTTGTTGGTTATATAAGTGAGACGGGAGATGGGGGGTTTGACTCCCACTGCCAGCAGTGTTACTTTCACCTTGTTTAAAAGACTGAAAGTGGACCTGATATGGCCATAGCTCATTAAAAACACCATTTCACACAAAAAATACATTTGTTTCCTGACACAGTACCTGAGAACTTTGTTTCAATGATGAGGAATTCATCAAAATGAAAGATATATTTCCAAAGAAATTAAGTCAGGAAAAGAATAAAAACTAATTGAAGACTCTAATAAAGTAATACTCCCCTATAAATAGAAAAATAATGGAATTTGGGGAAAATGTAGGAATGCTTGGAAACCTGTTTTAGTGTAAAATCTAAATATGTAGAAATTTAGAAAATTCAAATCATTTTTGAGTCCAATGTATAATTAGTGAATTACTAATATTATCTTGGGATATGTATTACAATCCAAGTGATGAGTGTCATAATTAAAATATGATATTTATAACCAGTAAGTGTCTGATGCTCCAAATTGGTACATAAAAGAAATAATATGCTTTTAAAAAAAAGATGAAATGTTTTAATATGTTTTTTTAAGATATCATATTCTGCATACATTGACACATCAAAACATCATATGAAATAGTAAATATACTGCATATATTATACTGCATATAATAAAAGGCTTTATTTAAATGCTTTTTTTTCCTCACAGATATAATTATACAAGTTGCTGAACTGACACTTCTGTCTGGTTTCTTATTCAAAATTCATGTTTGCACTGGCTTTAATATTGTATCTTTCTTACTATTTGTATGGAAAATAAATTTGCCAGCGTTATACTCTTGTCATCAAATATGAACATATTGGTATTCAAAAGGATATTATACACAGCAAAAGTTTTAATTTGAAAAAAATCCCCCCAAAACAATGTTCTTTTTTAAGAACTGAATTACTGTACAACATAATAAATCGATCAAATCATCTTTATCTTTATGTCATGTAGCCAAGTGCACATTCCCGAGATGGTGATCTTATGAATATAAGTATTCTGTTTTCTGGATGGAATGAAATATGACCTGCAGCAGCGACAGATGATGAGCAATTCACCCTGTGGCAGCGGAGCAGGCTGCCATTGCCATCTTCTTGACCCGTCTTGATCAAACCAAAGAAGCCATTTCTCCGCATAAGTAATTACCCCAATCAACATGTGGGTTTGCTACTGTGTTTGTGTACACAACGTGGTGCTGACAGCGCTGCCATGGTACTGGTAGCGCTGAATATCACAGCATAACATGTGTGGCCGCGGACCAACGCACCGACAGAGTTACCAACTTATCAACATGCCAACTGAAACCGGTCACAGCCCTTGACTGCCAAGAAGACAAAATGGTGGAGGCCAAGTTCTTTGTCATTTATGCGCACTGATTTCTCTGTGAAGAAAGGACTACAAGCCCAAACGTCTCGCTCAGTTTAAATCCACAATAAATGCATGATTTGTTAGTACCCACCTTGTGTTGTCAACGTGTATATTCGTGCAGTATTTCAGCACTTTTGTTTGGCAAAGAGGGTCAACAAGACTAATCCGCCATAGCATCGATGAACTAGTGCGCAAGACCGGAAGCAGATCACAATTAGGTCACAAAATGTAAACATGAACATGTGCTTTTTGTTTTACACGTGCTCGGGAGTGTCAATATGAGAAATGTCAGTACAGTAGTCATCATGACAAAGCAAATTTCACAATTGTTAACATGCTCAACGTTTACCTCAAAACTTACTCGAAGTTTATAAATTATGTTTTTATCATGCTTTGCATTGTATTGTAATCTTAAGTTATCAACATGCATTGTCACTAAGTGAGTGAGACAGAAATGCTGATAACATGTAAAGTGCGAAATCTCACATCCTTACTAAGGGGCGATCCATTTGATTTTTGTGGGGTGGGGTGGGACAGCAGTACTGGATGAATAAATTTTTTTTCTTTGGTAGGGTGGATGAATAATTTTTTTTTCTGGTGTGGGGTGGGTGAATAATTTTTTTTTCTGGTGTGGGGTGGGTGAATAAATTTTTTTTCTTGTTAACAATTTCAAGCAATCCATATAGAAGATAGAAAAACTGGAAGGAGGTGGATGAATAATTTTTTTTTCTTTGGTAGGGTGGATGAATAAATTTTTTTTCTTTGGTAGGGTGAATGAATAATTTTTTTTTCTGGGATGGGGTGGGTGAATAAATTTTTTTCTCCAAAATCTCCCACCCCACCCCACAAAAATCAAATGGATCGCCCCTAACCTTAGATGTAGCTGATCTCATTCAACGAAACCCACTAATGTGAAAGATACCACATTTTGCCATCATTCATTCTTGTTAAATATCATATTAAATTGCATTTTATTTAAAACTGACTTTCAGGGGTGCTCTGCAGATTGGACATGTATTGTCAATGAGTGAGAGTAAAATCAGATAAAGCATGGTCATTAAAGTTTACGTGCATATTGTCTTTGATAGTCCAATCAGTCTAGGCCAAAATAAGGCTTAACATAAAACAAATTGCAACAGAATTTATTTTGATTGTTTCAGGTCCAGCAAGTTGTCATTTTTAACATGTCAAAGGTCTAGAAAATCCAAAGCATGGGAACATGGTCAAAATTATTTATGCTTCAACCCGCTTTTCCTGAAAAATGACCCAAAACCATGAGTATTTTATTATGACAATTATTATGGTTTCATGAATTTACATTATCTTTTAGCACAAAACATTACACCCTGCTTTAGTTTACACCCTGCTTTAGTTTCAGTATTATACATACTTTTCAAGGCATAGATCTACACTCTGACATTCTTTAAAGATATTGTTCCATATATTTTCAGCTTAAAGAATATATAAATGTACATACAAATGTATGTTCTTATATGTGCCATAATCATGATCCAGCTTTTATCAGTCTAATGCAAATACTGAATGTATCCATCAATTTTAAACCTTTTAGAGATTATAGCTTTTGAAAATCAAAACTGATTAGGAATTGACTGGTCCTACCTTCAATGATAATGCAGCTTTTGATAAAGAAAATATTCTAAATATGAATGTACAAAGGTGCCATAATATGACACGAAACAAAAATATGATCATTCATTTAGTCAATCCAGCATATGGTACTGAAGATTTAAATTGCAATCACAATTGATATTATAACTATTATTATGCATTACATAAAAAAGCATACCATAGATAAATTATTAGACATCTAATTTCAGCATTAATTATACTACAATCATTGGAATACTGCACTTAATGACCATCTGTTCTGAGATTTTGTGTATGCAACTCCTTTACACTGTCATCATACAATGGAACACAACAGATTGTGTTTTCTTGTGTTGTACTGGGATATCAATTTGTGTAGACACTGCTTTCTATACAATTTAATAATATCCACTTATTAAAGCATTCATGAAACCTGGAAGGTTCCAGGCGATTTTACAGTGATTTAAGGTATCTGAAAACAATATATGATCTTAAAATTGACATACATACAGGCTATCTTTCTGAAATCCACAAAAGAACATCTGCCCTGAGAATTATGATATTTTGTGACCACCAAGTACTGCCAGTACTAAACAGGAAGTGTGTTGTGTGACCTTGACCTTTGAACTGTCAGGGGACTCCGTAAGTCACAGGAGGTGTTGTTTACCAATTGTCAAAATTGGAGCAACACATTTTCGGCCATTTTTTCCCACTATTTAGAGAATGAATTGGAAGATAACACTCATCAAGATGAAAGTGCCTTTTCTTGGCTTTCTTTTGGTGGTAAAATTATTAAAATGGATGAATATTTATGAAGTTATAAATGAAGAAAAATCATTATTTTTTATATTATATATGTTTGCAAAAAAAGTTTTAAAAAATTCTATACAACCCAGCTTTTAAGGTGGAATCCATGCAGCCTTTGATGTCTTCCCATTCAGTGGTGTGGAAAACCCCAAATTTCATCAAAGAGGGTCAAATCATAAATTTTACTGATACCAATTATCACTGAGCATTCACAGTTTTTCCATTCAAAGTCCCTGTGATTTAAGGCCAAACCAGTGATCAAAGGGTTTAATGTCACTTTTTCAATATCCCGGCTTTTAAGTTAAGGGGGATTCCATGCAGCCTTTGAGTCATGTCTTCCCTTTTTGACAGAAAGGTTTTCACATGCATAAGATACTTTTCAAATAAATAGTATACTTTTCTCATAAATGATATATCTTTCACAACCATAAGATATTTGTCACAACCATAAAATATTTGTCACAACCATGAGTTTTTTCATTGCTTCAAATAATATTAAAATAATCTTATGTTGTTCTGAAGTATACTCCTGACAATAAATTGATAAATTGTACAAAAGATCTCTACCCTGTTTCCCAAGCTGGACAGGTGCCCAACTGGTAACTCATTAGGTGTTTACACGAGATCACAGACCAGCTAAACAAAGCTTGTTGACAAAGTGTTCAATTGCTGGTGTAGGTTCAAGCAGACAACTGATCAACTTTCAAGTGCCACAGAAAGTTGTTAACAAGGAATATTTCGGGTACTACTACATAAAAGCACTGTTTAGGGTTTAAACATTCATGTTATGTAAAGAAAATGTGTCTGAAAGTCAGGTTTCATGAATGCTTTAAATGATTAAGCAATGTATATTATGATATCTATTGTATTTATGGCCAAGTAAAAGAAATTTGAGTCATATAGCTTCTGCAAGGACAGACTTTTGCAGCTCTCAGCATATATGGACTGTCAAATTGTGCTGTTGGAAAGGTGCAAAGCTCGAAATGGAAGTATCCTTGCATATCATGGCAGCAACCAGGAGATGCTGGAACAATAGTTGGGGATCACATTGAACTGTGCCTGGCCATCAATTTCTACTGCAGACTTAAAGGTGAATTTGGCAATCAATTTGTCAGATATTGTGAAGGAGCTTCTGTACCCAAGGGTACAGAGTACAGTGTTGTTATCATTCATATCACATGCTTGTCTTGCCTGGGTCATCTCTTTATTCTACTCTTTATACCAGTCAGATTTTGCCTGCAGGCATTAACAGCAGCCAAGTCGTTTGCTGTAGCTCTGGTAAATATCTGGGTGTTTCTGAGCCAGATTGGCCATTGACTGAAGAATAAATGGATTTTGTGTCGGGATGGTAACCAGATACAGCCAGATTTGTCAACATTTCTGACAGAGCCAGGATATGGAGTTCCCAGTTCATTCAGCTCTCAAAAACTTTTACTGCTTTGTTTTGTTCCAAATCCTATTTCATATCTTCTTACTTGCTCCTCATGTTTTGCAGAACACTGTCCCCCACAATTTTTCCCATTGACTTGGTTTTCCCCATCAAATCATCACAAAGTGCTTTGGCTCTCTTCAGGACTCATATCAATCCTCTCTTTTGGGAGCTGCATATTATCAGTGTCATCAGACTGAGTAGTCCTTAGAGCTTCAGTTCTATCATCTGGTACTTGGCCATCTAGATCTTCATGGAATGCATCAATCGACTTTCTTCAGTACCAATATGAACAGAATCAGCATTTGAATGGGTGATTGGCATATTCAGCTTATTTGAGAGAAGCATCGCATTGAGGACATCATCAACAATGAAATGTGCCCCAACTGCCCCAGTAACAGCTTCAACAGAAATGATATGTTCTACTGCTTTTGGAGCATATATGAGTTCCAACAACTTCTGTAAGCCAGACTCAACCATAAAATGGCCAATTGAAACCTCCCAAATGTAAGAGTAATGAGTGCAGATGACTATTATGTGGTTCAGATGCATTGATACATTTTATGCTGTTGTTACTGTAATAACTAAATATAATCGGGTGCAAGTGCATACTACATTCTATGAGTGCTACAAAGAAAATATGTAAATGTATGTCTTGCATTTTCTACACCCATAAAAAATCTTACAAATTATGTAATATAATGATAGCACTGCAATATACACAAAGACGCCACACAATCAACTGTTCAATACCCCTAAAATATTATATAAATCATTCAATAATTAACACTCCTAAAATATTATATAAAATAATTTTATTTTTAATTATATAAATCAATCACTAATTCACAATTTTGTGATGAACGTGCTAATTTGTCCACTGCATTTTATTGATATGGTGGCCATATTGGATTTAGGCAGATTAGGTAATGTTCCTGTGCTTGGACTTTTCTAGACTTTCGATATGTTATTTGGGACAGTATTCTGAGCTACATGGTTGCAAAATAAATTCTGTTGCAATTTGCTTTAGGTTATGTGCCAGACTGACTGAACTATGACTCAACATTATACAAGTAAGGTCACATGACCATACTTTATCTAATATAAAAACTACAATGGCCTGAAACAGACCAACACTTAGGTTTAAAAATGGCAAGTGATCACAAAGCTCACCCCCAGTCACTTTACACAACTGAACATATTTTGTGTAACTCTTCTCACTAAACAGTCAAGATCCTCATTACTCTATCAAGTTATGACATGATGGATGCTAATCAGTAATTTCAAATACCAGCTCGAAATATTAAGATAGTAGTCAAAGAAAAATAATTGTAGATTAACATTTTCTAAAAATACTTATGTGTAAAAAGGTATCACAATTAATACAAATAGATAAAAAAAAAAGCAGATATCCTCAATTCCTCTTCCACATTTAAGTCTAAGACACCATTTTCTAGTTGATTCTCTGTATATAGGTAAGTATATAAGCTCAGCATGGAATTACTTATATCAATACCTCATAAGAAGAATATTGAGGAATTGCTTATATTGAATATGATATGAATATGATGTGTATCCTTATATCTATTTAGCTTTGACTCAGACTGAAAAGAAAACAACAAAAATTGTGCGAAAACAAAGGTCAGTGTCTGTAATAATATTTCTCTGTGGAAGCCATATGTCAAGTAGTCCGGAAGGGATGGTAGTTTCATAGGGAGCTAATATATTGAAATATACCCAATAGCAGAAATCAAGATGATTGAGTAGAGGTCGAAAATGTGCACGACTGTTAATAACAACTGTAGATCATGAATATTGAAATATTTTAAACTTTAATACCATTCTATTGTATTGAAATTAAAATATTGTTGATATCTACGTCATATCAACGTCACATATCATTTTGGAACAACTCCTTGTTTCAGCAGCCAATTTGGCAACCAATATCTGCCTGGGGAAAAAGACCTTTAAGCTCTCTTCTATTCAGTAAAAACCACAGGAAAGGTACGTATGCATATTCTCTAATAATGCATTTGTTCGAAATCAAATAGTTTGACACATTTGACGTGAAATAGAATAAACTGTTAATAGGCCGATTGCGGGTCGCCATACTGCCCCATTGAAAACAACACGCCGGAACTGCACAATTACAATCGGAAGTGCACAAAAAACTCTCTAAAATCTAATCATTAAAAAAAACAAGATGGTAACCCGCAATCGGCCTATACAAATGGCAAACAAAGCAATTGTTGGTGGCTCATTAGAGATCGAATTCTGATTTCCCGCTCTGTTTGACATGAGAACAGATCCATACATGATAAGTAAAATATAATCAATTTCTACATACAAGCATTGCATATTTGACAAAATCGCCATACACATATCTATATTCATTGTAAATGATTCTGACGTATGCAACAACACATACTGGATATCCCTGGGACGTTATTGGTAAGTAGGAATATGTGTTCAGCTTATTCTCAAACTCATTAATATATCGGTTCTGTTTAATGAATTTATTACTTAATCATTCCTGCACAATGGGTTGATGGTTTTACACAAAACTTGTTTTCTTTTCCCTCTTAACACCTTCACGTTGAGACATATTTGTTCACATCTTACAAGTTGTAATTTGCAGTTGTAGATTGTTTCCATTAGTTGATGATGATGCTATTCAGTCTTATACTGTTCTCGGCCATCTTAACGTTATAGCCTATATAGGAATCTGATTGAATTGAAATACTTAAATGCTCAATATTCTTCTGCAGAACTTGATTTCTACTACCTTATTGAGACCCGAGAAGAGTTGCCAATATGGTTTGCATTCCGGATATCATCATCAAGAAGCGAGATGGAGAAGTGCTCTCTAAAGAGGAGATAGATTGTTTCATTCAGGGCGTTGTGGATGGAAGTGTCACTGGAGCCCAAACTGGTCAGTGGTCAGATCGTATCTCATGTCTGGGTGGTATATTGCGCCTATAGAGATTCTTCATGCAGGTCTAACTGGTCTAATAACACCTGATACAGATTATATTAGACGAGGAAAAGCTGTATCAGACACAGTGGACGACATGCCTATATCACATATTATAAACAGAATAAGAATCCTTTTCATCCCATATTTTCACTCCCTTCTTCATTTAGATTTGATATTGATTTTTTTTAATCAAAATCAACTCTGAGCTGATATGAAATTTAATTGTCGTCTGCAATCATTGCTGCATTCTGATTGGCTGACATCATCACACAACCTTTGAAAATAGCGTTTTGCATCGGATATTGCTTTTCCCCCAATACACACTTATATTGGATAATAACATGACCTAAAAGAACGAGTCTTATTGTAGTCAAAAGATAAAAAAGATGAAGAAAATATTGCCATTCCACATATTTCTTTAATGTGATATAAGTTGTACAGAAAAATAATATAATATAAGTTGTACAGCAAAAAAATATAGAAAAAGTTAGAGATTCTGACATAAATGAAAATCAGCAGGGGCATTATACATTGTATATGAATAGTGATTAAATAATGTGAAACTTTCCAATCCATTAAAATATAGCATTGAGTCAATTTGTTTTTCTTTCCCAATGCTGGTTGCTGTCCTTTTTCACCAATAACATAAACGTATTATTTCATCTGCATAACTTGACAAATATCTGTTGACCATTTGCCCTGCTGAACTGGGGATATTGACCTGATTTACCCTTAATTATCTCTAAACTTCCTGACAGGCGCGATGTTGATGGCAATGTTCCTGCAAGGGATGACAGGACCTGAGACTGTCAACCTGACAGTAAGCATGATCCAGTCTGGGGAGGTGCTGACCTGGCCCGAGGAGTGGAGGCATATTCTGGTGGACAAGCACAGCACAGGGGGAGTAGGGGACAAGGTCAGCCTACCACTCACACCAGCATTGGCTGCTTGTGGACTCAAGGTCAGATGTGTATCCCAGATATCTATTAAGTATTCATCCAGGTGATTCACAAAGTAAAAAGCCTATGAGAAGGTGTGTGCTTCACAAGACCTGTGTGGGACAGCCTTCATTTGTTAATGAGTGCATTTGTGCTTTATAAGGTCATTCATATTTCCAGCAGCACCTATATAACTTTATTACTTTCCGCTATCCGCCTCTGCGCGTTCGATTGCGGGTCATTCACTACAATGTTATAAATGTCCACTTCACAGCCAGATTGTCTCTATATTGAATTTAAACATCTTTGTGTCATTCATTAAGAATCCGTGTTTGTAAGGTTATTCAACTTGTGTGTAAAGCTATTCTCTATGTCATATTTTTTTTATATATCATCAATCTGGGTTTTCAATAGATTCTGTGAAAAATTTGTAGTTGAATCATATATCAAATATTGATTCGCTATTACTGTACTACACTGCTATGGTTATTATCTACACAATATATGTACAGAACGTTCACAACTTTCGGAGGTCAGGGAAATGGCTTTTTCCATTATCATCTATGCAATTTTAATCCGCACCTGACAAAGTATGATATTTTATGCAAAATGGTGGTGGATTTAAACCAATTCAAATTTTTAACTGAACCATGTGACAAGCTACACTGTCATTATCTACATTTCCAATGTGTATTCAATGACGTTTTGATTCCTTTATATCTTTATGAGAAATTTTATTGATATTTGTCAAAAATATTTTTCTTGTGCATGCAAAAAAAATGTATTGGCCAAAGATAAAAGTGTGTGCTTCAATAGACTATGATTGGCAAGCTGGGGTGACCCTTCACGTTTTAACATTTTTATACTGTCATCATTAATTATCCGAATTATTTTTTTGTGGATATTATCTGAATATTATTATGTGTATAATGTGGAACACATATGTATCAACATATTGTTGATAATACTAAAATAATGAAAAAGAGATGGCCCTAAAATTGACTGTTAGGAAAGGCACCTCCTGCAAGACATTACAGCACAGCTAGGCATCATTGAAGGTGGACTGTCATTGCCATTTATGGATGAAAATGGTTTGTTATCTTATATTTGACACACTTTCTTTGAATTGGTTGCATATTAGCGTTATGGTGGTCATAATAAATCGTTTGACATTGGCGTTGACAGCTTGAATGGGAGAACTGGTTAAATTAATGGGATTTTCTGTCTGTATTATTTTACTCTGAACTCATAAACTCCAAGAATAAACATTTTCAGAGACAGCTAGTTGACAGCTTTTATTTATTATATGCATTTACTATATGCACTCATGGAAGATCATTCATCCACTCAACATTTTGCCTTGGTCCACACTTCAATACAAGTATAAACCATACTCATCCCAAATGTTATGGCAATGCATCAATGTTCAACGCATACCTGCATCCATCACATCAGCACATTATCATATTAAACAATAATATTCGAGAACATGTGAAGCTGTCCAAATTTGACCATGTCAGCCATGATGAAAGTCAAGTCATATGTCATCTCTGTCATTTGTTATCTCCTTTCATTAAGTTAAAATCTGTTCAAAATGTTGTGCAGAATATGTGATTTTGTGGTGGAAGACCCTATGAGCGAGATTAGTGACACATTTCAAAGCAATATATTCCTTAACAGGATTTGAGGCTTTTTTTTAGGTTACGATTCTATCTTTCATCCCTTTTGTTGTATGTGACAAACCGGAAAATAAACATTCCACATGTTCTCTATCTCAAGTTAGCGTTTCAGATTTCCTATAATATCATTTAAGTTATTGTTGATTGTTTTAAAGGTTCCCATGATATCAGGACGGGGGCTTGGACACACCGGGGGAACGCTTGACAAGTTGGAATCTATTCCAGGATTTGGGGTGTCTCAGCGTCCTCAGAAGATCCTGGAAATGGTGGACAAGGTTGGCTGTTGCATTGTGGGTCAGACTCATACCCTTGTCCCAGCTGACCGGATCTTGTATGCCACCAGAGATACCACGGGCACGGTCGCCAGCGAACCTCTCATTGCAGGTAGAAACTTAATGCGCAGTCATTCTGAGTGGAAGACACACCACTTCAAACACAATGATTAAAGCATTCATGAACGCACATAGGTCACATATAACTTTACAGAGTCATTCAGTGTTTGTGTGACGTGATCACACCTTCACAATCGTACATTCTGGTTGCATACTAGTTGCAGCTTCCATTCAATAATTGCATCTTATCTTGCTCTCCTTTGATATTTCATGCAAGTAGAGAATTACAATAATCTAGTGTTGGTGTAATAACGACATGTGGCGCGGTTTTCGTTGGTAATGATCCAGGCATCATCTTATTTTATCTACACATTTTCAATAGGAATAAAAACTTTTCCATATCTATAAGCTAAAATCCTTATCAAAAACCTTTCCTTGGTTTCTTACCTCCTTTTGTGACATTGTTTCCTAAATTTCTCCCAACACCAATAACGCTGGACATATTTCATTCTTTGACTTTAAACATGGTTGCTAGGGGCCATTGTTATGTAATTTTAGTATTCATCGGAACAGATATGGTGGCGTAGCCCATACTTAAACGATAGGAGACATATACATTGAAAATGGTCAAGCGTGAGATCCCACATGAACATTCGTCATATCTTACACCCTGTTATCATCTTTTTATTTAAATACGATGAGAAAATTCTGTCAATTCTATATCTAATTTGTTCCACAATGTGGCATCATCAATCATATTTTAAAGACAAATCCTGTAGTTCTAGCATTACAGTGACATTTCCGTCAATATCCAACAGGACAATATTTCGAACTCTAATTTCAAACCCTTAATTTTATTATTCCCAGATCCTGCCCTGTTCAGTGTATAATAGTCCGTTTATATAAAAAAAATTTCAGTAACATGTATATATTAGACATATACAAATGTCCAAATATATATATATGCGAATAAATAAAAATGTCAAATGTAAACGATGTACCTAAATATATTCATTCATTAAAATATCTAATTCTGTCTGGCATAGTCTGAAATTGGAATTTCTCGAGAATGTTATCACAATAATGATCTTTAGTACATTATCGAATAATTAAGAATGAATTTTATTTTTTATTAAAGTATTTATTAAACAAATAAAGTAATCAACTAAGAAAAAAACACATTTGTTTAAAGTGAAAGCACCATAAAACCATAAAACATATGTTGCCAGCTTCTGTGATGTCTAAAAAGGCCGCCGAATCTGTAGGCGCCCTGGTGCTGGAGTTGACGGTAGGCAAGGCAGCTTTCATCAAGACAGTGGAGCAAGGCAGGCGCCTGGGCCAGGTCATGGTGAGATACATACCACACTTCACCAACAATATCATATACTTAACTATTGCCATATAATGGAGCATCATGACCAAATAATATTATTTTGATTTGGCAGTTATTGTATTCATTATTCTTGGTCATGCCCCAATAGAAAAAAAAAACATAAAGCCTTTTTGTGCATAGTGATATACAACTCAACGATATAGCATTAGGTACTAAAGAAGTGACTGAATAAAAAAAGTGATATACATATACAAGTAATACATAACTGTTAGGCAATGGAATACCACATGTTTAATAATTTTATATTTCATATGTACATGTAAACAATAATAATTGTATTAAATTATTTTATATGGCTAGAATTCTCCATTCATAATTATTCAAATGTTAGACTATATATACGGTATTTGCATTGTTTAGATTGACATAGGTTCGAATATGGGCATTAAAACCAGTGTAATGTTGACGAGAATGGATGACCCTGTTGGACTCACCATCGGCAATAGCTTGGAGGTGATCGAGGCTATCAAATGCCTTCAAGGTGAAGGCCCGTCTGATCTACAGGAGCTTGTCTGCCAAATAGGTGTGTAAATTTGCTGACGAATGCAGTGATTTAATTCACACATTGACATACATTCATTCATTATAAAAAAAACAACGCATTGGTGAAAATCATTTATATCTACAGGCTGCCAAATTATTTTTGACTTATCGATTGCAATATTATTTCAAGTGCCAGAGTTTGGAAGCAATATAAAGTAGTAGAATATTGGTGATTTACAAAGCATATCAATCTGACGTGCCTGTCTTTGACAATACTCTTTTTACTTCACGACATATATTGATTTAAAAAGATGATAAATAAATATCTTTTTTGTACCAAACATATTATAATGATGGGGTAATGAAGAGGTGTCCCCTGGGGGTTAAATGTACGAAAAGGGCTTAATGCATTGTGAAATTGAGACTTACATGTCATACTAATTTAGCACCATTTTTTTGTTTTGAAATTCTGACAAGCTCATGTTTGTATGTAAAATGACAACGTGAAGGGCAAAATCCAAAACGTGAAATCTTTTTTTATTAAATTGGACGAAGGTATACATGTCTGGATGGAATGATTGATCACAAAATATCTAGGATTTTGTCAGCAGCCCAAAGCTCGCTGATTGTGCTCACTGCTTTGAGTTCAACATTCTCTGCAGATTTTCTGTTTTGCACTTAAGGCTACACTAAGAGCTTTTATCATACTTAACACACTTTTCAGAAGTGGAAGTTTGCCCCAGAGTTGAATGTGAAAATCATGGCAAATTCCACTCCCATAGAGTATCATCACTTTCACAATATCAAATCTTTTTCAGGATGGTTTCCGAATGAAAGAATATGATGTATTTGATCCCTTGATTAGGCCTTTGCTCAGTTTCATTATTCCTCGTTTCATTATTCCTCGTTTCATTATTCCTCGTTTCATTATTCCTAGTTTCATTATTCCATGTTTCATTATTCCATGTTTCATTATTCCTAGTTTCATTATTCCATGTTTTATTATTCCTAGTTTCATTATTCCATGTTTCATTATTCCTAGTTTCATTATTCCATGTTTTATTACTCCATGTTTCACTATTCCATGTTACATTATTCCATGTTACATTATTCCTATTTTCATCATTCCTAGTTTCATCATTCCTAGTTTCATTATTCCTAGTTTCATTATTCCATGTTTCATTATTCCTAGTTTCATTATTCCATGTTTTATTACTCCATGTTTCACTATTCCATGTATTATTATTCCATGTTACATTATTCCTATTTTCATTATTCCTAGTTTCATTATTCCTAGTTTCATTATTCCTAGTTTCATCATTTCGTGCTTCACGCCAATAAGAGGTACCAGCGAATATCAACATTGATAAACATCTAGAGCAAAACAAAACTGTATTCATAATGAGGTTGTGCCCATTCACTTGTCAGCACAAAATAATAAACCCACTAAATATTTGTTATCTTGGTTCAATGCCACTTTTTTAAAACTCCCAATCTGCTTCAATTCATGAAGCGGTTTCTTTCCTTTTATTTGTACAAAAGAGAAACCACCAAACTAAGAGGAACATAATTAGGTCGCCAGCCATTCTCGGAGGATAACATTTACAACTATATTCTGATGGTACCGCTCTGCTTGAATCAATGTGCCCTTTTGGCTAAGTGGAGGTTGAAAATGTTGCCGATTTCCACAAAGCCCAAGTCTAACATTGACGATAATTATTTAAAAAACAGACAGAAAGAAACATTCAAATTTCTGGTCTATTTAGCACCTGTGTAAAATTAGTACGAATTGGTTCATAATATATTTATGCTAATGTGCATCAAAGCGTGTCTTATCATATCAAATCACATCAATTGATTGCAAATTACTATGAACCTTTTGATCAAACGAAGATATACAGAACTACAACAAAGTACAACAAAGTACAACAAATACAACAGTTTTCACATAATTAATAAGAACACTATACGATTTTTAATTCTTATATTGTCACGCATATTTTGAATAGTTTACTGAGTCTTGACGATCACCAGGCGATTTAGGAAGAACGTTAAAGAACCACGAGGATTATTGAAGACCAAGGGTGAACTGCATGGAGATTTACCACGGGCCTGTTGATTTCTGAATGTCTTAACTCACCACACACTTTCCTCATCCAAAGCACATGATGACCCTGGCGCCACCTGTAGTTTAAAAAGGTCTGATAAAAGACAGATAGGTTTGCCCTGGATTTGATTGTAATTGAATTAATATTGTTAAACAGGAGGTCAATTATTGGTTGATGCCAAGAAGGCATCATCCAGACAGTCCGGCGCAGATATGATCAATCAGAAACTGAAGGATGGGTCGGCCAAGGAGAAGTTCATAGACATGATACAAGCTCAGGGGGTGCACAGCACGGATGCAAGAGCACTCTTCAAGGAATATGTGGAGTTCTCCTCCATTCTACCCACTAGCCAGCACAAAACCCATATCCACGCCAGAGATACAGGTCAAGATTAAACGCTTTATTGCCATTCATCAATCAAAATTCCCTTTGTACTCCCACAATGAGTATATTGAATTATTGAATATGTGGTCTTTATCAGAGGAAACGGGCTATTCCGTTGAACTAAGCTTTATGCTCGGAAATTGAAGGTTCTAGACTTAATCTATGCATGTCTACTAAGGTTGTCTGATCACCCAATCAGAATTCTTTTAGATCATTTAAAAAGCCCTTGAAAGTTATAAATGTACAAAAAATGGATTCATTTTCACGCTCGTCACTTAATTTACAAAACATCTGGGACTACTTTCATTGAAACTATGTGTAACACACACCGCACCTATCTCATGGACTCTTCTTTGCTGTATATTGACAATATGTCTTTCACATGTTGAGGCATCTGTTTGCAGGCTATGTGCACCATATAGACGCTATGGTGTGTGGGATGCTGTCTCACTCACTGGGAGCAGGCCGTAATACTCCCGGAGAGCAGGTCAACCTAGCAGTCGGTCTGCAGTTGTATGTACAGGTTGGATCCTTTGTAACAAAAGGTAATTTGTTCCTTAATAGCATTGCATTCTGGATGACTCAAAGTTATTTCAAAGTACAAATGTTAACCAAATATCCATTTTCATTAAATCTTAAGAGTGTCCCTGAGGTCCATGTATTGAGAGTCATACTAAGAGTCTAATAATGTTCACTCTTTATCGTCATGTAGGTGATATTTGGGTGACAGTGCACCATGATAGGAAGCTTGAAGAGGATCAAAGAATGCATTTAAGCAACGCCATAATAATAGACAAAAACCCTCCACCGCCAGAGGCCATGGTGAGAATCATTGAGGTGCTACACTAGATGGCGCTCCCAACCTTTGCCAGTTGATCCATGACCATATAAGGGAACATTGGATGCAGACGCTCCCGTGGACTTCATTACGGGACTTCATTGCCTTAGCTGTTCTAAAGTCTTGTAACAGAGCAAACGACTACATACAGTTTTTCTATCAGAAAAGTGCATGTAGCCACACATGCATGCCTTTTCTACAATGACATTAAATAAAGCTTGAAATTACCCCACGTGACTGGGTAATTCTATAATAGAATCGCAAAATACGTTCAGTTATTATTTTGATATTATTATATGTTATATTATGCAAAACTTTGTTATTCTGAGCTGATATCTTTAATAGTCATTTCTCTCGAGGGTCATTGTGTTACAATCAGTAAACAGCTCGTAGATATCAAAATATTTTTTTCATGTGGAGCTGATTATTTTCCTTCATGTCTTTATGAGATCACTGCTTAATAAATGATTTTCATTTTTCAATTTTCTCTATTTAAAGCCAAACGAAAACAGAACTTATATATATCGGGCTAAATCATTCAGAGCCATTGAACAATGAGCCATTGAACAATGAGCCATTGAACAATGAGCCATTGAACAATGAGCCATTGAAAAATGTTTAGTAATTAGTTGGCTCTTTAAATGTACTTACTTGACAATATTTAATCCACATGTTTTAGCTTAGTGGATGAAGTTATTGCTTACATTGAATTCCAACAATATTATTGGAATGGCCATAAGACCACAATCACTAGACTATTTGCCTTTATCTCTGAATCTTTCTTAGTGATATATACACACAAAATACCATTACTCTTTCTTTTTTGCATGTTATTTTCTGTCTTAAGCTTCAATATCCAGATTTAGACTTGTAACTAATGATCAAAATAACCAGCCTAATGATGTTCAAAATATTGCCAGATTTGCACATTGATGCCGAAATATAACGAAGGATCAAAAGCCCAGCCGTGGATAGATTAAGGGAGCAGTTATTAGTTTGTATCAACATTTGCACTGAGAGATTTAAAGATTCAGAAGAATGCTTTACTTGCTTTTTACACTAAACATCTTTTAGAGCTTGCGTGAAACATTTCTACCTTTAATAAATATATGGAGTTATTAAGAAATTAAAAAAAAAAGATACATTTACAGTAATTTCAGCGTGATCAAAATTCTTGTGTTTTATCAATAATACATCCAAACGGAGGGTAAATCAAAAATAAACAATTAGATACATTAAGACTATATACACTTTTCTGCTTAGCATGAGTTAAGTCATGTTGCATAAAACATTTAAACCATAAAACCTGTTCAATCATGCAAGAATTGAAAGTAAACCCGGTTCGCCGAAGCCATGACGATGATACAATCAAACGACTGTGCTTATATTTTAAACTTACGACCTTGAAACCTCTGGTCAGAATTATGTCTATTTCTTAAAACTGATTTGCATATCGAGCCGCAGCAAATTGTTCTGTCACTAAGGGTAACTATAAAAGAATCGACAACCACCACGCACCAGTCAGCACAGGGCCAGCTCGGCGTGAATAAGGTAGGGTTCCTGCTAAGGAATTATATATTTCTATGACTATATTTTTGCTAAAAACTTTGAATTGAATTTGAGATTGTCTTGAATAGAAATGTACATTTTATATAGCCTTTTTATCTGGACAAGTGGTAAGGGATACCATCTCTCACGTATGAAGCTTTTTCTCACTGTTGTAACTATCTCTCACTGTTTGTAGCTATCTCTCACTTTTTCAGCTCTCACTTACACCGCTATCTCTGACTGTTGTAGCTATCTCATGCAGCTATTTCTAATTTTTGCAGTTGTTTTTCACTTTTTGTAGCCATCTCATTTGTGCAACTATTTGTCATTTATGTAGCTATCTCTCACTGTTGTAGCTATCTCTCACCTTTGCAGTTACCTCTCACTATTGTACATGTCACTATCTCTTACTTATGCTGATTTAAAAATAATGATAAAAAGATTTATATATAATAGAACCGAAACCAGACACTGTCTTTTCATATTGTTTGTCCCAGAATAGGTGTTGTTTCAGTCTGGATTCTCAGACATTATCCGAGGCACTACTCTTAATATCATAAGGAAAGGTATTCCAAGCTCAGTTAGGGATATAGGGGCAGTGTTAGAGACAAACAGATTCCGACTACTCTCCATGGCGAGGTAGTCACATACTACCTCTGCCGCAATACGTTGTTCTTCGCACATAATTAGTCCGCACATTAGCATGCAATTACCATACGGTTAGTCAATTGGTTGGCTCATGTACGTTCTCATTCACAACAACACAACTGTACACGTGCTCATGACAATTTTTTATGTTCCAAAATAATTTAGAATGAACCATTCGTAATTTGGGGGGGGGGGGGTATATTTGACATATCTGGTTGAAAGATTAAACCATTTATATCAATTTGTTCAGGGTTTTTGCATCACTTACAATGCTATTTCAGTCGGTTCATGGCGAGGCCTGACATATAGGCTTTGCCCAAGAAGAGAAAGTCAAGATTTTTTTCTGCCTCCCTTGAGGATTAATGGTCCATCCCCTGCTCACTATTTATGTCTGACTATTCTGGTACACATGTCAAAAAATACAATCCTTGTTGTACTCACTATCTTATAATAATAATGACACCAATTGGCCATGTTACCCCATGTGACGAAATATTTTATTCATTGTGCCCTGGCTGCTTGCACTGGGTGTGTCCTCTGAGCACTCAACCAAAGAGTTAAATATGCCGGTTACTTGCAGAGCCAGGTATAAATCCTCGATCTGCCGTGGAGAGCAGATTCCGACTACCATTAGACCGCAAGTTTCTTTCACACAAACGTATAGTAGGCCAGAAGCCATGTCGTTCCTTCAATTTCTCAGTGATATGATCATATTTCCTGATCTTCCCCACAACACCGGCTGTAGAGTTCTTGCAGGTATTGCCAACAAGATGACCATTACCAGAGTCAAGTGCGAACATGACAAACGCATCAATCAAGGACTTGACGTCAAGGTCACGTCTGGAAGACATGAACTTCTGAACATCAGCTTAAGAACATCAGCAGTTCACCATCTGTGATAGAAGCATGGCTGACCGAGTTATGTAGGATGGTTCCAATATCACCTCTCACGGCTTCTTTGTCAAACTCCTAGAAATTTCTATACATAATTGAATTTTTGTAGGTTTGGGTGGGTTCAGATTTATTTAAAATTTAATCATTTTGTGACCAAATATATAATCATCCATCAGGTGACTCTTGAGAAAACGATTCCTAAAGAAGGTTAATAGGAGATCAAGTGTATTTCCTTGTGTGTAAGTCGGTTCTTTAATCCATTGGGCCATGTCAAAAGTCAACAAGATGTCATTAAATTTAAGGACATCTCGTTTAGTTGGCTTATCTACATGAAAATTGTAGTCACCGAGAAGGACCATTTGGTCGGTTAATGAGTAGTAATGGGCAGAAATTGTGTAAATTCATCATAGAACACCATAGAGTTGGAGTATCTATTTCTCTTAGATGGTTCAGTACGACAGATAGCTAAGAAAATAATCTTCTTTCCTTTAAAAGGTAGAGGCTGCACACAGGTAGATTTAGTGCTGTCGAGCAGAAATAAAAAGGCAGTCAGGAAAATAGCCATCAAATCTGTCAGCAAGCAATGTTATGTTTCACATGGACAAAGCTAGATTTATTGGTGGGTGTCAAGAAAAACTGGTGAACAGTTTGTTAACAAACAAATAAATGACCAAATTACGAGGACGTAAATAATAATTACATTCTCGAGACAAGGTCAAGGAGTGCTGTTGACAACAAATGTATGGCCGCCAAGGCGCAGGGAGTCAAACACCGAAAATCTACAAGTTTTGGTAGATATGTACTTTCACCTCCAGTAGCGGATAGGCTGCCTACAATACGTAGAGTAAATGGATTTGTGGGTATATACGCACAAAGCACTATTTTTAATGTCTTTCAACATGTGCAACTGTTTCATACTCGCGTAGCTGTTTAGGTATGTCCAAGTGATGTCTGAATCCCCCATTGAGGTCCCTTCTAACAAAACCTAGCGGGACCTCTTTAATTAGGCCAATTTCCTCATAGTGTAAATTTAGCCCTAATACCAAACTATATGATTATTGTAGGCAATATTTCATATTTAGAGTAAGTCAGCAAAATTTCTTTGTGACTTATTCATGTGGAAAAGATTCGCACTTAAAATTGTCTATCTGGCCAATGCCAAGTGGGCCTCAAAGCAGGGTTATCTTTGTCATTAAGGGTAATTTCCTATGGCAAAGAAGTTGTTTACACATTTTAAAATGATAACACATTTGATATTTTGTTGTCAAAATCATTTATATCAATACTGAAAAACAACATATCTTTTTCTTATCTGACAATAGATGGCCTCTCTCAGTGTGTAAGTTAACCACGTCAGAAAGTGGACCAGAAATCCACGTCTTGAAAATAACGTCTTAATCGCGTATTAAACTGGACCAGAATTTCATGTGTTGAACTTGATATCATATTAGTCTCTCTCTCGGACACCCTGATCCCACTTTTGCCAATCCTTGGTCATTTTTAGGTATCATTACTCCTAACATATCGCATCAGTTGGAGACGCTGAAGATGAAATTTCTTCCTTTGATGATGGCAGCCATTTTGGCTTCAGCAACTGCTGATGGTAAGTTATTGTACATCGAATTTCATATGAATGTCATGTAATAGCTATATCCGCCAAATTATCATAAATATATAGATATTTTATATGTATCAGGCTTACTTGTTATTCCTTCATCTTAAGCATATTTTGCATCAGAAATATATTATGCTTAAACAGACAGGCAAGAGGGCAACAGTAAAATATAATCAGTTCAATTGTATCTATATTTCTAGTCCTTTGATTTCTTGTTCATATAGCTGAATAGAGCAATAAATAATGACACAACTTATTTTCCTTGAAATCAATGTATAATATATGTTTATTTACCTAATTGTTTATGTCCTGAAAACAGGTGTGGTAAGTAAAGGTTTTCTTGATCAACCAAAATAAGATTCCTCCTGAAATATAAAATCACAGGGAAGTCACAGAAAATGGCAATCTAATAAAGCTTTCAGAGTCCATCAAGACAACCTTCTCAGTAGCGTTTTGTTTGTTTGTTTTTAGATTTTACTTTATTTCAGAATTTATTACAAAGCTTTAGGTTTTCATAACTTTGGTATTCAAAACAACACTACAAAGATGATATTCCGGACCATTTATTCCTTCAATCTTGTGTTTTCATGATAGATAAATCAAAAATGACATTTCCCTATAGGAATACATTTTTTAAATTACCTACTCGTCCTTCAAAAATAAAATAAAAAATATGAAGACTAAAACTATTTCGTGAAAGCTTTATTGATATTGTCAATGAAACTAAACTCACGTTCACCTCAGTACCAACTAATATAGTAAATATTTACCCTAAAAACCTAACCGATCACTAACTGATTATACCTACCCAATTACTCTTAGACAAGTATAAACGTACGCTCGTCACAGTTTCATTGCATGTGTACTAACATTAGCACATAACATTGTCCTTTCCATCTAGAGACCCAAGCGTTAATTGTTTGAAAAATACCTTAACCACTGGTGTTCCTTATTAAATAACGACTTCAATGATTACACCACACAATACAGGGATAAAAATAAACATTCCTTGGGTGTTGCTTCCTTTGGTAAAATAGTGACATACTTGTACTTGAGTAAGTCCTTCACTGTATTCCATAAAATAAGTTGTTATATTTGAGAACAATAACCAGAAGCTTGTCAAGGTTGCCAAATAATGGATGACATTAAAGTGAAATTGAGACGTGTTTTAAGGGACTATTTAAAAATTAATATCAAATCGATCATTTTATATTGGCCTGACTCCTGAAAATACTTCCCGATCCTAAATAATTCCTAGTTATTTCGTCCCACCCATTGATTTTCCTCGTCAGTAAAAATAAGTATGTTCAGTTTTAATAATGGTAATATTGGCTTCGCATTGTTGTAATTTTAATCGAAGTGTATTAACTCATTTTTATTTGAGTTTTAAAAAGTATTAATTTCTACATGTTCTGACATGCATGTCGCTCCAAATTATGAAGATTTCATCTTAGTTTTCTGTATGAAGTCATTATTCTACGTTTGCAAAAAAAAAATATAAATATAAATAAATAAGTAGATAAATAGATAAATAAATGAATGAAATAATAATTAAATAAAATATTTTTTAGATGGTCTGACGTGCAAATTACTCAAATAGAACCCAAATATAAAGATTTCATCTATTTTCCTCATCTATTTTCCATATTATTTACAGTATTTATACATTTGCAAAAGTCAAACCATCTTCATATTTCTCTGAAGTGTGTATCACTCCTATAGAACCCAATATGAAGATTTCATCTTCAGCATGAAAATACTTGTCCCAACTAGGGACCTTTAGCATAGAAGACAGATGTCTTAACCACCGAGGTTTATATTACTCCGTGGCACCACTGTATAAACATTGGGTGGCAGCACTGTGTAATCTTGACAAGGTACATGCTCAAGGTTGGCCTCATGACCAACGTACTCGAAGTTTAAAATCCATGATTAAATATTGAGATCGCCTCCATGTTATAATTTCTTTGCAAATGTGTCTGAGCTAAAAAAAGATCGCGATATGAAGATTTCATTTTTGTTTTTTGTATAACTTGTGTAATTACTTTTGTATATTTTTTACGTTGACAAAAAGTATTCAATTCCACATGTTCTACCATGCATATCACTCAAATATAGCATAGCCCCAAAATGACGATTACATATTTATTTTCTGTATAAATGCATTATTTGTCCTATTTTCCACGTTTGCAAAGCATGCTTGATGTTGACCACATATGACTAACTTAATTGAAGTTTAAAATGCATGATTAAGTCGTGAAATCACCTCCATGTTATTAACTGTTACCATCCCTCATGAACTTTTTCATAATTATGATGTAAGGGTCCATACTGGGACTGGAATAACATTAAAAAAATGGACCATTATTTTATCACACTTTCCTGTCTTAAAAATAGTCAAAGTTATTTAGTCTCACCCACTGATTTTCCTAGTGAGCAAAACAATCTTTTTAGTCAAAGACACCAAGGTATCACCTGCTGGGAGAGTCGGGCCAGTGCCTATTATTCTAAGCAAAGGTGTTGCAATCCCACCACTTGTCTGCATTGTGGCTCTTATCATGTCCATATCCTTCCCAAATTACTTCCAATATGCTGGACACTGTCACCTGACACGCCTGACCAATCAGAGCAATATGCCTCTAACTCATGAATAACTGATGAATATTCAGGACGAGTTGCCACTGCTCTAAGATCCTATCCCCCTTTAAGCCCCCGAGATGAGTAGGGGCATGAAACTCCTGTCAACCATGTTATAGACTCTTTGCTAACATGTCTAAGCGTAAGTGAAATCCCAATGTGACATTTTCTTAGTTTGCAAAAAAAAGAAAGAAAAAAAGAAAAGAAAATAAAAACCAAACAATTATGTCCTGACGTACATATGGCTCCAACTGAACCTCAACTTTATTAACAGTAACATCTTGCTCAAGATATGTATGTGTTTATGCCTGCACTATATTAAACTATATCGGAGTAAACTTCGAGAATTTGTTTTTCTACACGCATTATTTTTGGACTAACTCAAATTAAACTTAGAATTATGTATAATGTTTGGATTTCAATAAAGACCTAAAATTATGTATAATGTTTTGATTCCAATAAAGACTCAATACAGTAATCCGGGGCTGTGCCATCATGTGTTGCTTGGTTATGAATATGAATTATATGAAAACCTGATGTGATTATGATTGTGATTGCAGCCATCAAGCTGTACCTCTGAGTATGCGGCCCTTTCCTCCAGTACCATGTGTGACTATTTTGATAGCGCCACAGCCTCTAACTTTGGTGTCAGCGATTCGGAAAAGGAAACCATCATTAATGCTCACAACGACTTCAGGGCCGGAGTCTCCCCTTCAGCAACAAATATGGTCAAACTGGTAGGTTATCATTCCGATTTCAATAGCTTTTTGTTGCCTATTTTATGATTATGGCTATAATTTTTAATTCTTATGCCACTAATAGGTTTTGAATTTTAATCAATTCTTTATAATTGGTGGTTATAGTATTGGGATGATGAGATAGCTAAGATTGCCCAGAAGTACGCCCAGGTGTGTCCTACAGACCATGACACCGGTGATCAGAGAGATGTCCCGGGTAAGCTCTATCAGCTGTATTAAGATGCTATATCAGTAACGTTCCCAGTGAGCAGATTGTTGTGGAATAAAGGATTGTTACCATTGAGTAAAATGTGGTGAATTTAGAATTAGTCTTAAATATTCGTTTTACTATTCTCCTCCAATTTTGACAAAACTTGCGTTTTAGTAAACATTGGAATAGAAAAATAATTCAACTTGCACTAAACCGTCTTGATTAGCAAGATAAACATGGTTACGCGAGTCTACGCGTGATACATGTATTTATCTTTAGTGTTAAATGTACAACTTACGTCTTTTGTGAGAGGAGAGCACAGAAAGGCACATATCAAAATGTCAGAATGTCAAAATTGTGTCAACAAAGTGTTAGTGTGGCTTCAAGAATTATGTTAATGAGGTCACCTTGCCGTGGAATACTGCTATTACCAAAACTCCTCCCTCTTTTCTGCTTGAAATGCAGTTTTTGCAATTTTGACTAATACTAAAGGGAACGCATGTCCCTTCCACCTTTTTTTAATACTCCCCCCTTTTCTTTCAAATGAGTCTAAGATTAATTAATGACTTTGTTATTCCTATTCTTTCTATTAATAATACCATTAATAATAATGATAATTATTATTAAGGTCTTTAATATAAAAAAATATAAAAAAATAAACATAAAAATACTCAGATGACATCAATATTTGTTATAATATTCACCAGCATCACATTTGCCTTGGTTCATGTATTCATTATCACTTTCATTTATTCAACACTTTCTAATCTTATTTTATATCTACTTCACAGGTTATAACATTTACATCGGTCAGAATCTTGCCTGGGGATATACCAGTTGGGTGGGTGCTATCACAGGATGGTATGACGAGGTTAAGGACTTCACATATGGGGGAAACAACATGGACTTCTCAAAAGTTGGACACTTTACACAGGTAAACAGAGCGTCTCTCCATATAATCGTTTTTTAATATATTTTTTTCTTAAAATTACACACAGAGAAGAAACCGTGTTTAAAAATGAAGAATAACGCATACTTTGCCTTTGTATCATGTGACGTGGATATTTTTAATGGAATAGTTTTGTTTGTTTCAGGTTGTACGGGATATGGCGGCAAGGATAGGGTGTGGATATGCCTACTGCCCCTCCATATCCGGCATGCCTCAAACCTACGTCTGCAATTACGCCTACGGGTTTGTATTTTCTCAAAATCTGGATGTGCACAATAGACGTGATTTCAGTTATTCTGTTGCAGAAACATAATGCTAATACTTGTGATAAAAAAAATCTACTCTAGGAATATGTGAAAAAATTTCATTAATAACAGCACAGTTTTATTATTATATTTAAAAAATAAATATTTCTTTTCATACACGTTGAAGCTGTCTACCACTGTGGTCAAATTTCTGTTCATTGCCTCTGATAGTGGTGGGCGTTATCACCTATAATAAATGTTATGATGTTTGAAACTTCATGTCTTACTTTGAACATAACTAGATACCAAATCCCACTGTTTTCTTGTGTGTTTATTCCTTATACAGAAATGCAGTTGATTTTACTATTCCTTACGAGAGTGGAGATTCATGTGAGCAGTGTCCTAATACATGCAGCGATAACCTCTGTGGTAAGTCTTCCAGTGGGTACTAGTAGATGGACAGAACCAATCTAACAGGAGCTTTTGGCATATTGTTAAACCTAACACTGTTTGCCGCGCGGTTTGGATTTCCAATTGTAGCGAAAACCTTGCCAAGCTGCATCATAAGAAAGTTCTTTCTCACGTCCACCAGATTTGGATTATTATCATGCCTGGTTGAAAATGCTAAAGAGAGTTTAAATTGTACCGAAAAGGGCATTTATTCAAACAATATATTCAAAACAGCCTTTATGGGTCCTCATAGTCTTTTCAGTTTCTTATAAGTCACCATCTCAACATTAATGTTAATAATCACTGTTGTCTACATCTAGAACACTCGTTAGCTATTTTTGGCTACATACAAAACATAAATTCTACTTTATGATAAGCACAGGGCACGTGACTTGTAAATGTTTGTTTTATTTTGCAGATTGCGATGGCAAACTGTGCTTTAATGGTGGAACTATGGACCCAGACACATGCCAGTGTTCCTGCCCAACATTTTATGGGGGAGACACCTGTTTGGACTGTAAATACAATTATCTTTCATGTCTATTTTTGTATTTGTTTATTTTATAATGTACACATTGATATTTATTTTCGGAATATTTTCTTATCATCGAGAATAATTTTGAAATTTTTAATTATAATTATTAAGCTGTGCATAATGTTTCAAGTCTATTTGATAAAGGTAAGCTTGTTAAGGGGGGACGCAACGTGTAACACTTATCAGTAACAATGAACCCTAGCTTGTTGGGAGGATTTCTTAACCTCTGAGTGATGGTTTAATCTCATTAATGTGTGGTGCATTGTCTTCTCTGTTTTGTACTTTCAGATCCAGTGAATTGTCCATCCTCCGAGCCCTCATACTGTGGGGTTGATCAGCCCTATGGTTACCCTGAGGAATATTGCTCTATTTACAGCAATGTTCCAGAAGAATGCCCTTTTATGTGTGGCGTCTGCCCTTGTGAGTAAAAAGTAATATGAAATTTTTTCACATTGTGAAAATTCATATTTGTCTCGATACAACGTGTTTCCAACACAACGTAAGTGTTGTTTCCAACACAATGTAGGTGTTTCCAACACAATGTAGGTGTTTCCAACACAATGTAGGTGTTTCCAACACAATGTAGGTGTTTCCAACACAATGTAGGTGTTTCCAACACAATGTAGGTGTTTCCAACACAATGTAGGTGTTTCCAACACAATGTAGGTGTTTCCAATACAATGTAGGTGTTTTCAAGTATGAAATATTCCTAACCGACAACAGAGACTATAAAATTGTTTGAGTTTGTTTACTTGCATTATTAATATTGCATTTTTCAATTGACCACGGTCATGTCAAAAGCAAAAGTTTTATTAATATTGCAGTTTTCAACTGACCATGGTCATGTCAAACGAAAAATTTGTCACATACTTGGTGCCTCAAAGAGAGTGTTCTGCATCAATGAGACATCTATGGGTGTATAGAGTTGATTGCAAACCCCAACTGCAGGGGTTAAATATGAAATAAAGACAAAAACATGGGTTTGTGCAGTGTTCAGGGAGACGGATCGCTCTCATTGATTCTAGTGGAAAGATATCATTCGTTCTTCCAACTAACTTGAAAGATCTGTCAGCCTGAACACTGAACTCAAATGTTCTTATCTTTAACATCAGTGCTAGTTTGAGAATGAGATGTACAATAGATGTGTTTGAGATTGATATGCATAGAATTCCATTGCATTATTATAAACTCTTTTACATAAAAAAGTAATGTTATTAAGTGCAGAAATATCAGATTGAACTTCAATCACATGAGAGAATGGAGATATTGAAAAAAAATCAAGTAATTTGGATTTGAACCCTTATTTAAAGTAAGTTTTTATGTCTACAAAGAAATATTTAGCTTTGTGGGAAAATATGATCGAGGCCTCTATCTTTTTAGCGACAGAAAATGCTGACAGCGACAGTTCTAGCAGCAACAGCGACAGTTCCAGCAGCAACAGCGACAGTTCCAGCAGCAACAGCGACAGTTCCAGCAGCAACAGCGACAGTTCCAGCAGCAACAGTGACAGTTCCACTAGCAACAGTGATAGTTCCAGCAGCAACAGTGATAGTTCCACTAGCAACAGTGATAGTTCCAGCAGCAACAGTGATAGTTCCAGCAGCAACAGTGATAGTTCCAGCAGCAACAGTGATAGTTCCAGCAGCAACAGTGATAGTTCCAGCAGCAACAGTGGCAGTTCCACCAGCAACAGTGATAGTTCCACCAGCAACAGTGATAGTTCCAACAGCCACAGTGGCAGTTCCACCAGCAACAGTGGCAGTTCCAACAGCGATAATGGCAGTTCCAGCAGCAATATCGGTATATATGGTTCACATGCATAGTTCTTCGCCAAAAACGATGTTTATACTCCATTAATTTCTATGTAAATAGTGGTCGTTGAGCTGTATTGAAAAAAATATTATGATATTATTATATAAACACCCTATTATATTCTCCCGCACCCAAAATTTCAGTATATAATCTTGATATGCAAATTGGATACAAATTCCTTTTCTAATCAGAGTTATTGTTTTTGAAGCTGTTTGCACCAATCAAGACCCATTTTACTGTGGTACTCAATGGCCAGAAAGCTACTGTGATATCTACATAAATGTTCCCGAGGACTGTCCCATCATGTGCGAACAATGTGAAGGTAAGTCGCTTCTCATCTACCTTCCATCTTATTACCCAGCATTACGAGGTCTCACTCTGCTCACTGGCCTGGCGCTTCTGGTTTTGTTTGTTTGTTTGGGGTTTTACATCACTTTCAACATTATTTCAGTTATTTCGTGATGAGACCTACTTGTAGCAGATATAGTGCTGCCTCACTGAATTGTCATGTCGCAGGTCCTTGACATGACAACCCACCCGGTCACAGATTTACAAGGACAACGGGTTAACCCTTTGGCACAGGCCTCAGCTCATGTGTGAAATTGTATCATGAGTTCAATGCCGGCATGGCCGGGGTTCGAACCCACGACCTTTGGATCACCACAGAGGAACTGGTGCTAATAAGCTGGCGCCCTAACCAACTGCGCCACGGCCCGTGGCCTTGGCGCTTCTGGTCAATGTCCGCGTTCAAACTGGCCGCTCATTATTAGTTATTAAGTCACGAGAGTCTTGTGTGCCATGGCACGAGTCAATTTCAGGATAGTTATGTCCATTTAAGCCAATAAGAGTCACTTCATACAGCATGCCGTAATATAATAGTGGCGCCGTGACTTTATGACCGATAAGCCACACCCTGTCTACAAAGGACACATAGTAAATTTGATACAATCAAGTCAAAGTAATCTCATTATTGAAGAAGGTGTTACAATGAGCCCAATATACAAAAGAATACCATATTGTTACTATTTGAGAATATTTCTTTTTCTAAAATTGCTTGCTTTTATATTTTAACATATGATTACTGCAGAGATAACCACCACCAATTAAGTAGGCAATTTACTATCGCCAGGAATGTCTCATTATCATTATAAACGAGTAGTGCATCTGTTCAGTGTTGACTAACACTGCTTTATTTTATAGATCCATGCCCGGGTATTGGTAACGATTACTGCCAGAATGGTGGATCCCTTGACATGACCACATGTAACTGTGACTGCCCGTCAGAGTACGCAGGGGACACATGCAACAAACTCGGTATGTCTACATATCGTATATATATGTCATGTATATATATATTTATATTGATTGATTTTAATTATTATATAATACAATACATGATGCAATTCCATATAAACAGTTACCCCAGCCCATTAGGACTTATGCCAGTTCAATTATATTACAATTATGATGGTCCTTCCTGAGTACAGAATGACCTAGTTAGCAAATTTGGAGTAATCTTTATTCACATTAATCATAGTAATTCTGAACTATATTGGTTCTGATCAAACTGGTTTTTTTTCTTGCATAAAACCATAAATCTTCCTGTAGCCGATTGTCCAGCATCGGATCCCTCTTACTGTGACAATTGGCCAGAAAGTTATTGCACTATCTACAGCAATGTTCCTAGCAGCTGCCCATACATGTGTGGCTTATGCGACGGTGAGTTAATATAATCCTCGTGTACACTAATCATCTTTAAACTAGTTATAATATCTAAAATAATGATAGTAATAAAAACACTGAATATTGGAATTGGGAAATAAACCTTACAGACAGTAATGTCTCATGTTATTATCATTATGATGATAAATTTGGGCTAAACCAATATGATTTTGATATTGATCATATTAATCATATTTGGAAGGATATTTACTTCTCCATAGGATTTATTATATGATTTTACTGATTTATTTCTACTACAATCACTACTGACATTGATGGCAATATTATTTTTTTTCAGAGGAAAAGAAGAGAACATCTTTTAAGAAACACACCAACAATTCCAAGGCATGGTATGCCTTTGTCCGCAAGGAAACAAGGGCAGCTGAATTAAAGTCTCAAACTTCCATCCAAGCTAAGGCTCTAAGAGATCTTCTCTTATCAATGGTCAATGTAAGTATATAGTGTAGAATACTGATAATTTGATCTCACTCTGGATTGAACAACGTTGTAACATCCACAGAAGTTCTTCTTAGAAAATGGTGGTGATTGTTGGCATAACGCTGTGTACCATTTTTATTTCAGAAAAAATAAAGAATTAAGTGGAGCAAGCATTGACGAGATGTGCAACATACCCTGCTAACAATGAAGAGCATATATATATTGTACATTGTATTTCCTCCATTTTTGCTATATCTGCACCGTGCAACATCCTCTGCTATACATTGTATATTGTTGATATCTGCTATATCTGTCCTATGCACCATTCGCAAGATATACAGATATCTACAAGGTGAAGCATATAGAAGCCAGAAAGTATTAGATATCTGTAATGTAGAAATAACTCTCCAAATGTAGTTTATATGTTAATTTTCTGGGAAATAAACGGCTTTGAAAATATTACAGTATGTTCTTCTCCGTTTTTGTAGCTTAGACATTAATGTTTATTCACACACGCAAACATAAAGAGGAGGAAATTATCATGCGAACTTTCAAAACTGTAGATTATGAAGAGGTTGATGACTGGTTAATTTAGTGATTTGATGACTTTTAAGAGAGATCAAGAATTTACTCCCATGATGTCATCAGTAAAACGTAAAACATGTTAGATGCTGACTATTACTTGATATTATACAAATATGGACCTGGGTGGAGTGCAATATGACTTTTTATGGACCTTCTGAAGGTCCATAAAAAGTCATATTGCACGACACCCAGGTACATATTTGTTTTATTCTATGATCACTAAGATTCACCATGATATGGATAATGCACCTTCTTGTGCAAATCTCTCACCAGGTGACACTGCGAACAATGCAACGCTACCTCTACCTAGCCCATCAGTGCTTGATAGATTTGTACCCCTGACATTAAATATTGTGCACAAACTGGTAAAGAAGTCAGCTAAAAAATCACGTGAGCTTGATCCCATCCCGACCTGGCTCCTACTTGGCCTCTTGGATGACTTCTACCAATAATTATTGCCATCATATACAAATCACTGATTCAGCCGTATCAGATATTATGAAAATCGCTATCATTGCGCCCCTATTCGGAAAATTGGGTCTAGAACTGGTTGAGAAGAATTACAGACCTGTCTAACTTGACCTACATTTCTAAACTCACAGAGGGCAGTTGCTGATAAATTAATCCCTCGCTTAGTAAGGAACGACCTTACTGACAAATTTCAATCAGCCAACAAAGAATCATATGGTCATATATAAAATGTGAAAAAAATGTGAAAAAAATGGCTGAAAATGTGTTGCTCCAATTTTGACAATTGGTAAACAACACCTCCTATGACTTACAGAGCCCCCGACAGTTCAAAGGTCAAGGTCACACAACACACTTCCTGTTTAGTACTGGCAGTACTTGGTGGTCACAAAAAATCATAATTCTCAGGGCAGATGTTCTTTAGTGGATTTCAGACAGATAGCCTGTATGTATGTCAATTTTAAGATCATATATTGTTTTCAGATACCTTAAACCACTGTAAAATCGCCTGGAACCTTCAAGGTTTCATGAATGCTTTAAGTATGGGGTACCACAAGGCTCCACTACATCCCTGCTGATCACACTTTCTGTCAGCATGTAGACATGAATAGACGCAAATTAGAAAATGTGTTGATGAGATCAGAACATTCTTGATCTCAAAATGAAAATAAATGATGGTAATACTGAAATGCTGATTTGTACTGACAGGCATGGTATTTCTGCTGACAACAATAACCCTAATACTATCAGAGTAGGTCACTCCGACATCACACCCTGTGAGTCAGTTAACCTTGGCATCACCTTTGATTCCAGAATGGACATAAAGTCACAAATCAAAAAAAATATGTAAAAAGGGATATTATCACATCAGGAACTTAGTTGCTATCAGACCATGTCTAGACGAGAAGACAGCTGTAACATTAACCCATGCTTTTGTTTCATCTACTCTTGATTATGGTAATGGCCTTCTTGTATGTCTTCCAATATCTGACATTAGGTAGCTACAATATCCTCAAAACTCAGCAGTTCGTATTGTAGGAAAGATCAGGTAATTTGATCATTATGACCTGGAAGGCCCTAAATGGTAAGGCACTGTCTTACTTGTGTAACCTACTCCTAATAAAACAGGGTGACCGGTGACTTTGGAACTCTCTCCCTAGTGATACTAGGACTAGTAGCTCAGTCACCTCCTTTAAGAGTAGACTGAAAACGCATCTCTTCAGGAAACATGTCCTGAACACAGCGCTATGAACAGACTTGTCTGGTATCAGCGCTATATAAATTTTATTATTATTATTATTATTAAGTTTTTTTGGTATTTCTTTGTAAACAAGTCGGGTAATTCGAAACAAGTCGGGTAATTTGACATGTACATGTTCTAATGTTCTATAAACACAAATCTTCAACATTTTAATCCTCCACATAGATTTCATTTCCAATTGGGGCCTCTCGAATAAGGAACTTTCTCCTTAGCGAAAAGCATGCCACCAGTTGTTTTTGACAAGCAATTCACCTTGCAAACTTTCAATGTCATATTTAAATGAGTTATCACCAATAATTAGGGTTTGCTGGAAAATTTATTAATTTTATTTTTCTGCTGGAAAGAATTGGTCATAGATTCTTGTAACACCAGATGTCATCCCATGCACACCAGACTGCAACAAGTCTTGGTTGTGATTTAAGAAATTTACAAATTTTGCCCCCCCCTGTTGTTTAATTGCTCATAATATTTACAAAGAACTATAAGGCATTGTCACACCCCACTGAGCACAGTATTATAGTACTCTATTCATTTCCATAATTCCCTGTATTGGATCACAGGCTTTTCTGATTTTTGTACAAGTGATCTCAGATTTGGGCAGAAATATTAATTAAGGTAAGGCTAGGTTAAGTTTTGAAACACTAAAATGTAAGGATTGGATGGAATAGATCAGAAATATCCACACCTCAAGGTCATAAAGGTAAAATTGATAACTTTATAATTGGAATAAAAGTGATCTCATCCAACGTTGTGATTTAAGCTCTCATCTCTTTAGTTGTATATGAGTAAAAGGAGAATTGACATTGCATTTATCACACAATTTCGACACTATCTTAGCTTTTCAGATTCCCTTTGGTCCCTTCTATACATATATATCCTTCTAATGTCAACAGTAAAATCATATTCCAAATGAAAGCCTCCCATTAAGATAATAATCATTAACCTTTTATATTCTTGAGCTCGTCAGAATTTCCAAACCAAAAAATGACAACAAATCAATCAGTAGGATTTATCACAAAAACTGTATTTTGAATATTTGCTGAGGCGATTCCATATACAAATACCAAGTATTCAATAGCAGACCAAAAACTTGGTTAACGTGTTCAACCCGATTTCCTCAGATGAAACCCAGCAACATGAATGACTTTTCTTTTACTTCTTGCCGCCATATTGTCAAATGCAAAGTATGGGAGTCCCATGAGGAATAGTGTCCCCCGGTAAATTGTCAGAATCAATCTTTGGAGAGGAAATTTAAGTAAGCAAGGCAATTGATGGAATTCATCTGGGTGCTATTCTCTTACAAATGTGCCTTGAATGAAAATGAATGGATCATATCACAAATTAAAAAGTGTAGAATATTACAGCCAGAGCATTCCCTTTTAGGGGAAGGACTTGTGGTTGATGTTAATCATATATGTATAATATTAATATATATAATATTAGAATTACTAATATATATATATATATATATATATATATATATATATATATATATATATATATATATATATATATATATATATATATATATACACCGTCATTTGTTTAAAAAATAAGACAGACCTGGTATTGTTCTCAGTTTTTATGACAGTATATGAAATTTCATAGCCTGTGCGTTGCCTGGTGAAATGTGTTGAAGATGATATTAGAATTACTATAATTAGATTCTACTTGGGTCACGATAATTAACTATATATCCATTCAAAGGCCACTGTGAGCCCTGCAATTTTACATCACAAAATACAATTTGATATTGAAAAGGGTGATACTATGTTTTTCAACTGTGACTGCACATTTGAATTTATTTTCTTTTTTTTACTAAATATTCCTGTCAAGTTGTCATGTTTTATCAAATTTATCCAGTCAATGGATGCCTGCTGTAAGAATTCTCAGTTTGTCATATTTGTGAAGTTGTATATTTACTATCAACACAATACATTTTTACCTTATTTCTCTCTTTGGAGAGGACAACAATATACCTTAAATATTGGCAATTATAACAATACAGCTCAAGCTGAGTGCTTTTGTTTGATAAGCTTTATATCCGTCGGTTAGTGATGTACGCTTTTTGATAACAAAGAAGTTCTGTTAATAAACTCGCATTAGGATGCATCTTCTTCTCTTTAGCATAACTAAACATCTCAAAATGTTACATCAACCTTTGTTAATATCACACGTGGAACATTTGTCCTACTTAATCTGTGCAATTTATCTTCATTTATTGCTATCTGTGCTTTACCACTGCTCAGTCATATATAACATAACTAAGGTGTAATAAAGAACATTGATTTTATTTCCATCTCATTTGGAATGAATAGGTAACAGACAAATATGCCATGTTATTCGATATATAAACTGCAAAAGAGCAAAGCTAACTACAGTATCCAATAAGACATTTAAAAATTTGGCTCTATGATGTTTACATTTCATGTTTAATGGGCCATTTAAAGCCATTAAAATGGTAACCATGCAATCTTTGATATTCTACAAAGTTAGATTTAATAATCTACGCCATACTATAGACATAATAACTGGTACTCTGTTTTGCTGGATGGGATGATTTATACAGGACAGCGAGATTGCCACAATGCAACTAATTACAATACATCACAATACATCATTCAATATACATAGATAAGCAATTATCAAGTAATATTATATTAGGGACATGAGTATACCCACTCTATCATAGACCCCCTCATATCACAAAAAATCCAAGGAAAGTTAAGATATATTGTAGCTAATATGTGTAGTGCATTCAACGTTACTGCTAAATGCACCAATCAAGTTGTCTGTTACGTGGCTGATTATTAATTTACTGGAATATTCTCATTGAAGTTCTCAATGTTATTGCATATCCCATCTGTTTGATATATCTTTTATTGAAATTGATGTGGCTGGCGTGAAGGATAAATCACAAGACAAGAAATCACTTTTGTATAGTACATTTTGAGAAACTTACATCATAATGTCAAATTGAAAAGACGAATTTCAAATCTAAATTTTAAACACATTAGTCACAATTCATCTTGCATATTTACAATTTGGCTGGTTTGCGTTGCTATGGCTCATTGTCCATAAGGCACAGGCTGAAAATACAAACAGCACATTACCGTAAGCGAGACTACACAACCTCACAAAGAAAGCCTTGGTTTGTAAATTAATCTAAATGCAAATTAAATACAGGCCATGCATATGCTACCTTAAATTCTATAGTTACCATGGTGACAATTATCTTAAATACAATATGTGTACAATTAGTGAACACCCTTGTCATCATGATCACCAATACCTGTTACTGTGAAGTTCAACAGAGTCCGACAAACACATTGATGAGCCTATTACAGAAACGTAACCATGATAACCAGAACTGTTTGGTCACCATGGTAACCAGAAGGTTTCACACTGCTTGTGGGCTAAACATGAAGGACATGACTGATAATGTCAGCAGTAGACATATAGATGGCGCTGTAGGTGTTAATTGTGTAGATCCATTAGTTTGTTTCCCTGAAATATATATTTTAGTTTAAGCTATATAAACAAACTGATTGAAGTCGATTGTTGGTTGCCATCTTGATTTTCATCCAACAATAACTACATACCGGAACTGTTTAAAAATCGGAACCGGAATTGTACAACTCTTTTAAGTTCAATCATTAAAACAAGATAACATACAATCGGTTTATTTATGACTAAAATCGTATTGGTATTTTAATAACTTAATTGTTTTACCTGATGAGGGCCAGAAAGTGGCATCGGCAGAGAGGCTGTGTCCGTTCATACCATTAGCAAATACGCGAAACTGATAAGCAGTTTCCTCTATGACATCGTGACGCCATAAATAGGAAGAGCCAACAACCTTCAAAAGAGAAAAATCTATACTCATCAAGCAACACGGTCAATTTCATGTGCATTAGGTTTTATTGTGTTCTGCATTCCCAAACTGGCAGTCCGTCTAAATATAAAACCCGTGTAGAGTGAAAGTGTGCTAATCTGAAGATGAAAGCACATTTTTGAGAATTTAATACATTCTGAATTGCAGACTATTTTTTGTGATGTGGGCCATAACAATTCTATACAAATAGCAAATCTCCCATAATATTCCTATTAAATTAGGACTCCCCTATTTGCAATGCTCAATTATTGGTCACATGTCTGTATACTGGGCAGGGCCTTATACACCCGGGACCTCCCATTTGCGGCTCTCGTGCTGTTTGACTTACCTCGGATGCGACTGTTTTCCACACTCCATTGGTACTGTAAGTAATATCATAAGACATGACAGACCCGCCATCTGTCGGGGGCTTCCACGAGATAAGCAGTCCATAGCCTGTCTCTCTCACTCGAAGGTCTGTTGGGCGGCCCGGCTCTATAAGAATATATAGAATTTCACATTGGTGCAATCCAAGACTTTCTATTTAAACTGCAAGATCATAAACGGAATTCTAGGTCACTGATGCTCAGTCAACAGACCCGTCCTTTTGGGGGAGTGAAATATTTCTTGCAAATATAAATCAACATTTTGAATACCAAAATGAAAACGAGAAATGCCACATGGTAATTTTCCCATTTGTATACTTAGAATATTTTAGAAGTATCGTATTATTCATACATGATTGTTATATCAATACACATGGTAATTATATCAGTACAAATAACAGTGATGCCAATGCACATAACAATGCTGTCAGTACAAATAACAGTGATGTCAGTACACATATATAACAATGCTGTCAGTACATATAACAGTGATGTCAGTACACATATGTAACAATGCTGTCAGTACATATAACAGTGATGTCAATGCACAGGATGGCGGTGTCGCTATAGTTCAGGTCAATTACGATCATGTCACGTGACACTTGAGCACTTTCATAAAATCAGACATACAATTAGATCATCACTTCGCCCTTTTTACTGTTGGGTGCATATTGCAATAGTGCACACATGGCATCTAAATGGATACCGATTGCAAACAGATTGCATTAACATATCGGATCTGCCCTCAATGTCCACGTGCCTTCCTTGACTATAGCGTGATAAAAGATGATACATAAAAAGAAGGAACCAAATAAAAGGTTCAGTGCATTTGAGCAGATCAGAGTATCAATTTTTCTTTTCCGTTTGATGAAGATAAACCACATGGCAGGGGCTTCTACTATATATTCTTCTTATATATATATATATATTACATAGATCATATGTTTCATAGATCATATGTTTCATGTGACAATTAAATGACATAATGTCCAGAAAGGTCTAATATTGACAATGTTGACAATTATTCATGAACCATTCTAGAATCAAGAGATGACTATCTATTAAATAAACAAACGGAATATAGATAAAATCAGGGTTAATATGGCTTCTATAAACTTACTATTCCACATTTTTTGCGTTATTATTCAAGGCCTTACATTCTCTTGACAGGGTCAAATTTGTTCTAATCCGACAAGGTATAAAAACCAGCCGCATGGAGTTGCCACAAACATGAGCAGACACGAGATCTTCTAAGTCTACATCTTTCTCAATGCCTTCCCTACAATTCTCCCAATGTTTCTGCTTTGCCATTAATATGTATGGTATGTTACGGGCACAGAAGGTACACCTGGCCATAGTGCAGGCAACATGAGACATTGAACCTGGCAGTTGCATTTTAATGGGACCAGTATCCTGTATGATCGCGCCACTGCAATAGATGGAGGAGAAAACCCATGTAGGCTCCCTGGTGTTTTATCTGATTATCATGAATTAATCAGTGCATTTATCTAAATGTTGCCTTGAAATGGAAGGATTTAATAGTATGCTTTTACATAGATAGAAAGCACTATTAGATGAGTGAGGGTCATATGCCATGTATTCATTTTAGGTCTCTTGTCCTACTCAGCACGTTGCTGTAGGAGTCTGCACTCACTTGTACTCACCTTGACATCAATATTGTCAATCCGGTATCCTCTCCATCTCGCAAGTGCTCAGAGACAAAACTGATCCTAGGTACCCATTAAACGTAGTGTTACACACACGGATAAAACTAGCATTTGAAACCTTGTCCATGTCAGCACATTTTCGATAGAAGAAACACTGATGCACACTGTCAAAAACTGTCAAAAATACCCCATACTTGAAACACGGGCAAGGGCAATGTAAGCATTTGTGTACACCCAATAAAGGTCCTCTCACTTCTAGCCCTAAGCATGTTGTTTAAAAAAGTATACTTATTGACACACTGTCAAAACTAGCATTAGTAATATTTAACCATCAATACTAAAGGGAAATGGTTAAATCTAGCAGTAGATCTACAATGTTAAACGTAGCGCCAGTCACCATGTCAATACCTACATTGGACACATCAATAAAAAAGGGTCTGGGTTGACTGTCAAAATATACATTCTGAACACACACAATAGCCTTTCATATATCTTTAGACTTTAGATATTTATAAGAATTTCTTTTTACAAAAAATCATAATAAACATAATTAAAAAAGTTGTTTTAACAGAATAGTCAACAAAATGATTTGAATATATATATATATATATATATATATATATATATATATATATATATATATATATATATATATATATATATATATATATATATATATATATATAGAGAGAGAGAGAGAGAGAGAGAGAGGCAGACAGTGGCACATTTCAATACATGATGACCAGGGTAGGTGGGGGGATTCATTGTTGCCAAGGGACCTAGGTTATAAGCTGTATCAGACACTAGTGGCACTTATACCAGGGTCTGTTCACAACACCTCCTCCTGCAAGGCATGGAATGATGTATCACAATACAATATACACAAAACCATAATGGATAGAAAATATCTCATCTGCTTTCTGCCCACTGGCCTCCCAGACATATGCCACATTTCTTGTAGAACTGTCATCAACAATTATGATAAACTGCGAGGCAATGGCCAAGGATAAGTACTTGGTGCTATATTGGTGGTACAAGTGGGTTATAACAATATCTCACACATTTATTCAATGAATACTGCCAAATTATGTTGCAATTGTCATGGTAGAAAGGCTATTATATTATGTGTGCAACTGATTGCAATATTATGGACGCTTTATACAAAAAATGTATTCCCGTCAATTTCCAGTCAGTGATTATATTAGTTTGTTTAGATGTTCAATCGGGATCAAATTCAACAGATTGTTCTTGGGTATGTTGGATTTTAAAATGGCTTAAAACTTTAGAAAAACATAACATGTAGTTTTCCAAAACAAATTAACATTTAATCTATCTGTTAATCTACCACAAATTAGAAAAGAAAATTTAAAGTGGTGATATTATGAAGAGAGAATGCATAGGCATCTGAAGTAAACATTCTTTGCATAATGAAGGAAAACGCTGTTTGGTATTTTCACCACCTTGTGAAACCAGGTTGTTTATCTTGGGAACCATGCTGCTTGATCTTTGTCGCTTGGGGAACCATACTGTTTTAGCTTGCCAAATTGGAGCAGAGACTACATAAGATTCGTTGATCCATATTTTAGTGGCCTTATCTAGTTAATGCAAATTGTGAGACTAATAGATACCGAATACAAAGATTGCGATATAAAGAGATAGGCAGTGGCATGATGGCATGAATATCAATTTAGTTAGTGTTCTAAACAAGTCTTTTTGAACTCACTTTCCTCACAAAAAGTACACATTTTCTTGGAAACGCTTCTTGTAAAATAGGCATATCCAAAATAAAATCATTCCAGATTAATAGGATGCACTTCTTCAAAACATGTTATCATTTCATGTCTTAATGTCGGGCAATAAAATGGTAATATGCAGAGATTCTGGGTCAGTGGGGAAGAATGACCCTAAGACGAAATAGGTGTTTTATATGATTTGATCAGGGTTTAACGACATGTTAGCACAAAATGGGTATTTGATGTCGTAAACATTTTAAAATTGCAAATGAGAAAGTATGTATGTGTCCTTGGGTAAAGACAGCCATAAAGTCAATTCAGGTTTATTCTCAGAATATCATTTACAACAACTATAGAATACTAATAAATTTTAAATGATTTAGTCATTGATAGAATATGGTTACTCAATGTACGTCACACATTGACATTTTTGTGCTCAAATTTGATTTTTTTTAAAAAGGTTGAGATACTTAACGAACCTTGGAAGTCTAAATTAGGTATAAATCAGTATATAAAGATGATCAAACAATTGAAGAAAGGGTTCACACCACTTGTCACATTTAAAATATTCCCTCTACATTAGAGGAGTTTTATGACCAGTTGTGGCTAATAATATGGTATTGAAGAAACATGGCTAAACAGGCACTGGGACAATCTAATAACTTAATTAATTTCCATGGAAAAACACAATTCTTGAAAGTCATCAGGTCAATTGATATATCTCAAGGGGTTATTGGTTTTTTTTCATTGATGGAGCCAGCGCTTACCTTTGGAGTATGAAGAGCATATATTGACAAGGAAAACTGCCAGGGCCAGGAGACAATGTGCGGGATACATCGTAGCTACACCAAGCTTGCCGCCTCCAATGATTAGCATCAAATATTAAAGCTTCTCCAAAATCAACAAATCTCTGGGACAATTCCGAGGTTTCTATTTTTTAAGATGGGGAAATTTAGATCCATATATGAGCTATTTTCATGCTTTTCTCCTATTTTCCTTAATGTGCCTTTTTGTCTCGTTTATCCGTGATGTTACTTTGATAGGCTTCAATAATCATTTGGTTTATATTGTAAATCGTATATGAGATATGTTCTTTTGGATCGATGTCCAACCAGCTATATTTCTATGATATCCTTCATATGTGAAGCGTTTAATCTTATCCCAGCTTCAGTTAATCCTCGCTGTTTAAACTTCTTGTGGGTCTAGATTAACTTTCACTCCTTTTTTGGGGGGGTAAATGTAGTAAGCCAAAAATATATGAAAATGATGTGGTACAAATCCAGGTCGTGTAAACTACAGCCCAGGCCCCGTGATAATGAGGGTGCTCAGAGCATGTACAGAACCTGTCCTATCAAACACGATGACGATTGAATCGGCGCTCAGCAATTTGGCCAAATTGTCAGAAATGGCGCTTATATTATGGCGTCGAGGCCGGAGATGCATCGGTCAATGCTCTCCTCACGGGGGCGCAGGCACAAATTGAACAGTCAAATTGCTCACTAATTGCTAAATGGGCAAATATATTTAATTACATTAGAGAACTTAATGCCCAGAACACCGGCACATAATCTACAACTTACAATATTGTGTTTGTAAACTAATACCTCCCTCAGCAGAAATATTCAACGCAGATCTACATATAAATGGCCCAACCCTCTTTCAGGTGATTCCCCACATATCTGTTAAAAGTCTGTCTTCTTCAATTCTACCCATCTACCCCCGAATGATAAATATTCCACTTCCCTCTTAAATAACAAATACCATAGCAGATCGCTGATAGTTTTCTTATATGATCTTATGAGAAACCATTTGCCTTGTTTTCCAACATTTTAACACCCCAACAACAATAGGTTGAAGCGTTGGTGTGAAGGCGATCCACAGTGAGGGGGTCCACCCTGCATAATAAAATAACAACTTCTCCCTACAGAATAATACTGATCTCTCCCTTAAGATTCAAGTTTCCCCCGCAGAAAAGAAGAGAAACTGTTCTTATTGGAAGGTACACATCTGCCCCAATATATACAACAGAGGAGAATGGTCTGATGCCTACATGTGTTTGTATGGGTCCACGGGGGATTGCGATGAATGTTGCACAGTCTATTATATGCCTTCATATAAATACGTACCGCGTGATAACATTTTTTTAGATTTCATTAAAAATTGAGGATTGGCATCATTTCATAATATGTTGCAACAGATTCTTTTTTTGCTCTGTAAAAATATGGTTAAAATATTTTTTGCAGAAAGAGAGATATAAACACCAAGCCGCACAGAGATGATATGTGAAATAGGGGACCAGTCATTTGTAGCAGGATAGAGGAGGGTCGGTGACCAGTCATTCGACGCAGGATTTGCATTAAAGCAAAAAGAGTTGTTCTCCTGTCATTAAGGGAGTGATTATCCAGAATAGGGATTTCTGAGAGAAGAGGACTGGTTCCCAATGATTCAGGTGAGGGGATTTCTGAGAGAGGAGGGCTACCCCCAATGATTCGGGCAAGGGGTGTGTTGAGAGAAGAGGGCTGGCTCCCAGTCATACAGGTGAGGGGTTTGCCTAGAGAAGAGGGCTGGCCCCAATAATTCAGGTGAGGGGTTAGCTGAGAAAAGAGGGTTGGCCCCAATAATTCTGGTGAGGGTTTGCTTAGAAAAGAGGGCTGACTCCCAGTCATTCAGGTGAGGGAGGGATTTGCAGAAAGAAGTGACCACACCGGTCAGCTGAGAGAGGGTGTATATATAAAACACTGATATCAAAGAGAAAGTATAATGCAGTACCATAGTTGGAATATGGTACTGCCTAGTCATGATGTGTTTCATTTCTTTGAGAGAAATCAGCCACAATTTCGACCTCCATTTAATCACAGAGGCACATTCATTCCGGTCTAAGGACACTTAAAATATAGTGCACAATGTTTATCCCCCTAAGTCGGATTGCTAAGAAAGGAAGAGAGGCGACCAGTGATCGGGAGAAGGGTTGCTAAGAGAGGGATATTGGCGCCCAGTGGCTGAGAGTATGGTTGCTAAGAGAGGGATATCGGTGCCCAGTGGTTGAGAATATGGTTGCTAAGAGAGGGATATTGGTGCCCAGTGGTTGAGAATAGGGTTGGTAAGAGAGGGATATTGGTGCCCAGTGGTTGAGAATAGGGTTGGTAAGAGAGGGATATTGGCACCCAGTGGTTGAGAGTATGCTTGCTAAGAGAGGGATATTGGTGCCCAGTGGTTGAGAGTATGGTTGCTAAGAGAGGGATATTGGCACCCAGTGGTTGAGAGTTTGGTTGCTAAGAGAGTGATATAGGCGTCCAGTGGTTGAGAATAGGGTTGGTAAGAGAGGGATATTGGCACCCAGTGGTTGAGAGTATGGTTGCTAAGAGAGGGATATTGGTGCCCAGTGGTTGAGAGTATGGTTGTTAAGAGAGGGATATTGGTGCCCAGTGGTTGAGAGTATGGTTGCTAAGAGAGTGATATAGGCGTCCAGTGGTTGAGAATAGGGTTGGTAAGAGAGGGATATTGGCACCCAGTGGTTGAGAGTATGGTTGCTAAGAGAGGGATATTGGTGCCCAGTGGTTGAGAGTATGGTTGCTAAGAGAGGGATATTGGTGCCCAGTGGTTGAGTGTATGGTTGTTAAGAGAGGTATATTGGTGCCCAGTGGTTAAGAATAGGGTTGCTAAGAGAGGGATATTGGTGCCCAGTGGTTGAGAATAGGGTTGCTAAGAGAGGGATATTGGTGCCCAGTGGTTGAGAATAGGGTTGCTAAGAGAGGGATATTGGCGCCCAGCGGTTGAGAGTTTGGTTGTTAAGAGAGGGATATTGGCGCCCAGTGGTTGAGAGTATGGTTGTTAAGAGAGGGATATTGGTGCCCAGTGGTTGAGAGTATGGTTGCTAAGAGAGGGATATTGGTGCCCAGTGGTTGAGAGTATGGTTGCTAAGAGAGTGATATAGGCGTCCAGTGGTTGAGAATAGGGTTGCTAAGAGAGGGATATTGGCGCCCAGCAGTTGAGAGTATGGTTGTTCGATAGAAAAACAGGGCATTGCGAGTAATATCTGTTGTGAGAGGGTGACCAGGGTTGATAGTAAAGCTTGTAGAGAGGAAGAGAGGTAGCATGTGTTTAGAGTAAGGTTTTGGTGAGAGCAGATAGGTGACCAGGCGTTTAGAGTAGGGTATGGTGAGAAGAGATAGACGACCAGTCATGGAAAGTAACGTCCGCTAAGAAATAGTGTTCTCCAATCACCCATCGGCAAAGCCCAGATAGGTGATCTGGAGAGGTTTGAGATTTTTACTTTTTCTGTATAATCTCGTCTGCATGAGATTTTTTAAATATCCAACTCTTTCAGTGAAAATTCATATTTTATGTTTGATTGTATCTAAAATCTCCCCCAAAAGCTTGATAATTATTTGGATAGCATAAAATAAAGAAAATATAAATATTTGATATCAGTCGCCAGCTGCAAAATCTGAGTCAAACCCGTTTTAACGGCAGTTGAAACGGGTTCAATTTTGACGTTTAAACGGGTTTACCTCAGTTTTTGCAGCTGGCGACTTTTTACTTCACTTTAGCTCTAACAATTCCACCAAACTTTTCTTTGGTTGAAATTGGTAGAAACCTTGGACGTTCGATAAACCCCTCCAGATCACCTATCTGGGCTATGCCGATTGGTGATTGGAGAACACTAGCTAATAAAGGAAGATATGTGAGCAGTCATTAGTTTACAAGTTAGTAAGGTTTTCTGAGAGAGGGAGATATGTGACCAGTCATTAGTTCAGTTAGTAAGGTGCAACCAAGCAGCCATTGAGGGTAAGCATATCTGAGAGGGAGACGCTCTGTTTTCAAACATTCAGAATTGGTATATTTGATTACAATCCTTCCGATTGTATTTGTTATTTGTTATGATGTGTTTGGAAATGAAATAGGATATTTATTCATATTGAAATTTATTTATTTTTCTTTAAATGCCTTAAGGCAAATCTAGAAGTGCATTTTACATGTAAAACTGTCCAGTCATTAACCAGTTTAGTGCTTTATGTCTCACAACATCCGGATCAGAAAATAATTTAGTTTTATTATCGTTGTTCATATATTTGATTTTACTTTTCTTACTTTACACAAATGCAACGAATGTTCTGAAATGTCCTCATCTAAATCTGCTTTGCAGGATTGCTTGTTCAGTTTTAAATGATTTTTGGACGAGTTCAGACATTTCCTTGACGCGTGTATGATATCTGACACTTTGCAAGCAATTAGGAGATGTGTTGTGTACTCGGCAATGTTTATCTCCCAATATGGCGGCCGTCTCATTTACATTCAATGCAAAATGCTGATTAGTATAATTGGACAAAAATGACAATATTGCATAACTTAAAGGGCAGTAACAAATGATTTAGATATGGATTATTGAAATTTTGCCGGATAATAGGAAAAACACATTTTGTATGGCTACAGTTGCAGACATACGTGTAGCACCAATAACATTTGATATTGATTTATTCACAGGCAGGATACATGAGCCTGGCCTGTACAATGGCCGTGAAGATCTCTGAATTGCATTTTAATTCACACTTTGGGCATTTACCACTCAGGACTGAGACAACGTTTCTTCCTTCTTTGAATATCTAATTAAAGCTCATTTGCATGTTGACCATTAACATATATGTTGGTGTCATTTAGTCAGAAATAAAACTAAAGTAGAACCCCAACTTCCATTTGAAAATGCCGGAGAATGAGACCTTAAAAGTTAGCAAATTTGAATATATTATAGGATCGCAGACATTGTGATACCTTCATTGAAACAAAATAAATGAAAAATGTATAATATCACATCTCCATATGGCAGTGTAATTTAAAGCTTGAGAACGTGGTATATTCCTACAATTGTGTTTAAATTGATGAGAATGTGTTCTGAGTTTAGATATGTGTTTGAATGTATCAAGAAGTTTTCTCTAAAGAGTACTTAGCCACATTTTCATCCCCCACACGACCATAGGGGCATATTCATTCTAGTTTTGGGGCACCATAAGGCACCAAACATAAAATTTCCAAGTCTCTCCAAGTCAGGTGGTTTCTTTTGAGTGCAAAGCAATTTGATAAGAATATTTAGATTTCGAATTCTCTATGTGGCAATTATAAGACCAAAATAAGCACTGGTGCAGTATATTACCTTTACCTCTATTCCTATAAAAGAGGACAATACTACAGGCTTTAAGAAGCAATTTTCAAGAAATATTATGTCATAAAGCAACAGACAGTTTCGTCTGGAATGATCGTGGTACAGCCACCATGCTTATTATTACTTGCACGACTTGGCTACTGTTAGCACAAATGATATTGCGAATAGATATATGTAAATGCATTCGCGACTGAGCTCTATATAACTTTTTAATCCCACACGACTGTTCCTTCCTCCAGTGTTTCACCTCCATCGGGTTAGGTACATTCGCTTTTTGGAAAAACGCGTCATCAGATGGCGCAGCAAACACTCAAACAACATTCGCTTGTTTTTTCTAATACATTGCATTCTAGGACTATATGGACAACATATGGGAATGCAGAACAGAAAAGACTTATTTATTCTAAATTGAAATGGTGTTTTAAATAAGCAAAACATTTATTCTGTTGCAATAATGCATGGATTGAAACAGGTGTGCTGGAACAGAGTATATGTCAGTTTGCTTCACACTAGTGATACATCATGTGTGTCTGGTGCTTGTACCTGTGCCAGTCATCTCCACGAGTCTACCTCCTGACTGGGTACATACTTCAGCCGTCATGGTCAACATCGCCGAGGACCCTCCATATCGGCTCCATTAAGTGGAGAGTTAATGACGAATAATCATATATATTAAATCTGAGTCGATATTACAAGCTTAACTTATTATAGTTTAGCGTCTTCATATTTTCAATAATGCTTTTTGTTTATAGCTTGAATATACACCTGCACCTATTTCATTATTTAATTCTGGATTTAGACGACATTTGAAACAATATTTGGTTTGAAAATTACGTGATATGTGGAGATTGTGAGAGTTCTCTGGGGCTTTTTTAGCATGTGCGAGCATTACATCTATGTTTAAAGGCTTTCTTTGGTAACATCTATTTTGAAGGTCCTCATTCCAGTTTGTGAGATCAAAGTGTAACTGGGCAAACTATTCATGAAGGGCGTAGTAACCCTTTTCTGTCTTTGTATCATATGATCTAGAAATGGTGTATATATATATACATCACATATGGATTATCTCACTTACATCTCACATATGCTTGCGCTTGATATTGTTATTGTGGTGGATCATATTCTGAAACTCTGCAGCATTCAATTACGATTAAGGCCATGGGTGCAGTTGGTAGATGCGCAAGCGTATTAGCACCATTTCCTCTTTCGTGATCCAGAGGTCGTGAGTTCGATATTCGGACATGCCGAGATTGACTTCCCATTACAATTTTTCTTTTGAGCTGAGGCCCGTGTCACAAGGGATAACCTGTCCTCGAAAATCTGTGACTGGGAGGATTGTCATGCCAAGTACCTGCTACATAACAATTATGTGAGACAGCACTGTATGTGCTACAAGTAGGTTTCAAAATGAAATGACTGACAGAACTTGAAACAATCAAACAATCAATAAATCAATAATAATTCATCTACTTTTGGGGTCTGTAAATTTGGATGCAAGTTATGGGCTAAATTCGGATTGGTAATGACAAAAAGAACACGTCAAGGGGAATGAAACTGGCATTGTCCTTTAAAAAAAATAAATTTCCCAAAACATCAAATGCTAATGGTCTTGGCTCATATTTTATTTGGCAACAAAATAGATTTTGCGTTGTCATTGAGACATAGCCTTGAGAAGATGCATTCTTATTTCACGAACTATCAAGTACAAGTCCTTTGGGCTAATAAATATAACAAGAAGCGCAATAAAGAATGAATGATGCTGTAAAGATAATCTTATGCATACCTGCCAGATCCTATAGCTTCCTTCTTGCTGTGGTTCAGATCCCTTCTGACCCTACATTGTCACTCCCATCAGATGTGCACATGGGAACCAGAGAACATTAACTTGGACTATGATCTTTTGCCTACCAGGATATCAGCTGGTTACACATCCAACACGTGCACGGACAGAATGATTAATTGATCCTGTGCTTTCTTCTGTCATATTTTTCTAAATATCTAAAAAAAAAAAAAAAAAAAAAAAAACCCAAACAAACCATGGCAAATGTTTTTTTTTATTCCCTCACTAGGTTCCGTGTTACACTCCAGGGAAACACTTTGGAGATTTCGAATTTCTCCAAGCTAGGACAGAAATGATGATATAGCTGAGAAACCAGGATGTCAAATTAAGATAGAAATGATAATATGCCATTTAACATCTTGTCAAATGGAACAGAAGTGATGATTCCATTTAAATAAAGGAAGATTGTTCACGTATGAGTTAAGGTACTTACACAAGAATAAGAATATAATCCCAATTAAATAATGTTAGGTGCCTGGAACATATATTGTAGAAAATTTATGGCGTTAAATTTGATGTTGATGATAATGGCAAATTAGGATGTTTGAGGGATAAAGGTAGCTTCCTGTTTTATATAAATACCCTTGGGGTGAAACATAACTCGTCTGACTGCCAGATAACCCCATACAAGGTTTCCCTGATACCCAGCTCCACTTTTGGTGTGAGGTGTGAACAATGCCGCTAGGTGCAGTTTCATTCTGTAACATATTTGTGTCTTCTCTATTGTCTATTTTGATGCATCCTAACTAATCTCTCATATTTATAAGATTAACATATATTGGACTCTCTCCATAATTGGACAACTACCTTATTTATTGTCATCGTCATATTTATATAATTGTCATATTTATAAGATTATCAGATCCATATACTGGACACGCTCCATAATTGGACAGTTTCCTTAATCCATGTTATCGTCGTTCACCTATTTCAATCATTTCAATATGTGACTCAAGGACACCAGATGGCAGTGCGACTTACATGGCTGTCATGGTTTATCCGGCACATTGTATTTGCACTGGCCATCTGGTAATGTCGTTGAATATTTTCCTTTAATTACCATGTAGGTGTATGATTGTTTTCATATCTAAGTCTGCCTAATTATCTCAAACCCGTTAAAAACTTGGAATTATTTGATAATTAGAGCTCAAAATCAGCAAGACACTATTAATGTGCCATTATCTGTTTATGTTCTCTCATAAGCCATTAGATAAGTCAATAATTAAACAGATTATTGCATTGTGTTAAATATAATGTTTCCTCTGTGCTGGCAATGCAATGAACAAAGCTTTGATTTTAAATCCCAAAAATACGAAAATTAACTGTAATTATAGAATATTTGATATGGTATATTCAGATGTTTATGGCTCTGTAAAAATAATAAATCATCTTTTATTACGAGGTATCTCGACTACTCTTTCTAATATGTAACTCAAAGAAGAAGACACAAGATGATCACTTTATTATAAGACATTTGTAAACTCTAAAAAACATGTGTTTAAATGGTATTGTTAGACAAAGGTTGCCATATAAAGCAACAACTGATTAAATACACAGAGCAAGTGCTCATTTCCTGCCTCACACTCTCGCTATTATTTTTAATTAACATTTTTTTAAACAATTTGTCTCATCGTGTATGGGTTCATCTCCCTACTCCGGATCCCAATAAGTAAACTACTCTTGTATGTTCAAGACTTGAATTGTTGCATGAGTCATTACAATTGTACTTTTATGGTAAACATATTGAAGAAATCTAATATTATGCATTATCATGTTTTTAAAATTAATGATTTATTTTACAATTATACACAAAATATTCCATGATTAAAACTTATTTGGAAATTTGATATACAATTCTAATTATCCCATTTGGAATAAAATATCGTAGTGAATGACTGTGTGTATCTTTGACCTTAATCTTTAACTTTTATCAAAGTATTAAACAATAGGTTTGGAGTATGAACTTATTCATTGAATCCAGCTAGTCCTTGTTCAAAGCCAATACAACCATAATAATTAAATATATCACGTTTGAAGCAATTGGCAATGAATAAGGCATTAAAGGGTGCACAAAAGAGGGCACTTGAATTATGAAGGTATTTATCAAATATATATCATTTCTCAATTATAAAGAGATCGCCAATCCTAAACAAAAGCACATGATGATTTGATTTGTAAGTTTAATGGGAGTTTACCAAAGTGTCTTTTATAAATCATCTATAATCCTTCATATGAAACGTCTATCCAAAAGTGTCCTCAAAATTCCTTCCTGATTTCATCTTTGCACCAGAGACTTTAGATACTTTTACATATTTCATAAGATAGACTTGTAAAATAAATCTTTCTTGTTCATTTTTTGTCCTGTGCATGCTATAATACCTATGACACCGGACTGAGATTGGCATAATTAACATATATTTATATATCAATACTTTACCGTCTTTTATCATCATAGTGCTTCTGTATGACCTGGTAACCATGAAGTGTTTTTCTCATTGGCGAATATTCCTGACTTTGGAGGTGGAACACTGGAGTAAGGAACAGTCATGGGGGATTAAAGGGTTGAACAAGGGAGAGCCACAAGTGCATTCGCACCTATTGTGTTTCCGGAAAAAAAAAACATTTGTGACAGCTGTCGCCAAGTTGTGAAAGCACTAAAAACATGTTTGCTCTAGGTTGGCTGAGAATATTGCGTCAAAATCTCTTGATGGCCTAGGATGTAACGAACAACATCATTACTTGTTGGGATCAAGAAGATTTACTATAATCGCAACACATGAGTCGAAAATTAGGTCATATGTAATAACATGGGCAATTGCTGCCAATTTCAACTGCACAACTTAGCCAGAACATACTATTTTGATCCAGTTATTTTGTCAATAAGATGAGTTTGGCGTTTAACTCATCATCTCTTTACTGTTGTAAAGCAGAATATGTGTCGGATGTCTCAGCTCACCGAGACTATTCCAGAGAAATCCATTTAGGCGACAGATGGCACCACCTGTAGCAGACTGAGAAAAGCTGAGGGAATCACAGCATCCTGGATGACTTACTTCCTTCCAATAAAACAGAATAGACTGCTCAATTGATATGAAAATTACAATTCAAATTTCTGAAACATCTAAATAAAGCATTTTGGTTACAAAAGCGATCGAGAACAGTGGCATAACTGAGAATAATAGCCTTAACATAACATGTTATGAGAACATATTTATCATTTTCCCCTCAGTCAAATCTCCAATGGTTTTAGGTGCATATTATCCGCCAGGGGGTCTCCCATAGGGTGATGCACCACATGTTTCATACAATCAACATGAAACATTAGTGGTCAAAAGTGATCATATTCTAATATAAATAAAACTGATCATCAATGTAAAAATAATTTGGGCTTTTTAAAATTATTCTCTTTCAGGTTTCTAATTTGCATATTGTATATTTGGCAAATCATTTAATGACAAATCATATAAGGCGTGCAATTATATTATGTCTTTATGAGCAGAGTGGCTGTTATGTTGACATTTTAAATAATAAGGAGTCCCAGGGAAACTCTTTATTAACAGAGAGAAATAAGGACTAGCAAAATGCTTTTTATGATAGTGTAGCATGTAGGGGAATAACAACACTCAAATAAGCTTTTGTATCGAAAATAATTTTCTTTATTGCACAAAAAGACCTTGTCTTGTCATTCATAAAATGAAAAAAGCGACTGTGCGGTAATACTATGCCTGAGATCCAATACACCATACATATAAATAACAATTCATTCCAGGGGAAATTTATAAAATACAACATTCAATTTTATTGTTCTTATGCACTTAGATATATCTGATTCATAAAATGGAAAGTGTTCTATTGAAAACAGCTTTGAAAACCATGATGTGACAAATATCTTTAATCATAAGAATGCATTTGTTTTACATATTGGCCAATAATCTCCAGCATCCATGCCTGATCCTCAGATGAGCGTACAAACTAAAAAAATCACACAAATCTACATAACTATATTATTCTTCTAGAGTATCATCCATATTATTCTTCTGGAATATCATCCATCTACATTTAACCCCAAAAAATCCAGCTACCATGAGACAAGTTACAGTACAGAGAAACACGTACAACACTATGACCACTCAATCTTTATTATATATTTAGTCTAAACATCCACCTAGTCACTTATAAATATGATGGAATGAGTTCAGCTACAGATGATTTTAACTGTATTTGGTCATGTTTATCGCAGACCAGGTCCATCTTGAACATCATGCCAGGAATTTATATGAATCCAAATTGACGTTTGTATCAATGTTAACTTTCACACAGTTTATAATACCTTGGCGTAAATACTGTGTTCATCAAATGCTTTCATAAAGCAATCACATAACTTGATTTATACATAATACATTCATTAAGTTTAAAACTTTAAATCATAGTCACCAAATTGGTTCATACATTTAACAAATCAATACAGTTTTTCAACCCTTTGTAAGAAGAGATTTGTTATATTTTCAATATAACTGATCACATTGTGGTCCATATATTCTTCATAGGGGAAGTAAACTACGTCTTATCCCCATGTAGTTTTACTAGAGTCATACTGGACAGGTTTGATCACCATAATGGGCCTATAATGGACTATAGAACAGTACCACTGGACTATAATGCAGTACCACTGGACTATAATGCAGTACCACCAAACTGTAGTGCAGTACCACCAAACTATAGTGCAGCACCACCGGACTATAGTGCAGTGCCACCAGACTATAGCACAGTGCCACCGGACTATAGTGCAGTACCACCAGACTATAGTGCAGCACCACTGGACTATAGTGCAGCACCACCGGACTATAGCGCAGCGTCATCGGACTATAGTGCAGCAACACCGGACTATAGTGCAGTGCCACCAGACTACAGTGCAGTACCACCAGACTATAGCACAGTGCCACCGGACTATAGTGCAGTGCCACCAGACTATAGTGCAGTGCCACCAGACTATAGCACAGTACCACCAGACTATAGCGCAGTGGATATGGTGACACCCTGCTTGCAGACCATGGTTCATCGTAGGCACTTCCCCTCAGAATTGTCACACCTACAAAATGAGATCAACTTTGCACCAACTGTAAACCTGTGAGCACACATCAGGATGAACACCCTGGGTTAAAACATATCACCACCTTTTGGTCTGACCAATATTATTTCCTCTGAGTTAAAATAGAAAAAAAATCCTCAGAATGAAGCCAGGTGATGTGAACCTCATCACGTGAGCGATATTAGCTGACATCCAGGGCAGGAATGGCGGTGTATTTGGCACTCCTCCGGGGAGCAAGGTACTTCTGTTTGAACATCTGGGCACTATTGTGAGAATTTCTGAGCATATCTGTGCTGCTTACTTCACCATCACAAACTGTCACAAAATTATTGAACTTCACTTTTCTGTCCTGAGTGTTACGGCTTTCATTTGGCGAATTTGCAAGTTTGCTGCTTTCTGGCATGTCGCAATCCATTTGAGAAATTCTCCGTTGTGATGTCTGAGGTCTCCTTAATGATCTGGTCAATTCGGTCAGTTTGGAGCTGTGCTTGTTTGTGGCACTATGTCCTGATAATGGTTTGTCACCTGCCACCTCAGGAGATGTATCACAATTCAGTCTTTGATACTGCTTCTCGCTAAACAGTATGGATTTGATTTCTGGTGGCAGGCGAACTCGGGGCTTTGTTACAACTTCTGACTGCCGAGGGTTTTCAGAGAAGCGGGGTTTAGTACTCCCTGCAGAACACTTGGAATCTTTCTTTTTAAGTTCTGGCAGGTGTCTGGGTTTTTCAGAGGGTTTTGGCTTTGGGTGATCAGCTTTAGGACCTTTCGGGCTTGGATTTCTCAAGACTTTATTCAGCCTTTGCCTGGCAGTGGTCAAAGGACTTCTTGAATTATTTCTCAGCTCAGAGAAATCAAATGTTTTTCTTGGGTTTATAATGAGACCGTTGATTTGATCAAAGTCATCAAGTAACTGTTCATTTTCTGAGTCACTCTCCTCCCACAGATCAACATTGTCTAAGGACACAGTAGTCCTTGGCGTGGTTCTGCCCCGGCCCCGCGGAGTCAGCTGCCACGGAGAACTAGACCTATCATCTACCTCCATCTTGGTGGGAGAGTCACTGATAGGCCGGAAGCCTGCTGGGCTGGGGTTTCTACTACTCAGACACGGGCTGTGCCCTGATGGGCTGGGGTCGCGGTTTGTGAGGAGAGGACTGGGGCCAGACGGGCTCCTCGTGGAGAGACTGGGGCTAACTCCCCCTGGTGCCATCGGGCTCATTCCCCGCGGACTGGGGCCAGAGCTGGAGCTAGACATGCTTTTGTCATGGTCGGTGTCGGAGTCGACTATGGCGCTGAGAGGCGTCCGGGGCCTCTTGCTCACAGACGGGCGTTCTTGGGAACTGGACGTGTCCACACTCGGTTCATGCTTCTTTTTCAGATTTTCTTTGCGGTTGATGTTGTCATTATTTTCTGAATCTGAAAAACATAATAGGCAAAAAACTATGAATATATGATCTAACATGTAGAATTCTGCATGTCTGACGTTTCAATACAACATATTTGCTATTCATTAAGACCTGCAAGTGAATTGAGCATGTCTCCACTTGATTATTGTGTCAAGTCATTAAGACCAGTACTCAACACCCACCACTAATGACACATATTATACACTCTCCGGTTGCTCTTGATTTTTTAATCTCTACTCTTACATCTTACAAAGAAATTAAGGCAATACATTAATGGGAACCTAAAGTTTACTCAAATGTGTCTGTGCACATACAAATACTCTGGGTAACTGACCCTGTAATTGTTTTGTCATGATAAGAGTTTTCTTAGGACTTGGCCTGCTTTGGACCAGTCAATGGATGGTATGTAACTCTAGTACTCTGCTAAGGCAGACCCAGACTTGCCATATTGTGTGATCAATACGAAACAATGTTTGTCACCCTGACCCCAGGAGAATAGCACAGACATACAGCCACTCTCATGTGCATATATATATATATATATATATATATATATATATATATATATATATATATATATATATATATATATATATATATATATATATATCGTATACCTTTCCAGGTATTGCATTATACTTTGATTTCTTGGTTTCTTCCCAACTGTGTTTCCTTTTTATTTATGTCCAGTTATTGGCAACTTTTGGGTAAAACGGTCATGCACTTTTCTGAGTAAGTTGTTTTAAAGGTTGAATTACTTCTCGTTGAAGCATGCTAAATTCTTTTTATATATTTACTTAATTCTTCTCTTTTAGAAGTGTATTGATTACAAAAAGCAGTTTAGCTTATGTCTTCCAAGAGCACAGTTTTGTGATCGATATCACGGCGACGGAGACATGTTTGGTCAGGTGATTTACACCTGTCTCGTGTATGTGTCAATAACCTTTGCTTATTTCAGATTAAACATATACCACAACCCTAGATACTATCGACGTTCAACATGTGTCACTTTGTACCATGTTTACATTAATTATGCTATTTTATTTTTTTCCCAATTAGACATGTACATGACATACGTGAAGGGAAGAATAACCATGCAAGTTTGGGTCATGATCGATATGTTGAAAGTCACGTCCCAATGCAAATTCCTAACTGAAAGGTTTGTTGACTTAAGTATCGGAATATGAGATAAAATGTGCTTGCTTTAACTTTTGTACAAAATCACCCCATTTGCAAACTGTATAATGAAACTATTAAAAGGAACATCCAACAGAACTGTAGAATGGTGTCAAAGACCTCATACCTATTTCCTCGACGACCATAGTCAAGAATAAGAACATTTACATATCCGAGAGATTGATCATTCATAGCGTTAAATAGAGCAGCGAATCAAGGGCCTACTTGCTTTGGAAGATTACTGTGGTGAGTGACGGACCTTGAATCTTAAATGCATACTTAATAAAATAAAGATAATGAGTATATATAATAAATTCAACTTTTTTCACCTACTTCCATCATGCTTAGTGTATGACTTAATGTGCAAACTGTTATATGGCTATAACATATAATATAAATATCTGCTATATGTATAAAGCAATGATGAATTTTCATCTTAATGATATTCTATATCATTCTCAGATAACCAACCACTTCCTGGTCACCAGTCAAAACTATTATAAACACCTGTTAATGATGTGTCTTTATTATGTTATATATAACTTATTTACGAAGGCCATAGAAAGCATATGATAATTTGTGGGATAAAATCACAAACATAAATGTCTGAGACTAAAGACAGTTCATAAATGGGTTGACGGGCTTTAGCTTGCTCCACTTGCTCTAAACACTTGATGTATTCGTCCATTTATACACCATCCAGGCCCGTTTGAAGTATTTTGGAAAATATTTTGACTAAGAGCGATAATGTGCCCTAGCCTGTTCCTTTTACCGCAGATAGCGTCGGTTCAAATTTAGAGCATTCTTTGTTTGGCTTCGGAATTCTTTTATTTCATATTTATTTAAGAATGGTTTGGTCTCAACATGTTTCCTCTCATTCCGTGAATATGAAAACTCTTGAGATAAGAATCACTATTATCATAGAATATTTCATGGTATAATTTATCTTATTATGTAAAAGAAAATTGTAAACTCCATTAAAGAATAAGTGATTTATCTTTGAACTTGTTGAGCGTGAAATGATTGAGTTGTGGTCAGCTTTGTGCCCATAGCCAGACATTCTTTATTGACTTAAAGGCTTAGAAGCTGACTTCTTAACATTACAGTCTTAGCCCTCCGGAATATAACATTATGTATGTGTACTTAGCAATGTCTACTGACGAGGACCATCTAATCTAATCTGATACCCTGACACGACACGCGACACATACAGGCTGCTGGCCGGTGTTGTTATTATCTGAGATATTGAGGTGAAAATAATCAAATATTTAGTTAAAAATATGATATCTTAAAATCTTTTGATATGTCCCTTGCATTAAAAAAATGTTTGGATTAAACTCAGTAAAGCTCATTTAAAAGATTATGGTGTTTGACCTTTTGATGCTATTTTTTGTTAATCACTTTGAAGTAATTATGATTAGGTATTGGTAAGGCAGGTTAGCTGGAGTTTTGAATTATCCGCTCCTATCCACGACAAGTATAGTCTAAATACAGCTCTTTAAAGAGTGGAATTTTCAAGTATCAGACTTGTAATAAAAATGGGTCAACTATGTCGGCGTTGTGCGCACACATGTGAGAGTTCTGCCCTCTCAGAATGTCAAGCCTCCTTCATCAAGCGTCCTCGGCAACAGACCTCCCTCACATAATGGTAGAGAGGTTAGATGCGTCCCTTATATGGTCAACATGCGTCCCTTATATGGTCAACATGCGTCCCTTATATGGTCAACATGCGTCCCTTATAAGGGCAACATGCGTCCCTTATATGGTCAACATGCGTCCCTTATAAGGGCAACATGCGTCCCTTATATGGGCAACATGCGTCCTTTATATGGTCAACATGTGTCCCTTATATGGTCAACATGCGTCCTTTATATGGTCAACATGCGTCCTTTATATGGTCAACATGCGTCCCTTATATGGTCAACATGCGTCTCTTATAAGGGCAACATGCGTCCCTTATATGGGCAACATGCGTCCATTATATGGTCAACATGCGTCCCTTATATGGTCAACATGCGTCCCTTATAAGGGCAACATGCGTCCCTTATATGGGCAACATGCGTCCTTTATATGGTCAACATGTGTCCCTTATATGGTCAACATGCGTCCCTTATAAGGGCAACATGCATCCCTTATATGGGCAACATGCGTCCCTTATATGGTCAACATGCGTCCCTTATATGGTCAACATGCGTCCATTATATGGTCAACATGCGTCCCTTATATGGTCAACATGCGTCCCTTATATGGGCAACATGCATCCCTTATATGGTCAACATGCGTCCCTTATATGGGCAACATGCATCCCTTATATGGGCAACATGCGTCCCTTATATGGTCAACATGCGTCCTTTATATGGTCAACATGCGTCCTTTATATGGTCAACATGCGTCCCTTATATGGTCAACATGCGTCCCTTATAAGGGCAACATGCGTCCCTTATATGGTCAACATGCGTCCCTTATATGGTCAACATGCGTCCCTTATAAGGGCAACATGCGTCCCTTATATGGTCAACATGCGTCCTTTATATGGTCAACATGCGTCCCTTATATGGTCAACATGTGTCCCTTATATGGTCAACATGCGTCCCTTATATGGTCAACATGCGTCCCTTATATGGTTAACATGCGTCCCTTATATGGTCAACATGCATCCCTTATATGGTTAACATGCGTCTATTATATGGTTAACATGCATCCCTTCATAGCGTCAACATTCATTCGTCATAGAGTTAACATGCATCCCTCATGTGATCAACATTCATCCACCAAAGGGTCAACGTTTCTCCTTCAAAGGGTCAACATTTCTCCTTCAAAGGGTCAACATGCTTCCTATATAGGGTCAACATGCTTTTTTTATTGTGTCAACATACATCCTTCAAAGGATTAAGATGCTTCCTTTAAAATGCTCCTTTCACGGAAGTTAGTAATTGGATGTGTTCTTCAGTTGAATGTGGGATACTTGAATCGCACATGAACCGATCCAAACTGATGATTCATTTAATTCATTTCCATAGCAAACCATTTTCCAAGGCCAATTAAATTGTAATGTGAACCATTAAAACTAGAAGTAATATAGACATCCAGACAGGCTCCATTTGGAAGTTTACAAAAAAAAGAGAAAAAATTATGAGCGTAATAAGGTAAACAATACGTGTACACATTAGTCAATTCATAATAGCTGACAACATTAAATCTCCAGACCATTGATAAGTTTGACAGCGTGGCTTAGTATTCTATAGAAGCATAAAGCTGGTCTCTCAGACCGATCATTCCCTTCCCAGACAACGGCTTGTGTATCGCCGTGACTCAACTGTGTACCCTGGAGATTCTCTGTCTGTATATAGCCAATAATCCTATCTGTAATCTTAATGGATTATTTCTCAATTCTATACTTATCCAATGAAAAGATAGAATCTACAGGTGTATAAATAAACAAGAGAATGATAAATTAACTTGTATATTTGCCAATTTGTCCAAGCAATAAGACGTAATGTAACAATAGAAGTTATAAACATTATCAATCTCATAAATCGATTGTATTGGTTTGGTAAAAAAGAGGATATATATAAAGACATAGTATTATTCAAAGCTGACTTTTTAATAACACATACTTATGGCATACGTCTATTATAGGACATAGTGAATAATTCTTCTGTAATCAATACAAGTCCTGAACACAACTGTAGCTATGTCTGATTCTTTGTTGAAGGATAAATATAATTCTGACATAATCCCAGAAACACTCAGTCAGAACTATTAGGCTCAAATATCTGACAAATCTTTAAACATTGTTTGAATGATAAATGCCCAGTCTATCTGCAAGAAATCGCAACACAGAAATCAGAGGTCTGTCCGTTTTGTATTACTAATTAAAGTGATTCTTAGGCATCGATCATTCCCTTGGCCAAAGGCAACTCTTTAAAATAAACTCACTGACGTCTTGACAGAGGTCCATAACCCGGTCCCCAAGTTAGAAATACACAGTAATTTTTTTGTATATATTGGAACTTTAATTAATTACTAGCCGTTACTTCCGCCTTACAATATAATGTCAACTATCATAACCAACCCTACCAGCATAATTTATAACAATGACTAAAAAATAATTCAAGCATTACTTGACAATATCGGTCTGTTTTTTTTCAGTGATTATTGAGTAATCTCAAATTTAGAAAAGACACTTAATTGTGACCGGTAAAAGCATAGGATTGTTCTGAGTTGTATTTAAAAAAGGTGGCACACATTTTGCCTGCTGTGATTTGTAGTAAACTACAGTGCTGGCATGTGCCAGGTACTTAGCTTGGCTGCTACACAGGTCATACCATAATTGGTGGCGTGTTAAATTCGCAGGGAACCTGAAATTGCATTTGTAATGTTACATCAGGACATTGTGTACAAGTAATCCCACCTGTCTCCCGTGTGCCATCAGGAGATCATCCGCCGGATTAGAACAATACCAGATGGCACCCACTAATCGTCAAACATAATCCCACCTATCAATTCGATGGATTTACGTACATGCGCTGATTGCTCTTTTGTTGACTAATTCCATTTCCATCAGTTGTGTCTCCTGATGCGGCGTCCCAGGTCGGAGTTGTTATACTAACATACTGCAATAGGTCAACATGGGGCAGCGTCCCTACCCACGCCTTATAAATGGTCCACTTTGAAATTATTGGAAAATCACATCAATGTCCGGATCCATTGTTAGTAATCCCATTGTCAAACAATGCCCTGTTTATCAATGTCATACATGAAGCTTGGTAACAGAATGGTAACCTTGGTAACGGATTAATACTTTGATAGAAACACGGAAATCTACTGTAAATTGTTCATGACAAGCCATACATAGATATATACACTCAAAACCTATGACCGTCCTATTACACATCGGACTTGTATACTCTATATATACTCCATATCTATAACATTCCAGTCATGTATAGACTTAAATACTTTTTTCCTATGACCTTCCTGTCACACATAGATATATATCCCCTTTATATTTGACCTTACTGTCATACAAAGACCCATATACCCTAAACCTTTGACTTCCTGTCATACATAGACTGAAATACTCTATATAATATGGTCATGTATAGACTTATATACTCTATTTTTATAACCTTCCTGCCGTGGATAAGCAAATATACTCCATATGTATGACCTTAGTGTCATGTATATACTAATATACTCTCAACCTATGACGTTCCTGCCATATATGGACTTGTATACTCTATATAATATGGTCCTCTGTCGTGTATATATGATATTCTATAGTTATGACCTTAGACTTACTGATCTATGGCCTTCTCTGAGAGTGATGTTATTGTTTCATTCTTTCATAACCATTGCCATTCGTCACAACAAACCACTGATACATTCAGTGAACACATATCAGCGAGAGACACAATGAGAATATACGCTATATGTGTGAAGGAGGTTTAGCACAATGTTTGCGCAACTCCGAAAACGTATCAGGGCAGATACTCAACGTTATACACCAAGCAATGCTCTCTCGGGAAATAGACGCAGATGTACAAATACGCCAAATATTTTTATTAATGACAGATTTATAAAATTAGTTTTCAAATTTAAATTTAAAAAAAGCTATAGTCTATATAGGACTCGTGCGATACTTTGACTGGAACGGTAAGCGTCTGCTGGAATCGGGAGAATGTTTGTTCAGCTGAATCTAGACCTGACAAACATCGGTCTCGTGTTTGTGGAAAGAGACCGCTTCATGTTTTCCTCATTAATTGCGAAAATAATTCTAACGAACTTGGATAATAAAGTTATTCTTTTGATTGGTTGTTTCGTGAACAACTTCAAAAGTTAATTGTTGCATGATATGAGTCTGCTGTTCTACAGCTTTAAAATGATGTACACACATTATAATAATAGTAATTCTAAAACATTAAAGTTTTATAAGAAAAGATCTTACATTGTACATCTAAGTTAAATACTCCTTGTGTATAGTATCTATGTCGGTAATTTTCAAATATAAAATAGACCGAACTTATTTGGTTCCCTTTAATTTTAGCACTGTAAGAACATAATTAGTCTCTGAAATATATTGTTATCCTCGCCCTGGGGATGGTAAGTCATGACCTAATTACTTGCCCAGAGTTCAATGATTGCAATTAGCATAATGTATTTCATGCTATGAACACAGGAGACAAAGTAACTATTTCATTCCCACATAAGTCTATTTCGTAATAGGAATGTCTCACCGGTAGCAGACATTATTATATCATATGATGCGATCGTGTGGTTTGAATATACAGACCACAACCATACAAATAATATTCGGTGATTGTTTTTTTGGTTATGTTCCATCGAATCTAATGTTACTATTTACAGGGCCAGAAAGTAGTGTCCTCGGGGATTATTTGCCTGTCCTCGCCATTAAAAGTTAGAACTATTCAAATCTGTCCTCTGAGTGGAGCTAATAGATGGTCCTCTCGTAGGAGCAAACGAGGACACCTAATCTGGCATCAAAAAGAGACCATTAATATTTCCATACAGCGTCAGTATGAAGAACAATAACGAAAATACTAACTGGTTATGCAAATGGTGACGCTTATGAAATGATATGAAAAGTGTCTGTTCCAGCGCTTATCCATAAGACCCACAGCACCATAATCTACATTATGTATCACTCTTGCTATTACTGATATCATGTGCACTCACATTTAGAAGCTTTTTTACCGTATTTTATAGGTAATACCACGCATGTCTGCATGATCCAGGTACACTCTGTATCTATTGGGGTCAAATATTGCACAGACAAAGAAAAATCTAAGTCTAACTATGCCATTCATATATTTAATTTTTACTCCCATGGTACAAGAGGATTTACGTTCACTATGTATGAACTTATGACCTTGCAACTTTATGATATTTGTTATAAGCGCCCACAAGTGACAGGCCTTTCCTACTATTGGGGGAAGAAGCACTGCCCTGAGGTCAGTCTGACCACACAATGGTCAACATATTGGTCACTATTCACGCCCGTGTACCTCTTACATTCCCTTACATCACATGTGTGCAGCACCTAGCCTAGAATTGATTAGAATTATTATATCCATAAATGGCGAATGCGTAGAATCTACAAAAGAAACACCAATAAGTGTTTGCCGCTATATGAGGTATATTGGTGAAGGACCAAGTCGCACACATAAGCTGCATCCACGCGGTGCTTATCGGCGGGCAAATAGGAAACAGATACAATAATCAAGTTAAACAGTATGGTGCTACTCTTTATACTTTAACAATGCGCAGTGTCTTGTTGCATTTTCTGCATATATTTGTAATATTTCGATAAAAATAGGAAATGCATGCTTGACAGCGTACAAAAAATTAATATTTGGGTGGGTGATTATCGAATCATTTTCATACTTTTTAATTTCAATATATATATATTTGTCATTATAGATTAAGCTAATGTGGTTAAATAACAAGACTGTCATTTCTCATTGCTTGGGTGCAACTATGTGACATATGGTTTCACTTGTGATATTTCTATGCAGGCTCTCCCCTGGGACCTTCATATTCACCCAGGACATATGTGGCAAGGTCCCATTAGAAATACTCAAGATATAGCACATTAAAGTTCATCTCAATTTATAACATCGTGATCAGCTTTTATTGGTTTGATAACTAAAACTTCAGTTTGCTGTTGTTTAAGACTTGTATTTCCTCATCCACAAGACACCGATTATACATTGTAGCGTTCACATCCAATCTAATTTTTCTTTTAAATGATCGTTAATATTTTATTATAACTTATAATTAACACTTTCAAACATCCTGGAAATATGCAGGAGTGTTAATGAGGAGTCGGGTAGAATTAATGCCCTCATGAAGTAACCCTGATATCAGCTGTCCCACAAGGCCCGCCAGCAGGGGGCTCTACCATATGCTTGCATTGTCCTCGGCTAACCCCTATTTGTATATAGCTAACATGAATAACAAAGGGCACACAGACAAAGAAAAGACAATACGGTGTTAATGTGAAATTGTTGTGTAAATAGGAATGTGATTATCATTGTTCTGGTGAATCAAAGAAGTTTGACAATGTGTTTATATAGCATATATTTGATGATGCTAAGGCCCTTTATGCGGGCGACAGTGACCTCTTGTGTCACCATCAAGGTCCATTCCCTGCATCATCCTGGTCCTCTGATATCATTGCTGCACAATTTCAATATAAGCATGTAGCAGTTTGTTAATAAAACATGGTTCATTAAAAACTAAAGGACCAACTGAAAAGGTGGTACTGAGAAAGACTACTCATCCATGTCTTTTTGTAAGATAAGATCTGTTTCTTTACCTTCTTATGACAGATTTGATCGGTCTTTTGGATCCACTGCTTTACCATTATTATGAGAACACTATTTATGAAATTTATACATTATTGATTACAACAATGCAGTGGTTTTGATGAGATAGGCCATTTGTTCTTTAGATTATATTTCTCCTGTATAAGGATATATTCTCGGCCCTATCTTCCCTTCTGCCCAGGTACATTCTCTGCAGATTCGTGCACCATATTGTTCTCATTTGTTCCAAAACTCATATCAGACCAAGTACAACTAGAAATTAGTTGACAATTTTACCTTATAATCTACCAAGGACGATGCAATTTGGTAATTCTACTATTTATATCTTATATAAGACCAAAAATTAAACTGGAACAAACCTTGAAGGTGACAAACTACTGTTTATTGCTGACACTATGATTCCCAGCCCAATGTGCCTCTGTCAGACATTAAAGACATTGATGAGTCTAAGTGGACTAGGTTCGGTAATCTATGGTGCGAGTAATTGGATTGGGTATTCATTGGATTGGATACTATTGGATTTCATAGCAATGGTCATTATTTATCAACATTGCATGCTTACCGTCATGTTTGTCGTCTGTAGGCTTGAGCTGCTTGTAAGATTCTGTCCTCCTCTTCACGTGCTGAGTGACTCGGTCTGCAAATCCCAGAGGAAAGTTTTTGTAGACTTTTGCGGCCGACGTGAGAGGCATGATGAGAGAGCTACGGTCGCCTTGTCAACGCTGACTCATACCTGTCTCATCACTTATACAATAATCAAATGTTTTGTTGTGGTTTTGTTCTCTCTGATCAACAGACTGATGACTTGTCAAACTTCCATGTCAGGGGATATGTGATATTGTCCCTTAAGTCTCATATGTAGTTGATTCCAAGAAGAGGATAATTAGCAAGTGTTCCAATCAATATCTAGCAATTCCAGGAGTTCCAGTTAGCTGTATATGATCAACACATGTGGTGTGATTGCTTCTCAACCTATACACAGCACTGCGTCACCAATCGATGGCGGACAGCCAATATAGCCAGTCCACATGATACAACTACCTTTATAAATTAGGACAATGTTGGATCTCAGACACCCACCCACCGGATATCGATTGCAATTAGTATATACGCTCACGGGTGAGCAGAAAGCGCTGGTGTATTGGCAGAGTAGGATCGTTTCAATAACCAATCAGAATGGTCCTAATTTACATATATATGGCAAGGTTGTGGATGATTGTTTTGGTAACAGAGGTACGCTGTTTGGGTAGCATTGTGTACATTACCACTTGCCATGAAATCACAAGGTAGTCGGGTCTATGTATAGGTCTGCGCCTGGAGTAGTGGGACAGTACTTGTGCCAATATTGCTGGGGACACCAACAACGACTTACAGAGATAAGCTCACAGATGTAACAACAGTTAAAGATAAACAAAGATAATATGGCAAGATTGACTCATCTGAGTGTGAATGCTGATACAGAAGCATTTGTGACAACATATCTGATTACCACACGTATACTAAGTTTGTTTTCACGACATAACTTTTTCAACAAGAAAAAAATAAATAAATAAAATATTTTCTTGCGTTTTCTTTCTCTCTTATTATTTTTTATAATCAAAAATGCTTCTTTTATGATTATTATAATCGATTTAGGAGCATATCGTGTCAGGAATTGTTTTTCACACATATTAGTGGCCAACTGTCTTTTTCACACCAACCTCCAAGAGCTCAGTGGCATTTAACACAACACTGTTGATGAGTTCATCTGGAAATATTCGGACACGAGGAAGATGTGCTCAAATATCAGAACAAAGCTCACACCCGTTAGGTCTGAAACCATATACGGGGCCCAATAGAATATTTCACATGTTGTGAACAATTTAACTCAAATGCGCTTTTTAAACTTTCCAATTATCAAGATGGAAACAAAACTATTGCCTTCCTTATCTAGAATATTAGAATAACCATGCGTTATTTAGAATAACAATACGTTATTTCGAATAACAATACGTTATTTCGAATAACAATACGTTATTTCGAATAACAATACGTTATTTCGAATAACAATATGGTATTTAGAATAACAATACGTTATTTAGAATAACAATACGTTATTTAGAATAACAATACGTTATTTGGAATAAAAATACATTATTTGGAATAAAAATACATTATTTGGAATAAAAAATACCTTATTTGGAATAACAATACGCTACTTTGGCGGTTGTCATCCCTTATGAACCTTTTTTTTGTTGCGAGGGCCCATTGAGGGAGGGGCTGTAGCTGAATTACCCTGAAACTCAGTTAATACGCTTCTTTGTTGAACAGAGGTAGGTTGAGGATCGACTACCTGTGTTAAGCCTCCATTACCCAAATTCGCGGTCACCATTGGCCGCAGATTATAAATATTCATATTATGCAAATATGTATTTCAGAGGTGCATCAAACTAAATGGTGCCCACTAATTGCACTTGTTTTTCTTGTCTTTGATCAGGCTAGATTTATCTAATTACAATATCAACTCTGAAAGAGGTGTGTTTTTCTCACTTTCCGAAATGGCTTTGTTTAATCTCACAGGTGTCAATATATAAGTAAACTATATTTGTCCAAAATGGCACCCGTTTGTCTGATGATGCGCACTTGGAGAGGAGTCTCCACATTTTCTACAACCTGGGATTTTTCATATTCCTTGTGAAAACCATGATGGGGCTTTGGAGGCAGAGGGAGGGAATTAACTACCCCTGTTTAGTTGAGTAAAAAATCATAAGCGAGGTCCAATAACAGATATTTGACATGTTGTGACCATTTTAAGTCATATACGTATTTCAAACTTCCTTATTTTCAAGATGGAAACATAAGTTGCCTTCGTGAATTTCATGGACCCCTGGAATAACAATACGTTATTTAGAATGATAATAAGTGACCTTGACTGCAACCATCACTTATGAACCTTTTTATGCTGTTAGGGTCCGTTGAGGGAGGTGCTGAAACTCAGTCAATACGCTACCTGGAAATGTAATAAGCTGACGCAATATGGCTCAGTTGGTGAGCCCCGGGTTCGATTCCTGGTTGAGGCAGAAGCTTTGGTTATGCTTCATGATCGAGAGAAGTGTTTTTTTTAGGTGTTTTTCATCTCAACCAGTTCTCCGTGACTGGTTATTAAAGGCCGTAATCTGTGTAGGGCATTGAATCCCATTGACTGGTTTCTTTCTGACGTGAAATAACGCTGAAACGGTTGTTCAAACAGACAACCTCTGCAGATAATGACATTTATGGATTCTACAGGACAAAATCCGATATAAAAAATTAAACATAACCGTTTCAAAAGAATATTTTTGTCTAGTTTGCCACTGGCCAAAAGCATTAACATTTATTTCCACACCTTTTATCAGTATACTGAATACACTCTGATTTGAGGCCTACCATCCACCATGCAATGTTGATCTGTCTAACATTATGCTTAAGGCGATGTGATTTTGGGTTCCCATCCAGTGATGGACATTTGATTTTGGACCCTGATTTTTTGTGAGATGTATTACTTGTAAGTACAAACTGGTTTGGGGTCTTCCTGACATTATACTCAGGGTGACCTGAATTTTGGCCTTCCATCCGTTATGTTAAGTACAAACTACTGATTTTAGGCATTCTGTCCGATATGGTTAGTTCAATTTTGTTTTGGAGCCGTTCTAACATTATGTCAATGTCGATCTGATGTTGGGCCTTCCACGTTAAATGCTAAGTGCAATCTGGTTTTGGGCTTTTCTATCCAGTATTCTTAGTGCAATTGGATTTGGTGCCTGGAGCCGCCAGTCCAGTATATTTTTAATAATAATATATATTTATTTCGAATACGGGTTAAATATGCATTTGACATAGAGTGTACACAGGAAAAACACAAAACATTTTGTGATTTCGCAATAATCGATTCGTGGAGGATAACAAAAAATTACCATTTTTCACAAGGGAGGACGATTATCACTGAAGTAGCTATCATGTGTAAATAATGTATCATAGATTAGGTCTGATAACAGGTTGTTGGTAAACCAAGTGGAATAATATATATATATTCATTAGTGATACCTGGTGGTAAATGATCACTATAGTGACCCTTGTGGACAAAGTTAAGCTTTTAAGCATGATTTGACCTTTCTAAAATCATTTTTCATAACATTCATCCCATCCAATTGTACACCTAATCCCCCCTTGTATTTTCAGGTATTTTGCTTCGAAAATCTGACATTTCCCTTTTACTGCTCACACGCCCAGTCTACAATTCAGAATCCGACCTTCTCAATCTCCATAGCAAATTATTACATCATGGTTGAAGAAAGTCTCAAGATGTCTGAAATTGAAGCACAGTCCTTTGAAGAAAAAAAATATATGAACCCTTTTTCATTACTTACTTTTTATTACATCATTCAAGCATAAGAGATGAAGGTGCCATGACTGCCATAAAAGCATGTCTCAATCATTTGTAATTGTTAAAAGCTTGTGAATTTTGATTTAAATAACTTTACTTGGTATGTTATATTTTACTATAAGACAAATTTAACATTTTATAAGCCTCAAACATGTAACAAAGAAAAAGCTAAGTGTGATTAATTTTCTACCTGTAAAAATGGCCTTTTGTCACAGCTGTGATGGCATAACACCTTTCTTAACCAAAGTTTGAAATGGCTTGGTGACCCAGATAAAAATATGTACGGTGTTTGTGGTACAATGGTACTGATACATATATTTTTGGATTTATTTAACCACATTTTTATGTAATTTGCAATTAATTCATAACTTGTTTCTGACTGGCTGGTACTACTATAATCTCCATGACAAGATGGCAGCTACCAACAAAAGATGATCATAAATTTAAGACAATTTGGCCACATGATATACATATGTCCATATTAATGAAATTTAAATTATTAATCCACAATTTGTGAAGGTTACGTTCCCCTTTAATGGCTATTTGGGTCCCATTGAGACACTGGGTAGGGCCCACATAAGGTACGACATTCAGCTTAACCATTTTCAGTGATGCAATAATATTAGCCCTATGACCTACATGCACTTTGAAATCATGGGGAAGGAAATGCCCACATACATTACAAAATACCCCACTCTCTGAGTGTTTGACAAAAAGCTTAAGAGCAATAACAGTTGTAATGATGGTATAACACAATGGTGTTGGGACAAGAAGGTCAACAATGTAATAAATCTCTTTGAAGAATGCAACACACTTCAACATCTCATTTTGAAATTTCAAATAAAAATAGATTGTTGCAGTTTGAAACTTCGACGCAAATCACATGGTTCATAGGGGTATCAAATCTTTTCATTCATCAATTCATTTTACATATCCCCATTACATTTGACGAGTTCACAAGCTGGTGGTAGAATATAGGTAGAGAAAGAGATTACAGACATTGGTCTATTGCTATCACTGTGTCTGATGATTATACCCCAGACCTCAGAATGATTCATAAAATAAACATGTTATGATGAATATCTCTACAATATTTCACAAAGCTTTCACGAAACCATTTTTTTCAAGGTCAGACAGAAACCTGTCATTGGGACTCAATACCCTTCTCTTTTCAAGGAGTGACTAGGGATGACCAGTCAAGGAGCACTGGCTGGATAACAGATATCCACCTTTCTTGACCTTGCAACATAACCGAAATACTTGTCCCGACCGGGATTTGAACCCAGGACCTTTGTCATAGTCTCACATTCAAACTTTCGGCCGTCTTGGCTTCGATGCTTTTGCAGCTTGGCTACGACAATCACAAATGATTTTCCGGCAAAATAAAAGGTGCAAATGCTTTGCCGCTCTCTCCTGTTAAACTTTTTAATATCCCACGACTATTCCTTTCTCCAGTGTTTTGTCTCCAAAGTCAAGTATAGTTGCTTTTGAATGAACATGTCACGCAGAGAGACAGTTTCAGAATTGAGACAGACATAAAGAACTGACCAAACCTTACACAGGTGAGAGACAACTGTCCGAGAATGTAAAAAAGAAAAAAAAAGAAAGAATAAGAAAAAACAATTTAAATGAGAGACAGACACAATACATTCTAGCTGTAGGCACTTCTTAAAGGCATAGAGAACCTGAAAAGCTAAGATTGTGCCAAAATTGTCAGTACAAAATGTCAGTACTCCATCTATCATACAACTAAAGGGATGAAAGTAGAAAACACAAATTGTTCTCATTTTAACTTCACGAAAGATATATTGTAAGAAAGCTTGATGTAAGATTTACAATTCTTAAAAGCTTTGTTATGTTAACATTACATGTATATATAATATGTCTTAATCTTAAGATAAACCTAACTTATTATTTGAAACTTTTGATTGGGAGAAATATTATGCATGACTAGAGTAATCCTATACAGTGGAGTAAAGACACTTGGCTGATATCAAACCTATTCTTATCATTTGGTTTGCAGATAGCTTATGGTTATAGTTACCGGTAACAAAGCGGAAACAATCTGAACAAAACGTATTAATTAGTGCTTTAAATCAATAAACACAGATTCGGGAAAGGGAGGGGTTTCTGCATCTTATTGATTTATTGTAATAATCTGGACTAAAAAGAACACCAAATGACACACACACACACACACACACACACACACACACACACACACACACACACACACACACACACAAAGCTGTGGCTATGGCAAATATAAGCTTAAGACATCAAATTACATAACCAAGCTACAAAACGAAGTAAAACCTATAAAATGTAAAGTAAAATCAGTTTCTCCACATTTATTGTCAATGAAATGTAAAATAATGAAGTACAGATGAAAGTCTTCTATTTTAAACTATCTGAGTTATATTTTCTCCATTCCAAATCCCCTGGGATCTCCCCTATCATCTTCACTGCCATGAGCATATACCCAAGCAGCAAAATATCTATCCTCACGATTCCCACTTTTCATGTAGTAGGGGCCTTGATCTGTTGTTATCTTCAGTTCCCCATAGTAGTACTCCTTATCAGGACATTGCATGTAGCTCCAATTCACTGGTCTCATTTTTGTGTGACGGTACCTGCTGCTGTATGCTTTCAATACATTGTCACTGTCGTAGTCAGCCACTGGTATTACAACACTCACATGATAACTGAAATATACAGGAATGCAATATAAAATGAACAAAAGGTTATTATTCTACATGTGTTTTTGGAACTGTAGAATGAGGGGAATATAATATAAAAATGTTTCATGTGTCATGAAAATTTGAATATAAGTATGATTTCAACGACGCATATCCTTGATAAACATTGCATTAGGATTGATTATACTTATAATATTTCCTCAACCGTCAAGTACAGTATAGATATATTTTCTCCAAAGTATTTTTTATATCCAACTTCAATTCTCATTAAACTTTACTTTGATATAGACACATTTTCTGGGATCGTGATTTTGAAAGAAACATGAATTTGAATTTGAACTATGTTATCTAAAAAACAAATTTAAATATTTGTGAAGCGTTGTTCCAGCCTATTTCAGTCAGTCTGGTTTTCACCTGTTATTTTGTCCAGCTATAGTATTGAACAGTGTTTGGGTGGTCCAGTGATCCATCCCCGGCACCCACATGACAAAACTAGCCGATCTGTCCTGTCCATCGCCTCTATATTTCTTGTTATGCAATGTCACCATGCATGGCATAGAGCACTCTACATACATGGCAGCCTGGGAATGCATGTTCACCTCAATACTGGAACCTCTGAAATCACAATTGACATAACATTAGAGCTCTGAACATTTTGATGTGTTTCATATAGATTGTAATGATATAGATCAAATAAAAGATGGGGGCATCATGCTTAATGTTTAGCTATTAACTGGTCATATGTGGCAGAACTAACCAAAAAGCAGGGTAGCCTTATTTCTTGTCAAAATGTTCTGAATGGTTCTTAAATCTATATAAAGATATGTTCATGCACTGTGAACATCCCATTAAAGTATAAAATGCACAATAAACGTCCAACGAAGGAAATCTTAATGGGCATAATTTGTTTACATGTAAAAGAAACAATGCAAGAAAAAAAGCAAAAAGAAAATATCCATGCAATTATAATATCTCCATGAATAGAGTAAAGAACAAACGTTTTGATTTATTCCATCTCAATAATACTATTATGACTGATCAAATAACTCAACCTGCATATATCAAATATCTCATGAGAGTATCGTTGATTTTCGAGATATAAACTACTTTGTTTTAATTCTTGACGATAAGACTAATGACATATTAATTATCCAATGCAAGCTAAAGTAAAACTAAACTAAAAAGTAGGCCACAGGCCGTGGCGAAGTTGGTTAGAGCGCCAGCTTATTAGCACCAGTTCCTCTGCGACATGACAATTCTGTGAGGCAGTACTATATCTGCTACTAGTAGGTTCCGTCACGAAATAACTGAAATAATGTTGAAAGTGGTGTAAAATCCCAAACAAACAAACAAACAAAGAAGTGAATACAAATAAGCCAACCTGCCAAGGACTCCAATGTTCCTTGGTCTCACACCGTAGCCATAGACGTCTGTGTTGTCATGAGCAGCGGTAATGAGTGCCCTGTACCCCACGAATTCATCTCTCCCGTAAATCGGGGGTATCACGTGCTTTGTGTCTAGCTGTTGTATGCTGGGTAGAGCTAGAAACGTTGGATCACACCCGGAGCACGTGGTGACCACATACACAGATACGGGCTGGGTGGACCTTATATAGGTACCAGTCAGACTATCAGAACCATGCCGGTAAATGTAGGCGTCATTGACATCAAGCTTCACTTCCTTATCCACATAGAATTCTATTTGTTTCCTGAAAAGTAGAATGTGAATATGTATGTATGTGTGTGTGGTATGTGAGGAATATTTGTGTACCTGTTATGTGATCAGCTCAATTATTTGATTTCTTTATATTTCATATTGGCAGCTAATTATAAGTAAAATATTAATGTTATGTGAAAACAGAACTTTTTTTTACTTTATACCAGAAATTAGCTGACTTGCAAATACCTGTATATCTTAACCACTGTGTCTGGTTTGCTGCCAACAATGACAACTTGTCCAACTGTTTCTGCCATGTCCTTATGCATTGGTATGACAAAAAAGTTATCAAACTCCTGCACTGGACGGGCCATCATGTTGTCGCCCTCTTGGGTGCCAATTTGTTTGCAGACCATTTCTACTTTGATTTCTTAAGTACCATAGTAAAGCGGCCTGACAGGTTTAGAACTCACTATCAGTCCACGATTCTTGTGAACCTGTCCGTCATCAGGTGTAGCGATTGCTTCCCACGTGTAATTGAAGGTGTGTGATGTATATTTGGAGAGTATGAGGTTTTTGACATCCATCCCAGACTGTGAGGTTGCTATGGTAACATTCACGTCTTCATCATAAAGACTTATTACCAAGGAGCATCTCCCTGGTGCGCCTGCGCAAAGGGAACATAATATATATCATCTAAGAAGAGGTTTAAAACTGTTCCAAATGTGGAGCTGACGAAAAAAATGTGACATTTGGAGGCAAGGTTCAAAATGATGTGCCAATATAATTTATATTGTGTTGTCTCCATGCATGCACATGGGCCTTGTAATAGAGAATGGCACAAAATATCACTTTATCCAATGTGTCCGAGGTTGCATTATTATTATTGTCATGGAATGATTTATCGTGACCTCCTTAAAACAATGCGGCGTTCAATAGAGGGGCTCATAATCATATATAGAGACAATTCCCTGATGACTACTACCGAAAACCCAACCACAAATAATTGGTCCATAGTCACACACCTTCGATATACCTTCACCTGATATATTTTGTATGTTGCTTGAAATATTCATTTAGTTTATGTATTTCAAAGTTACTCTGACATATTAACAGAAATGTGGGCAACTTTCATCACTTTTTAAATTAAGTTTTATAGGTAGCTGTGATGTCTTGAAATAGTAGTGCTATGAACATTGTGTAAATCTTTTTAGAGGCGTCTTCTTTCATTTACTGAGAAATTCACACTTGTATTGGTATCTGCTGCTTGCCGCAAACAGTACCCTATAACATGTATGTTGCTTTGGCAATTCATTTAAGTTTTATATATTTTTTTGTAACTCTGACAAATATTTTTTATGTGATTTTGACAAATCATCAGAAATGTCGACAACTTTCATCAGTTCTGAAAAGAAAATTTGTCAGATTTACATAAAAAGTCTTCTTATTCTGGTTTCATTTTCATTGATATAGGTTATATATTTTAAAAATAACCTATCATAATGGAACATGACATGATTTTCTTATTGTTTGATATCTTATTGTATAGAAATAATATCGATTCCACATTAATTTTGTTTCAGTGGAACTTGTGTAAGTATGTACCTGCCTCTTACATAGTTCAAATTTGCCCTGTTTTTATGTCACACATGATGTTGTTTTCAAGCATATGTTTCATGCCTCTTACATAGTTCAAATTTGCCCTGTTTTTATGTCACACATGATGTTGTTTTCTAGCATATGTTTCATGCCTCTTACATAGTTCAAATTTGCCCTGTTTTTATGTCACACATGATGTGGTTTTCAAGCATATGTTTCATGCCTCTTACATGGTTCAAATTTGCCCTGTTTTTATGTCACACATGATGTGGTTTTCAAGCATATGTTTCATGCCTCTTACATGGTTCAAATTTGCCCTGTTTATTATGTCACACATGATGTGGTTTTCAAGCATATGTTTTATGCCTCTTACATGGTTCAAATTTGCCCTGTTTTTTATGTCACACATGATGTGGTTTTCAAGCATATGTTTCATGCCTCTTACATAGTTCAAATTTGCCCTGTTTTTATGTCACACATGATGTGGTTTTCAAGCATATGTTTCATGCCTCTTACATGGTTCAAATTTGCCCTGTTTTTATGTCACACATGATGTGGTTTTCAAGCATATGTTTCATGCCTCTTACATGGTTCAAATTTGCCCTGTTTTTTATGTCACACATGATGTGGTTTTCAAGCATATGTTTCATGCCTCTTACATGGTTCAAATTTGCCCTGTTTTTTATGTCAAACATGATGTGGTTTTCTAGCATATGTTTCATGCCTCTTACATGGTTCAAATTTGCCCTGTTTTTTATGTCACACATGATGTGGTTTTCAAGCATATGTTTCATGCCTCTTACATGGTTCAAATTTGCCCTGTTTTTATGTCACACATGATGTGGTTTTCAAGCATATGTTTCATGCCTCTTACATGGTTCAAATTTGCCCTGTTTTTTATGTCACACATGATGTGGTTTTCAAGCATATGTTTCATGCCTCTTACATGGTTCAAATTTGCCCTGTTTTTTATGTCACACATGATGTGGTTTTCAAGCATATGTTTCATGCCTCTTACATGGTTCAAATTTGCCCTGTTTTTTATGTCACACATGATGTGGTTTTCAAGCATATGTTTCATGCCTCTTACATGGTTCAAATTTGCCCTGTTTTTTATGTCACACATGATGTGGTTTTCAAGCATATGTTTCATGCCTCTTACATGGTTCAAATTTGCCCTGTTTTTTATGTCACACATGATGTGGTTTTCAAGCATATGTTTCAGTCCATTCCACTTATAAACCAGTGACGTCATATCTTCCATACGAATATCAATATTTACTTTTTAACAATTTTGAAATTGAAGTAGATGGATAATAAAACAGAGCTCTTGAAAATCACCTCTTTTTCAATGTCACTCTTTTGTTGAGAAATCATTTTATATCAAATATGTATCAAATATACAACTTTTGTCAATGGTTCAAATGCCACAGTGTTATATTTAATATATGTAGATAAATTTCGGATAAGTCTGATTTCTATGAAACAGTCAAGAATGGTATATATATTAGGAGCCTAAAGGGTTAACCTGTAAGAATGGTATCTCCAATATTGGAACCTCCAGAAACATAGAGTCAGTCACACCTCTTCATAGCAGCTCTAAGTTTTGATTATCTTTGAACAACACATTTGTTCTACGTTTTTCTTGCATAATATAGGCTTGACAGATCAAAAGTTGTAATTGAATAGGGTATATTATTAAGAATAGAATCTGCATTAAAAAAACTGTTTAGATTTTTCTGATATTTTCTCAGATAAAATACATTTTGTGGAACGTCAATATTTGTTATTCCACCTTGCTTAATTGTGGTTAGAATATAATGCTATGACTTGAAAAGCTAAATTAATAAAGAAAATATTTTCATTCATTTATCTTTTCTATATAATTTCCAAATTCTTCAATTTCGCCTTATTTCAACCATTTCAAAACAGTTTGCTAATTTTCAAATTAATTAATTTCCAAAATGATTAATTAATTTATTTTAACCATTTAAAAACGTTTTTTAAAAAATACTACTTACATTTTATGCATGACGTTGTAAATCCAACAATGATCATTGCTTTTATGATACCTTCCATGGTCAAAATGAAACTTTGACGGTTTGAGAGAACTCTATTTCATATAGTCGATAGTTTAGGCCAGTGGGACACATATGAGGATTAATATTGCGTTCATACCGATTAGAACATCAGGTTTGTAATTATACGAATTTGGACATATGGGTTATTATCCTCTGACCAATATTATTATATGGTTTAGATACATGACACATTATTTCATTTTTTCTGGATAAAATGTACTGATAATGCACATGTTAAAATCATCACACATGAGTTTTCTTGTGGAATACAAAAGAAGTTTCTTTTTTATTTCTATCGACAGGACATTGATATACTATAGAACATGTCCTGAACTATCATAAAAATATGTTTTGGTGTTTATTTTTAATGGCCAGTGACAGGTCTGACCTTGTATTTATGGACAAGCTTTAATGGTGCATATAAATATGTATCTATTTTCCCTTCATCTTTTATATTGAATTGGAAAATGAAAGACCTTTCCAGACCCAGTTATGATTTTTCAATTGTCTATTTATAAATGATGATTCAGTCTGGACGTTGTGATAGTTTTTACATAAAGATTATTAAATATTAGATATTTGTCATATGGACACGCATTTGTACGCACATGTGCATAATACGCACTCACATGATAAAAACTTTATTGTTATTGCCATTTTTCTTCTGTTAATTTAAAATGTCATATAGACATATATATAAATTTTGAGTAAGATTTATCTCCGTAGTAAAGATATATATGAAGTTTTATCATGCTTAGTGCCCCCTGGTGTTAAATTAGAGTCCAAGGTTTTTTGTTACAAAATATCAAAAAAGCCAAACACGAGGATTTCCTACACAACATTATCGATCATGCACTCTCAATAACAAACTCCAAATTATCTTTTCACCGTTAATGCAAACCGAAAGCAATAATAAGTTATATTGCTCTCAGATGCAAAAAGCCATGGGAAGACAACTGTAAATGTGGCGATCAAAACAAATCAAATGAAATTTATATCTTCATATAACAAGATTTATTATTGAAAAGTAGATTGATGCTGTATACTGCCCTCTAGTGTTGAACCTAAAAAAAATGTAAACCCGAAAAAATCATCATGAAACCTGACTTTCAGACACATTTTCTTTACATAACATGAATGTTTATACCCTAAACAGTGCTTTTATGTAGTATTACCCAAAATATTCCCTGTTAACAACTTTCTGTGGCACTTGAAAGTTGATCAGTTGTCTGCTGAAACCTACACCAGCGATTGAACACTTTGTCAACAAGCTTTGTTTAGCTGGTTTGTGATCCCATGTAAACACCTAATGAGTTACCAGTTGGGCACCTGTCCAGCTTGGGAAACAGGGTGGAGATGTTTTGTACAATTTATCAATTTATTGCCAGGAGTATACTTCAGAACAACATAAGATTATTTTAATATTATTTGAATCAATGAAATAACTCATGGTTGTGACAAATATCTTATGGTTGTGACAAATATCTTATGGTTGTGAAAGATATATCATTTATGGGAAAAGTATACTATTTATTTGAAAAGTATCTTATGCATGTGAAAACCTTTCTGTCAGAAAGGAAAGACATGACTCAAAGGCTGCATGGAATCCCCCTTAACTTAAAGGCTGTGATATTGAAAAAGTGACATTAAACCCTTTGATCACTGGTTTGGCTTTAAATCACAAGGACTTTGAATGGCAAAACTGTGAATGCTGATAATTGGTATCAGTAAAATTTATGATATGACCCTCTTTGGTGAAATTTGGGGTTTTTCACACCACTGAATGGGAAGACATCAAAGGCTGCATGGATTCCATCTGAAAAGCTGGGCTGTATAGAATTTTTTAAAACTTTTTTTTGCAAACATATATAATATAAAAAATAATGATTTTTCTTCATTTATAACTTCATAAATATTCATCCGTTTTTAATCATTTTACCACCAAAAGAAAGCCAAGAAAAGACACTATCATCATGATAAGTGTTATTTTCCAAATCATTCTTTAAATAGTAGAAAAAAATGGCCGAAAATGTGTTGCTCCAATTTTGACAATTGGTAAACAACACCTCCTGTGACTTACGGAGCCCCCTGACAGTTCAAAGGTCAAGGTCACACATCACACTTCCTGTTTAGTACTGGCAGTACTGTATGTATGTCAATTTTAAGATCATATATTGTTTTCAGATACCTTAAACCACTGTAAAATCACCTGGAACCATCCAGGTTTCATGAATGCTTTAACTACACGATAGCTTTGTAATATCACGCTCGAGGATAAGATTGAAAAGGAGTCTATGAAATTAAGGGCACAGCGAAATGTTAAATTCTCTATGGTATAATACAATTTAATACATGGTTTGATTTCGGAGTTGTCAACCAGAGGGCGGTGAGGTTTACCTGGCAAGAAGGTGCTTGCACCGGCAGTGGATAGAGTTATTTGCCATCCAATAATTTTGTTTGCATTCAATCTCTCGCACATCATATATATTCATAAGGTCTTCATTTGTACATTACCCATTCCAATGGAAAGGGTCCCAAATAATAGTCTGTTCGAAGACATTCTGTCTTCTGTCCGTCGACTTTTTTGTTGTTTAGCCAGAATTAGTATAAACCAATACTAATCTATATATGAGTATTCAACGTTATTAGCAGTCAATTTTATCGAGCAATAGTACACTAAAAGTAATCATTAATATTAGATTGTATCATAAATCTTATTCATAGTATTCTATAATTTGAAACATACAAATTTATTATTACATACATATTTGTGTTCGAATTCAAAAAAGTGTACAGGTGTACAATTTGGCTTGGTAGTGACTGACAGTGCCATCTAGTGTTTACACACAACTAAAAATGAAACGAGGTTGAACATTCAGACTTTTATTCAGTCAAGGACTAATTAAAATACACTGGTATCTTATTCTTTTTTTAATATTCTCCAATCTTGAAACTCTTTAAATATCGTTAAATGCAACTTAATTTTTCAAATAACATGACATGGCAGTCCGGAAAACAAAAATGGTGGACACAGGAGTTGTTGTTTGCCGCCATCTGGTGTTCAATAATTTGTAAATATAAAACAATAATAGCCACAAGGTGGCTGTTCAATGAAAACTGACACTGCCTGAGAGGAACACAATATTGCTCTCCTGTAAATCTTCATCATGGGCAAAAACATCAAAAAAGACAAATGCCATATATATGCTCAAGGTTGGTATAATGGTCAACTTCCTCGAAATTTAAAATCCAGCATCAAATCTTGAATTTATTAGCTTTGTAGCCTCCATGTTATAGTTTCTTTGCAAACGTGCTTGATCTCTAACATCAAACCTAAATATGAAGATTTCACCTTAGTTTTCTTTTTAAAGTTACCAATTTTTATATTTTCTATGTTTGGAAAATACAATTCAATTCTATATATGTTTTGATGATATCGCATTTGTTTTCTGGTTCAAAGTTATATTACTATTTGAAAAAACCAGGTTATTTTCTGATTTTAATCAATAACTTACATTGGTATCTTACCTTTTTATAAATATTCTAATTATAAATATTTCAAATATTAACATACACAATATAATTTTACAAGTGACAAGATATGTCAGTCCACAGAACAGAAATGACGGACACAGGAGTTGTCCGAGTACCGCCATCTGGTGTTAAAGAGGGGGGTCCAGTACCCCTGAAAAGCCGTACGGTCAGTTAACCCCACCCCAGATTTTGCCCCAGCTGCTGATTGGTGCTGCTCCACACAACACAGCTACCTCACAAGTTGACCGTTGGTCAAACTGTCCACTCACAGCCCACTGGATGCTGCTGGTGGCTGGGCAGGTTGTTTGTAAACATAGGCAAGAAAGGGGTTGTATCACACCACCCTGCATTAACCCCGCTGACTATCTCAGTGACAGTCCTCCTCCTTGGTCTCATAAAGAGAGGGGGAAGAGAATAAAAACAGAAAAGGTGAACCTTATAATTTAAAGTGTGCATATGTCATTATTTACATGTTTATCAATCAAAAACTTTCGGACCATTCAGAAAACATAAATTAAGCACTGAAAAGTTTATCTGAGGAGGACCAGGAAATCAGATTCTTATCTTTACACAAGTTATATAACGAGTCTCTGAAGTTGACCGCTCCCCACCCAGCTGCAGCAACATCTAGCCCATGGGAGGTATGGGGTAAAACCGCAAATATGTTGTAACATGCTGGACACATGCACTCAGCCATGTGCTTGGTATTTATAAACAAACCTAAACCCACATCTCACACACAGTGTCAACTGTCAATCAAATTCAAAATAATTTAAATCTCAGAACACTTTTATTGTTTAAAAGAGCTTTGATATCAAACATTTAGATTTCAGATTAAAATATGTTGTAGCCCTTGTGTTCATGCAGCATTGTACCAAGTATCACACATTTCTATTAGAAAGTAACAAATATATTAGAATGTATTCAATTTATACTGGCTGAGCTCTGGGTGTTTTGATGGTCAAGACCTGTTTAATAGGCTCCGCCCCCTTCCTTTTATACTTGAACCCCCTCCTTTAAACATAAATAAAATAATAGCTAAAAGAGTTTTATGAGTGGAAATGCGTTTTATTCAGGCGAATGACTTTGCTGTCGAAAACTCAATACATTGGAGTAAATCTTTGGGTTATAATATAACTGATAATAGTTTCAGAAAGGTGAGAGAAAATCCACCCAATGGCAAGATTGCATCGTCGTGGTGGGGACAGAGGTACAATCCAAACATATGAGCCATATCCCAATTAGAATTTCTCAGGGGTAAAAAAAGTGTTTTTTTTTTTAGTCAATTACCATCACCATTAATACTATCAATAAGTATTATTAGATTCACAATGTTGACTCATCAGTAAATATATAAATATAAACTCTTGAGAATTATCATTGGGTTCAAGATAGAAACATGAATTTGTATATTCTGACACATAAATTTGACCAAAGAGAGATGAGATAACAAGATTACCCAAAAAATAAAAGAGATATTCCCCCTTATATCTATTTTATTGTTATTTGTACTATAGTCATATGCAACTACACCATTTTAACTTTGCTTACTCAGGTCTTTTAAGACGTGAGGATGTGGGGTGGAGCACAAATATATTGCTGTTTTTATGATATGCATGACAACAATCATATTCCTCACTCTAAATCCGTGATCATTCTACTTCAAAAAATGAAACTGAAATACAAGCTGCAATCAGATAGCCCCCAAGGTCACTTAAATTTTCGCACTTTCTTTATGTTATTGATTGAAAGTAATATGACCTTAGTATCGTATATATCTGTTACTTTGATGGATGTTGTGTGTGATTTGCCGAGGGTTGTGACACCCAGACAATGTGGGAGTGGATCATGGGCGAGGCATCATTGTTATTGCGTGCAGCCAGCCAAACAGCCGATAACACAAAACGACAATCAGGGGGCGCTGCGGCATCAGAGGTCTCACAAACAACCTCATGGAGACCTCACCATTGACCACAGGCCTTGGATGACCGTCAACTCCCGCTCCCAACAGGTCAAGATCAGCTTTATATAAATCATTGTAAAATAGGAGTAGGATAAGTTATAATCTGTTACCATTAATTTCCAGGCATGGGACATAATCAAGTTTTAATATATGTATATATATATATATATATATATATATATATATATATATATATATATATATATATATATATATATATATATATATATATATATATATATATATATATATATATATATAATATATATATATATATATAATATATATATACGAGGTGCATAATTCGTAAACAAAAGGGAAGTTAAGGAGATATGGATTAATAGGGCTGTCATGATGGGTTAGAGGAAGAAGAATTCTAGATGTACTCTTTGTTTCCCCTACAAGGGTAGTTCAAAAAGTAAAGGTTTAGTAAGAGACATAAAGTCAAGAGACTGACATTAAACATGATCAGTGTGGCAAGGATAGTTTAGGAGGGTAGAAGATTTAAATATGATTTTCTAGTATTATATTTTGTACTCAGTGAATCTACATCATGCTTAGTGACCATTATTGTTTCTTCATCCATTTAGGGCTGAGGGAGTTGGTGCCAAAGATGCCATTAACGTCCTTGGCATCGGCGGATCTTCCAAAGTAATTAGTTTACTTTTGAAACCTCTATCAATCTTTTTTTTCTAGCACTTCGTTTTTTAGATAAGAAATCCATTTCAATGAGCACAACAAAAGCTGCTAATATGATCTGAATACTGAGTGAAAATGGTTAAAATATGTCGTTAAAAGTTGAGATCCAATATATGATTTCTATTTATTAGATTTGTAATAAGCATAAAGCGGGCAGTACATATCTCCTTTATAATCAAATCAACTGAGGTATAAATAAACATCATTTGCTAATATCATAAAATGGTCATTAATTTCTAAACCCTTCGCTATAAAATTGAAAATTAAACCAAATTGCAGATTTTACCTGGCCTCAGGTTAGTTCGCTTCAAAATAGACCAGGAATAGTAAAACATAACATGACAAAGATCATGGACCGATGAGCAAATTATTAGGAGATGTTGCTCTATACAGCTAGGGAACTGGGGTGGCAACCTGTTCACGCTTGGTGTACTATAATCACATTTAATACAGAAGATTCCTTATCTTAGAAGAAATGGAATTTGCCGTTTGATAGGTTGGTCACTCTGCTTCATTAGGTGCCAGCTGTGTTCCGGTGACGTCATCACTGCATTTGGTTTTATTGTTTTACCTATGGAGCTGTGACCAATGTCTTGTTCTCAACTTCAAAGAGAAGGCTTTTGTAAAACCACCTTAATCATTGTCTATAATTATCATATATCCACGGCTGATTATGATAAAAACGGACAAGAGCAACAGATGACATGCCAAATCTTAATTTAACAAGACATATAGTGTTCTTCGCAATTGTTAAAACAGTAACTATCTTAATAACAAAGATCATGACATTAACCAATCGACTAACATTTTTCCAAATGTACACCTGTCATACATATGATTTAAGGGGAGGGACCCCTTGATTTAGCAATACATACTCAACACGACCACCCCATTATGATCCAACTGCGGTACAGTTATCCTGAGGCAGGTAGCAAACCTCAGATTAATTGATTCATTCAATATGAATCATTGTTGTGAGTTAATTACTGTGCTCCATAGTTTATGTGTGGTAGAGCTGGCAATGATTCTGCCAGTAACCATTAATTATTCATCCAACCCCTTGTACCACTTATTCGCTAAGATAATCAGTGCACTTGGTTAGGTTCACGTTGTTTGACGAGAAGTTAAGATGCCCCACGAGACAATGGGTGATGATTCCCATTTTAGGTTGATGCTAAGGTCATCCAGGTGTTGTAATCCATAGAGGTCATTGAATTGTAGCAGTGTTATATAAGAAACTGATGATATCACGGCCAAGGCAAGTGAAGTCTGATCTTATCAATTATCTAAACTTTGCACTGGAAAAAAAATCCCATTGGAAAGTAATTTGAGAATAAAAGTCAATTAAATCCTTCTGAAAATATTCTGAGAATAAAAGTCGCCAAAGGACATGTTGATTCAATGTTAAGAACGTTTTAGTGCTGTGTTAAGCGAGACAGTTGATTCAAGTGGAATGATCTGATTTAACAAGAGCAGAACATCCTTTAGTAGCACCAACTATGAGATGTTATATCTAACATATAACTTTGTACTTCACAATACTCTGTGGAGGATATGTTCTGATTATACGTATGTCTACAGATAATGGCATGTTTGACATGTCTTTATCACGTGATATATCACGTGGGACACTGTGACTATTGTTGCCCGTGGTGATTGTGTTGATGGCGGTGAGGAGCCCATGATGTCACCATGATAAGGTCTTATGTTGATATGTTGGTATGCTTGGCGCCTTGTAGACTCCCAGATTATCTGTTCAGCCCGAGGGGACAGGCAAAACATATCCCACTCACAACCAAACATGCCTCTGCTAAAATTATCTGTCCTGCATATACTAAATCACCTATTTATTACAGTTTTATGTACCCCGCCCATATTTCTGCTTGTGATAAATAAAGCAGAAATAAGCCAAATCGTAAAATAAAATGGATGATTCATGATTTATAGTATAAAAGAATATATTCTATGACAAATTATATTTAGTAATACCATAGACGATATGGTGGAGTAAGGTGAGTTAAGTATGAATCAAAACAGGTTTGGGGGTACTCCCAAAGTGAGGTAAGTAAGAACAAAAAAGGTTTGGGGTACTCCCAAAGTGAAGGAAATAAGTAAGGTAAGCAAGAAAAAAATGTAGGATTGGGGTACTCCCAAAGTGAGGTAGGTAAGAACAAAGACAGGTTTGGGGTACTCCCAAAGTGATGTAATTATGAACCAAGACAGGAGGTTGGGGTATATCAGGGATCGATGTCAATGTTGCCCATGTTTAGAGAACTGTGACAAGTTTGGGAGTTCAGTCAGGGGCCAGAGTTGTGGTAGGAGGACCAGTAGTGACACCATCTTGGGGCGAGAGGAGGTGTGCCCCAGTAGCATTTAAGTAGACCCAGTTTGGAAGGGCATACATCAGGTGTAGTGCCCCAGGGTATGGATGTTCTCCCTTGTAAGTGCCACCTTGCTGCCAACACACCCATTAAGACCAAGTAAACACAGCAATCTACCTTACACAGGTTTCCCTCCAGCCGTAAGGACATACATTATTCCAGCAATCTTGGGGATATATGCCATTTCAACAACTACATACCGAACTGTCGTCTTGATAGAGCAAACCCCAAAAGGTAATTTAGTTTTGTTGATTGTTAAGTTAATAGTTATATGTGGTTTATAGTCCAGAGCTGTTCATCTCAAAAGGAAACACCTGTATAGTATTATTAGATTGTGATATGTTACATTTAAATGGAAGAAGACCATATGATATGTTATTACATACAGGATGTACCAGGTGCTAATAGATAATTATCTCTTGATATTATTCCTGTATCTCCTTTATGAGATGTACCAATTTCACACACCATGTGTTGTTTTTTTAATGTCTTTGAGATGAGATGCATTGAGTTTCACAGAAAATGTGACATTTTTACCTTAATTAGTATAATTTAACCTGATTCCTCATATGACAAATTCACATAAAATACATGATATTTTTTGTTCAGAAATCTTGGACTTAAACACTGTATATAAACTCCTCCAACACAGACAGACACTATATATGCTGCATTGAGCATAATGGGGCCTGGATCTCCATCAATAACAAAACCTTTTCACATTGAGACCAGTGACTTTGAAATTAGAGCCTGTGGGGTTGGTATGGGAGTGTATATTTCCACTTGACCTGTTGGTGTGCCTCTCTCATCATAGCTTTGCTGTCTACCAGCCTGATTTATCCTCTAACACCAGTCACCTGAGCAGGTAACACATAGTCACACTTACCCTCGCCTGTCTGGCCTTCCCTCGTATCGTCACACTTTTCATACCATCAATAAACCTCCCTATATATGTTAATATATGTTTGATGTATGTATATGTATGTTTATACATGCTTATTGAAAAGAAATGGGGCCCATTTGTTAGAAAGTTTATTATTCATTTTATTCGATGTATGACAGTAATAGCAAGGCTTTTTCAATTATGATATAATAATGTAAATGTTAAAATGGATATATGCCTTCTATAATCTGTTGCTATGACATGAATCAACAATGATGACTCTGCTAAAAGATATGATACAAATACCTACCTTTTGAGTACCAAATTCAAAACAATCCCTCAAACTTATGGGAAAGCTGGCCTGGGGGTTGAATAAAAGCGGTCACCAGGCAATTATAGATAACCTTCAGCTTTTTTAACATTTGCTTTATTACTTTAGACTTTCTTTGCACAACAAATTACATAATGCCAAAAAGGAAGTGATTACAAACGCACAAAAGCCAGGGTAAGACTATGTAAGGTCCTGCAGGTCAAAAGTGGCCAAATCACCGGCATTGGGACATCTTGACCAAGGGGCAGTAGATAAGCATCAGTTCCCATGCTCTTTATATATGGCCTTCCTCCCCAGGACCCTGCTAATAGTAAACCCCTTAACATTATGCTGACATCTCTATTGTTATCCTACATAACAACCCCCTTGTGATATATGTTTTATTATGGTAATGCCTATTTTCATTATGGAAATGTGACAGAAAGATATTATCATTAGGTTTGTATTGTGCAAAGTATAGGTGAATGGAATTTTGATGTGATAAATGGGGAATTTAGAATGACACTTTTGGGTTGTATAAGATATGGTAGCACATAACACGATATCACACGAAAGAACCAAACGTTAGTATGAAATTATTGTAACTGTGCAGGGGTGGGTATATTGCATTTGTAGCAGTAAGCCAATAACCAAAGCTTCAAAAGCTTCAGCAGATAATGTCCTCCATGCATGCAGTGTTGCCTGAGAAAAATACCTATATCATAGATGGCCACCAGATCAGTAGAGATTAAAGAGTTACATGGCAGAATTAGGGACGTCCAACGCAGGTATGATTAGCTCAAAGCTTTCTTGAAATCACAGACAATTTGTCATGGATTCGGGGTATGTTAAAATGATATGTAATAACATTTGATCAGAGTACAGAGTATAAACATTTATATTTTGCGAGGAGAAAGTGCCTGGAAATATGATTTCATGAAAGCTTTAAGCATTTTTATATTGATCCCTATGCATATTGCCTGTCTGTAAAGTCTTCATTCCTGGGTGTAACAGTATTGGGACCATGGTTTTCAATTACATAAAGTGAGATACGAGGTAACTGTTATACATTTGAAAACCTTAGCTGAAACTATCAAGGCATATGGCAAAAGCTAATCCAGAATTGTATTAGTGACATTAGTCACATTTTAAGTCTATGAGCAGGGATTATAAGTGATATATCGCACTTTTAGCCGCTTTGATTAAATAGTTGAGATGCAGGTTCAACCTTGCTGAACGATACTTTCAATACTTGTGATGTTTGAACCACTCAAATTCATCTAAGCAAATGAGCTCTATCAATATTGTCTGTTTTAATACAGTGACCTCCCCATATATCAAAGGTGGTGGCCATTTTGGTATCATAATAAGCTTAATACTAAGCTGGATTGTCTCAGAATCTCAGATCATTTGAACATAAGCTGTGCATAATAGAATGCTATGTACTGTATTCTGACCTGAGGTATGCAACAATCATGACAGAAAATGGGTTCAGTTGAGGTAACACCTATCTCTTTCACAATGGGAAATTTAAATTACATTTTGGGGGGTCAACAGAGGCTACATGTATCAGTTGCAACGTAATAGTGAATTGGAGTAATAGTGATCATCTCACATGTACTGTGATGTACCCAAGCCAGTAAATCAGCTAGGGAGTTCTCTGTACCACTACACCTCAGTCAAGATGAATGCTCAAAGATACCCATTTCATATCACCCTCCTCTAGAGCCACCAGAATGCTATCTGTAGATCAGACAGATATGGATCTGAACAGAGTAGTTATGAAGGGGCAGTTGTGCATATCAGATTAACATCGTGCCATAAATAACAAAGTGTCCTTTGTCCCCAAGGTGGCAAGACTGCATTGTCTGAACTGACATACACAGCAATGTTATCTCTCTCAGCAATCTTGGGTACGTCAAGCAGTCTTTGAGTAAAGAGGGCCACAGGGACAACATTTAAAATGATTAGATGTTCGATACACTTGTTTGAGTACCTCTATCTTAGCGTTTTTTTAATTTAATCTCATTTCAAATCAGTCAATCATAGATCTATCTGGTTTCAGCTTCTATTTTGGCACACAATATAAATATAAGAGTTTTAATGTTATGAATCTAATGAATTAATGATGTATTTGGAATGAACATATACATCTTTAATGTCTATCTTTTATTCTCACATTGTCCTCCCTTTTAGGGCACAATTTAACTACTTGTCTCAGGGAAGTATTTCATGTTTCCCTCCTATTATACAAGCATAAAATGTGATGGACTGGATTCTCACTGATCCAAAGGAGTGGACTTTGTTCAGCAAAGGCTATGCTCTGCAATTAAAAATGCAAGCCAATACTTTAAACGAAGTGCACTTTATTCTGTAGCTATCGTATCCAATGAACAAGTGTCATGATGTATACAGCTGTCCATGATGGATGTGCATGGTGTATACAGCTGTCCATGGTGGGTGTGCATGGTGTATACAGCTGTCCATGGTGGGTGTGCATGGTGTATACAGCTGTCCATGGTGGGTGTGCATGGTGTATACAGCTGTCCATGATGGATGTGCATGGTGTATACAGCTGTCCATGGTGGGTGTGCATGGTGTATACAGCTGTCCATGGTGGGTGTGCATGGTGTATACAGCTGTCCATGATGGATGTGTATGGTGTATACAGCTGTCCATGATGGGTGTGCATGGTGTATACAGCTGTCCATGGTGGGTGTGCATGGTGTATACAGCTGTCCATGGTGGGTGTGCATGGTGTATACAGCTGTCCATGATGGATGTGCATGGTGTATACAGCTGTCCATGGTGGGTGTGCATGGTGTATACAGCTGTCCATGGTGGGTGTGCATGGTGTATACAGCTGTCCATGGTGGGTGTGCATGGTGTATACAGCTGTCCATGATGGATGTGCATGGTGTATACAGCTGTCCATGATGGATGTGCATGGTGTATACAGCTGTCCATGGTGGGTGTGCATGGTGTATACAGCTGTCCATGGTGGGTGTGCATGGTGTATATAGCTGTCCATGGTGGGTGTGCATGGTGTATACAGCTGTCCATGATGGATGTGCATGGTGTATACAGCTGTCCATGGTGGGTGTGCATGGTGTATACAGCTGTCCATGGTGGGTGTGCATGGTGTATACAGCTGTCCATGATGGATGTGTATGGTGTATACAGCTGTCCATGGTGGGTGTGCATGGTGTATACAGCTGTCCATGGTGGGTGTGCATGGTGTATACAGCTGTCCATGGTGGGTGTGCATGGTGTATACAGCTGTCCATGATGGATGTGCATGGTGTATACAGCTGTCCATGGTGGGTGTGCATGGTGTATACAGCTGTCCATGGTGGGTGTGCATGGTGTATACAGCTGTCCATGGTGGGTGTGCATGGTGTATACAGCTGTCCATGATGGATGTGCATGGTGTATACAGCTGTCCATGATGGATGTGCATGGTGTATACAGCTGTCCATGGTGGGTGTGCATGGTGTATACAGCTGTCCATGGTGGGTGTGCATGGTGTATATAGCTGTCCATGGTGGGTGTGCATGGTGTATACAGCTGTCCATGATGGGTGTGCATGGTGTATACAGCTGTCCATGATGGATGTGCATGGTGTATACAGCTGTCCATGATGGGTGTGCATGGTGTATACAGCTGTCCATGATGGATGTGCATGGTGTATACAGCTGTCCATGGTGGGTATACAAAACAAAATAGCACATCCCTGTTTATGGTGTTAATGGTACAGATAATGAGCATTGTAATGCATTATATGCATAGTACTTATATTACTGGTGGATTGAAGTGAATGGTGTGCAAGGTACATATTTGGCTGGCACATTGCAGTGTATGATGTACATGTTACATATATAGCTGGTTCATTGCTTTGTTTGTTTGTTTGTTTGTTTGGGGTTTTACATCACTTTCAACATTATTTCAGTCATTTCGTGATGAGACCTACTTGTAGCAGATATAGTGCTGCCTCACTGAATTGTCATGTCGCAGGTCCTTGACATGACAACCCACCCGGTCACAGATTAGGCACGGGCCTCAGCTCATGTGGGAAATTGTATCATGAGTTCAATCTCGGCACGGCCGGGGTTTAGTTCATTGCAGTGCATAATATCTGTATATGGTGTACATAGTATCTTATGGTGTATATGGTGTATATGGTATCTTATGGGGTGTGTAAGGTACATAGTGTATATGGTATCTTATGTTGAGTATGGTGTACATGGTGTATACAGTATCTTATGGTGTATATGGGGCGCATTGTATCTTATGGTGTATATGGGCACATAGTGTCTCATGGTGTGTATGATGTACATGGTGTATACAGTATCGTATGGTGTTTATGGGACGCATTGTATCTTATGGTGGGTACAGTGTACAGTGTATCTTATGGTGTGTACAGTATCGTATGGTGTACATGGTGTGTACAGTATCTTATGATGTGTATGATGTTCATTGTATCTTATGGTGTACATGGTGTGTACAGTATCTCATGGTGTGTATGGTGTACATGGTGTGTACAGTATATTATGGTGTACATGGTGTGTACAGTATCTTATGGTGTACATGGTGTGTACAGTATCTTATGGTGTGTATGGTGTACATGGTGTGTACAGTATCTCATGGTGAGTATGGTGTACATGGTGTATACAGTATCTTATGGTGTGTATGGGGCACATTGTATCTCATGGTGAGTATGGTGTACATGGTGTATACAGTATCTTATGGTGTGTATGGTGTACATGGTGTGTACAGTATCTCATGGTGTGTATGGTGTACATGGTGTATACAGTATCTTATGGTGTGTATGGGGCACATGATGTGTACAGTATCTTATGGTGTGTATGATGTTCATTGTATTTTATGGTGTGTATGGTGTACATTGTATCTTATGGTGTGTATGGTGTTCATTGTATCTTATGGTGTGTATGGTGTTCATTGTATCTTATGGTGTGTATGGTGTACATGGTGTGTACAGTATTTTATGGTGTGTATGGTGTTCATTGTATCTTATGGTGTGTATGGGGCACATTGTATCTTATGGTGTGTATGGTGTTCATTGTATCTTATGGTGTGTATGGTGTACATGGTGTATACAGTATCTTATGGTGTGTATGGTGTACATGGTGTGTACAGTATATTATGGTGTACATGGTGTGTACAGTATCTTATGGTGTGTATGATGTTCATTGTATCTTATGGTGTGTATGGTGTACATGGTGTATACAGTATCTTATGGTGTGTATGGTGTACATGGTGTGTACAGTATATTATGGTGTACATGGTGTGTACAGTATATTATGGTGTACATGGTGTGTACAGTATCTTATGGTGTGTATGGTGTACATGGTGTTCCTCTCTGATCATAGTGTATGTCACTATACTTGGTATGTGGCACGTATTTATTATTTATCACCCTGCCTGAGATCAAATAAAATCTTTAGTTCAAATAATTCCAGGCCGCATGATTGATGCATTTGCAGTTATGCTTAGTGCACAGGGGATTGTACTGGCAGATATGATTAATACCATTACCTATATGATAGGTATATTGTGATGTCCTCATACACTGTGGCGGTCCTTTATGTTTAACTATATGATTATGAGGGGGCCATATTGTGTGAGAATATAAATGGTGTCCTGAGCAGAAGGGATGAGTTATGATACAAAGCTAACAATTTCTGATTCAACCCCTGTCATTGTCAACCTTGAACAGAGGGCAACAGAAGAAGGTTAAACTAGCGTGTAAATCATTATACAATGAATCTCTATAGGTGTGAGGCTTTACAGAAATTCAGACTTCTCAGGTCACAAGGTCCCTGTGGAATGTTGGTACTGAAAACATCATAGGGTGAAAGGTCTAAAGGGAGCTTGAATGTTAACCTCTCAACCACTTTATTACTATATAATGTGGGTTAAACTTGTCGCTTTCCAATGACTTATTTATGCCTCTAAAAATAAAATAGTTTTAATAAAAGAAGACGGGTTTCTCAAACCTGTACAATATTAATTCATACATACATTCGACTAGGATGAACTCTGTCAGGAAAAAGTGCATTTTAAGTTAATCAAAAGAATCTTATTGGCCGTCAGGAAGACATTTTAATGATTCTTTTCAATATGTGGCATTGGCATTTTTATACGAATAAAAAGAACGTGAAAACCATTGATTCACAGTGGTGCCAAACATAAAAGCTGAACCAGACAGTATGGGTTCCTGTCGTGGAACATTTTACAAGTAATGAATGGCTTTACAACCCAAAAGAGGTCTGCGGTGAAACAAATGGTGGAATCTTAAGGCTGCAGCCAAAGGCAACATTCCCGTAGATTCTGTACTCCATTAAAATTTCACCGGAATAAATGTATAATTAAGAGAGGTTTTTGTTATTTGGCGTGGGAATATATCCTCCACAAACCAGGCTAATGCCAGCAAAAGTGCACTCTTCTCAATCAATGACAATGCTAACATAAGGAGAACTGAGTAATATAAACGTTGCCAGAAAGTCTAAACTTTGATCTGGTGCTGGATTTATATTGTCTTCATTAAAAATAAAATCATTTTTTAGTGCTGGTATAATATTAGATATATCTTTATATTGATGAATATCATTTTCAACATTAAACAGCCTTTTTTATTCAGATAAATGTATAGTTGGATGCATACAGCTGTAACAATACATTAGGCTGGTGATGTGGATAGGGACTTCCAGCCATATGCTCATTACGTCACATAATCCAATAAGACCCTATGGTGTAGCAAATTGCAGGTGGTCTCACCATATTGCTCTAATCCTTATCTCTTTTATCTTTCATATTATGGCTGACAAATATCATATCGCTTTGTGTTCAGTTTATTAAATTATAGACATGATGGAAACAGAAAATGCGAACAGAATGTTTCAGAAAGAATTGTCCAAGCAAACCTCTGAATGCAATGCAATTAAGCACTCGTGAGAAATGGGTAAAACAGATATGGGTAAAACAGATATGGGTAAAACAGATATGAATGACGATCTTCAGTGGAACAAATAAATTTGTCAATGTAATCAGCAGGAAAGGTATTTTTGATTCCCTAAAATGATCGATGTAAATGGTTCATCTTATGTTTTGACCCCACTAATGATTAGTTGTCCATTTCCCTATTTGTTGTTATGCCGCCATACCTCGATGCGAGAAATTGATAGTTTCAGCAATCTATTGCCACTTTTCACCCGCTTGTACTCAGATAGCGGCAGATTTGACTGTAAAACTGCGTATAATATTGATACATGATCAATAATTTCAATCTGATTTATTTAAGTGATTTTATTCAACATCGGGCTTTACTTTGATAAGTTTCATTTAATTTAATGCCGTTTACATAATCTTGTCTCGCCCTTTCAGTTACTGCGATTACCAAACAAATTATCCACATAAAAGAATTAAATTAGCAGTCAGTTGATGACATTATTTGATGATATTAGTCTACAGTCACTTGATGTCATTATTTGTCCCTGGTTTATGCAAGTGTGAACCAAAAACGCATAACGAGATTCAGAAGGCAATGTTTGCTGCTGGACACGATTGACAAAATGTCGTCTGCTCCAGTACATTGTGAATATCACAGCCTCGTCTTGACATTACGTGTCCTCCTCTGTGGCGTCTGACTCTGTCCAGGTGTGACATTGTTTGATGTCGTCAGTTTGGCTAAATTTTATTAACTTGCAATGAAAAGTGTTGTCAGAGACACGTGGTTGAAATTGCAAACTATGAAATATCAATGACAACATCAGACCGGATCAGAATATGTTATCATATAATCTTTTGAAGCTATTTTGTTTAGAAACTCCATATGAAACCAATATGGTTAATAAACAACCAACATAATGACAAGCAAACGACGTTATCTAAGGTTTTCTTTTAACAATTATATCTCAAATAACAATTTGGTGTAAAACATCACGGGAAATTTGGGTTTTAGCTTTCAAGTAATTTTGTGATTGCAACAACATGGACAATATATTATTCATGGTTTAAAATGTTCTAGAATGATTACGTTTGTATGATCGGTTAATATGTTAGCAGTTCAGAAGATATCTGAGGCTGACATTTATGATTACTTTGCCATTTAAATTGAGCAGATTTGAGTGGAGTAATAATTACTAAGTTGACAGTATCGACATATCTAGGTGACACTAACATTAGGACCTGTCATTGACTGATACGTGTGATAGCAAATGATGATGTTGTCAAGGGATCTGTAAAATATTCCCATGAAATGTACATAGACATCATTCATATTTCATGGCATATCACAATAACGTGTAGTTCATAGTATTTCTGCACTCTAAACATCAATCCCTTACCGGCATGTCTAAAAGATCCGATGACAGGTTCATTTAAAGAGGTATGTGTCCTTTCAAACTCAGATCTTGTTAAATATGTTTTATACATTTCGCCTATTAGCTCACTGTGGTGTTACTTTACAAAATCCTTCTTGTATCAATTATGGGTTCCCCCAGTGATTAATGACATATTTGTATTCACAATTCAACATATTTGAAGATGGGTGGCTAAAATATTGGTCAATAAAATATCATGGAACATGAAAAACAAGTATTGTTCATCTTTATTGTTTTGTTGCAAGATAAAGATATGATCATTTACCATATAAATAAAGTTTTGCACTTATTTTAATTTGACAAAAGAGTTAAGAACTCAATATATCTGAGGTTGATTTGGAAATTGGGCAGAAAGTTATCTGTTCATTATTTTAATTTAGTTTATATATTGAAACACAAGAACAGCTGAAGTTGGTTTGATCAAAGGGGTTTTAAAATCTCTTTTAGATTGATAATCGTTGTAGTCTTAGGCAATAGGTAGACTGAACTAGATACCAGTTGCTAGCCACGTCTTTAAAGCTTATATTCTATCAGCATATACCAATATAAAGACTGACTATTATAATATTTGACATGATAGATTGTATGTCTGCAGATGATCTCAAGATAATCCGATAATCCAGCCAGGAGAAGCAGATGGATCTACATCTCTGCATCTCAATACAGATGTGTGATCATTTGATAATGGTGATACTCTGCAAGCGGTTTGCACTTCCGTTTGAGGTGCATGATTTAAATCCTCGGCACAGTTGTGTGTTCAGCGGGGCAGACAAATCACTCAATGAAATGAAGATAAATTCTAAATTTGCCCTTTCAGGTTAATGTGAACATATGTGTGGAGACCATCAGTGAAAACCAGAACATGGCGTGCTAAGCACGCATGACCTCTCCGGTTATAGGCAGTTAATATTACGGCCAAATCAGACACTAATGAAATATCGGAGATTATCATGTACCTTGTGATTGTATCAACTACAAAAGGTCATACATTTACCTTCATGAAATAATAATCATTACTACTAATGAAACTATAAACGAATTCAATTATATCGCGGCTGTGGTATATGATATATATATAGTAATGGCAAATTTTGATCACCTCATTACCAAATAATGATGTGTTATTCTTGTTGTGTGTTTATTCACTTCCCCCATATGCAAGAGGAAACATTTGTTCAAATAAAGATTTTATAGGTCAGAAATTTAAGACCTCTCATCGCAGATGCAGGGTAATCATATGTTTTATGATTTTCTCGCAAACTGGTTGGAATTATGTTGAGAATAAGAGATATTTTTTGTGTTTCAATAAAGAGAGTATTCGATATAAGGTAATTGTAGCCAGGATGAAAGACAATACCCTGGTCACAAGACCACGTGCCTTGTCATCATGCTCATCCCACAACTGACACCACACAGAAAAAAACATTCACCTGTGAATTAACTCCACAAAATCATACAAGTCACACTGTTGTCATGGTGACATGTTGGTGTTTATTTCAGTTTCCATCGCTGCATGACCGTGGTTCTATTGTTAAAGGATGAACAGATCATAAAACAATCTTCACAATAACCGGAGTTATTTTTCCAGACATTAAGCAGTGTTGGTGTGTGGGATTGTGGACATGGTTTATCATGATAGGAGGTATCTTACCACACCATTCATGTGATGTATTTTTCTGATAGTTCTTAAAAGGCAGTTCTTATATTTAAATAATCTATAAAATAGCAAGCTTTTAAGGCGGTATAAGCGATCATCAGTGTTCCCCTTTGATTGAAGTCGGGGGTCTACCCCTTACATTGTTCTTGTTAGCGTATTGACATTTTCATCAAATAGATCTTATCTACAAGTTCAACACCAGAACAACAAACTAATCTCTCACCATCACTACATTCATTGTTTTAATTGGTTCAGACCGACTTCTTGTTGATACGCTAATTAGCTATGTTAATGTTGCCCCATTAAGACACGCTGAGACTATTAAGGGGTTACAAACTCCAGACGTTTAAATGTGGATTGGGAATATAACACATCTAATTAATCAAGATAGACGGGGATATTGATCAGCAGTCAAGATATACCAATACCACGTGGTGAGGCAGGAAACAGTGCCACGGAATCGATACAATCATTTATGTCTGGTAGGTTTTTTCTTGCAAATTTAAAAGCATTGCCAAAATATTCAGACTGGGTGATTTTATTAAACTACTGTGTACAAAGGATGGTGTGAGTATAATAGCAAATATTAATACATTTATCGGTCTATCCATATTACAAATTATTATTTAGCTTTTTTCAACAATCAAGATATATATATATATATATATATATATATATATATATATATATATATATATATATATATATATATATATATATATATATATATATATATATATAAATATATATATATATATATATATATATAATATATAAATGCTATTTATATAAATGCTACATAGAATGGAGGTTTCAGTTGAGGATATCAAGCGGTTATCATATATCTACTCTTATTGAATAAAGCCGGACATGCATATGTTTAGTTCGCTTTGAAGGGCGTTGTCACAAATTAACGTGGTAGTACCGCAGTATATTCATTTGCAGGGGGGAGTTACTTGCCTTTGAATGATTAAAATTACCCAGCAAGTATATACTCAAGGAAATGACAAGGGTCACTACAGTCCTTCGGGCTTCTGGGAAGTTTGTTTCTGGGGTGATTAGCATTAATTACTAGTTTTGTGTTGTTGACGCTTTGGATACATGTAGAACAGGTAAACCAACAAGCCGCCTCCATAGGGTCCTGACTTAGCCGTCTCGTGTTTAGCTTTGTATTTTAGCCATTGTTTTGATTTTGTTTGTCAAGTACAAGGATTTCCTGGGAATTTTACACACATTGTACATGAGAATTAGCACAAAGATCAAAGCGAAAACGGCCATTTTGAAAAACACTTTTGGCGCCATTTACACTGATTGGTCACATAACATGTTAAGTTTCAAGTTATGTCAAGTTTTGTCATTCTTGAGAATAGCTAAAGACAGATACAATTTCCCTGCTTGGTTGACTTACATTATTTCATGGGATACCTTTTTGTATATATACTATAAACCAATCTGTTAGAAAAAAATATAAATACAAATTATATAAATATATTATTACACGCATGGAGATACCTTTGCAATTAGGAATTACAGAAGAAGTGTGATACCTACTACCTGTGGACCTCATCATTGTAGTAAGTGTACCTTGTGTTATCAGTTATATTAATAGAGTCTTCTATGCTTCATGTTAAAGATAGCATCATGTGTTACATGAAGCATCATTTATGTGATTACATGTGCACGGAATATGGAACATTTCCAAGCATAGAAAACACATACGTCAGGGTCCAATCGCCAAAACATCTGATTCTAACTATCTATAAGCATTTTTTCTGCTAACCACGCCCTCTTATTGGAATATGGACAAAAATGTGACTTTCGATTGATGAAATAGCATCATTATACCTGTACATGTAAATCTGTGTGTTGAGTAAGAGAAAGTGGGATAGTAAGAGATGAATGTATTCACAACACGATGATAACTAAACTTAGCCACCATAGATTTGGCTTGAAACCATCGACTACTATATCTCCTGATATCACCATTGAGTAATAAGATATATTTCATGTAACTCATTGGCAAAGCGGCTTTGGGTGTATGCGGACTCATATTGCAGTTGTGGTGCGACAATGCAGGCAAAGAGATTATATGGAGAGAATTATGGAGTCTCTGCTGACGATAATTGTTATCTTCAGAGGGGGTGTGAAAGGACGATAGGGATCAATTATGGGGTATATGAGTTCATTCTCAGGTATACAAAAATACCACGCTGAGTCTTGGTAGACTGACCAAACCTACGGCAATACAATGGCACATATATTCACTTTCTACTAGCGCGGTGCCAGAGGGCCTTTAACATGGGTTTGCACTTAGATGGAATATGTGATAACTCAGAAAGCGGACAGGAAAGAAGATGCCTCGTCCACAAACAGAATGGAAAGTCTCAGAGGACAGAAGACAGCGCTATAGACAGATGCGATGGTGTTTTTGTATGAGGGGAAATTGACTTTTAATGATTTATGGGTTAGGTATGCTGTATTTGTATGCTGGATTATCATATCGGATACCAGAAATATGTGGCGGAACTCCAGCAGGTCTGCAGGGCTTTATAACACTCAACTGATTCTATCAGACCCAGTACAGCTACCAGTGTGTTGACAATTAAAATATACCATGGTAAGTGTTTTTGTTTTTAAGTTAATAGCAAAAAGGTTTTATCTTTTAAACTCATTTTTCTAGTTTTTGTTTAATAAGCGCTGATACTTGAACACCAGAAGTAACGGATATACAGAAGTTTTTTCCCTCTTAAATCTTTGCTGGAAACGGTCATGGATTTAGTAGGTTTTAAAATTAAATATTAATGAAAGACAGCATGTGTTTTATTTGTTAAATATCAGAAGTTATTCACACATGCTGCACATGAAAGGCGCATCCCTGGCCGTGTTATTTACCCCTGCGTGCACGTGCTGGGGGTAATAGCGATTCATAATCTCCACACACGCCCTCTAATTATTGTCATTAAAAGAAGGCCTTTCACTGCCTCATCAGATTCTATGCGGAGTCAGGAGACACTGAAATAAACTCACTCTCCAAGCTTTGATAACCAGGCTTTGATGTCCATTTTAATGATTAATTATTTAGTATTAGGTTGTAAATATTTGCGTTCATTTCACAGCATGTCGCTATTGTCCGATAATGGTAGAATACATTCGGGAGCCATGTGCCATGCACTGTAGTATTGTTGGTCACTTTGATTGCCGTGTCTAGACTTTTGATTGTTCCTCGTTTGTATAAAGGTGGCATGATAAGCGAAGATGATTATCAACATGTTACTTTGAACCTACCGTAGTATGCTAATTGCCATTTAATTAATATACTTTGGGGATGAATATGGTAGCCAATGAAATCTGACAATGAATTATTAATAAATCTGAAATCAAAATAGCGATTAGCTGCTGCTACATGACTATCAATATTATAGTCACCTGGGTCACATTATATCAAAAGTATAACCAAGCATCTTTGGCATATGAATAAACATAAGATTTATCCTCCCAGCATATCCCCTTTGTCATGTCTGAGTGTAGTACCTGGTATGACTCTCAGCAAAAGGAGAAGGCTGTATGAGGGCAGGTTCTATATCTGGTTTATGTCATTCCAGATGTGACAGTTAACCTTGCATTGGGATAAATCTGGTCAACAGCCACTTTGTCATGTCTCTATTGTCAAGAGTGGAGGCTGTTATGTGGCATATGGCGGTATAAGGACATGGCAAATAGATGGCTGCAATGTGATAAATAACTGTATAGGAACATAGCAAACAGATGGCTGTAATGTGGCAAATAACTGTATAGGGACATGGCAAATAGATGGCTGTAATGTGGCATATAATTGTATGAGGACATGACAAAAGATGATGATATTGAGGAACACGGCTAATGGGAAAATTCTTATTATTAAAATGTAACTAATGTCTACATCCTCTTTGTTCCATCTAAGGGGATTTGCCCAAACAGTTATGGTAGGCACACCCATATATCTGCACTTACTTCCCTCGCACAAACGGTAATCTACTCGAGATTTTGTTGTCTAATGTTACCCTGCCCTGAAGCCTAGTATTATATATACTGGGTAACCAGAGCATTTTGTCTCCACAGCATTCCCGCATCATCCCTACGCCCTCGGGGGTCCCAAGGTTTCACCTGGCTGGGATCTGTGGCTACCCTCTCACCACTGACACCGGATATCAGGTGTTACTAATCTCACCTGGCGCATCCCTCTCTTTGATGTCCCTTTGCGTCAGGTGAGGATGCTGAGTGGGATGTTGGGATGAGGACAGATTGAGGGATCCACAGGGAACTCCATCACTTACATCAGACATATTATTCCTGTCTCATTCAAAATTTCATTTAAGCATCAATATCGCTGATTTTGAAGTTTTGCTTAAATTTTTTTATTGAATTACAATATCTATGTTAATCAAAGGGTACGAGAATCTTAACCTGTAATTTTCAGAAGGCTCAGTTATCAGTCATTGTATTCACCTATCCCAGAAAGTTATGTTTCTCAATACCTTATTACTATTAACTGTTATAGTCTACGTTTACCATTAACTTTTATATATATATAAAATAGATCTATATGATCTATATGTGACAGATAAACCGTGCTCCCTGGACATACAGACTCATGTATGATGCCCTTTTAGTGTAGAGATACTGCGCACTGATACCATGGTAGGACAATTAGAACACCTGCAGAAAGAGATGAGCCCGCGGCAAAGTAGATTTACTTGCCGAAGGTAATCCTTCGAGTCTGGCAGACGACACACGTGCAAACAGAGGGACGCTATCGCCATAGTGACAGGACATGCGCATCTGGAGTAAGGACGCACGTGCGCCCCTTTATGTCCGCTGTTATAACATCATACATCAAAGAATTATAGCTGAAATCTGAGTGTGTCTCGGATAAAGATTCCACTCGAGTGCACTAATGGTCAGAGAAAGTCTATAATGAATAATGTAAATAGCATTTTTCTTTTGAACGAGAAGTTACCATGTTGTGTGTAATAAACATATTGTGAAGTTTTTGATAATAAGCATTCCTGATCAATATTTCAAAGATACGACAGTAGATATCAACAATTCCATGGTTATTATCGCATAGCTATGTTTTATGATGACTTGGTGCCAAAGAAAAGAATATTCATTCTAACAAGATTAATTTTATCTATTGTGAAGAGAATAAACAATGTCCCAGGGAACAGTCAAAAAGGTTTGAATGTCACTCAAGCGAAACTTATTGAAAGAAGTTTGCCAAGCTTGTGCCTAACCTCCCACTTCATAAAACCAAGTTTTTACTTGAAATCAGCAAACCAATGATGGGTAAACAGACAGACAGGGGGCATAATGAAATATGATAAATCACATATCACGTGACCCAAATCTCGTGAGAAAAACCTGAGTTGCCATTTTGTTTGTCCAGAATACCGAGATATGCAGTTTTAGATGCGTTCCCTTTGCGGTTAGCCAGTTCTTGCACCTGAAGGTGGGACCCTTATATAAAAGGGACCTCCCCTGGTTTGTCATAATGGTAATGATCAAAGACTGGAAAAGACAAAATTGAAAATGCGACCACCTTTGGACAAGCCCTGACAAAAAGACAGTATAGTCTTTGTTGTGTGGTGGTTTTATTAGAAAATCTGGAAGTAGGAAACGTAGGCATTTGTCACAAATGGTGAATTCATCTTCATTAAGATGAGGCTTTGTAGATGTTTAGGAAGATTTGCCGGGCAAGTTGATTCTATCTTTCATTCATACAGCTTTAGCACAATAGAGGCAATGGGATGCAAAATGTAAGTACCTCCAACCATAATAAACAAGGCTTTGTCAACGCTCAAAATGAACAAGGAGGAAACCACAAGCTTCATATCAAACAGACATATATACACCCCACATACTAGGAGAATCCACAGCTTTTGTAATATTTATCATATTACTAGCAATGTGTCTGGTTTTCTTCATACATTTAAGGGATATTTAAAACTTATCCTTTGATGTGATCAATAGAGATGTAAATGCTTTTTACAGCTGCCAAGGAATTCTTCGTCAAAAAGAATGTTGAAACACATTTAGGCATATGAGATTTTGTGATTATCAGTGTCCATCTAGGCAGACTTGTCACATCCGGGTACCTACCAGTCATCACATGGCAAATCATCCGGAAACATACTCTGCCCACAGATCATACTCTTGCCAACTTTCTTTATAAGGAAATATAATCTCTTCTAATCAATAAAAAAACCTCAAACACCAATTTCAACCATAAACACAACTGCAATCTTTGATCATATCCACATGTAGATACTTTATGAAAATAAAATTATTTCTATTTTTGGTAGCATCCTATTTAATTACATACACAGTCACCACATAATTTGGTATTACTGATTAAGCCTTGTCCAATCTGCTGTCACTAATAAAGTTCAAGTGTCTAATGCGTATTTAATTGCTTCAAGTGTATCACAATATTTACTAAAATGCATACACAAGTCCCAGAAGGCAGTTATTCAACTATGCATGAAAGTTAGCATGTACCGGGTAAACTTTGCTGTTTTCTGTACTAAGTTAGACTGCGTAAAGTACCTTCTTTGCAGCGGATTGTTGAATAACTTCTATGAAGTTTAAACAAACCATGAAACAGTCCATACAAATAAGGCACACCGAGAGGTTCGCCATTTCCCTGAATAAAAACTGCCAATAACAAATACTCCAGATATTAGAAAAAGATTTGTACAGGATCTAGGATAAGCCATGAGAAATGTTGACATTTGGTATTAGGTGATTACTGTATCGTATGCACCCATGGGAACATTGAGGAGAGCATGAACAGTCAAGGACTTGATAATGAGGAAGACAAAAGACTCACTTAACCATGACAGCGTGTACTTAGGACGGACTTGGCATGATGAGGTGGCAAAAGGGGCTACACACATTCCTTCTTGGTCATTTAAAAAATGATTGTTTATTTATTTAATATATATATATATATATATATATATATATATATATATATATATATATATATATATATATATATATATATATATATTTAAATAAATAAAAAATATATATTTATATATAATGTAAAATTTGATCACATTTCACATTATATAATGTAAATTTTGAAGGTGACATCTTGTATACCCATGAGAGTTTCTGACAAAATACCAGGAGAAGATTGGTCACTGAAAGGTGGGATAAATAAAGGAATCCAGAATGAGTGATAATTGCTATAATTAACCCTCCCCGAGTCCGATTTACTAACGGAAGGCTTACCGTAATAGAACAATGATATTGTGGAGAAAAGTGAAGGCATGCTTTTAGTGTCAGAATGGGTTAACATCAGATGGCCATTTTAGGTAGGAGTATTACTCAATAGCCCCCATAAGTACAGGTGATGATTGTTGGGTGATTGGTATGTTGTGTACAGATAAGAAACTACCCTACCCTTTTGCTGCTTCACTCCTCTCACACAACAGACATTTATCCTAATTATCTCATCAATAGACTGGACTATAGCTAAACCCACGGACAGCTGATTACACAACATAATTAAGGTCTCCACATATACGATGGGACAAACTTTCCTGGGACACATACTATCTATATTTATGTTGTGGATACACCTTCAACTTTTATAAATACAGTTATCTTCATTTAATGCTTCTATTAAATATCCCGACGGCCGATTCCTTATCTTTGTCAGACTGCATAACATTTTAGGGAAAATGGTTGTCAAAGTAAACAGCTTGACTGGAAAGCAGTGAATGACACAGACCAGATATCTCAAAGTGTCATAGTGTATTAGCTTATCAGGGATTTGCCTGATAGTTATGTAGATTTACTACAGTAACCCTGACACATTCTTCAAGTAAGATATTTAGTAAACACTCAGTTTCTACTTAGTTTGTTTGACATTCCTACTTCTCCAGCGTCACTGAATACCTGACATTTCTAGGAATTTCCGATAAAATGGACTGAACAATATAATGAGAGGTTTATTACACAATTAGACCGGGAAATTATAAATCAAGGTAGGTGTTTTATGAGTATATTTTTTTTAGAGTAAAAATTGGGTAAAAAATCGAATACCATCTTCTGAAAAGACTATTATTGATCGTAAAGTACACCTTCATGTTTATTATGATTCAAATGAACATCAACACAGCTTGTCATGTTAATTATAATGTTAGTTTTGTTGAACAGTTCAGAAGCCAATATAACGAGTTTGGTATCACACACCCCAATAATGAGCAATTATTAACAATTTTCTGGTGAGATGAGCTATAACAAAGAGCTGAAAAAGAGCAATAGTCACACGAAGAGGTAGTAAATAATTCATCGAGGACATTGCCATGGAAATTAATTGATTAAGTGGGCCAGCTGACAGAAGTTGGATGCAGGATAAGACCCTTAACAAAAACACAGATGGGCCGGTCTCCCTGACATGCAGCCTACTCAGGTAGCTTGCTGCAAATATGTACATCCAATACCATATGACGCTCTTATCTGTAACAAACTTTCTCAGCACATCCAAAATCCGTACAAAGCATATGATTGGATTTAAACAATTTCGTCTTGAATACAGATATATTGTATACAGACATGCGCCTTAACCAGTTCATCGACATTATTTTACAGTTAAATTTGCCAAGGGTATAATTAAGACACTTGAAAACTCAATCAAACAAACAATGGTCTGCTAAATGAGGAAAATTAACCATTTGACGGTCATGATGATTTAACCCGTTGATTTCACTATCACAAATTATGTACCCTGGTGGGTTATTAAGGTCCGCTGAGCTTTACGTGTGTTAGGTATGTTCCCCTCACCTTAAAAAAAAACAAGCGCATACACATTCTGTGTTAATTCCCGTCAATACCAATCAATATAGATATTAAACCAACACGTGACCAACTTGTACTAATTAGGTCCGCCTTATTTATGTTTCAGTTTGAATGTGTGTGTTTTCCGTATTTACAGTTTTGTGTCGGTTAGACTCTAATTGTTTCGCCTCTGGTAACAAAACTAACGTTTGTGTACTCTTTGTCAGGAAACCACAAAAAGTGACACTCGCTTGTTTTTCCAATCATGATGAGTTGTCCCCCGGCGAGGTAATTGTAAGCGGCGATGAGTGTCCGATGAAAATGTGTCCTATGACCAAATACTCTATATAATGATTCATACAGGTTCTTTGTTATAACGGTTAGCATGACATTCGGATTGTAAACTCCTCACAGATATCTCCAAACTATAAAGATCAAAGAAATCTCCTGCACCAAAACTTTTTATTAGATATCTTGGTATCACACTGCTTCACCGTCTGACATTGAATACACAAATGGAGAAGAAACAAATATTAACACTCATTTAAAATGAGTTTAATAAAGTAGGCAATGCAATGATGTCTCGTGAAAGGTTCTTTTGCCCTTTGAGTGTTGTAATAGTCAACATTTGGGTGACAAGGAATCACCGTAGACATAACTAAATATTCCCAGCCATGGAGAAACTATTAAGGTATGTGTCTAATTTCTCGAGGTTAGACCCACACATCGATATGTGATTTTGATGTTAACCTGCTTTACTGTGTGAATAACGCAGGATATATAGAGTATTAGGACCACACTGGATATATAAAGTATTAGGACCACACAGGATATATAGAGTATTAGGACCATACAGGAGATATAGAGTGTTAGGACCATACAGGAGATATAGAGTGTTAGGACCATACAGGAGATATAGAGTGTTAAGATATTAGGACCATACAGGAGATATAGAGTATTAAGATATTAGGACCATAGAGGAGATATAGAGTGTTAAGATATTAGGACCATACAGGAGATATAGAGTGTTACGATATTAGGACCATACAGGAGATATAGAGTGTTAAGTTATTAGGACCATACAAGAGATATAGAGTGTTAAGTTATTAGGACCATACAGGAGATATAGAGTGTTAAAATATTAGGGCCATACAGGAGATATAGAGTGTTAAGATATTAGGACCATACAGGAGATATAGAGTGTTAAGATATTAGGACCATACAGGAGATATAGAGTGTTAAGATATTAGGACCACAAAGGAGATATTGAGTGTATGAACCACACAGGAGATATAGAGTATAAGACCCCACACATGAGATATAGTTTGTAAACCACACAGGAGATATAGAGTGCTTGGACCACACAGGAGATATAGAGTGTTTGGACCACACAGGAGATAAACAGGAGTTTTCATACTACATGCTGTATGCTCCAGATACTTGTTGACACAAACTCTGAGTGAGATTATCCTGGTGCAAGCTGCTGCCTGGACTCAATGAAAGCCTCCATAAAGGTCAGCCACTTCTGTCAAGGTCAATACTTGATCACATTATAGTAAACACCCGACGTTTGTTTATTATTGCAATGCAGTGGTAGAAGCCTTATTATTTTACTAATGCACGATTCGTGTATGAATATGAAACACTTCCAATCAGACTTTTTCATGTTTGTTGTTGCATTCTGTGAACAGGAAGTAGACTTTCACAGCCCAGTATGAAAGCTGCGCTCTTTTGTTATACCGTGTGGGACACAGTATGTTTCTTTGTTTGAAATCCCATGATAGTTATACTAAATTGTTTATCATCATCTCAAACCGCAAAAAAACCCAGACATATTTGCATGTTCTGTGATGGATTTCATTTAAAGCATGATCTGCAAACAAACCTACAGAGCAACTGGAAAGTGTTATGAAGTTTAACGTGGTGGGAGTTGACGTTGATGGACGTAATTCTATTCTTAATTGTCACGTAACCTGCTGTTCTCACAACAATACACACCATCCTAACCTAAGAACCCCAGACCAGCATATGTGAAACACCTTTGTAAATAGATATCGGTGTTTAGATTGAATTTCACCTATTTTCTATATAACCTTCAAGGCTTCAGAGCCATTGGTGTCTCAGATTATATAGCCTCGTAGAAGGACACCAGCCTACCAAGGCCCCGGCAGCACGCCTCAAGTCTCACACTCGGCTGAAGGGAAGTGAAATTGTCTGCGAGCTTGTTTTATTCTGTACAGCATCCATTAAACCCTTCCATCCATTAAACCCTTCCTGCCAAGTTGTACCCTTGCAACATCAATGCCTTTATTTTTGTTTTTGGTCGGTACGTATAGTAAGATTTGTTGACACCCCGTTCACTACTAAACCCTATATATATATATATATATATATATATATATATATATATATATATATATATATATATATATATATATATATATATATATATATATATATATATATATATATATATATATATATATATATATTGTAATTCTGTCCTCAAACGTAACTATAAGTTTTTATATTTTTGAAGCTAAATAACCTTTTTAGAATTTATTTTAGTACATCTGATTAGACTTTAAAACTACACATGTAATGCCATCTGGCCTAGCCCCATGCTGAGGGCCGGGGATGAGGAATCACACCTTGTATGCAGGATAGTTGTCAAGACTTAGTGTGTAGAGGGTCCATCAATGTCTCCTTCACGATACCGCAATCACTAGAGCTGAACAGGTGTGCATCCATTGGTGGTGTCCCACGCTCCCCGCCTCCCCCGCCCCACGTCCCGCCACACCGCGTGCCTGGGGAGCGTGGCAGACTGAGTGTGGGGGCTCCTGCAGCTTGATGGCCAGAAACTGTGGCCCCGGACACAGGTCACACACTATACTCAATATCTCTCCACCAACTTAAGATGGCATGTTTCTTGTTAAATACATCAAGCTGAAATGCCAATTTTAAACACGATTATTTGACATCAATAGGATTATTAAGAAGATGAGGATACAGAGCTATTAATGGTTTTACATTAAGTACCTGGATATCCCAGCTATTATAGTTTACAGACAGTGACAACACACAGCAACAAGCAGGACAGCTGGATGTATCTGGACCTGAACAGATTAAACAGATCTGAAGTGATTCCACCATCGCGTATGTCTCTGCCAATGGGATGCAAATTTGATTAAAGCATCCATCCTTCATTATTAAGGCATTCACCCCGAGATAGGGTGTCGGTGCTTTGTTCCACAGAGGGACGTAAACCTGTGTTGATGTCTGACACAGCTCTCAGTAGGAGTACTGGACATATATAAATACTGGGAGGTGGACACCACTTAATGCACACTATCTCTACCCTTACTCACAGAACATATCAGCCTTCATAGGATGTGTCATACTGACCAGGATTGTGACATTCATTTCCACATTGCATCTACTTGCAGAAATACAGTGCAGTATTAGCTGAGTGATGCTGACATCGGGACCAGAAGTCTAGCCCATCCTAGACACCTGACACCATTCTCAAGGTGAGCTATTCCTTCTTAATATATTCAATGCAGGTGACACATATTGTAAGATCCATATTGCAATAACCTTATAGTGAGATCCACGACTTTTATTGAAAAGCATTAAAATCAGTATACCAATATGTGTACCATAATATGTTGAAGATTCAGATTTTATATGTAATACATTGTACACACATTGATTTTCAATTAGTGAAATGACATATATCAGTTCCTCGTATGATGAGGCATATTGACCAAATGATGTTCGTATAATGTACAGATGAAACTAAGTTCTGGGCTTCATCCATGCTCCATCAACCACACCAGAGTGAAATATATTGCAGTTCATGCACACACGACTAGGATGTAAGGCCTCACTGGTATTCATACTGGGTCTTGTCCGAAACAGACTCATCTATTCAATCATTATACAATCACGATCTGTAGAATGTATCAATCAGCAACGAAGAATCATGCGAATCTTCCATTTTTAGCAATGTGATCGAGTTTACTAGTGCAATGTAGGGTATGCACTCTCAGAATAATAGAGTATGACAATTTTGACCATGTTATAACATGGTTGAATACAGGAATGAGCTGCTCAGGGTTGCCCAAGTTGACTATGTCATGCCATAGTTAATTACTGGAATGAGCTGCTCAGTGTGATTCAAGCGTCCAGCATGAGCAGTTGAGGTCCTACGTTAAATATGCATCTTAAAATCTCCAGCACGCGAACCATGTACATCTGCACTCTACTGTTTGACATAGTTTTGTCAGAATGTTGTTAAAGAGAAAGCATAATGTTTGTAGAGTATCAATTCATTTTGACTTATTTTATTCGGTTTTGCAATTATATTTTACCTGGTAATTTAGTATAAATTTAGTTTATGAAGAAGATTTAGTCAGAAGATAAACTATGACAAGGCATTATATGTACAATAATCAAACATATAAGCAAACAACACTGAAAGTTGTTTGTCCATCTCTTGAAGAAAGAGTTTATAATATTATCCGTGTTTGTGCAACAACTTGATGCGGGAGTGAAAATGAATATATATAATACAGTATGATGCGGATAAATATGTCAAAATGTATGCACAGCTTCAATATCATGCTTATCTCGCCAATGTTGTCGCTGCAAAACCAAGCCAGGTCAATATTTATTGTAATAAAAAAATATAAGGTAAGAAACGGTGTCCATTGCATTGTGCAGATCACAACACTTGGTAAGAGTATTGCGTGCATGTAAACTTCTTGAGATCCGTCGCTAGGTGGCACTCGTGCAGCTTCCACTGTGAATAGTAATGCTCATTTTGTGAATGTGCTGAGATAATGTGAGTTGTTCATATTATATGCAATATGGCATTGTTTGAAGGATATAAAGAAAAACAGTCTATTGGGAGCATCCCCTTGGATATCCTCCAATTCCATAGAAAATATTCTATTCTGTCAAACAATGAGAAATTTAAACTGCCCATTCTCACAACTCACCCAGCAGATGTAATGGGATGAATGTAAAACTTTAACACGTTCATGATATTGGAGTGAGATTTAATTTAACTCAATAAGAGGATCTGAAAGTTTTACTTTGAAATTGATGAAATGCATGAACACGGGATATTGATGGATCGTCTGTCATCGAGGTCACGTGATAGCGTCGCCTCGTTGTGGTGATCACGATGTTGACCCGCAGCCGTGTAAAGTGAGACGTCAGCCACTGTCAATGCCATCTGATAGCGCTGCTTTTATCAAGTATCTTCTTTGTCACCGTCAAGGCTTTTCCGGTCAGAGGGTCATATATTGCCGTACATCTTCATTTTGATGACTGATAACTTTAAGTTTTCAGTTGTATTCTCGTCAGTGGCAGGCCCAGGCTGGTGCCAATCTAAACCTTGAGTAATTTCTGTCACTTGATAAGGACTTAATTTCCGTTGCAGATGTTCATGTCTTTTTTTATACTTGGAAGCCAAAAGCAAATATGAAATAAAATAAAATGTCTTGATAAAACCCCTTAACAGAGCGTGTCTATGTAAGCTATTTGAGAAGTAGTCCCTTTTACTATAGACACAGTAGAGTCATTAAAAATAAAAAACATTGATAACATATCCATGTGAATCCTGAAAAAAGTATTTCACTGCAATATTTCATACTGGAGAAATAGTGTAAATTAGTAAATTTTAAAGTTAAGAATAACCATTTTATATGAAAGATTGGCAAAATATGTGAATGCTATCCCAGGTCAAACCAATGGGCGCTATCAGCTCTAATGTTCAGAATCTATTTGTGAATCAACAATGGAAGTCTTGATACAATGAAGAGTGTCTGCATTCTGCTTACTGATTGCAGTTATATGGTGATAAGTGTACAGCAATGTTAATCCTGATGCTGATGTCACTCTTGGAACCCCATTTATAGGATGGCAAGTGTATCTACAAATAACTACAGTAAAACTTCGGCTCATTTAACTTTTGAAATTATGATTTCAAGGCGGGCGAAAGGCATGTACCATGACATGTGCTGAATGGGTTTACACCAAACAAACCATGAAAACCCTTGTTTTCTACTTGAAAATATTGTAAAATGTCCAATGTCACAACAAGGTCATTTTAAAAATAGAGACCTTAATGGCCTTTCACACGAAATTCTCTGTTTGAGCTATACTTACTAGACGTACTATGCATATCAGATAGGGCCAATTTTGCCGAAATGTTGAGAGAAGATCTCGGTGTTCATGCAATCTTTTCAGCGTGGACAAAGCTTGGGGGTAGCACGCAAGGCAGGCAGGTTGTGGTCTGTGAACTCATGTTCTGGTTCAGACCTTCCTTTTTACAGTTAATGATAGTCCCATTGAAGGACAACTGTACTTGACAACTGTCCAACATGAAGCACTGTGCACCCGGTTATAACACATTTGATCTTATTCTCCACCGCTTAAAGTGCTCCGCGCCTTCTCTGCACAAAGCAAATCATTGTTGGTCATGTTGTAAAAGTTGAATATAGATGTTTACATGAAATTGCCGAGATTTCAATAAAGCTTTAGAGTGGTGACAAGGTGAAGAAACTGTGACTATATGTTATGTAGTTTGAACAAACAGAACAAGTAGAGTTGGCAAATTCACTGCTGAGGGCCATGGGCAACATGTTCTATTTGAGACCATACAAGTAAGAAAGAACTTAGACTTCCTATATCACTTCAAACTCACATCCATGAACGGTTCTTAATCATATGTGCGTTATTTATAGAGGCCGCCTAAATTAGCTCTATAAAGTCTTCTTTTCAGTGCAGAACCACCATATTTTACAGTGATGGCCATATTTTAAAATAATGATAACCACAGAAGAGATTAATCATATATGAAAAGACAAAACAGGTAGACACCCCGGAGATGGTCCCTGACAGGCCGCCTGAGGGAGCAAGCTGTCTTGGCACGGGAGATAGGAGACACACATGGGTTCTGCTTCAGTGGACCAAAACTACAGCATTCTCACACAGGCACAACAAATGTATCATTTAAAAAGAACTGTTATAATTAGCGACTTATTTATCATAAAAAGTAGCCTTAATACAAAAATGGAGTTATTTTTAATTATGTTTACATCGTCTTTTTCTTGATAGCATTTAGTCATATACGTGTGAGGCCGCTGTTAGATTTGCACGAGGATCTGGTTACATACTGCACGCCATTGTTGTGCCTGTGTGTCCTGGTCCCATGCCCAGTTACCTCACTATCAGGTAATAACCTGGTCACACATCCTCCACGCAATTGGTATCACACACCTATAGAAACAACTACCAGACAAAACCGTGAAGAAATACTTGGAGAAATATTCTTCACGATTACTCCTCACGAGGATATATGCAGAATACAAAACTCTATGACAGGAAGACGCTGAGCGTCGATTTTGCGACAATACCAACACCTTTTTATGATAATTCCTCTCAGGTTGCAGACAGCTGCTTATATGGACAGAGCAGAGTGGAATAATAGCTTGAACATGGCTGGTCTCCAGGTAAGTTGCACAAGATAGCCGCTTTTCATAAAGAAATGATGTTTTAACCTGCCAGTGGACATAAAGGCGGTGTGGTATTGTATTTTGTCACGGCCATCGAGTGGTAATGGTGATGGGCGGATCTCCTCTACGGCAGCACATGTTGAGATCGATGTCGCCTTGTCTATGGAGCGATCACGTCCATGACATTAGTGTACCTGCACTTAGCATGTAAGGTAAAGATGCAGCACACACTCAGTAATGGTCAATAGCAGGTATTATGGATGAAATCTATAAAGTGGCCACAGATCCCACGACCAGGGACAAAGCCCGGCTCATCAACAACAGAAAATGGTTTTACCTGCTGAGGACATAAAGACATATAAATATCCACATATTATTCTATAAAATCTATCATGTTATTTATAGAAACATGACATGGAATATGACAAATATGACGACACCTATCTGCCGATGTTTCTTACAATGCTCTCATACCTATATTTATAGATATGTGAGTTTTATCGTAAACTCGACACTCATATTTGATGACCAGTTCTCTTTCCAACGAAAACGCCATAAACATCCATGAGCGTTTAGCATGGAAGCTATGTTTCATCATAATTTGGCCCAGTCATACTTGATGTATGCAGCAAATTGTTGGCCCTGGGTTCTTACCAGACTGTATCTGGTATTTGTGCTCTCATGCTGTGTATTGCATGTTTCACACAGTTTTAACCTCTTTTGTCAATACAAACAATCAATATTGCACTACAACAGAACATGAAAGTGTCTCTGGCATTACAGTGTAGAAGGGGCGGTTTCTGTACAAGAGGGATCTTTTATTTAGCATAACAAAAAAAAAAGAACTAAAAAAACCAAAAACAACAAAGACCAAAGCATGGTGTGGTTCCAATACAAGGTGTATTCTCATAAAACACCACATACTGATCATACCTCTGAACAACATAATCAGTTTGATTTCACAACTTGGATTTGGGACAAGAGTAATCGTCCAACGCATGCAATATTACAGTCAACATCAGAAAACTTTATTAAAATAAGTATACTTTTAGTTGTGATATGAATAATGCACGATGGAGTGCACCCACGCTGTCATGATGCAGTTCCCGAGACTTTGACGAGATGCCGCGTATCTGCCGGTGTAGGCAGTATAAACCCATTACACTTAGACACCAGGGTGGGGATGAACGGTTGTTTTGTGGTCAGTTGTGTCACGCAAGGGGTGCAAGTCAGCCAGACATCCGGGCACCTTATGAACCTACATGTTTTTTTTTACTGAGACACTTGTATAACATGCATAAAAAGCCAAAATCCTGTCTGAGATATCGATATAGTGTGAAATTCCATGGAGAGGTGAGAAATGTTTGGAGGGAAATGTTATAAAGACTAGTGCATACATCCTGTAGATATAAACTTAAATAGTTGAGGCATATTAACTGCAATATAAGCCAGAAACTGGACAAACTATTTCTTGCATGTGCATTATAAATAAAACTAATAATGCCCTGAAATATTAAACAACGATGCGTTTTAGATTTCAATGCAATATGTGGTAACATTTTCAAATTAGTTACTGATACAGATACTCGTTAGTAACACTATTGTTGTTATATTAGCTTTGCTGTGAGTCAATAATGAATAATTTCTCCCCATAATACCCCTCCAGCAATATCAATAACCAAACCTTTCAGAACCATGCATATGCAACGTGACAAATCTTAAATAATTACACAACAAAGAAAAACTCATTGCTCCATATGAATATGCTTTAAAACATTATTTCCGTAATATTTTATAAACATGCAAAACACAGATAGAACTAATGGACTTAAGGGGAAGTGGTTGATTTGTCAAATAGCAGAGTACATATCTGGGGCTGGTGTCCACATTCCTGCAAGTCTAATGTACCATAAAATCATATAATATGTCAGGTAAATGTTGACTCTAGGTGTAGCCATATAACACAGTAATTCTCTTATACAAAGCCACACAACTTTGGCACAGTATAAACTGCAGTAAATTCCCGGATAAACCTTCTCATCTCACCATAGCACATAAAACAATATTGACAGGACCAAACATTACATTATTCTGAATGAGTCTCTCTCACAGTATTCTGCGATACAAACAATTCAATATAAATATAAGCTGAGGGGTTTATATATAATATATATTGGCTCTATTAGTAATTTTATATGGCAAAGTTTTGTATAAAACTATTGTTAAGGCAGGTGTGTTTCCGATTATATCTATATAGAAGAGGCTGTCTAAATGTAGGTTATGTAACCATATGAAAAGGTGAATGCCAAGTTCTTTACTCTAAATGTCTTAATGCATCATATTGACCAAAATAAGGCCCTGCAGCAAATATATTCCTATGTTATGTATTATGAAAAACCATATTTGAATTAAGATATATATTGTACCCTCCAAATCTGATATTTATTTGAATGTGGATTACAGGGGAAATGATATATATTAACCACAATACAATTAGAAGCTTTATTTTTGCATTTTATTATTGGTTACATGTATGATTCATGTACATCCTGAAGAAAGTATTATTTTCCTACATTCACTATGATATTCATATTATTGCAATGATCACAAAGAGAGTGGGAATTCTATGCTGTATATAAATGGAGACATATTTGGGGTTGGTGCCAGGGACCTTTAGCATATCAGGTTGTTGTAAGACATGTACTATGGGGGAACATATAAAAATATGCGGAACCATATACCAGTGGGTCTGAGGTGAGTGGCACCTCTGTGAATCAGTCATTATATATCATAGAGAACCCCACGACACACATACATATGATAGCTGAACATGTACTTGAACCAACAAAATTAAAGCTAATATCTCAAAATAAAATGCAAATGTAGTATATCAAACGTAATACAACAAACACAGCATTTGCATATGCTATATAGTGTATTAGTTGGCCAGAAAATTCATGATATTTATTCTTAATATGTATGAACGCATCCTTTAGAAGATGTGATGCTTGGATATGTGAGGTGGTTAGGATGACTCAGACATGGGACATATGAACCACAGGTTGACACAGCTATCCTTTGCAGATATTTCACAGGTATCCTGTAAAAAAACAGACAAGGCATATTTGCTCTATCACAACTGTGAATGAATGTCACATAAAGCAAATCTTGACTTTACACCAGATTTTGTATTAGTGAGGAATAGATCAAAAGGCATTTTACAGCATATTGTTAAAATCTAAGATTACATGAGGGTTATGATATATGTTCTAGTCTATATCTTGTGGTTTATAATCAAATATTCACATATGAATTGGAGCTCTACCCTATTTTAAACATAGTATAAAAGAATTTCCAAATAAAAGAACAGACAAAGCTTATAGACGTATACCGAGTTCTGAGTAAATTATTTTCTGGCAACGATAGGATTAGATAGTAGGTGTAAAGATATCTCTATCTGGATTTTTGTGAAAAAAGTGATAAACACCCAGTGGAAATGCTCTTGTTATGGCACAACTCAAATGTGAGGTTATGGTGTGAGCTGACATTCTGGTAGAAAACTGCTCTGAGCCGTTGCTGTTTTTCACATTGTTCACCTTATAGTCAGGAATTATGGGTAGTAAATATTGCGAATGCTCAGGGGCCTCCTAACAACAACATTGCACACTTTTATACAGTTACAGCTTTGTTGTCACAAAAGTAAAGTTTTTGGACATTTTATTTAATTGAGCATATTATCCCAGTAGATGTGGAAACCTCCCCATATCTGGCCATCTTTATGCCTGCTTGGTTTATTGCAAATGCATACGTCAAACATTTTCTCAGGTTTACTCAAAATGGAGTATTCTCAGTATATTTTGTTTTCAAAGGATTATCAATTTCATTTGATACCTAAAGCAAAAGTTTGATTTGTCATCTCATGAAGACTTTGCATCTCATATAACTAATAAAGATAGCACCATATTGATGTACTTGTAATCGTGGTATGATGTTGAAGTTATAAAATACTTTGACACACAGAAACCAGCAATCAAATGCTCCTGAGAACTCAGCAAGAAGTAAGAATAATATAGAGTGTATATAAATTATACATATCTTTATGACAGCTCCTGGTTGGAGCATTGTTAAACACTGTGATTTATCTCACTCCACATTGACACACCTGCAAGCAGAACAGATAACATTTCTAGCAGCATAATACATAATACTTTCTCAGGTTGGCTGGCTCCAGTGATATGTGTAGTTTGCCTAGGACCTCCGTATTTACCACATCGTATGTCAACAGTAGTGATTACTGACACAGAAATGGTCTAACGTTGGTAACTACCCTATCATTACCCTCAATGTCTAATGTCAACCTGTCCCTCAAAATACTCCATATTCGTAGTCAACATCTTGCCTGCAAGACACAGACAAATCAATTGTATTTGTTCACCTCATCTCATACTCCTGGGTGTTACCCCTTGCTCCCTCTTGTGTGTACCCCACGGAGATGAAATTCTTGCTGAATAAAGGGGATTGTATCATCACGACATACACCCTCCCCATCCTCAACACAGTCTGCAGCCAAAGAACAGCCCCCCCCCCAAAAAAAAGAAAACACATTCCTTTACTTACCAGTCCTGATGATATAAAGAGATATGTAAGTCAGATATAGACATCAAAGACTGAATTTCCCAGTAGTATTTCAGCACAATTGGTGTTTTGGAATGTAATGTTCACTTAAGTTATGGTTAGCTCCCGGGCCATGCATCCTAATTTGGGCTTCTCTGCCCTAGTGCATTGTGTAATGAAGTTCCTCATCTTCATTCATCTTATATGTTATATGATACGTTCCTGCATAATACACTTTACCCATTAGATCAAGCTCATTTTCTCTGCTCACTCTTGGCTCGATGGCATCTTGATGGCACTTTATTATAGCTATAGTTAGTTCATAGATTGAAAATGTGGGCGAATTAGTTATAAAGGCATATTTAATGTGCAGGATGTCTTATACATTATTTTGTTATAATGGAACACAGAATATCATGTGCTGTCATTCAAGATTGTTACATGCCATTAATTATGATAAAACGCATTCCTTATGTGAATGCATTAACTTTGATAAAAAGAACTTAGGAATTTGCTCTGACTGATGTTGATTTGTGAGAAAAAGGACATAATATTTAACGGCTTTATTACGCTCGTTTAGTCTATGACAGAAGAGAGATGATTTAAATGTTGTTGTAGGAAGCTATGTCACCTGAAAATAAAGGTTGAGAGATGTGAGAAGAGTATTAACTAATACCAACAAATAAATAACAGTCAGAATCGGCCAGGAAGGTGCAGATAAGCAGATAGGCAGATCTAATTGAGATGTGACTAAATGGAGTGACATATCAAAAACAGGTGTAAATCATTGCAAAGAAATACTTTTTTTAAAGATTTATAATAGATCATTTGAGATTGGTAAATAGATTAGAGGGTAGCATGTGTGAGAAAGATGGAGTAAGAGGGGTGACCAGGTATTTTCAAATAGGCATGGCTTTAAGGATGAGGCACCTGGGCGGGGACACAGGGGGTTAAAAGAACCAGTGACAAATAGCAATGGACATTTGACCGTAAAAGGGCAGGCTACTCATGGTCAGATAGGCAATGATAAGAACAGATGGTAAATGATTAAGACAGATAGTCAGTGATAGGGACAGTTTACCAGTGATAGGGACACGAGGTCAGAGATAAGGTAAGCAGTGGCATTTGTCGATAGGGAGGGATTCAGAGGTAGGCAGAACCAGGTTGTCTATGAAAGGAGAAGATAAGGTAAGGATAGATAGAGAAAGATAGCCCTCACCAGGTCAAACATCATCGTCACAGCGAGATATCATTCACTTGACAACATTTCTTTTCGAATGTGCCTTAGGTTGGCCATAAATTGACGACAATGGAACCATTACCTATTGAGGTAGTTGACACAAATGAAACTAGTACAAACAAAACTGGAAAGAAATGGTAATTAGTTTGGACAGATGATCTAGTGCAAAACGGCTTAGAACTTAAAACATGCAAAAATGCAATTTGTTTGCTGATTGAAACAAGTGCAATGGATATGAGATATATTTTTGTTGGGCTTCCCATGACAGATTGCCAATTAATCGTACCAGGTATACACACTTTGTTATTTGTCCCGACCACCTGATAGTTTACAACAATATCTGTCCACAATATTCCCACAATTAACCGTGGATTGGACCACATTTCAAATATGCCACCTTTTTCACTGCCAAATGAAATTCTTAAGATAGTTTTAGCTGTTAGGTATTTTCCAGATGGAAAAATATCAATTAGGTTGCATTCAGAGTTTTGTAATGATTAAACACATAGAGTGAAAACATTGATGATTGATACCATTAGTTTGCAAAACAAATGAGTTGTGATCATATGTAGTTGTAAAGAGAGTGTACAGAATGTGGATTGTGAGGCCATCGTGCATGGACCTGTCAGGCCACACGGCCCAGCTACATGGGGAGCAAGTACACCAAGACAATGTACAACTGTGTACTCATCAAACATGCAGCAAACTCTAAGGTGGACTTGGGCTGATTTTTACAGGGTTAAGCATGGTTTGTGTCCAAGGAACTGATATATATTTTATAACATAGCCACTGCCAATATTAGTATCTCCCTTTTGCCAACTATTTCTAATACAAGTTTTCAAGATTAGAGCCATGTAGTTTTTATTTTGGCTTTTTACAGATTGGCCGCCACAATGTCTCATAAATACTGTGATATAAATTATGGTCACAACGGTGCAGCATAGAGAAACGGCAATGGATGTTTTATTCTTTGAAGCTACCACTTGAACTCGTGAGAAGTTAGTGGTCAAAGGTTGCACACCCCACCATCCTATACCTGACGTACCTCATGTGAGATGTCAATATGTCTCACATGGATTCTTCAGACCAATGAAAAGGGTTACAACCAGGTGATATTAACGTAAGATCCACTGGCAACGGGAGGAAAATAACAACAGATATTTGTGAGAGTTGTATGTATTTCTTCTGGCTAGAATTGTTTGACCTCGTGAACTGGCCCCACTACAAAGCTTGGCAGAGATTCTGAGAAGGGAAGTTGGTTGTGCCAACTTTCTCAGCACATATTGTTGCCCGGGGCCTCTTTTCCAGTTGGGCAGCATATTTGCAGTCTGCTGGGTCTGCGCAAAAGGATGCAACTCTGATTGATTCATGCTCATCTGGTCAATTTCTTCCTTCAAAGCTTTCTGTCTCATTTCATCACATCACACCTCCTCCAGGGCCCATGTGGGGTTGTGCGGCTCTCACACATAGATACCGAACCTAAATAGAAACCACTAATGAAGAGAGTGTGAAGATGCCCTCCATGCCTGTCTGCTTGCCAACCGAGTGATGTGTCTGGCCAGACAGGCCTTGCTTGCCGCTTCTGATGAGCTAATATATGATGAGTAATATACTCTAAGCTTTCACTGATGACATCAATGTGGATATGACCAGGAGATCAACCGCTATTTGCACAAACCATGGTTTTACAGGCCTTGCTAACAGTAGAAACGATGCTACACTGATTAACATTAATATATCTTGGTGGTACACTGATTGGCTCAGATCGATACCATGTTGTACAAATATGCAGCGAAGCCTCTGCCAGCACTCAACAAAAAGGTCAGTTTTTTTTCTACATGACCATTATTTGTGTCCAGTACAGATTCGGTGCATTCTAGGAAGACAACAAAGTCATAATTTGTATCTGCCTCATTCAATATTCAATAGACATCTACAGACTAGGTTATCCTGATATAAACAGAGGTTGGCAATTGCAGAATTGTGTAATGGTGTTAAGTACAATTTCCTGTTAGATATCTTAATGCGATGTGGATTTCAAAGTGAACATCAGTGACATCAAACCAACATCCTACTTATCTATAAGATTTGTCACACCTTGTATTGTGATGATATTACTCTCCAGGTCCTCTATGACAACAGCAAAGAATGCATTAGTGTACTTCAAAGGGGCTCATGAATTTGTAGGTGACACTATTCTATAGTAATTAACACTTGAACTTGCTGAAACCTTACTTAAGGTTGCCCTGTGAGGCTGTCTATTATGCTTTCATTTATGTCTTTTTAACAGATAAGTTGGGGTTTTATCTGGCACGAAGAGAGTGGTGTTACCTTACCTAGTTACTTTTATGGATCTTAAAAAGACACCTGTGGTGTTAAGATGTCACCGGCTGCAACTTGTCCACCCCCTGGTAGCAACGCCCTGCAAGCACACTTGACAAAATCATAACGTAACTTTAGACCTCCAGCTAACCCCTGTATTGTGTTTCCACCCTCCAGGCAGAAGACAAACGCGATAAGGACAATATTTGATCTGTAACATAGTTCTAACAATCCCTTTGCGCATGCACACACAATACAATTATGATGATCTTGTATTTAATACTGTAAAAAAAGAAATACCCTTGTAAAAATCCCAAAAATGTAAAAAGTTTTTATACGCAGAAAAAGGATTTGTTATTGCAAGGTTCATGTGGGAGAAAGTCAGGGTGGGATGGGAAGATGGGTCAGATTACCCGGGTAAGTCTCAGGTAACCCCATTACACAAGAATGTTAAATGCTTTCTGTCCCAGTTGGGGCCTGCTGATAGGTATTTATCTCCAACACATTCAAAAGAAACTCAACTATTGAACACAGGGGAAAATGGAGTTACTTTAGCTGAAAGTCAATTATCACCTGGGATCTTTACAGTGATGATTACTATCCCTAATTATGGTTCTATTCGTGACTAAGTGATAAAATGTCTGCTGTCTGACAAACACAACTACACCTGACAAATATGGCAAAAATCAAATTAGGTTTTAAGTTTGGAGACAAAGTGTTGTGTTATACTATTATGTAAAAGTATGCGAAAATATGATCGTTAAATTAATCTTGAAAGTTAGATCCATTTAAAACCCAATAAAAGGGGAGGGGGTATTTATATCTGAACTCTGGTTTAAAATGAATATCAGAAAGTATAAGATACTTTATTCAGAAAGAGGAAATGTTTTGTTTTCCTTAATCTTAAGAGGCTGCCAGCTCTGACACGATCATAACCTATTGGTGGAGCACCAAGTCGGTTGTGAACAGTGAAAGAAATGTAATGGAAAGTTATTTATGATGTTTGCATCTATAGACCCAAGGGTCCATTAAGGACAAAAAACAAACTAATGATATGTTAAGTTAGACAGGGTGCCTAAGGACAATAGGAGACTTCAATACGTGCACAGTGCAGATATCTGGACGATGTCTGGACTGAGGTCAGGTGACGCTATGTCCTGAAAGGGCAGATGATGTTGATTGAGGGTAGATTGCAATGCAAAGATCCATATAAAACTCATTAACATAATGATAGGAAGTTCTGATATTACCATACATGAGGTCATAGTCATATATGGGTCCAACTCCTCATGCAATGCTCACGTTAGTAACACACAAACCTCCGTGACATATGTGCAATTAATATCCTATAGACCATATAATACATTGGGATTTCTACTTCGTCTATATTTGAAACATGAGAATTTCCATATCATGTCTTTGGTTTATTTTATATCTTTTATGGTTTTTTGGTCTGGCATTTTACCCCTTGGTCCCTTTCTTTTATTGTCCTGGTTGGAGTACACAGTAACTGTGGTTTGGGCAGTTAGCTTGTGGCTTGTTCGATGAACAGCAAACACTAGGTCTGGTATGTTGATTATCACAACCAGAAATGATTGGCCCATCCAGTACTATCATTATCAATGAACTTTTTCATATTGTATTTGTGCCGAGTTTCCACACAATAGATCATCATCATTTTGTCACAACTTGACAATGCATTCGCTATGTGTATACAGCTGTATGCAACAGAAAAGGTTACGATTATGTAGATATAGACAGTACTATGATATTAAAGTGAGACATTTCTATATTGTAATAGAATACTAAGGTACATACGGACAGGTGGTGCTTGATAACAATAGGATGGCAAGAGAGAGGTCTTTGATCTTCCACCAGGTAGCGTAGGGGCTCCCAGTGGGGGTTTCATGAAGGCGGTAGTCTGGACACAAGGGGTTGCTGGTGGGGAGCGGGGTACATACGGTGAGGTGCTGAGAGGGGTGAATGCCATACCGCTTGGGAGGTATTAAATGAAAGGGACAACAAAGTAATACCAAAACATTGGCACAAGGGGCGATGGATTCGGATATTTTAATTACTACTTCTTAATGACTGATACCACTCATGACCAAACAAGTAACACGGTGAAGTGCTTTAACAATATCTATAAATTCACATACTTGTGTGTCTATTATTGTTTTATTCTTCCTTTTCCCAGTATATCGAATGGCTTCCCGGAGAGCAGAGGCTTTTCCTAATAAGCACCATGAAATCCCAAGCACATACACTATACACTCAGATTGGTGGTTTAGCTTGGGGATACATACACATACCTGGCTGGGGTGGCAAGTTGCTTGTCCCGTTTTGGCACCATAATAAGCCCATCCAGTGCCGTTCTGTCATTTACCTGGTGTGCCGCACGCCATACATCAAGCACAAACCTATAGGTAGATGTCTTTGATGATGCCGACAAAATTGTATCTATCACGTCAAGGAAATGTATACGCTGCTAATGTGTAGAGTAGCATTTGTCAAAGACTAGATATGAAACCTGATACGGCATAAATGATCGCGATACGTCCATGAGTCACCGTTTTATTGGATATCAAAAGTTATTTTTTGGCCGACCCTTTCATTATAGCAGTGTATATTGGCACATGAACATACTTTAGATATATATATATATATATATATATATATATATATATATATATATATATATATATATATATATATATATATATATATATATATATAGTTGTATATATATATATATATATATATATATATATATATATATATATATATATATATATATATATATATATATATATATATATATATATATATAGTTGTATAGTTGTATAGTTGTATAGTTGTATATATATATATATATATATATATATATATATATATATATATATATATATATATATATATATATATATATATATATATATATATATATAGAATGGGCTTCAAGGACAAAGTATCTTGAATATAATGGACGAGATACTTGGTGATTTCAATGCAAAACATTACTGAAAAGTAATTATGAAGATATTTCTATTCATTGAATATATATATATATATATATATATATATATATATATATATATATATATATATATATATATATATATATATATATATATATATATATATATATATATATATATACAACTACCTCAGAATGGGCTTCAAGGACAAAGTATCTTGAATATAATGGACGAGATACTTGGTGATTTCAATGCAAAACATTACTGAAAAGTAATTATGAAGATATTTCTATTCATTGATTCTTTGATATAATTATTTATGTTATCACTGCAAATTGCGAAAGGACGTGCAGAATTGCAATCGAGTCCTAAGTAGGGCAATGATGACAGATGTACAATGAGCTTGGGACAATCACAGATCACAGTGGCTTCCTGTGCATTTCCTGAGAACATGGATATCAGAGATGTTATCGCCTTAATTACACCTAAATCTGCCCATGAGATGGCCATGTTGTGTGAGAAAATGGAACATGTCATGTTTGGCAGCAATGAGCTCTGTGCACTGACCACCAGTATCACATGATAGGGCCTCTGGTGACATGATCACAGCATATTGAACTCATGGATGCCCAGTGCTGTAATATATCTGGCTGTGGGTCTCTCATATCATCGCCATTCACATTATTGACGAATCTCACTCCTCATTGCCAGACTGGACATTCATTACTGGCTTTAATTAGTGGCAAAACGATTAAATAAATGAATAATGCCTAATCTATTACTTATTACAAAGCCGTCTGCAGGTGGTACAGAAAAAATCATTCCATCACAAATTTGACTTAATCAAAACGAGATAGCATTAGTTGAATAATGTGAATGTACACATTGTGCCTGTTTTCAGAATGACCATATTTAATCAATTCAGCGCCCTGGAAGATCTTTATCAATTCCAATATTATTGTAAGGCATATCAAATTTACCAGCTTTATTGAATGACACTGTCCACAACTGTTGACATCGACATAAAAGAATCTTATGCATATTAATTTGACAAATGACTATACTAGGGTTGTGAATGAGATATAATGCGGTGACAAGCAGACATTGCTGAATGTATGACAGGGATCTCTTGTGAATATAACAGGGATCTCTTGTGAATATAACAGGGATCTCTTGTGAATATAACAGGGATCTCTTGTGAAGCAATGCATGACAAACAATGACGTTCTCTGTGCACGATGCGATGCGCTTTGAGGTGGTTTCCCCTAAAATGTTAGGTACTTGATATGATCAGGAATCTCTTGACACAAGGTGTCAACATTTCATCATACATTCCTGTTCAACACGGAGTGAATACCCTGGGCAGAACTATCGCGGTTATGAATCTCTCATTGGCCGTGGTTTGGGACATGTGTTGAAGCCTCATTGGTTTGGGACATGTGTTGAAGACTCAGAGGTTTGGGACATGTGTTGAAGACTCAGAGGTTTGGGACATGTGTTGAAGACTCAGAGGTTTGGGACATGTATTGAAGACTCAGAGGTTTGGGACATGTGTTGAAGACTCAGAGGTTTGGGACATGTATTGAAGACTCAGAGGTTTGGGACATGTGTTGAAGACTCAGAGGTTTGGGACATGTATTGAAGACTCAGAGGTTTGGGACATGTGTTGAAGACTCAGAGGTTTGGGACATATGTTGAAGCCTCAGAGGTTTGGGACATGGATCAGAAAATTCAGAGGTTCGTGGCATTATATACTGAAGACTCACCGATACGTGGGTTGAGGGCACCAGACAGGACAATACATTAGACAATCATCAATCTGGGTGTGTGCATATACATGCTTCCCACTTTGAGGCGGTTTTCTGCGCTGAATTTTGAGTGTCAGTGAGAGAAAAGCTCCTTCAAGTTGAAATGACACTGGGGTGTCGACAACTCATCCGTCATAGCCACGACTTCTGTATTCATAATATATACTGCTGTGTCACATCATGAAGTGAATACAAAGCATCATAATTCAGTGTTCAACCTGGTTAGTTATCTGTGCCTGGTAACCGTTTGAAGGTTGTGTATGTGGTTATGTGTACATCAAGTTAGAGATCATTTTAAAGGTATCGATGAAAGGTTTTGCTGCTCTAATGGCAGGCCAAGTTTAGGCATACACACCTCTGCGGCTTGCATGACACCCTGGCTGGGGACATGTTCTCATCGTCTGACCTTTTTGCTTGAACTTTGCCCTATGGCCGGATGTTCAAGTCATCCTACAAAATACATGCAGCATGTCAACTGGACCTGTCTTGATAGGTCAATAAAATAAATGTCTTAACTTAAATAGAATCAAAATATTAGTATCATCCTAATTTGACCAATTTTAATTTTTAAAAAGGTAATGCTATTTTTTCCACTTTCCACTTTTTTGTTTATTTTAAAACAGACTGAGTGTCACTATCTCTCCCCGGAGGGTGATGAAACCATCTGCAGGTGGACATGGCATTGTCGGGGGATCACCTATCATTATGTCAACGAGCCACCCCTCCTTCATAAATTGCGGCCCCTTGTTACTTGCCACACGTGCACGAGATTTGAAGTCACGTGCCAACATGTAATTATGATGTGTGTTGAGGCATATGTTGACGTTGCTCATCTATACTCTCACGTCACTCATGTTAACTCATCCTCACTGAACACCGAATATAACTTAATCCATAGAACAATAGCGAAAATGACTTTCCCTCTCAGCCCGTTCCTAATAGATTTACGCTATTATTTTGCTCTTTCTATCAGTGAACAGCTGTCAAAGACTTGAGAAAGGTCAATAAAGCATATGGCGGTTGGCCGTATATTCAGTGGGCTGTCACTGTGAGTCACTTGATGAGTATATACACACAAAACCTACATTATCTCTGACAACTGTTGCTTATCCACAAATTCTGTTGCTATAACACTCGGACAAAGATACAGAGCTTGGACAAATTGCAACCTAATTGAATTCAGATAGGTTTATAGAGGATGTGATACAACGCACAGGTCATGCTGAGATTTTGCATTATTTTGCAGAATGCTTTTGTTGCGCTTAACTTCTGTGACAGATTTACTGCAATGAAACTGTCAAATATCTTTTTTAAATTAAGTTCTAGTCACAAAAAATACTCATTGAAAATAAATGAGTGCACACCTGGTTTGGAAGGTCATGCTATTAGACATGCCAACATGTGGAAGATATTTTATAGGTTCTTATTGTTTGATAAATGCATTGCATAGGCAGGAATTAAATCGTGCAAATCATTCACGGGTCAGCACATTAACCCGCTGATATGATGTAACATGAAAATTCAATTGTATAGCGTTTTGTATTAGCAAGATAAGGCTGAACAGATTGGGCGATATTAGACACATGTGTCAAGCCCGCACACCTGGTATAGGAGATAGGTCACCTCAAGGTGAATCTGTCACGGTGAGCAAAGGTCATTGACGAAGGGTCACAAAGCTGTTTATATTTGATATCGTATTAATACAGCTAATTTTCCCTAGAACCAGAGGTATTTGTGCACGAACCTCAACTTTCCAAATCCATTTCCTGCATTGAAGTATGACACCAAAGGTCATAATCAAAATTGTCCTCTCAACCGATTAGGTAACAATGGTCACGTTAAAGGTCATTTATTCAATTCGTATCTTTTATCTTCATGCTCCCCTTTTGAAATATTAAATTGTTCAATAAAAATCGTATTTTGTGACAGCTTGGATTTAAAACCCGTGTCTAAGACAATGTTGATAACAATCGTGACTTTCCATTTGATCTTTTTATATATTATTTATTGTTTATATTTAAAAACATATCGTGGCATATCTAATGAATTGCCGTAAATGTGTTGTTAATAAAGGAGGATTGGTTCCAGGTTACAATAACAATGGATATACCCAGCTGAACATACAATTCATAGATATAGAATGTGGTTTGTATTGGGCATAACTTCCCATATCATTCTGCTCAGATGTATCTGATAGTCAGATAGCAGCACAGTGTCCTCCAAATCGTCTGAACCATATATTGGTGAACTATTAAAAGTCTTCCCCACATATATCAGGGAACCATAGAATATTTGATAATCATTTGGGACTAGTATCAGTGAACCATTGAATGTTTGGGCCAGATATGTACCAGATATCTCTGAACCAATGAATACTCGGCCTTCATATGCACCAGATATTAGGGACCTATTGAACACTTAGCCTTCAGATGGAGCAGCCTGCATGCAGCATTGAATGTTTATAGCCCTCAGATCTATCAGGTAACAATTGAGGGTTTATTTCACATGGAATCATTGAAGTGTTAACCCCCATTTGGACTATATATAGAATGGACCTTTGAAAGCCTGAATCCGATATCAGTGATCAGAGAAATTCCAAGCTTGTGTAGAACCTGGGTGTGTATTATCATCTGGGGCTCAGCTGTGGTTTCACATGATGCACAAAGAAATTGTTTTGCTTTGGGAACATGAACCCAAAGTCTTGAAATAGTTGCACATTTGGGACTGTGCACAAGAGGAATACATGTGGCTATGGGACTTGTATTCACTATATCAATGCGGTCGAGGTTGTGTATCGAGGCTGATGAAGCCATCTGCAGGGGGATCACGTATTGTGGAGGTTGTGTTTGCCTGTCCGGGGGTAGAGAGGTAGGTAACTGTGGGTCTGGGGCGTGTACACCTGGCGTGTGGGGGTCAGGGGGCAGGGTGAGCCACGCATCACCGGACATACCTGTACTCTTGTGTCTGTGTGTGCCCAGATATCTACACAATACCCCGGCCGTGCATGTTGTGTGGACGTGTGCGCTGCATCGGAAGCTCTCCTGTCTTATACACTGACCAGTCTCTGCTTGTATCACAGTGCTTCCAAACACTCACTGCAACATGCTGCACACCATGGAACTATCATGGCACCGCCACTAAAGCGAGGGGATCTTAATACACAGGATTATGTTATTGTGCTATTTTGAGTGTGAACAACCTCTGCGGTCATACGTGTGATTTACCTTAGACTTAACTATGCCATGGACGTGCTCAGATTGTGGAGTCTATGATTAGCAGAAGAATATATCTGGAATATACCCAATGCAGCAATATTTTATAGACATTTTAAGGTGGGTAACGCTCCAGATACATCGATAAAAAATACAAAACACGGGAATATAAATCCGTTCACTGGGTCACAAGTTTGAGCTTTTATTATCTGAAATCAAAACATGGCAGTGTGGTACGTCAAAACATACAAGTGTCATTCCAAAGAGGTCTAATTGAATGTAATTCACAAGTAAGTATTATATTGTGAAATGCCTCGGTGGTCATTTATTCACGTATCCCATATCTAAACATCATATTTCAGCCCATATTTACACTGTAGTGCCTCCATACACAAGCCTAGGAGTCAGTGCTGGACTGTCCAGGCCTCGCTAATAGTCCCACCTTTATAAATGACAGAAGGCAAAAGCTTAATCGGTCTCATCAACAGCTTAGAGATAAGCATTAGTGGAGTGAGCACAATTTGTTTTGTCAAAATGAGCGTCTTCACCGCCAGGTTGGAATTACCGATCTGCATAAACGTTTGTTAGAGAAGAGGGGTCCGGTTTCACCGACGCTGACACTCGTTCAATGAATCTAGAGGTCTTGTTTGTCCTGCATGAACCTTTTCTTAAAGGGTCACAACATGTGTGCAGTTTTGCTGTAAAATATATCAAGAAACAAAAAGTTGACAAGAAAAAAAAAGGAAAAAAATATAATGATAGACATCCTGTGTCGGGGATAATCACTTGGAGATTGCGCAATCACGCACAATCAAGGCAGACGACACGAACGCTAGCGTCGTGCAGGCATTTGCAGGTCATCCTCAAAGATGGCTTGGAATGGCAGTGAGTGGTGCCACCTGCTGGGAGATTGATGCTCACAACAACTGTCATTAAATCGGGAAGACAAAATTGGCATCTGATGTGAGTGACCATTGAGATGGCTGGCAGGATATATGTATATAGGATATGTCATCGTGGTGTGTGAACTTTTACTCTCTTGAGGAGAAGCTCCACGTAAATACCCTTAAGTATGGTGATAGTTATGTGCATTGTCTGGACTCCCAGAGTCAGGAAAAGTCATGAGGAAAGTGGTCCTTACCTGAAAAGATGCACTTTATCAAAAGGTCATTAGCTATTTAGTGAATTGGCAGTTGCGTCTGTGAAGATGGTCTGGCTGTATATTAATCTGTCGTGTAGTAGTTTGGCGGGTCCACATCTGACAGTTGTTTGGTTAGAAAGTTTGGCCAATAAAACCAAAACAAATTAGTCTGGCACTAGATGTTAGAAAATTGCATGTCATAGGAAGTTTGTGGCATTTTTGTGTGTTGACCACAGAGGTCATACCGCCAGTGCAGACGTGTCATAATTTTGCGGTCAGTTCTGGTGTGAAGTGCCCTCTCTCACCCGTTGTTTGTAAGGTCTGGCTCCACTTCCAGCAGGTGGCACTCCATAGCCTCGTGCGTGCGAAGCCCTGATTTCAGCAGAGAACGCTTTCGTGATCGATGTCATCACCTCGGCCTGATGATAGCATGATCTGGTCAGAAAGCTATGATGGCCAAAGTCCCTGACCTTCTAGCCCAAGTTAGGCATGGCATCACCTGTCCTTCAGAAACAACTGACCTAGAGGGCAGCACCACTGACCTCACATTATATCAGCAGTGTCTATGGCGATCTGATTCTTGTACCCACTTTACAATATAAATGTTTACAAACTCATAAGGTATCGGTTATAAATGACCTTTTCATGACCATCGTTTAAACATGCCTAATTTTATATCAATTGCAGTGCAAGTAGACCAACCGGTTATTGCAAGGACCTTGTATATCTTATTACCTTGGATATAAACGGACATGACAAAGGGTCAGGTGGCACATGCTATTATCAAACAGTATGATATAATTTGCTGCAATATCCAGTTGAATGAATTATATTTTTTAATACTACATGTTATATTGACAAGTCATGTTATATTGCGTGGTGAGACCCGTGGCCAGTGTCTTAGGCGTGGTGATCAGCAAGACTCTTGCATCTGTGATGCACCTCTGCTAGGTATATAAAAACATAATGATACATAGATGCTCTTATTTGTAATTATCACGCTTGGCATCACTCATTGTAGCTTAGTTATAAGTGCGTAATGACTGCAATCTGGGAGCACCCTGTTCCCCCAGAGGCCACGTGTGACACCTCGCCCCATTCTGCCCTCTGATTTATATGCCAACTTATGAGCGGGAGGTTGGCTGACATTACCACAAATATTGCAGTAATTATGTCACCTGATGGAGATACTTTCCCATACAGGTGTGGGAAGATGAGGGTTACACTCCCTGAGGCAGGGTCAGTCTGCCACTTTTTTGTCTGTGATGAATGCCTGTACAATGCTTTATAGGTAAGATAATATAAGAAGATACCACTGGACAAGCTAACACATATGTTGTATTGTGACAGCACCAATAACCCACCAAAGGCAATCATCATGTCACATCTACCAACCTCCTCTATGTAATGACCTCTCAGAGGAAGTGATTGATTGCATGCAGTTGTTAGCATTGCAATCTGGACAAAGAACTATAGACTGTTCAAGTGAACAAATATAGACTCTGAGAACAGACTAACGTTATTACTGAGAAGATGGTGTCCAATAAAAGGGGATATTTACAATATCTCATATGACCAGAATCTGATTGTACCAAAGAAGAAAGAAATACAAGTCTACAAATATTTCAAAGAATACCTTGCTGCAGGTAAATGAGCTCATTGATGCCTGACTGTTTGCATGGTTTATAAAGATGTCAATGTGTCAATGACTGGGCTATCAGCCCCAGAACACCAGCGATCTCTATCCTCAAAGCAGCTTCAAAGCAATAAGGTTGTATGCAGGTACAATATGAGACCCATTTCCTGGGGCATTAGATATGAAAGCAGCACAATAGGCGACAATTTGGTTCCCATATTGTGTGGCCTGCACTCCTGTCTACTTCACTTCAAATCGTCATAAACACTGCAAAAATCAAACTACAAGATGAGGTCCTTTGACAGAAAGTCTATTGATGGCGGTGTGGTGTGTGTGAAGAGTTTACATATTGAGAAGCAGAGGTGCTTGAGACTGCCTCTGAGGGGGGATGTCACGAGGTCAGTGAGACGTATCACAACCATACCTCTTGTGTGCACACTATATATTGCGTGATACAGCAAAGTTGGGACTTCTTTCCCAGTGCAGACACATGTCCTGGCATTATGTGCCGCTATCTGTCATAATTGCCTTGCCTATTGTGTTCTTCCCTTGGGCTTCACAGCAGGTTTTGGGTCGGGATGGGAAAAAAGTGCTTGTCACTGGCATTGTAGCTTGGTCATTTTCACTAGGAAACCTTTGAGGTTGTCTAGTAATTGATTTCATGTTTGAGCGAATCCGTGTGTGTTCACTTGACTGTGCTGGGGCGATGTTTGAGTGTCGGGGACGCCCCTGAGCCTACATTGCCCCGCAGCCAACCCAACACGCAGCCACCAACCCTCTTGTCCACCCCTTTCATACACCCATGTTCACTCTTTTGAGGAATCTTGTTCAGAGGCAGTCTCTGTCAATTCCAGCTCATCCACAACAGTCTATTCTAACTCTATTTACGGTTTTCTTAAGAGATTCAGCTCTTCTCCCAATAGCTTAAAATGCCATACAGTCCATCTCTTTTGAAGATTGATTTCTTTGGCTGAAGTCATCAAGTGTTTGTTGAACCTGGCTGTCCTTAACATTAAACAAGGATTACTTGAGTGCACTTGAAGGGACCGTGAGTAGTGTGGCCACCTCAAGCTGAGGTTATGACATATTGACAGAGCTTTACATCAATCAGTGTGGATGGCAGAGAGGGCACAATGCTCTGTGTACAGAGATAGGGCACTCTGACACCTGATACATGCGCACCTTGATGGTTCCAAAAACCACCCCCAGGTGGGGCTACGTCAGGCTTGTCCAGAGCAATAACTGTGAGCAAAACGATTCACCATGTAATATGAAATAAACTGGGTTGACCATGGATTGATCACGATTTGATCATGGCTTTATCATGGTTTGATCATGGGTTGATCATGGATTGATCATGGTTTGATCAATTGTTGTATCAACAAGATGGTTGGGTCAAATAGGTGTTAGGATCATTGATATTTGCCTTTTTAGCTGTGCAGACTATGTCAGTGAGGGGACGGGAAAGTTTCTGTCATTCTGTCTGTCCATCAACGTCAATCTTCTTAAACTGCTGACCTTTGCTATTAGGTGTATTCTCTGTTGACCAATTCTATATAGGCTTTCTCTGTGGACCAATATTTTGAATTATCATTTATGAAGCATCTGAATATTTCTTCCCAGCAATGTATATCCTATATCTGTATCCCCATATATATATAGTATTGGTATTCATTAGACACTTGTACAACTCAAAGGCACATACTGACAAATGTGTAAAGATCAAGGTTGTATATTAAATATAGCCTTCGCTACGCTATGGAGATTAGGCTAAATTTAGCTGGATCTTGTTTACTAATTGCAATTTGTGATAAAGGAAGTAACGCATAGTATTCCATGCTAAGGTTTTTTTTAAATGAGGATTAGTAATGGGCAGGTATCATAACTTTTCAAGAAGCACATATATTCTTTAAAGATAGCTAATGGCTGAAAGTGAACTATAAATTTATAATCAGAAAACATTATTTGATAAGTTCCCAAACAGGTGTATTGATGACATAAACATTGTTAGACTTCACCATTGCGAATATTGGCACAGATAGTCAAGTGCATGTGTTCTGGCCTGGGAAAAGAGGCTTATTTGTTTGGCGTGGATTAGGGAGGTGTAAGTAGTTAACAAGAAAGACCACCTGGACAGACTTGGAACCCAGGTGATAATATTGACACAACAGAACACTTTCACTGCAGGAGATCAGACCTTCACCTATATTTCAATAACATTACTATCGTATTATCATCACTCTTCCCTGATGATCTCTGAGTGGAAATATAGACTGGCAGTGATATGATAGTATAGAATGCTTTCTGGTGGGGAAAGGAATATTGAACTACATCAATTAATGCCAGAGGAGGATAGAACATGACAAGAATTCTCAATTGAAACAGGATCGCAATGGCATAGTATGATATACTGTATATGCATATTGATTTCCTAATATATTGGTTCTGCATGTGATTGACAGAATTAATCGTCAGTTGATATACCATTAAGGACAAATACATTTATCACATTCATGACACTTCCTTTTAACACCTGACTCAATTTTGATGCATCTTTTCAGTCAGGAAGGAAGGATATGAATAATTATATATCACCTCTGCTCACCTGGCAGATTATATTTTTGGGATTTAACTAGGACCTCTCTTAACCTGGGGAGCGACCCCACACGACTTTTGCACCTTGGCATGTGTACACATGTGGCCATTGTATTGTTTTGATTAGATGTACAAATGTGGGGGTTGAATCAATATTCCCTCACAGCTCAGGCATAAATGGTTTGTGTCAATCTTGTAGGTGAATATGTTATACTTGTAGCGAGTGCTTAATGGTGTATTCAGCCCATTAACAACAGGAACATGAAGGCCAAGATTGCCCATATTTGGAACATTAACCTGACGAGCCTTCATAGTTTGTCTCACAATGTTTGTGTTATTTGTTTATACATTCAATGTTGAATATATTATGGGTAGTTTTATTGCCCCCAACAAAGTGGCAGGCGAGGTGAGAAAGGGTGCTTCACAGAGAGGACACCACACAACTATTGTATATCTTGCTGCATGCATATATTGAAAGTTCATTCACACTGATGCTCACACCCAGCAAGCACTATGCATGAATATAGGAATATGCTCCATTTATAACTTGAATATCACCACAGAAAAGGAATATCTTACCATTCTGAAGTATGATTTTCAAACAAGGTGAGAGAAACTTTTGAGTGATCAGTCTTTGCCTTAAAGTGCTCACACTGCTTATCCAGGACACCACATTGATATCATATAACAGAACTGTGACTAAATCTCTACATGCAAATAGACCACCTGATTTTATTTTGAAACATATTAGGAAAGGTGGGGTCTTAATTTGGCATGGCAATTGGGGGTGTGCATGGAGGAATTTAATGACAGTGTTAGGTAGAGTAAACCAACACCATTTATTGCATACAAATATGCTTCTGTCGAGCTAACAATAGAATTAAATGCAAAAATATTGTGAATATTCATGAACTACCCAGCATTCCCGTGATATTGCATGATGGGAAATCATTAGTATCACGTGACGAGGTGTAAATGGGTCTGTGCATGGCCATAATTAAGTGATCAGGGATGAAACTGTAAATGTTGGGATGTCCCACTTCATAGGTTATTCATGTTAATCCCTATAGACTCTGGACTAGGTGTTTGTATGTCTCATAATTTAGAGGCACTATGTTTCCCTTCATTATTAGTCTTTGTCTGTATAATAATCATGAAAGAGGATTAATAATATATCATGTATTTTACCTTTGTATGATTCCTCCCATTGGCCCTGTCCCACACCCGCTGGGTAGCACGCCCTGTACGCTCATCTATTGTGCATTAAGATCACCACATAAAACATTGATAGCATATGGCCCTGAGTAACCTATAAAACATATCTATGACATTTAATACACATGTAAGTTATAATGATGGGTCAATATCACTAATCTGTTATTTATGTAAGGTCACATAAAGGAATAATTAACTGGAATATGAAAATTTCAAAGGAAAGCCTCAGCAAAGACACATAAGAAGCAAGCATGTATAGAGTTTGGCATCTTTCTCTGTATCATACATGTATAGATTCTCATTAGCTTAGAGTGAAATTGGCCACCTATTCTTGGATGGTTAAACAGAAATCAGAAGAACGTCTATCATATTCTACATCCCATTATTGAACACATTTAAGTTCACCATAAACCTTGTTGTCATAAATGTTAATACAATATCAATTGGGATTGTCACGATATTTACAATGTTTTCTGAAAGGTTCAGATTAGCTAAGGGTGTCATAGACGCATCGCAATATATAAGTGATTGCCAAGGGAGAATTAATAGTACAAGTTGTAATTGTGTTCATTATCATGTTATTGATGGAGATCATGCATGTGTAATGTGCATTAGCTTCATAAAACAGTATGTTTGGACAAAGAGTATTAATTGATTTCAGAATTGATTAACAGGTGAAACGTATTGTTCTCCATGCTTCATCTGGTGTACACAGGAACTAATAAATCATTGAATGTTTGATTTATTTCTTATTCAAGATGTCAAACAACTATAACAAATAACTGACAGGTGTTATGTGCCAAACACAGTGTTCAAACACTGACACTAGTACATTAAAATAAGTTTGCGTTGTACAACTACACAGTATCTAAATATTCACATTTTGTGTCTTTTCAGATAAGACAGCCATCACTGGCTCAGGACCAGTCACCATGACAACCGTACACCAGTTAATGTCCTGGATCAAGGAGAAATCCAAAAGGTCTCATCAGTCCAAGATGGCAGAGAAAACCAGTAATATGACCTCAGACACTACGCATGTGCCCGAGCAGGCGCAAAGAGGGTCAGTGTGCAGAGCTTCCATGAAACTTCCTCCCATTCCAAGAGAGGAAAGAAGAAAACAAATAGCCCTCAGTCGTCCTCATACAAACTCTCCAGCTCACATCTATGAAGAAATCCCATATGCAACCATGCAAGGATTAAAAGTGACTCAACTTAAAGAGGGAAATACTGACATATCAGAAAATACAGCCTCCCCTCCTCAAAATCCAGATATTTCACAAATTGATAATGTTAAACGTGAACAGCAGAGGTCTGACAATGTAGATATTACAAACCTTGACTTTGACCAAGCTAAGGAGTTTGGATCTTTCTTAGTTGTACCTATAAGAGGCAAGCAGTCAGCAGGTCATGGTCAAGGTCAAGGTCATATTGATGGCCAGACCCGCTTGGAGCAGGCTCCAAGGTCAGAAAGCTTGGATTCCTCAGGTATCTGTGATACATCCCTCACTTCCTATGGCAGCCAAACATCTCGTGGAGAATGTTATTCTTGTGGTGATGTGAGTAGCTCAGACTCAGGATTTCACAGTGGGCATAGTGCAGACATGAGAAGACTCAGTATAGCACTTCGCAATGCAGTGCCACCTGGCGAGAAAACCAGATTGAGTATAGCCAGTCATGACAGTGGTCATGGGGATGAATCTACTGGGGACCATCTCCATGGAGACAAGCACGTACACTGCCGGAAGTGCAGCAGACCTCATGGTATATACCATGGTGTCCTTATGTCAGGGGAGCATGATGGACAAACAGAAGAACTTAATTTCGATGTGTATACTTTAGAAAATTTAGACATTCAGGATGAGAACTGTGCCAGCAAGGTAGACGTTCCGTTACAGAAAATGCCGGGCCATAGACTGGGACAACCTGGATCTGCGTTTGCTGCATTACATAACAAAAACATTAAGCATGGAATTCCTGCAAAGAGAAATGGAATAATTACTTGCCTGAGAACAAAACCATCACGTGATCGTTCCCATCAGTCTTGTGATAAGGTATCCCCCAGATCTATCTCAGAAAGCGACAGTGGCGCCTCTAGTGTGTATGCGTACAGTGGAAGTGATAAAGACCTCTTAGCCAAATCTCGCGAGAGATTACGCTATCATGAAAGTGATAGCAGTAACGATACATTCAGTGAATATGACATGAGATCCGGAGAAGTGACGCCATCTAGCGGAGATCATTATGACTATTTCTTGTCAAAGGTCAAACACAACCTTTCCCTGAAACAGGATGTGCAGCGTATAATTCTTTCAGAAAGTAGTGAGTATGATACAAGTGAGTATCAAGACTACCAGGAGGATAGATTAGACTCAGTATCGCTCACCACAGTCACCAGTCTCTCTGATATATCCACTATAGACCTGGATGATGCCAAAAGTGAAAAGAGCAGCAAAAGTGACAACACAGACAATAATGAGCACAAAGTTAAAAGGAAAACAAAGAAAGAATGCAGATGTCATAGTTCAGAGTCTGATAGGCCCCGAAAGAGTAAAGACTCAGAGAAACACTCCAGAACTAAGAATATGAAATCTGTACACTCGCGGACTGAAATCCGTAAAAATATGAAGAAGAAAACTGCACCCCATTCCTCAAGCAAAGACATGGAATTCTATAATATACCTGATTTTCCCAGGTCAGCTCTTGATCTTACCACCAAAGAGGCTAGTGAGTTTGATGCTTTAGAGCGTCTCTCTTGCAGAGCTACAGACTATAAACCAAATGAATCCACCTCATCTTTGACCGGAAGTGCACCTGTATCGCCAGTTCCGGTTCCGTCACCTGTAATGAAGAATAAGGTGCCACCACGGAAGCAACATGACCACAACAGATTACTGGGTGATTTGATGAAAATGAACCATGATAGACAACTTCTTGTATTATTTTAAATATATTTAAATAAATAATCCTTAATAAATTCCTGGGTAAAGTTTGGCAACAAATGCAAATTTTGAAATCATCTGTTGATAAATCTAGTGAAATGCAAAGTAATGTTTGTCACTTTAAAAAGGAGAAAAATAATTTGTTTGATCATTATATCTAGATCTTGAACTTTATCAACATTAGACAAAAAAAGTACTACCTTTATTTGGGACGAATTGTCACACTTCTGAATGATATATTTGATATTAAATCGATATTTATGACATGAGAGCGATGAAAGAAGTTGATATCTCAGATATCAATATGTATTTCTGACACAGAATTTGAACGATATGCAGGGACATATAATGTCATAGATTGACTTCCAAAGATCTAGTATTACTACCATCGAGCAAAGCTCAATATAGAACAATCATGTGTTCAGATTACCTACATATTAGTTCCAGATATTAAATATCTTGGTCTCAGAGTATTTATTACATAATGACAGGTGATTGACACCTTGCAAGGCACAGTGTAAATACAAATTAATAACTCAAATATATTTTGTTAATTTAATAAGATATTAAGAATATTTGTCTAAGTGAACGAGTCTGGTTTCAGACTAACCTCCAAAGTAGGATCAGTCGAAAATATGTACAACCCAAGTTGACAGTCTCGCCGATTTGTATGACCAAAATAAGAAACCCTAACAACCATTGAAAGTGATTTTACAATGTTCAGATAAGCTATTCGTCTAAATTAGTACACATGCTTCTTTGGGAATATACACAGGGTTGTGGTGTGGTCCATACAGATCCTACAGATTATCATGGTGCAATAGACAATTGATTTTTCTACCTGTTACCAATGATTAGTCAGTAAAAACTAACATTATGCAGTGAACATTACACCTGCAACCAACTAACTCAATTTGAGGGATATTTTAGAAGTTGATTTGAACTAATATCTACCACCAATGAAGATTAAGCCATTTAGCAAGGCAAGACAAGGATTTTGTTTGTTTGACTACCTGGAGGAATGTTTCATGTATGAATGAGGTTGAATATGTTATAAGACTACACCATGTTGACAGTGGTGTATTCTGTGAGGTATGGTGCTAAGATGTCTGATATGCAATATGTACAATACACAATGATAATTATAAATATATAAATATAATAAAATATATTATGTACACGAAACTGTTTCTGTGGTTCATCTTTATTGAATATGCGTTACTGCTGAGAGAAGTCTAAAACCCTTTTGTTTAGTTGTTTCTAAAACCTCTCCTTACCCTGCACATAGATGAGAAATGCACGGCTCTATTATTATTACATGCTTGAATAAAACTCCCATGTAAAGTCTTGAGCGGGGCCTGGATAAAAGGGAGTGTGTAATATAAAATAATGTACAATGAAATAGAATGCACAATAAACTAGAAGGGCTATATGGGGACACGTAAAGTTAACCATTATAATTTACTCTAAGTATAATCATTATCCACGTCTACGATGGTGAATTTATCGCTTATTCAGTTGCATTATCTCCCTCCTTGATATTACACCCTGGCCTGGGTGCAAAAATGCCTCAGATATGACCCCACCATATCATGGCGGGTAGATCTCACGCATCAGGCACAATGCTCTCATTATTCTGGGGGAGTGTCCTCTGTTACCATGGTTATATTGCTGCTTTGGTAGCTGTTATCGTGGTAATAATGCTGTTACAATGGTTATGCAGCTGTAGTATTTATCATTATGGTATTGTTACTGGGATAGCTGCTAGCATTGCTATGTCGATGCTGTGATCACCTTATAATATTTATATTGCTGCTGTGGTGGCTGCTATCATAGTTATATTGCTGCTGTGGTGGTCGTTATCATAGTTATATTGCTGCTGTGTTGGCCGTTATCATAGTTATATTGCTGCTGTGGTGGCTGCTATCATAGCTATATTGCTGCTGTGGTGGCTGCTATCATAGCTATATTGCTGCTGTGGTGGTCGTTATCATAGTTATATTGCTGCTGTGTTGGCCGTTATCATAGTTATATTGCTGCTGTGGTGGCTGCTATCATAGTTATATTGCTGCTGTGGTGGCTGCTATCATAGCTATATTGTTGCTGTGGTGGCCGTTATCATAGCTATATTGCTGCTGTGGTGGCTGCTATCATAGTTATATTGCTGCTGTGGTGGCCGTTATCATAGTTATATTACTGCTGTGTACCAATTATCATAGTTATATCGCTGCTGTGGTAGCTGCTATCATAGTTATATTGCTGCTGTGGTGGTCGTTATCATAGTTATATTGCTGCTGTGTTGGCCGTTATCATAGTTATATTGCTGCTGTGGTGGCTGCTATCATAGTTATATTGCTGCTGTGGTGGCTGTTATCATAGCTATATTGCGGTTGCGGTGGCCGTTATCATAGTTATATTGCTGTTGCGGTGGCTGCTATCATAGTTATATTGCTGCTGTGGTGGTCGTTATCATAGTTATATTGCTGCTGTGGTGGCCGTTATCATAGCTATATTGCTGCTGTGGTGGCTGCTATCATAGTTATATTGCTGCTGTGGTGGCCGTTATCATAGTTATATTACTGCTGTGTACCAATTATCATAGTTATATCGCTGCTGTGGTAGCTGCTATCATAGCTATATTGCTGTTGCGGTGGCTGTTATCATAGCTATATTGCGGTTGCGGTGGCCGTTATCATAGTTATATTGCTGTTGCGGTGGCTGTTATCATAGCTATATTGCTGTTGCGGTGGCTGTTATCATAGCTATATTGCTGTTGTGGTGGCTGTTATCATAGCTATATTGCTGTTGCGGTGGCCGTTATCATAGTTATATTGCTGTTGCGGTGGCTGTTATCATAGCTATATTGCTGTTGCGGTGGCTGTTATCATAGCTATATTGCTGTTGCGGTGGCTGTTATCATAGCTATATTGCTGCTGTGGTGGCCGTTATCATAGTTATATTGCTGCTGTGGTGGCTGTTATCATAGTTATATTGCTGTTGCGGTGGCCGTTATCATAGCTATATTGCTGTTGCGGTGGCCGTTATCATAGTTATATTGCTGCTGTGGTGGCCGTTATCATAGTTATATTGCTGCTGTGGTGGCCGTTATCATAGTTATATTGCTGCTGTGGTGGCCGTTATCATAGTTATATTGCTGCTGTGGTGGCCGTTATCATAGCTATATTGCTGCTGTGGTGGCCGTTATCATAGTTATATTGCTGCTGTGGTGGCTGCTATCATAGCTATATTGCTGCTGTGGTGGCCGTTATCATAGCTATATTGCTGCTGTGGTGGCTGTTATCATAGTTATATTGCTGCTGTGGTGGCCGTTATCATAGCTATATTGCTATGTTAAATCCATGATTGAATCTTTAAATCGTCAGCTTTGTAACCTCCGATATCGATATTTCCGAATTTAAGAGTCGGATATGAAAAAAATGAACAGCACGCATTTGAGGCATCCCACAAGACGCGTAATGCTATGGTAGCTGTTATCAGTTTCACAACTACGTGTATGGCATGTCGATTTGTGAAATTGCATAACATGAAAACTTTTTCTTTACCAATTCATTACATTCAGGAAACACGCACGTCCTCTCTCTCAATCTCGTTAATTGCATTATCTGCCATTTTGATTTGAAAAAAGTGTGCTCTCCCATGCGCTGCCTGACCAGTATCAGTCAGTGGATGCATGACACCAGACCAATATCAGTCCCTCGAAGCTTGACTCCCAAGACCACGATGTGTCCATCATTATATGGAACCAGTCCACAATGTGTCCCTCATTATATGGAACTATTCCATCCTGTGTCCTTCAATATATGGAGCCAGTCTGCCTTGTGTCCGTCAATATATGGAACCAGTCTGCCTTGTGTCCTTCAATATTTGGACCCAGTCTGCCTTGTGTCCTTCAATAAATGGACCCAGTCTGCCCTGTGTCCTTCAATATATGGAACCAGTCTGCCCTGTGTCCTTCAATATATGGAACCAGTCTGCCTTGTGTCCTTCAATATATGGAACCAGTCTGCCCTGTGTCCTTCAATATATGGAAATAGTCTGCCCTGTGTCCTTCAATATATGGAAATAGTCTGCCCTGTGTCCTTCAATATATGGAAATAGTCTGCCCTGTGTCCTTCAATATATGGACCCAGTCTGCCCCGTGTCCTTCAATATATGGAACCAGTCAACAATGTGACCTTCAATATATGGACCCAGTCTACCTTGTGTCCTTCAATATATGGACCCAGTCCACAACATGACTCTCAATAAAAAAACCTGAGTAACATTTATGGGACCTGGATGAATATGAACTGTATATGGATTTTATGCGGAACCCAACGACAGACAATAGCAAAACCTTACAATGCTAGGAACATATAAATAGTACAAATATTTATCATAATGCGCAGGCCTCAAAACGTCATAGTATATTTCAATTACAAGATTGATTGGTTAAGATATCGCTCATAACTTGCCTTATACTTTTATATCGCAACCAGTGTCTGCCTCTTATCAGCCATTCTCAGATCAACAAATCTAATCTAGATTTTTGCTCACGAATGTGAAATGATTTCTGCTCCAAATTGTGGGAAGGTATTTGAAAATTGACACGAGTAGTAGGTACAGTAAAGATGAGGTCAAACAGGTTGCCTGCAACATCATGAGAGTAGAGATAGCATGCGCAGTGAGGCGGAAATGGACCAGGAATGATGGGAACAATATTTATAAATATTCATATATGCTCTTGAATGTTTAGAGGACAATTCAACGCATTCTGCTAAGACTGATTTATAATAATGAATAAAAAATTATAAGTTTGTATGATTACTGAATATATATATATACTTCAATGCATTTCTATGTACACATAACATCCAATCTTATATAACCCAGGCGTTTTTATCACGATATCCCATGTCGTCTTGCCAACACTAGTTACCAGGATTTGCAATTGACCCTGATTCCGGAATATAATAGGAAGCTGCAACAAACACATTTGGACGGCAATGTTGTCCTGGGAGGTTTGCGACTTGCCAGAAAGGCGATGCAACATGCAGCAAAGTGATCTAGCCAATCAGATATCCCCAGTACTCACCTCACGAGGTTAGCTTATGCACTCAACATTCAAAGCATGGTAGAAAAAAATGTTAATTCTTTTGTTCTATACAGTAAATCTCTGACATACAAATTTTATGTTCAATTCATTATAAAGATTTATAAATATATTTGGTACTGATTGGCCCTACCCATGCTTTAAATGAAGCAACAATTGGTAAAATCTCAAAAAGGTTGGTCTGATATGATTATTTGATTAAAATGTTAAGATTCCAAGACGGCAATGCTCATTTTCATGTCAAGCCTCATTCTCATACGGGAGTAACGTACCTAATGAGATACATAGTAAATATTTAAATATTTAGAGTTCATTTGGCTGCACTGAATGAAACATATTCTCAGACAGGAACAAACAGTTCTTTTATGCAACTTCTACACATCTTTTTTATTGAGATAGGACATTATCTTGTTATTTTGCCAGGACATTAACGGTATTTGTAAAGCATAGAAATTGCGTTCTGCTAAAAGAAACTTTAATTTCATTTAGAATCTTGTTTGTTCATTGGAAAATTTATGTTGCTCCTATATGATGATATAAATCCTCCTCTGCCTGTCATATCAATATATAAGGCAATATCAGCGTCTTTTGACGATACTGTAACCTTGAAAAATATCCATAATCTTAACAGTGTTCCTGTCATGTAATATCCATGACAAAAAATAAATATTCTCTCAAAATATGGTCATGTTCTGTCTATAGAGACAATATTTCTTTTATACATTGTTCAAGGTTTTCAAAGAAAATTTCAATTAGATGGTATTAATGGTCTGGTCTGTTTTGACAATATTTTTATCATATATCTGATAATATTTTTAAAGTCTGCCTGTCGTGGCAATAGTTTTATTATATAAAATTCATTATGTTCCTATAATGGCAATAGTTTTTCATGTTATATTCATGACATGCTTGTCATGGCTTAACACATATAATGCCCTTGATCTGCCAGTCATGGCAATGGTTACAATATATTATGTCTGCGATCTGCATTTCACGGCAACAACTCTATAACATTGTTCTTGAGCTGCCTGTCATGGCAACAGTTATCTCATGTTCATGTCATGCTCGTCTTGGTAGGAGTTCTATCAAATAATGTTCATGGTCTGCCTGTCATTGTTATAGGTCTATTATAAAATGTTCATGCTTTGCCTGTCATGGTAATAGTTCTATCACATAATGTTCATGATTTGCCTTTCATTGCTATTATGTTTAATATATAATAATGTTGATGATCTGCCTTTCATTGCTATCAGGTTTATTATATAATGTTGATGATCTGCCTGTCATTACTATCAGGTTTATTATATAATGTTCATGATCTGCCTGTCATGGTTATTTAGTTTATTATATAATGTTCATGATCTGCCTGTCATAGTAATAGTTCTATCACATAATGTTCATGATATGATTTTCATCGCTATTATGTTTAATATATAATGTTCATGATTTGCCTGTCATTGCTATTATGTTTAATATATAATAATGTTGATGATCTGCCTTTCATTGCTATCAGGTTTATTATTTAATATTCATGATCTGCCTGTTATGGTTATTTGGTTTATTATACAATATTCATGATCTGCCTGTCATTGCTATCAGGTTTATTATATAATGTTCATGATCTGCCTGTCATTGTTATTAGGTGTATTATATAATGTTCATGATCTGCCTGTCATTGCTATCAAGTTTATTATATAATGTTCATGATCTGCCTGTCATTACTATCAGGTTTATTATATAATGTTCATGATCTGCCTGTCATGGTTACTTAGTTTATCATATAATATTCATGATCTGCCTGTCATGGTTATTTAGTTTATCATATAATATTCATGATCTGCCTGTCATGGTTATTTAGTTTATCATATAATGTTCATGATCTGCCTGTCATGGTTATTTAGTTTATTATATAATGTTCATGATCTGCCTGTCATTGCTATTTGGTTTATCATATAATGTTCATGATCTGCCTGTCATGGTTATTTAGTTTATTATATAATGTTCATGATCTGCCTGTCATGGTTTATCCTCATCAGATCATTAAGAAGAGGGTTATGCCGGGGTTGTCTGCCATTCGTCGGTAGATCACTTTGGGATATATTCACCAGTTTTGTTTGCTCCTTGGGGGAAATCAATGACACAGCCCTCTTTAACTTTGGTATAGTTTTCTTGTGGATGATTTGACTGTATGTAATGAGTGACGTAGACCTTTTCATATGAGGGAGTGTAGATGCCTTATAGATTCCAATATCACATTCTGACGTAGACCGCCTTTCCAAGGGATAACTTTCCATTATCATTGTATCTGTTTCTTTTGTTTTTGATAAATCAACATCACTTCCAAAGCACATCAATCTTCTTCTGGGTTTGACTACCTTTGTGCCGCTGAGATCATAATTATTCCTTGAAAGATTCTTATTTGCTATCTGTGGAAAGAGTTGATCATATTGTAAATTGTAATAACCCTTATTGCTTTTGTTTCTCACTTTGTGTCTTGCACGTGAATGTGTCGGAACTACCGTGAGGTCCTTTTCCTCACTCACAGTTTCCCTCTTCCACGAAGAGTAGATTTCATAAGTATCTTTCATTTCTCTGTGTTTTTTTGGTTCTTTAGGTGTCATCATTGTTCTATGGACCACGTCAGGTAAATGAGATGATATAACGTCATTGACATATCCATGGGCCATTTGAGGCACCACAGAATGTTTTTTGTTTCTATTTTCCTTCTTTTCAGACAAAAACTTTAGTCTTTTCTTGGCTTTTGGAAACAACACTTCATAGTCAGACAGCGCATGATTCACATCATAAAGAGGATTTGACGTAAGGTGGCGACACTCTCTAGTCTTTTCAGCCACCAGCTGTGTCTGATCGTTGTCCGTTTTTACCTTGATCTGAGGATCAGGTAGTTTCTTCACACAATAGTCCGAGTTTTGATCATGGTTTTTAAGTGGTATAACTACAAATGACCCATACTGTTTAGCTTCAGAAAATGCTAATTGATTTAAGTCAACGCCTCTTGAGGCAATGGCGGGAATTTCCTCGTAGATTGGTGATACAGGACAAATGTCGTCTGCCACTGGAGGTGGTAACATCTCATCCTCTTCCGGTGGATCTTGCACCATGGTGCTTGATGTATCAGTTCTTTTAATTGGGTCTTTGATCTGATCACAGCTTTCGGCGGGACGGCAGCTTGGATTTGTGGATCCATGGGTTTTTGTTTTACTCTTTCTGCGCAATTCCTTCCACCACTGTGCCAGTTTCATACTAGATAGAATCTGAAAATATAAATAAACATTAAAAAAATAGCCTTTCTCTCATAAACATGGACTCTAAAAATCTTATGACAGCAAGTTTTGTGGAAATAATTTTCAGTTTTAATTTTACAATATGTCGAGACTAGATATAGGTATGTTTATGTGCTCTCAACCCCTGATGGATTGAAGTCAACTGATGGTATCTTAATTTCAATATTTTCGTCACAAGGAGACCCCCTTGTTTATGTCGTTTGGAGCATATTGTGGTGCCACCTGGTTTGTATTTATTTATTTTCATGTTGGAATGTTGAATGATAATACTCATACCCATGTCAGCGTAGCCATATATCATTGCAATTGTATATATGAGACCATGCAATGTACCCCACTATATTTCTTAGAGGTCACAAAAGAGACTTCTCTTCGTTTGTAACATAAGCAATAGAACAACACAAAGGTCGCTTACATAAATACATACCTTCCTTTGCTATTTACTTGAATATTTTCTCACTATCATTTCTATTAAATTTATGCCACATAATTATATGTCATGGCTTTAAACTGTCATTCAGTAAATATGATTGCCATTATAGTCCTTTGTACGTATTTATCATAAGCTCTTTCCATAGAACTATGGCACGCTTTTTGAACATGCACTTATATTCCTCAGGGATCTATTTTTAATAACTACAGACATAAGTTGAGGATTCCATATGATGACTACCAGCTGCTGTCCTTCTATCAAGAATTGCACTCCCACCAGGGGGCGATATGCTATTATACACAACAGTTGAAAATGCTACTTTAAGAGTCATTATCTAAATCTGATTTAAACGGCTTCCGTATATTGCATTGAGTTCTCAGTGGGGCATTTGGGGGGTAATTTAGACACCTTTATATCTTGTAACAGGTTGTGTGGGTGGTAAAGTTTACATTAGCCATCTGCCCTATTAACCTACCTTTTCTCGTCTCAAGCAATAACATATAGTACACAAATCAAACAAATAATATTCACCATCTGCAGATGAGAACTGAGATTGTATGTCATTTGCACTGTATGTTTTGAGTAAAGTATGGGCATCAGTCATTTCTCCACCAGCACAATATTTCTGAGACTGGTGATGTGATGGTTATATTTAGCCTCTATCCCAAAGGCTGTAGACAGAGAATCATAATAAATAGTCTATTTTTCATGCTTGATTGTGTTACCTTTACATTAATTGCTTGTGCTCAACACCATGACAATCTTGTAAACAGCTCTCTACTCTATAACACTCCACCGAGACCGCAAGTTAAGCGAATGAAATATACGATGATTACATATTAAGTATGATCTTACCTCCACACTTGTCTGTCATATGTTGTATCCAGGTGAAACTCACTTATATATAGCGCCCCAAATATGTGCCAAGCTTTGAAGACGGGCGAGTTTGTGGATGCTATCGCTGACACGAACAAGATTTGTGACTATGCCTGGGTCTCCTCACAACGAAGTCACACAATTTGTTCCGGTGACCTGGGCCCTTTGATTGGACTCCCCTAAGGTCAGAAACACGAGATGTCTCTCTTGCTGTCTGCCGCTGTAGGTTTTCTCTGCACTATATTTGTCTGGGGACAATGCAATGAATACACCACAAAAGCGAACAAAAGTGTCCTGCCCGCCTCACCGGACCTGGAAATGCCGGAGCTGCGTGGGGCATGATGGGTAAATTGTAACTTTCCACGTCCTTTATGATGGCCTGAAACTAAAAGTGTTTTTTCAACTCCTATTTTGTCATCAAATCGTTTCAACAAGATAGGTAAAAACTCCTTTGAAATACAACTCCCTTCTTTCATTTGAAACCAGCTGCCAAAATAAAATTCTATTGACAAGTATTCTATTATATTTTAATTAGTTAATATCTAATTGCCTGCTCATTGCTCTTTCTTGTTTTATTTGTCTCTACAGAGTAGACTCTCGTACCAAGAGTTACATGACATTTCTGTACGTATACTTGGAAGCAAGGTGCGGAGACTGAGGCAGTGAAGAGAAAGTGAAATTGATACCTGCTGACACCAAGTACTGTATTTCAATATATCAAATATAATCTCCATTAAATAGTTTGATAATGTTATACATTATGTGTAAGTGTAAAATGATCGTATAAAAATGATAACTTTTACAAGATTATATTTCCTGATTGGATAATGTGTTTGTTGCAGATTCGATGTCATCCGTGCTGTCCGGGAGCTGGGGTGAGGAGATACCAGAGTGTGGATATTACTATAGGACCAGGCTGGTGAGGTTGGATGGAGGGATGGATGGATTCAATAATGTGGATATCTGTATAGGACCAGGCTGGAGAGGCTTATAGGGGAGCTGGATGGAGAGATTCTAGAGTGTGGATATCTGTATAGGACCAGGCTGGTGAGGTTTATAGTGGAGCTGGATGGTGAGATTCTAGAGTGTGGATATCTGTATAGGACCAGGCTGGTGAGGTTTATGGGGAGGCTGGATGGAGAGATTCCAGAGTATGGATATCTGTATAGGACCAGGCTGGTGAGGTTTATAGGGGAGGCTGGATGGAGAGATTCTAGAGTGTGGATATCTATATAGGACCAGGCTGGTGAGGTTTATAGGGGAACTGGATGGAGGGATTCTAGAGTGTGGATATCTGTATAGGACCAGGCTGGTGAGGTTTATAGGGGAGCTGGATGGAGGGATTCTGGAGTGTGGATATCTGTATAGGACCAGGCTGGTGGGGTTTATAGGGAAGCTGGATGGAGGGAGTCTAGAGTGTGGATATCTGTATAGGACCAGGCTGGTGAGGTTTATAGGGGAGCTGGATGGAGGGATTCTAGAGTGTGGATTTATGTATAGGACCAGGCTGGTGAGGTTTATAGGGGAGCTGGATGGAGAGATTCTAGAGTGTGGATATCTGTATAGGACCAGGCTGGTGAGGTTTATAGGGGAGCTGGATGGAGAGATTCTAGAGTGTGGATATCTGTATAGGACCAGGCTGGTGGGGTTTATAGGGGAGCTGGATGGAGGGATTCTAGAGTGTGGATATCTGTATAGGACCAGGCTGGTGAGGTTTATAGGGGAGCTGGATGGAGGGATTCTAGAGTGTGGATATCTGTATAGGACCAGGCTGGTGAGGTTTATAGGGGAGCTGGATGGAGAGATTCTAGAGTGTGGATATCTGTATAGGACCAGGCTGGTTGGGTTTATAGGGGAGCTGGATGGAGGGATTCTAGAGTGTGGATATCTGTATAGGACCAGGCTGGTGAGGTTTATAGGGGAGCTGGATGGAGGGATTCTGGAGTGTGGATTTATGTATAGGACCAGGCTGGTGAGGTTTATAGGGGAGATGGATGGAGAGATTCTAGAGTGAGGATATCTGTATAGGACCAGGCTGGTGAGGTTTATAGGGGAGCTGGATGGAGGGATTCTGGAGTGTGGATATCTGTATAGGACCAGGCTGGTGAGGTTTATAGGGGAGCTGGATGGAGAGATTCTGGAGTGTGGATATCTGTATAGGACCAGGCTGGTGAGGTTAATAGGGGAGCTGGATGGAGGGATTCTGGAGTGTGGATTTATGTATAGGACCAGGCTGGTGAGGTTTATAGGGGAGCTGGATGGAGGGATTCTAGAGTGTGGATTTATGTATAGGACCAGGCTGGTGAGGTTTATAGGGGAGCTGGATGGAGAGATTCTGGAGTGTGGATATCTGTATAGGACCAGGCTGGTGAGGTTAATAGGGGAGCTGGATGGAGGGATTCTGGAGTGTGGATTTATGTATAGGACCAGGCTGGTGAGGTTTATAGGGGAGCTGGATGGAGGGATTCTAGAGTGTGGATTTATGTATAGGACCAGGCTGGTGAGGTTTATAGGGGAGCTGGATGGAGAGATTCTAGAGTGTGGATATCTGTATAGGACCAGGCTGGTGAGGTTTATAGGGGAACTGGATGGAGGGATTCTAGAGTGTGGATATCTGTATAGGACCAGGCTGGTGAGGTTTATAGGGGAGCTGGATGGAGGGATTCTGGAGTGTGGATATCTGTATAGGACCAGGCTGGTGGGGTTTATAGGGAAGCTGGATGGAGGGAGTCTAGAGTGTGGATATCTGTATAGGACCAGGCTGGTGAGGTTTATAGGGGAGCTGGATGGAGGGATTCTGGAGTGTGGATATCTGTATAGGACCAGGCTGGTGAGGTTTATAGGGGAGCTGGATGGAGAGATTCTGGAGTGTGGATATCTGTATAGGACCAGGCTGGTGAGGTTAATAGGGGAGCTGGATGGAGGGATTCTGGAGTGTGGATTTATGTATAGGACCAGGCTGGTGAGGTTTATAGGGGAGCTGGATGGAGGGATTCTAGAGTGTGGATTTATGTATAGGACCAGGCTGGTGAGGTTTATAGGGGAGCTGGATGGAGAGATTCTGGAGTGTGGATATCTGTATAGGACCAGGCTGGTGAGGTTAATAGGGGAGCTGGATGGAGGGATTCTGGAGTGTGGATTTATGTATAGGACCAGGCTGGTGAGGTTTATAGGGGAGCTGGATGGAGGGATTCTAGAGTGTGGATTTATGTATAGGACCAGGCCGGTGAGGTTTATAGGGGAGCTGGATGGAGAGATTCTAGAGTGTGGATATCTGTATAGGACCAGGCTGGTGGGGTTTATAGGGGAGCTGGATGGAGAGATTCTAGAGTGTGGATATCTGTATAGGACCAGGCTGGTGGGGTTTATAGGGAAGCTGGATGGAGGGAGTCTAGAGTGTGGATATCTGTATAGGACCAGGCTGGTGGGGTTTATAGGGGAGCTGGATGGAGGGATTCTAGAGTGTGGATATCTGTATAGGACCAGGCTGGTGAGGTTTATAGGGGAGCTGGATGGAGGGATTCTGGAGTGTGGATTTATGTATAGGACCAGGCTGGTGAGGTTTATAGGGGAGATGGATGGAGAGATTCTAGAGTGAGGATATCTGTATAGGACCAGGCTAATGAGGTTTATAGGGGAGCTGGATGGAGAGATTCTGGAGTGTGGATATCTGTATAGGACCAGGCTGGTGAGGTTAATAGGGGAGCTGGATGGAGGGATTCTGGAGTGTGGATTTATGTATAGGACCAGGCTGGTGAGGTTTATAGGGGAGCTGGATGGAGGGATTCTAGAGTGTGGATTTATGTATAGGACCAGGCTGGTGAGGTTTATAGGGGAGCTGGATGGAGAGATTCTAGAGTGTGGATATCTGTATAGGACCAGGCTGGTGGGGTTTATAGGGGAGCTGGATGGAGAGATTCTAGAGTGTGGATATCTGTATAGGACCAGGCTGGTGGGGTTTATAGGGAAGCTGGATGGAGGGAGTCTAGAGTGTGGATATCTGTATAGGACCAGGCTGGTGAGGTTTATAGGGGAGCTGGATGGAGAGATTCTAGAGTGTGGATATCTGTATAGGACCAGGCTGGTGAGGTTTATAGGGGAGCTGGATGGAGGGATTCTAGAGTGTGGATATCTGTATAGGACCAGGCTGGTGAGGTTTATAGGGGAGCTGGATGGAGGGATTCTGGAGTGTGGATTTATGTATAGGACCAGGCTGGTGAGGTTTATAGGGGAGCTGGATGGAGGGATTCTAGAGTGTGGATATCTATATAGGACCAGGCTGGTGAGGTTTATAGGGGAGCTGGATGGAGAGATTCTAGAGTGTGGATATCTGTATAGGACCAGGCTGGTGAGGTTTATAGGGGAGCTGGATGGAGGGATTCTAGAGTGTGGATATATGTATAGGACCAGGCTGGTGGGGTTTATAGGGGAGCTGGATGGAGGGATTCTAGAGTGTGGATATCTGTATAGGACCAGGCTGGTGAGGTTTATAGGGGAGCTGGATGGAGGGAGTCTAGAGTGTGGATATCTATATAGGACCAGGCTGGTGAGGTTTATAGGGGAGCTGGATGGAGAGATTCTGGAGTGTGGATATCTGTATAGGACCAGGCTGGTGAGGTTTATAGGGGAGCTAGATGGAGGGATTCTAGAGTGTGGATATCTGTATAGGACCAGGCTGGTGGGGTTTATAGGGGAGCTAGATGGAGGGATTCTAGAGTTTGGATATCTGTATAGGACCAGGCTGGTGAGGTTTATAGGGGAACTGGATGGAGGGATTCTAGAGTTTGGATATCTGTATAGGACCAGGCTGGTGAGGTTTATAGGGGAGCTGGATGGAGAGATTCTGGAATGTGGATATCTGTATAGGACCAGGCTGGTGAGGTTTATAGGGGAGCTGGATGGAGAGATTCTAGAGTGTGGATATCTATATAGGACCAGGCTGGTGAGGTTTATAGGGGAGCTGGATGGAGGGATTCTAGAGTGTGGATATCTGTATAGGACCAGGCTGGTGAGGTTTATAGGGGAGCTGGATGGAGGGATTCTAGAGTGTGGATTTATGTATAGGACCAGGCTGGTGAGGTTTATAGGGGAGCTGGATGGAGGGATTCGGGAGTGTGGATATCTGTAAAGGACCAGGCTGGTGAGGTTTATAGGGGAGCTGGATGGAGAGATTCTGGAGTGTGGATTTATGTATAGGACCAGGCTGGTGAGGTTTATAGGGGAGCTGGATGGAGGGATTCGGGAGTGTGGATATCTGTATAGGACCAGGCTGTTGAGGTTTATAGGGGAGCTGGAAGGAGAGATTCTAGAGTGTGGATATCTGTAAAGGACCAGGCTGGTGAGGTTTATAGGGGAGCTGGATGGAGGGATTCGGGAGTGTGGATATCTGTATAGGACCAGGCTGTTGAGGTTTATAGGGGAGCTGGAAGGAGAGATTCTAGAGTGTGGATATCTGTATAGGACCAGGCTGGTGAGGTTTATAGGGGAGCTGGATGGAGAGATTCTAGAGTGTGGATATCTGTATAGGACCAGGCTGGTGAGGTTTATAGGGGAGCTGGATGGAGGGATTCGGGAGTGTGGATATCTGTATAGGACCAGGCTGTTGAGGTTTATAGGGGAGCTGGAAGGAGAGATTCTAGAGTGTGGATATCTGTAAAGGACCAGGCTGGTGAGGTTTACAGGGGAGCTGGATGGAGAGATTCTAGCGTGTGGATATCTGTAAAGGACCAGGCTGGTGGGGTTTACAGGGGAGCTGGATGGAGAGATTCTAGAGTGTGGATTTATGTATAGGACCAGGCTGGTGAGGTTTATAGGGGAGCTGCATGGAGGGATTCTAGAGTGTGGATATCTGTATAGGACCAGGCTGGTGGGGTTTATAGGGGAGCTGGATGGAGGGATTCTAGAGTGTGGATTTATGTATAGGACCAGGCTGGTGAGGTTTATAGGGGAGCTGCATGGAGGGATTCTAGATTGTGGATATCTATATAGGACCAGGCTGGTGAGGTTTATAAAGGAGCTGGATGGAGGGATTCTAGAGTGTGGATTTATGTATAGGACCAGGCTGGTGAGGTTTACAGGGGAGCTGGATGGAGGGATTCGGGAGTGTGGATATCTGTATAGGACCAGGCTGGTGAGGTTTATAGGGGAGCTGGATGGAGGTAGTCTAGAGTGTGGATATCTGCATAGGACCAGGCTGGTGAGGTTTATAGGGGAGCTGGATAGAGAGATTCTAGAGTGTGGATATCTGCATAGGACCAGGCTGGTGAGGTTTATAGGGGAACTGGATGGAGGGATTCTAGAGTGTGGATATCTACATAGGACCAGGTTTCATATTCTGTGGCAGGAAAGATGATGGGCAAATGTAGCACAACCATCATAATTATAAAATGAATGACAAAATATATGACCCTTTCAAAATGAAATCTACAAACAACCAGATTTAAGCTCGTCTCTAGGATATATACTTTTAGTTCGATAATAATGTATAGGACCATATATAGGACCATATATAGGACCATATATGTTCCGAAATGCATATCGCTCAAATAAAACCCAAACATGAAGATTGAGCATTAAATGGACATTTAAGGCATAACACCTACATACCGTGGTGCCACCTATTGGTTCCACTGGGCTTACCAGATGACAGCATCATTCAGTGTCTTTTTGGTCCCCCTTGATTTAGGCAGCTTGAAACTATTAATTTATTGCGTATTTACTTTCAAAAACAAATTTAATCTTTACCTTCAAAATCATACCATTAGAATTTAAAATAACTATCGAATTTCTTTTATCTGACTCACAAAAAAATCAAAATCTTTGAAAGAAATCATATCAAAATAAAGCATGCTATTAATGTGCCGGACACTAAATCCCAGCTAATCTGAGTGAAATCAAAATTCTGAGTGAAAACAAAATTCTCAGGAAATTACCACACTTATTAGAAACGCATAAGTAATTGATCATCTGCCCAATTCTAATACAGATATGTGCCCCAGTTTAATATTACACAACATTCTCGATGCAATCCAATTGGTTTTGCCGAATAAACGTACGGATCTAGATCTGGACATGAGGGCAAATGTTACATTAAAACCATAAAAGATTTACACCATCATAATCCAAACACTGTCACACACTCAGCAACATCAAAATTTGATTAATTTTGTGGTGATTGTGATGCGATGTAAATGAATTTTGTGAAAGGTCACGATGTTGGTATACAAAAGAATCACTCGCATTCTTCCAGAATTGGTGTTGGGTTGGTTGAGAACAATGTTATGACACCATATCATTCTGCTAAGCTCCGGCACCGTTCAGAACTACCTCATCCCTGAATCAATTACATTTGAGAGTAACTTTCATACATATTTTATGTAATTTAAAAATTTCTTTCTGAATCCAATATCCTGGCATGTAATAGAGAAAAGAATCCGAGAGCAAGCATTTTTAGCATGAAGCTAACAATTGATGTTATTTGCTGTTTTTCTTATACATCTAAACATTGTATTCTCTTTCTGTTTTGTAAATATCTAATACGATATACAACTACATGTATTGACATGTGTAGCATGTAACTTGTGTGCCAGTAGATCATGTATTTGATCGGAGAGGTTTTTGGGGTCTTACACTACATGCAGGTAAAAGGGACGTAATATGGCTTGACAAATATGTCATATATATTCACAAAATAAGTGAAAAATTACTGTTCAAATGATTTGCAGGCAAAGGTGATATTCCTGGCTGCTTGCTTATTACAATGTCCCATTTTGTCTGTTAAACCTCACTTAAATTGGCAGAATATGGAATAATTCTCCAGGTCTATGGTATAATAAAGATCCAAATAATATCAACAAGAGGGTAAATATCATTTTTTTCTTAAGAATACTACTTTTGAATATTGATTTTGTTAAGAATACTCCTAGTTAATAGATGAATGCGCGCGTCGAGGTGGTCAGCGGTGTTTTTGATTAAGACCCGATTTCTTATCAAAACCTGCCTAAAAAATCGGAATTATCGAGATTGGAATCGGAAAATTATCTACTTACATCGACTACAACCACTACCCGACTCGTGCAAATCAATTTTTTGGTGGACAAAGATATAAATTCGAGGATAATTTTCGTTTTCTCCTTGGATTGATACCGGTTAGTAGCGTCCGCCATTATTAAACATAATAACACAGTGATAATAATCTACAAGCATCGCAAGATCCTTTAAGGTAGCACTGCGTATTATGTTACAACATATCACGATTGCATAAACATAGCTAATTTGACTTTGAGAACATCAGTGTGCATGAAAATACAAAACAGTGAGTTCAGCTTGTCAGCTTGTCAGCTTAACGTAGCTCAAATAAGTGCGAAGTAAATGAAGTAAACAACTCACCTGAACAACACACCTGTCCAGGTAAAAATAACATTAAACATACCTTAGTGCGGCTTTGACCCTCAACACATAAGGACGGAAAATTGAATCTTGGAAAATAAAATAAAACATATTGAGATATTAAAACCTCAGCGACTCCAATACGAACAACGCAAATCGCATCAAGCAACTATTACAAACATATACACAAAACTATACGGTAAGAGACAGATAATTATTCTTAATTACTGAGTAAATTAATATAAAGATATAAATTCTCGACCACCAAACACGCGAAAGAGCAAACCGGTATTCGACCGGTAATTTAAAACTTATAATTTATATAAGTATAAAATCCTAGGCTATCTCCTAGAAATATATTTGCACTTTCAATACAGGCCATCTCCTGGAAAATTCTAGGCTATCTCCTAGAAATTTTAAATTTTATATTGAACAAACCAGGCTATCTCCTGGAAAAATCATTTCATACTAGAAAATTCTAGGCTATCTCCTAGACATTTATATTGAACAAACCAGGCTATCTCCTGGAAAAAGCATTTCATACTAGGCTATCTCCTATCTCACCAAATACGGGAAAGAGGAAACCGGTATTTTTTGACCGGCAATTTGAAAAATTTCTAGGCTATCTCCTAGACATTTATATTGAACAAATCAGATTTCTCCTGAAAAATTGCTTTGAACTAGGCTATCTCCTAGAAAAAAATAAACAAATATTTTATACAAACCGGGCTATCTCCTGGGAAAATTGATTCAAACTAGGCTATCTCCTAGAAAATAGTATAAATACCAGGCTATCTCCTGGAAAAATATAAATACCAGGCTATCTCCTGGAAAATTTCTTCCCAAAACTAGGCTATCTCCTAGAAACATATACAATACAAACCGGGCTATTTCCTGGGAAATTTAAACTATCTCCTTGAGACATATACTATATAAACCACGCTATCTCCTGGGAAATATTGATTCAAACTAGGCTATCTCCCAAAAAAACTATATACCAGGCTATCTCCTGGAAGAATTACACTTTTTGAACGAATCCACAATACTCAGGATGGAAACATATCAAGTTAAAAAAATCCTGGATGATTTCTGGGATAGGAAAAGAAAAATTAGATTTTTCAAAATATGGTGGGAGGGTTTCCCTAAAAACGAGAGTACCTATGAACCAGAAGGGAACCTCCATCCCCAACTAATAAAAGATTACCTGGAAAATAAGCTGATTATTAAAAATTCTTCATCAATTCTATCATTACAGATGGCATCGAAGAACAGCAAGCGTGCAGGGAAAAAAAGGAGGATGTCCTCCAAGTCCTCCACACCACCTACCCCTCTTAACTGGGCGGAGTTAATGGACGCTGAGGAAGAGACGGGAGTGACTGTACCTTCTCCAAGCATCCTTTCGGACACCATCCAAAGAAAGGATGATGAGGTAATAGTTACTCACCTAGAGAAAAAGACCAAGGCGCAGCTTTCTGACTCCCCGACGGCAGGCCCCTCTAGTGGTGAGAAAGACGAGCTGACAATGAGCATGGATGAGCTCATGTCCATGCTCACCACAAAATCAGCGAGTTTTGCCAAGCTCAAGGAGGAGGATGTGATGAAGGACAGGGAGATCTCAGAGCTCCGAACTAAGCTGAAGCGATCTGAGGACGAAAAGAAGAGCATTGAAGAGGAAAAGAAATCTCTTTCTCAGGCCAACATAAATCTCAACATGCAGCTAAACTATGAAAGAGTAAGGGTAAAAAGATCAGACAAGAAGATTGAAGAACTAAATAGCACCATATCAAGGAACGTGGAACAGATCACAATGCTGGAACAAAAGAACCAGGAACATGTGAAAAAAATAGGAGTGATGGCGGAACAGACCGCCTCCTCTTCATCACAAACCAAACCACCCCAGAGGCTGAAGAAGGACGAAAAAATTCTTTTTGTCACTGATAAGATTCACCAGAACCTGATTGACCTTGATGATCCGAAGTGGGAGGTGGGTCTAACCGAGGGCACCACTGGCATCAAGGAGCTGGAAGGGATGCTGGCAAAATCATCACCTAGGAAAAAAGAACTGGATGAGTATGATGCTTTCATAGTATGCCTGGGCTTACTAGAGATGGAGGGTGGTCTGTCTGGGATAACTACACTCACCAGGATGAAGAAAGCAATTTTCAAACTTGCTGACACTGTTAATGCGCCAATATATTGGTGTCAGACACCCCCAATATCAATTGACTGTGATGAAGAGATGACCTCATCTCATACCATCTTTAATCATCACCTCGCTAAGATGAAGGGTATCTACCTGGGGAGCCAGCTGACGGTAGTCACGACACCAACTAGTGTTACCAACTTGCCAACTACTGCAGTAGTAGCCTCTGCCACAGACCATAAGCTACTGGAAAAGGCAGCAGGTGAATGGGTGACAAACCTGAAGAAAATAGTAAAGCCCTCACACACTTTCATCAAAGATATACACAGATATTGGGAGCCAGTTGAGAACAAGGAGGAAGCTCACTCAGATGAGGATGCACATGAGGAGACTGGAAGCACTACTGAAATGGTCAGGTTCAATAATAAAGAGTACCCAAACGAGTCAGTAACCACAGTCATCCCGGATGGGTCGGCTGGCAAACTCATCGGGACAGGTGGCAAGATGATTCGTTACCTGGAGAGAACTTCCGACACCCACATAGAGAAGATGGAGCCTGGAAACGACAAGGTAGCAAAAATGATGATATCAGGCACCCCTATTGGTATTGCGCATGCCCTGGTTGAGATTAGGAAAGTTATCAGGGAGCTTGGCCTTGATGACAAACCTACACGGGATGTGTGCATATATTTTTCACAAGGAAGGTGTCGAAATGGCAACCGGTGTCAGTATTCTCACAGTATTCAGGGGGTGTCATCTTCATCCTCATCTAGCTACAGAGATAATAGACGTAGCCACCAAAGAAGCCCTGTTAAACCTGTGAGGCCAAGAAATATGAGAAAATTTTGACATTTAGAAAATAGGGACAAATATAATCAGTGTGATAAATGTGAAACACCAGAAATTGTGAAATCACTAAAACTACTAAGTGACCATCTTGTACAACTACATGAATACTACTGTATACTGCCTAATAAAATGAGAATGTTTCTAGATGATGTCTTGTACTTCTTTACAAATGAACCTTGCTACTGTAAAGTGGATCAAGCTAACTGGCAATTCACTATTAAATTTAGGAGAAATTATAAACATCCTATGGTTAGGGCAAATATCCTAATTTCACTCCTCCTAGCCCCTCTGATCAGAAATAATTATATTGTCCCTACAAAGCTTGATGACAAATGCTGTATTGTATCTCTATATCCAAAATCAGGTGTAACACAAAATAATAATTTGCAAATGATTAGAATATATGATTTTAGTGAACAACTGAGATTAATTGCTGGTAAACACCTTGGTAATACTATCAACGAAAATTTAGGTCTCAATCTGACTACTAACCTACTGGTTACAGCGGTAAATATGAAATTTGCTACAAAATTCATAAGTATCCATCTGCCTTCGTTACCGATTAATGAAAAATACAAATTTATATATCTAAATCTCATGAATATACCCCCAAAAAATGATAGTATGTCTATTTGTACGAATAATGAAATGATCACCAACTTTAAAGTGAACCATTATTACGATTTTACTATGTCAACAAACAGTTGTACTACGCCTCTACAAATTTACTACGCTGTGCCTATAAATAGCTCCCGAAGTCCTAAAAACGGAACGCTACGAGAATATAACTGCACTTCTGACCGAGGTCTGAATGAATTTGAACTTAATGATCATTTCATTGATGATATAAATAGAATAAGACGTCACGAATCAAAAAATGACAGATGCTCACGTGACCAAAGTTGCCCCGCCCCCAGTCGTGATATCACGATGCAGCTTGAAGCAGATGTTTTAATATCGGATGAAACCACGCACGTGATCCATGAAAATTACAATCAATACATTTCTGACAGTGTAGAAATTGATATGCAAGCACCAAAAATACATAATCAAACGTTAACAAATGGAAATCAAGGCTTAAAATGTCGAATCGACGGAAATAAAGCCACGCCCTCCCCTCCTGTGATTCGCTGCTCCGCGAAGGAACAAAATTATGGGATGGGGAAACCTCCATTCATGGCCTCGCCTAGGTCAAGGTCACACGAGACGGGGATTCCCTCAATACCTACTCTTAATGGAACATTTTATGAAACAAATAATGCGAGAACTCAAATACCTTCTCATTGTAGTAAAAGTTCACAAAAGAAGAAGAAAATTAATAATAATCATAAAGATTTGATTATTGCAGTTGCAAATGCACAAAGTGTGGGAAATAAAACTGATCATGTTAATATGTATATTTTTGAAAACGAAATAGATATATTTTTTATCACTGAAACTTGGATAAATGAAACGAATGAACATATAATATTATCAGAATTAAAAACTAATGATTTTGAAGTGGAACATGTTCCTAGGTCTCAGAGATCAGGGGGAGGTCTAGCTGCGGTATACAAAAAAGAAATAGATGTCAAAAAAATAAAGCATGACCATACTATAACTACCTTTGAACTAATGGAAATAAAAATTACCGCTAATGGCAAAACCTGCACTGTCATAACCATCTACAGGGCAGAACCCTCTGGAAAGAACAGATACACTTACTCTCAGTTCTTCGAGGAATTCTCTGATATCCTATCCTACTATAGTATATATAATCATGAAGTTATATTTATTGGGGACTATAATTTTCATCTGAATAAACCAGATATGCCAAATGTTATTAAATTCAATAATATTCTGGATTCTTTTAATCTCAAGAATCACATAGAGGAGCCAACACATATTCTGGGTAATACCTTGGATTTATTGATTTCAGATATACATAGTAATATCATAAATTGGCATCTTGTTGATGAAAAATTATCTGATCATGATATAATAAAAATACAACTAAATATGCAATCCAAAACCAATAATAAGAAAAAAATATCTTATAGAAATTTTAAAAAAATGAATATTCAAAACTTCAAAATAGATATTGAAAAAAATTTTGGTAAAAATAAATCCTACTGCGATGATGATCTTGACGAACTACTAGATAAATATAATAAATTAACTGAAGTGTTGGACAAACATGCCCCAATAGTTGAAAAGATCATAAATGTTAGAAAACCGGCTCCATGGGTGTCTGATGATATCCACTCTGAAAAGAGGAAAAGGAGAAAATTAGAGAGGAAATATAAGAAGTCGGGATTGGAAACTGACAAAATACAATTTCAAATACAAAGAAACAAATACAACAATATGATGAAATCGGCAAGAAGGAGCTATTTCTCGGAAAAAATAGACGCAAATAAAACTGACCCGAAAAAACTCTTCAAAATATTAAATAAATTATTGCACACTAAGGAAGACACCCCCTTCCCGACGTGTAAGGATAAAAAAGAATTAGCAACGGAATTTAATGACTTCTTCTTACAGAAGGTTGTGGATCTTAGACAGGGTATGGATACATGCGGCCTTGAACTCAATCCTGTAGTCGAGAAGCCAAAATTCAAAACAATGCTAATTAATTTCAAACCCCTTAACTCAGATGAAGTCGCGAAATTACTTAAAGAAGCAGCAAAAAAGTCATGTGAACTGGATCCCATCCCCACATGGTTGCTAAATGAATGCTTAGAGAATTTACTGCCATTGATTACTGAAATCATAAATAAATCTATTACTCTGGGAAACATGCCGATTAGTATGAAGGAGGCAATAATAAGACCCCTAATTAAAAAATTAGGTCTTGAGCTAATTAAGAAAAATTACAGACCTGTATCTAATCTGGCCTATCTCTCAAAATTAATTGAAAGGGCAGTAGCTACACAGTTTGTTGGACATCTAGTGCAAAATGGTATTCAGAGCATGTTTCAATCAGCGTACAGGGAATTTCATAGCACAGAAACTGCATTGCTGAAGGTCCAAAATGACATACTGATGGATATAGATAACGGCAGGACGGTAATGCTTATACTACTTGACCTGTCAGCAGCCTTTGACACTATTGACCATGGTATATTACTCAATAGGCTTGAAAAAAGATGTGGTATCGGAGGGATGGCTCTGAAATGATTCCGATCTTATCTATCAGGTAGGAGGCAATGTGTCACGATAGATGGTGACAGATCTGAAAACATGGACATAAAGTATGGGGTGCCCCAGGGCTCAGTACTGGGTCCCATCTTGTTCACTGTGTACATGGAACCCCTATCAGATATAATCGATAGGTATGGACTGAAACATCACGTATACGCGGATGACACTCAGATTTACATTGGTCTAGACCCAAAGTCTACTTCAAATATTGAAACGTCTATGGGGGAGATAGAAAAATGTATAAATGAAATCAGAAATTTCCTACTGACCAATAAAATGAAGCTGAATGACGGAAAAACGGAGATGCTAATTTGCGGGAAGAAGATGGATATTAAGAGAACATGTATCCCTGAAAAAATAAAGGTGGGATCCTCTGATATCCCTAGATCGAACAAGGTCAAAGATCTTGGTGTCCTACTAGACCAGGAGCTGTCAATGAAGCCTCAGATTAGGAAAATATGCAAAAATGGTTATTATCATTTAAAAAATCTAGCTAGGATTAGGAACTGTATAGATGAAAAGACTTCGAAAACACTGGCACATGCATTTATCTCCACTGCACTGGACTATGGAAATTCACTACTGGCTGGAATGCCTAAATGTGAGCTGGCAAAGCTTCAAAAGCTCCAAAATGCGGCGGCCAGAGTAGTTGGAAAATTAAGTAGGAGGGACCATATCACACAAAAACTTATGGACTTACATTGGCTGCCTGTTGTTGCTAGGATTGATTTTAAAATTGCCCTCCTCACATGGAAAATACAAAACAGTAGGGCCCCAGACTACTTAAAGGATCTGCTGGACATTAAAACAAGTGGAAAAAACCTAAGATCAGCTCAAAGGAATGAATATGTTGTTCCTAAAACTAATTTAAAAACATACGGCGATAGGGCATTTGCGGCATATGCACCTAAAGTCTGGAATGCCCTGCCCCTTGCAGTGAAAAACTGTAAGACTGTGGACTGCTTTAAAAAGCATCTAAAGACTCATTTGTTCAGAGAACATTATCTACTTAAGCGCCATGAGCAGACCCTGTCTGATATAGCGCTATAGAAATTTATTATTATTATTATTATTATTATTATTATTATTAATGTTAATTCAATCCTGTAATATCTGTACATTTTGTCACTGAGTGACAACATTATATAATTGGAATGTGATTTTTGTTGTTTAAATGGCTTTGCTCTGGACACTCAGGTAATATTACTAGGCCTTGCCTTCACTGAAGGCCAATTATGAAATAAATATAACATAAGTATCAACAATGAAAATATCATTATCTGTGATCTTAGGTAAATTGTTTAATATACGTGAAATGTAATGGTGCCATCTATACAAGCACAACCGCCAGTGGTATCCACCTCCATTCACTATTGACTGAAATTTGACGATTCAGCACATTTCCAGTCTCTTTTCAGGATACTATTTCAGAATTTCAATTTCAATATTTAAGATTACTATTGTCCCTTCACAAAAATCGTCTCTTTTGCATGACACACTTGATTATATACGTATTGAACAGGCATGAAAATCCACAGAAACGTTTTTTCACTCACAATGTTAGATTATTTCAGACGCTGATTTGTTTATCTTCTACATGCTGAATTAGGTTCAGGCTGTTTTTAAACATACAAAATAAGGAAACCTTTTTTAAGTAAAAAAAAATCAACCAGATGAAAGAGTCTGGGTATGGTAATATAAAGCAGGTGAGAGGTAGTCTGATGATATATAATTATACTGCCCCCATCCTGTTATGCCCCAGGTCATCTACCTAACATGGTAGTACAGTTCCTGACTACCCACCCTCAGGTTCCTGCAGTGTGTCCTGTGGGCGATATTATGAAGATAACTCATTGTGTTTGATTATCTTTAATTCTATTTACTGCCTTAAAGAAAAAAGGCCAGTGAGGTTTCAGGATTGCAGTCAGAAACCGACACTAATGGTAAGTGGGTGTTTGTTTTAAGCATGTAGATTCAGTGATATGTTCTACTGTTATACGTTTACTGAAGGATGTTGACAGACATGTAAAAGACATGTAAAATATACATCTTAATTAAAGAAAATGATAACAAATAATTTCATGGTAACTTTCATTAACATTGGATGAGAATATTTAGGATTGATTTGAATTCAATTGCATAACTTCCCAGACGTAACCCAGACAGGTGTTCTTGTTATCACATGAACATTCATTTTAGAGAAGAGTCTATCATGAGGTTTATCTCCAAAAGGTCTCCTCTTTTTTCTAATCACGAGAGACATTTAGTCTTATGGGCATAATTGAGATTATGACCTTTTAAGCTATATTTATTTGTGTTCCTTTGATCTTATCCGGAGTTGATAAGCCTGCAGCCTTTACACAGGAATGCTAGATGCAATCACACAATGACTAATCAGATATCTACTTTACTGTTTTTTTAGGTGACGTGTAATGGATTTCTTTTTAACTAAATTTATATATATATATATATATATATATATATATATAGTATAATTAAGTATAATTAAGTATAATTAAGACACCGTTGAACATTAATAATCATAGCTATGATTAAGAATTTAAATAGGTAACAACTTTTTTTAAAGTTAACACAGAGCCAACTTTCTTACAGCCATGCCATTGTATCATATATAAGAGACAAACACGTGACAAATATGCAGACAGAAGTGGCTGCTCACCTGAGTTGACAGAGACGAGACTTTTTATTGCCTTAATACAAGTGTTTTTCAAGCTTTCTTCCCCCTCAATAGAAAACACAATGTCACAAGCAAGTAGGCTGTGTTTCAGTTTTTCCTAACAATAAATTAACCTTATCTGCGTATGCTCACCTAGATTTCAGGCATACCAAGCTACCTCTTTTTTTGTTCATCTATATTTTTTTTATCATTTCTGTGTATATAATCTATATTAAGGTATCCACGATGTTGTCTTCCTGCCTTTCCTGTTCTGCCTGAGTGGTTCTGTCCCACTTCCAGTAACACCCGCTGTTGGCAAGTAGTTGTGAGCTGGGTCTCTGCAGGGCATTCATGATTATATCATTTGTCTGCAAGACATTTGCAACATCACAGGCAGCGAGACATTCTTAGCGGCAACAATGGCAACTTATGACACACTTGCCAAAATTGTCATCATATTCTATTAAATGAATCATTTCGGATTATACACTGGCCTAAGTATCATCTTCCCAAGGATCTGGTAAGTCTGGCAGACATAAAGTTAATATATATATATAAAGTTATATATAATGGGTAAGTCTAAATATTTTATGCAATTGATTAACCTAATGCAAATATTATTATGCAATTGTGTTCCTTAGGATATGTATTGCCTTCCATAGGATATGTTTTAATGTATCATGTAGTTTTATAGTCAGGGATACCAGTAGTTGTGCAGATAACACTGCATTGTAACATTAAATGGAATAAGATCAATTATGTAAAAATATGACAAAATGTTGAAATTTAAAGGTATATTGTCAAAGGTATAGATTAGTTTTAAACCTTATCATGGAGCCGTGAGATGTGTATAATTTCTGCTATAATTCCAAAGTTCGGAGTTTGGTATACGAGTTAAGATAACGTCATCACCTGTTTTATTAATTTTAGGACCAATGACCTTAAGAAAATCCAAAATCTTTTCAGCTGATCATTCATAGTGGCCTGTGATGCACAAAGAGGTAGAATGTAAATCGGGTCAGATATTGATTAATACTTTACTGAACACCTGGGCTGGTGTATAAACAGACAGAGAATGATCTTCAAACTGGAATGATACAAAAAGATTTCCTGACTTGGAAAAATCCAGGATTTGATGAGTACACTTGCGATTAAGCATGTTTAGAGTAAATAAAAGCCCACACACTTTGGTTGGACATTTTAAACTATTTTATATATGTAACCCTTCAAAAGTCCACTGATAAACTCATTTAGAGGATTCCTGATTACTCATGTTTCTCAAAGTTTCCTGCAGGAATCTTCCATGAGAACATTTGATTAACTTAATATACTATTCTCTATTAGGGCAATGGATAAACTCAATTAAAGGAGGACTAGTGAATTAAAGTGCAATAAAAACAATATGTTTGTAATATGACATGATATAAAATCACAGAAAGTGAATATATATGTTTTGTACCATGCATTCATTGGATTTTGTGAATCAAAAAATACCCAAGCCTTGCATTGATGCATAATTCTACCCAAATCTTAGAGCACCTGTTAAAAAATCAGAAAGGTCTCTGATCCTACTGAGCGAATTGGAAATGAATAGTGTCCCAAAGAATACTATTCAAATCATGTGCTCAGTTGGGTGTGACAATGCCTTGTCGTTCTTTGCAAATATTATTAGCAATTGAGCAGCAGGGAGCATGCAATAAGTAAACAGTCTAGGTAATAATCTTATTTATAGGGTGTTTCACCACTCAATCACAGACTTTTTCTCATTTCACAAATACATTTTAACTTTACAAAAGAAATATTGAAGGGCATCAAAAAGTAAGGTTTAAAGTTTCTAAAAGTGCTAAATCTATTTTAGCATTGTATGGATTATCTCCTTAGAATATCAGGATATACCGAACGATTTATAATTAAACTTGAAACACTTGATTGACACTTGAAATGTGTTGCAAGAATTTTCATGCCTTTTGTTTATAAAAGTGATGCTATATATAGACACATGTTGGAGATTAAAGGTCTTCTTATCATCTGGTTTGCAGACAGCTCATGACATAGAGTATTTTACTGTGGTGATATTATTGCTAATGTAGCTGCAAGGGGCGGGTTTGGGTGAACATGCTAGATAGGTCATATAAAGTGTTCATATGCGGGCATTTCATGTGCTATTACACCAGGCTTTACATTGCGCTAAACTGGCCATGGAGCTGAGTTGCACAAGTTTTACAGGTTGCTGCATAGACACACATAACCCTTGCCATATATGGTAGACGTTTTCTATACTCCTTTGAATAGATAATATACTTTCATGACAACAACTTTTTTTAAACATCGCATGGAGGTAAACTCTCAAAGACGTGTTTCTACCCATTTCCAAAAAAGAAAAAAAATCATTTTTTATATAAAAAAGAAGAATAAAGAATAAATAACCTTTATTTGCTTTATCACTATTGTAAAATGTCGAGAGTGTGACATTGTCACAACATATCAAAGGAACATATCATGAATTGTTGAAAAAAAGTAAAAAAAATAAAACAATTCAGCTATCTCAACAATCTTGTTATAATGCATGGAGATGGGAAATGTATAGGCCAAGCCTTGCATAAGAGTGACCTGGGCAGATATGTGTCAGTCCTGTGATACCTCCCAACACCCACTGCATTCCCCATTGCCACATTTGATCTCCTTCATCTGCAGTAAATCAAGGTATGAACTAAATATAGTAGTCAAATATGATAAATCAAAGAAGATATAGGTTGTTTTGTTGGTTTCAAACAATGATATAGTGTTTGTGAAGAATTCACTGTATGACATAAATCAAACTAGAAAGTCTTGCCTGTCATATCGAATAAGGTTTTTATCACAACAATAAACTCTAGAAATCTCTGGGCATATTGTCAATAGTGGTTTAGCAATAGTAAGGGCAGAGTTTAAGGCTGGTTGCAGTGAGACATGCTCACCTGGGCACGGAAAGTGTTAGAATAAGAGGCCACGGGAAGGTGTTAAACATGATGTAGCGTTTGTCCAGGTAAGTGGAGACATGTTTCATGTAAAGAAGTCAAGTTGTGCTACCGGCCACATTTACATGCCTACATATTTGAAGAGAAACCCAATCTATCTGCCGGGCATGAAGGATCATCACCGCTGCATTGAATCACATCAACTGACTACTGATGTGTAACGGTCAAATACCGGTAGTAGCTCAAAACAGAATCCATGAATAACATTACTCCCCATCACTACCTAACACCTTTGTTATGACTTCCACAAATAGTATTCATTTCGTATACAGCCAGCCGGAGATGGTCAATTTGCCAAGAGTTGACAGTTTACCATAAAAAATGCTTTTGTAGGTATGTGGCCACTGGCAGACTTCTCTGCGGTAATACCAATACCATGATTGACACCAAGCTCTATACTTGGAGGATTGTCAACCTTTAGCAGGTCTGATAAATGCTCTCTTATGCTGCATGCAGAAATAGAACTTGCTCCAGGAGTATCATGTTATTTTTCATAACTTACATGAGTTCCTCTTTGCACATGACAATACCGGGTCAGAGGGAAGCAGTGAGGGTTGCTGAACAGAACAGTTTAACAACAAGGAGAGCAGCCTACGTAAGTTTAAGGGAGTCTTATTCTCGATAGTGCAGTAGTTAGTCAAATCTTTTTATTGGTATTTAGATTTTACAAACATTCAGTCAAATTGAGGCACTATTTATTTCACTACCTTTTCAGTCTTAACTTGGATAATAGTATTCATCATATGGTTATTACATTAGCAGTTCGTGTAACATGTAATCAGTTTGCAATTGCATGTTAACCTCTGTGACATCCAGATTTCGTTTAAGACAAAGTGGTGTGATACTTTGATATTAAACTTTCTTGTCATGCTTGACCTTGTGGCACACGGCTATAGATGAACCGACAAATGATAGTATTTGTCACTTTTCTATTTATGTCGACACTTTTTTCAGTTCACTGTGACGTTTTTCATGGCTGCATTTATATGACCATAGTACCTCTAGTATAATACAGAGATTGTCACTGCCAGTTCTTAAACTGTTTTCATTTGTGACTTGGCTTTATTTTATCCTTATTGGAATTAAATTTTCAAATTATATATCTGTTTCAATGGTTAGATCATGTCATTAGGTTAAATATTACGTTATTCTTAATAGAGATTTTATTTACATTTTAGCTGGATTACCACCATTCTAAAGATTATACACAAGCAATTTTCATTATTTACAGAGGGTTTTGTGTCCAAGCTATTCATAAAACTATTGCTGTTGTGACAGTAATTGTTTCAAGCCATAAACAGCACTAATTAGTCAATCATTTAGATGACACACTGCGATGTGGTTAATTAGTGACAATGCACGTGCTTTGTAGGCATGCGCGTAAGTCACTAACCAATCACAGTCCTGTCCCTCTTTGTGTCCGTGCTCTCATCGTCACACTGCACTGTTACCTCTCTATTCTTTCCATTCATAGTCACGTGAATGGGGTGAAATTGACCATAACATGAGTCCAATTCTAGTGTCATTATGATACAGGATAATTGGCGGCAAATGTGGAAAACACTTTTTGAGATTATATCACAAAAAAGTTCAAAAATAATTTTCGTTCTCTCGTCTAGTAATAAAGAATGGGCTCCCTAGACTTGTATTGAATAATATAACAAAAGAAAATCATTCTTGACAGTGCTGTGACCTGACCATTGAACGCTATTTTAAATCCCAAAAGAAGGGAAAGAGGTCTGTCATAATGTAGAAGCAGGGTATTTAAACATTTTGTCAACCCTTGTATCGTATACGTTTGATGAAACATCAATGTTCAGTATTAAAACAGTACAAGTCTACCAATGATAATAAGAATAATTCTCATATCAGCTGAATTCTGTTTCCATGACATCTCATAAGCTATAATATGAGAAACCATCCATCCAAATATAGACAGTGTGAATTTGAGAACAGTTTGCTAATTGCTTAAAATTACATCAAAATATAATTTACAGTGTTTAGTCTGATCCATCCATTAGTCTAGATTTTGACCATTATGTACCCTATATAAATCTGTTGCCCAGATTACCACCATTTTTAGCGGTGATCTGAGATATGTTTTGCCACACCTGCTTGATGCCCATGTCCGGTCTGATGTGCGGGGCTTGCCCGTCCAGCATGGCTCCATCAGGGAGTGATTCCCGGAGTGATGCAGGTAGACACGGTGATAGCATCATCACCGTGCTCCAAGCTTGGCCCTCATCCAAGCATTATGGTGTGTACACCATTAAGATTGTGACTGTCCCACACGGGATGGCAACACAGCCATTCACGCACTCAGACCAGCCCTGACATTCTGGACCACAAGGTTGCGCTCACTCCTAGTATAGACAACCATATAAGCTTTAGTGAGAACTCCAGAAATTAAAAACATAGAAGATGATGTGATGAGAGCGATAACAATGATGCTGATACAGGAGAAACAGGTGAGTTCATCTGATAAAGATCAAGGAGGATGGGCGAGAATTACCTGCTGGGGTAACACTAAGAAACATTCAAAAGTTACAGATCGCATGGTAATGGGGAAAACATTTTAATGGAAAACAAAAAGACAAGACATGCACCGACAATCTACAAAAAGAAAACATATGAACCTGTCAAACAATAGATATTAGTCCTCTAATGATCCCCAGACTACCCTACTCACAAGACCCCATATTACCCAATATAATTGAGGTAAGTAATATCAATCAGAACAAACTGTTTGCTGAAATTCTGATGATGCTTAGCACGGCTGCAGTATCAATCAGTACAAAACTATTTGCTTCAACTCTGATATATATGATGTATATATATGCGGCGTTATTGATAGATGTGACCTATATGTTTTATTGCCTCATAATGCTGAGATGCTGGTGCTGATCATGGTAAACTTCAGCTACTGCCAGGTATCAACATCATTGCACCATTGACATCCTTCTAACTACAGTATTCTGGCCATATTCAGCATTTGCACACGGTTGTCTTTAACTGCATGTGCATATGTTGCTTTATATCCCAATTTGATTACAAACTTTATTTCATGATCAGCGTGATTGCATTATGTGAAAGGGTTTGTTTTAATATAATGCTAGGGCACATTGAGTTGGTAAATGTGACGGTCGAGTATATTTATAAGTGTTTGTGCAGTTTTAGGGAATGTTCATTAAATATGTGTGGTTAGGTCAAATTGATTGAAGACAAAAGATGTTTGAATGATGATTCATCAATAGAGCAATTAAGTTAACATATTTAAAAAGGGGATTCTAGGATAAATTGTGAGTGGATTGGTATGGGAAAATGTCAGTAGGATGGTATTGGTATCATCTAAATAGCATGATAATGGGAATCATATGTGTGACATGGTACGGGGATCCTATATGCGATAATGATATGGGAAAGATATGTGTGAGATGGTATGGGGACCATGTGAGTGGAATGGTATGGGGATCATGTGAGTGGGATGGTATGGGGATCTTGGGGAGTGGGATGGTATGGGGATCATGTGAGTGGTATGATATGGGGATAATGTTAGTGGTATGATATGGGGATAATGTTAGTGGGATGGTATGGGGATCATGTGAGTGGGATGGTATGGGGATAATGTTAGTGGGATGGTATGGGGATCATGTGAGTGGTATGATATGGGGATAATGTTAGTGGTATGATATGGGGATAATGTTAGTGGGATGGTATGGGGATCATGTGAGTGGGATGGTATGGGGATAATGTTAGTGGGATGGTATGGGGATCATGTTAGTGGTATGATATGGGGATAATGTTAGTGGGATGGTATGGGGATCGTGTGAGTGGGATGGTATGGGGATCATGTGAGTGGGATGGTATGGGGATCATGTTAGTGGTATGATATGGGGATAATGTTAGTGGTATGATATGGGGATAATGTTAGTGGTATGATATGGGGATAATGTTAGTGGGATGGTATGGGGATCTTGTGAGTGGGATGGTATGGGGATCATGTGAGTGAGATGGTATGGGGATAATGTTAGTGGTATGATATGGGGATAATGTTAGTGGTATGATATGGGGATAATGTTAGTGGTATGATATGGGGATCATGTGAGTGGGATGGTATGGGGATCATGTGAGTGGGATGGTATGGGGATCATGTGAGTGGGATGGTATGGGGATCGTGTGAGTGGGATGGTATGGGGATCATGTGAGTGGGATGATATGGGGATCATGTGAGTGGGATGGTATGGGGATCATGTGAGTGGGATGGTATGGGGATCATGTGAGTGGGGTGGTATGGGGATCATGTGAGTGGGGTGGTATGGGGATCATGTGAGTGGGGTGGTATGGGGATCATGTGAGTGGGGTGGTATGGGGATCATGTGAGTGGGGTGGTATGGGGATCATGTGAGTGGGATGGTATGGGGATCATGTGAGTGGGATGGTATGGGGATCATGTGAGTGGGATGGTATGGGGATCATGTGAGTGGGATGGTATGGGGATCGTGTGAGTGGGATGGTATGGGGATCTTGGGGAGTGGGATGGTATGGGGATCATGTGAGTGGTATGATATGGGGATAATGTTAGTGGTATGATATGGGGATCATGTGAGTGGGATGGTATGGGGATCATGTTAGTGGGATGGTATGGGGATCATGTGAGTGAGATGGTATGGGGATCATGTGAGTGGGATGGTATGGGGATCTTGGGAGTGGGATGGTATGGGGATCATGTGAGTGGGATGATATGGGGATCATGTTAGTGGGGTGGTATGATGATCATGTGAGTGGGATGGTATGGGGATCATGTGAGTGAGATGGTATGGGGATCATGTGAGTGGGATGGTATGGGGATCATGTGAGTGGGATGGTATGGGGATCTTGGGGAGTGGGATGGTATGGGGATCATGTGAGTGGTATGATATGGGGATAATGTTAGTGGTATGATATGGGGATAATGTTAGTGGGATGGTATGGGGATCATGTGAGTGGGATGGTATGGGGATAATGTTAGTGGGATGGTATGGGGATCATGTGAGTGGTATGATATGGGGATAATGTTAGTGGTATGATATGGGGATAATGTTAGTGGGATGGTATGGGGATCATGTGAGTGGGATGGTATGGGGATAATGTTAGTGGGATGGTATGGGGATCATGTTAGTGGTATGATATGGGGATAATGTTAGTGGGATGGTATGGGGATCGTGTGAGTGGGATGGTATGGGGATCATGTGAGTGGGATGGTATGGGGATCATGTTAGTGGTATGATATGGGGATAATGTTAGTGGTATGATATGGGGATAATGTTAGTGGTATGATATGGGGATAATGTTAGTGGGATGGTATGGGGATCTTGTGAGTGGGATGGTATGGGGATCATGTGAGTGAGATGGTATGGGGATAATGTTAGTGGTATGATATGGGGATAATGTTAGTGGTATGATATGGGGATAATGTTAGTGGTATGATATGGGGATCATGTGAGTGGGATGGTATGGGGATCATGTGAGTGGGATGGTATGGGGATCATGTGAGTGGGATGGTATGGGGATCGTGTGAGTGGGATGGTATGGGGATCATGTGAGTGGGATGATATGGGGATCATGTGAGTGGGATGGTATGGGGATCATGTGAGTGGGATGGTATGGGGATCATGTGAGTGGGGTGGTATGGGGATCATGTGAGTGGGGTGGTATGGGGATCATGTGAGTGGGGTGGTATGGGGATCATGTGAGTGGGGTGGTATGGGGATCATGTGAGTGGGGTGGTATGGGGATCATGTGAGTGGGATGGTATGGGGATCATGTGAGTGGGATGGTATGGGGATCATGTGAGTGGGATGGTATGGGGATCATGTGAGTGGGATGGTATGGGGATCGTGTGAGTGGGATGGTATGGGGATCTTGGGGAGTGGGATGGTATGGGGATCATGTGAGTGGTATGATATGGGGATAATGTTAGTGGTATGATATGGGGATCATGTGAGTGGGATGGTATGGGGATCATGTTAGTGGGATGGTATGGGGATCATGTGAGTGAGATGGTATGGGGATCATGTGAGTGGGATGGTATGGGGATCTTGGGAGTGGGATGGTATGGGGATCATGTGAGTGGGATGATATGGGGATCATGTTAGTGGGGTGGTATGATGATCATGTGAGTGGGATGGTATGGGGATCATGTGAGTGAGATGGTATGGGGATCATGTGAGTGGGATGGTATGGGGATCATGTGAGTGGTATGATATGGGGATAATGTTAGTGGTATGATATGGGGATAATGTTAGTGGTATGATATGGGGATAATGTTAGTGGTATGATATGGGGATCATGTGAGTGGGATGGTATGGGGATCATGTGAGTGGGATGGTATGGGGATCATGTTAGTGGGATGGTATGGGGATCGTGTGAGTGAGATGGTATGGGGATCATGTGAGTGGGGTGGTATGGGGATCATGTGAGTGGGATGGTATGGGGATCATGTGAGTGGGGTGGTATGGGGATCATGTGAGTGGGGTGGTATGGGGATCATGTGAGTGGGATGGTATGGGGATCATGTGAGTGGGATGGTATGGGGATCATGTGAGTGGGATGGTATGGGGATCATGTGAGTGGGATGGTATGGGGATCGTGTGAGTGGGATGGTATGGGGATCTTGGGGAGTGGGATGGTATGGGGATCATGTGAGTGGTATGATATGGGGATAATGTTAGTGGTATGATATGGGGATCATGTGAGTGGGATGGTATGGGGATCATGTTAGTGGGATGGTATGGGGATCATGTGAGTGAGATGGTATGGGGATCATGTGAGTGGGATGGTATGGGGATCTTGGGAGTGGGATGGTATGGGGATCATGTGAGTGGGATGATATGGGGATCATGTTAGTGGGGTGGTATGATGATCATGTGAGTGGGATGGTATGGGGATCATGTGAGTGAGATGGTATGGGGATCATGTGAGTGGGATGGTATGGGGATCATGTGAGTGGTATGATATGGGGATAATGTTAGTGGTATGATATGGGGATAATGTTAGTGGTATGATATGGGGATAATGTTAGTGGTATGATATGGGGATCATGTGAGTGGGATGGTATGGGGATCATGTGAGTGGGATGGTATGGGGATCATGTTAGTGGGATGGTATGGGGATCGTGTGAGTGAGATGGTATGGGGATCATGTGAGTGGGGTGGTATGGGGATCATGTGAGTGGGATGGTATGGGGATCATGTGAGTGGGGTGGTATGGGGATCATGTGAGTGGGGTGGTATGGGGATCTTGTGAGTGGGATGGTATGGGGATCATGTGAGTGGGATGGTATGGGGATCATGTGAGTGGGATGGTATGGGGATCTTGGGAGTGGGATGGTATGGGGATCATGTGAGTGGGATGATATGGGGATCATGTTAGTGGGGTGGTATGATGATCATGTGAGTGGGATGGTATGGGGATCATGTGAGTGAGATGGTATGGGGATCATGTGAGTGGGATGGTATGGGGATCATGTGAGTGGTATGATATGGGGATAATGTTAGTGGTATGATATGGGGATAATGTTAGTGGTATGATATGGGGATAATGTTAGTGGTATGATATGGGGATCATGTGAGTGGGATGGTATGGGGATCATGTGAGTGAGATGGTATGGGGATCATGTGAGTGGGGTGGTATGGGGATCTTGTGAGTGGGATGGTATGGGGATCATGTGAGTGGGGTGGTATGGGGATCATGTGAGTGGGATGGTATGGGGATCATGTGAGTGGGGTGGTATGGGGATCATGTGAGTGGGGTGGTATGGGGATCTTGTGAGTGGGATGGTATGGGGATCATGTGAGTGGGATGGTATGGGGATCATGTGAGTGGGATGGTATGGGGATCATGTGAGTGGTATGATATGGGGATAATGTTAGTGGTATGATATGGGGATAATGTTAGTGGTATGATATGGGGATAATGTTAGTGGTATGATATGGGGATCATGTGAGTGGGATGGTATGGGGATCATGTGAGTGAGATGGTATGGGGATCATGTGAGTGGGGTGGTATGGGGATCTTGTGAGTGGGATGGTATGGGGATCATGTGAGTGGGGTGGTATGGGGATCATGTGAGTGGGATGGTATGGGGATCATGTGAGTGGGGTGGTATGGGGATCATGTGAGTGGGGTGGTATGGGGATCATGTGAGTGGTATGATATGGGGATAATGTTAGTGGTATGATATGGGGATAATGTTAGTGGTATGATATGGGGATAATGTTAGTGGTATGATATGGGGATCATGTTAGTGGTATGATATGGGGATAATGTTAGTGGTATGATATGGGGATAATGTTAGTGGTATGATATGGGGATAATGTTAGTGGTATGATATGGGGATCATGTTAGTGGGATGGTATGGGGATCATGTGAGTGGGATTGTATGGGGATCATGTGAGTGGTATGATATGGGGATAATGTTAGTGGTATGATATGGGGATAATGTTAGTGGTATGATATGGGGATAATGTTAGTGGTATGATATGGGGATCATGTGAGTGGGATGGTATGGGGATCATGTGAGTGAGATGGTATGGGGATCATGTGAGTGGGGTGGTATGGGGATCTTGTGAGTGGGATGGTATGGGGATCATGTGAGTGGGGTGGTATGGGGATCATGTGAGTGGGATGGTATGGGGATCATGTGAGTGGGGTGGTATGGGGATCATGTGAGTGGGGTGGTATGGGGATCTTGTGAGTGGGGTGGTATGGGGATCATGTGAGTGGGGTGGTATGGGGATCTTGTGAGTGGGATGGTATGGGGATCTTGTGAGTGGGATGGTATGGGATCATGTGAGTGGGATGGTATGGGGATCGTGTGAGTGAGATGGTATGGGGATCATGTGAGTGAGATGGTATGGGGATCTTGTGAGTGGGATGGTATGGGGATCATGTGAGTGGGGTGGTATGGGGATCATGTGAGTGTGTGAGTGGGGTGGTATGATGATCATGTGAGTGGGATGGCATGGGGATCATGTGAGTGAGATGGTATGGGGATCTTGTGAGTGGGATGGTATGGGGATCATGTGAGTGGGATGGTATGGGGATCATGTGAGTGAGATGGTATGGGGATCTTGTGAGTGGGATGGTATGGGGATCATGTGAGTGAGATGATATGGGGATCATGTGAGTGGGATGGTATGGGGATCATGTGAGTGGGATGGTATGGGGATCGTGTGAGTGGGATGGTATGGGGATCATGTGAGTGAGATGGTATGGGGATCATGTGAGTGAGATGGTATGGGGATCTTGTGAGTGGGATGGTATGGGGATCATGTGAGTGGGGTGGTATGGGGATCATGTGAGTGAGATGGTATGGGGATCATGTGAGTGGCATGGTATGGGGATCATGTGTGTGAGATGGTATGGGGATCATGTGAGTGGGATGGTATGGGGATCATGTGAGTGAGATGGTATGGGGATCACGTGAGTGGGATGGTATGGGGATCATGTGAGTGGGATGGTATGGGGATCATGTGAGTGGGGTGGTATGGGGATCATGTGAGTGAGATGGTATGGGGATCATGTGAGTGGCATGGTATGGGGATCATGTGTGTGAGATGGTATGGGGATCATGTGAGTGGGATGGTATGGGGATCATGTGAGTGAGATGGTATGGGGATCACGTGAGTGGGATGGTATGGGGATCATGTGAGTGGGATGGTATGGGGATCATGTGAGTGGGATGATATGGGGATCACGTGAGTTGGATGGTGTGGGGATCATGTGAATGGGATGGTATGGGGATCATGTGAGTGGGATGGTATGGGGATCATGTGAGTGGGGTGGTATGGGGATCTTGTGAGTGGGGTGGTATGGGGATCGTGTGAGTGGGATGGTATGGGGATCATGTGAGTGGGATGGTATGGGGATCATGTGAGTGGGATGGTATGGGGATCATGTGAGATAATGTGAGATTGTATGATAATTTAAGCATGTAGATGTGATGGGATGTGACTGGAAGTTGACATGGATAAAGTGAAGATCAGTTGACATAATATATGATCCTGTGAGTGGGTTCTCTTAGTATCACTTTAGTCTGTACGGTATCATTAGAGTAGGTTAGTGTTTGATATAATGAATGGCATGAGCAGTTGATATGATATCACATGAGGATGATATTATTCACAGGACAGGCTATTTCCCGGTATCTACTATCATTATGGTTCACTGAATCTTATGCTTATTAGACACAAAAGCGCTGAATTTGAGCATGTCAAAAAAAAATTTTCATGGAATGGGACAAGCCATGATGCCTGATTACCTCAAATTACCTCCCATCGCTGTGGATCCTGAACCCACCCACTATGAAGACTGCATTATACATATTTTACCTCAGCTCTATTGAGCATCTGGGTTCCTTTTCTATTAATAAAGCTTGTTGTATGTAATACTTATTTTTCTCGCGATACTGGACTTAATTTTTTTGTTTTGTTCAAACTTGATAACAATTAAGTAGACTCTGTGTAAAACAAAAAGATAGTATGGGTACATTGAGTAAGTATATGTGGTTGCTAAGTTGAAAACCAAAGCAAAGTATTTTTGTGTGAGGGCCTAGGGACATGACATACAGCTGATTAGATTCTGTGCACAGGAGGAGCAGGCTTCCCTGTGATGTGTACCAGCCTCCTACCCTCCCATGCTGTGTGGGAACACAATGCCTGGCTTTGTTTGGTTGATACTTCATGTTATGGTGTAATCACCCAAACGTTATACACACAGCATCAGGGGTGATTCATCTGTGTTCCAGTGGTCCACATATTTACTTTACCATTCTAAAAGTGCATAAAGAATTTAATTTAAATTTTTTTTATATTTTACACAATGTATTCTATATTGTGAAGTTAGTGTAAACCTTAATGAAAGCAGCAGGTAGCAGATGATTATTATATGCTCCAATAAACATATAGGCTCATTCTACGATAACAACAAAAAGATGAGGTCCATACATATATTTATATACAAATAAACTCTATGGTGTAATTTTTGCACCAAATGAAAATGCTTTTTCTCCTTTTAAGGCAAAATAAACTTATATATACCACCTGGGTACACAGTATAATAGCTGATCAATAGCAATTTCATGAACCACATGGATATAAGAACATGTGTATGTACTACGATATCCATATAAAACGGCTTCTGGTAATGCAGGGTTTGATGGGTTAAGTTGGCGATGATCCCAATGGCATGCAGCCACCTTTACTCATATATTATATTCTGACATTGAAAATGACAATACTACCAATATACAATAAGTCACACAGTTCTAATGTATTGACATCGCCAGGTAAGATAATCCTCTCCACATTCCATGCTTTGGTATGTACAATTAATTACTAGCATCACAGAATGTATTGAGTGTTTTTACATGTCTTATTAAGTATATACTAGGAGAAAAATGGAGCTTTCTTCAAATCATTTTTCAACTTATCTTTTAATCTCTACTATTAAATCGCTGTCACAGTAGCACCACAATAATTAAGATTAAAATCTTCAGGAAACTTGTGAAGATGGATTCCTCTTACTTGAGAACTATTTGTAAATGCACATAAAAATGAAGTGCTTAACAACACCAGTATATCATAAAAATGCCCCTATGTTTAGTCAACATCATGTTTTTGTAGAAACCCATGTGAACAATAGGCTATTATGGGGATGTTTTGGTCAAACTAGTGTATATCATGGTCTGTCAACACTAAACATCTTGATTCCAAAATGAATATATTTCTTGCTTTTGTCTTTGTTGTTGATTTCATATTTTATTATCTGCCCTAAAATTAGATTAGTTTGTTTTATCTTTTGAACGATGCGATGGATTAGTGCCCGAATGATTTTCTTAAATTTTCTCTCAAATGAGAAATCATTTCATAAAAATATAACATGTTATTATCCGAACACGTAATGCATCGATATTTATGAAAATGAATGTTTAAGAAAAAGGGTTAAAAGGTAAACACTTAAAAGTTTTTTTCTAATGTTTAATGAAATGATAAACAAACCAAATGTATTTATTTTCCAGCTATGAAATGTAACTAAATACTTATCAAGAAAGTACAACATGCGTTTAGTAGCATACACCTGTGTTGAGCACGAAAGAAGAGATCATGTGATGATTTTTCAGCTTTTATGTCGAAAAATAAATTGCGGTGTGTGATTCAGGTTCTCGGCTCATTTATATAATGTGATCAATTAGGCTGTATATGATATTATTAGAAGGCTGTGATTCAGCCTCAGCTGGGGTGACAGTAATTAGTTCCATGATGCCCACAGTGACTGAAGTCTTTGCCACCAGGGGACGCACCTTTCTGGGTTTCGACGCCAAATCTGAAATGTCGTCTGCTGTTGGTCACGACGAAAAAGAGACACACATTGCAGAGAAATTAACAAATGATTTACTGAAGAAATGGCCTTAGACTAATTGTCAGATCCATTTAGTATGTACTTGACAAACATTTTGACGTGTGTACACCAATATATTATTCAGTCAAATATTTCATTCATTTGGAAATAATATAAATGGAAAAGGAAACTTAGACATTAAGGAAAATAGCTTGGTACAGGGACGATTTGCAGAATTAGTTCGATACAGGGTTATATGAAAAAATATCTACTAGGTGCAGAAAACTCTATTTAAGTAAAACTTATGAGATAATATGAGATATGACTGACGTATAAGTAACAAGGGGATCATTGCTTGATTTCTGTGTATTTGCAGGTAGCAGTGTGCTAGCATGGATGGATCAGTGACAGATATCATACTGTCCTGGTTAATTCTTAGTTTCACAATCTGCGACATCTGCTTTGGTGAGCACTTTAATTCAATGTTGACATATTCTTTTATGTAATATTAACCTTTAAAAAGGCACCTTTGCAATGTGTATCCGCGCAAAAATCATCACTATTGAATGAGCAATTTATGCATATTTTTAATGACTGTCATTGAGTTGAGATGTCTGTGATGTTTTTCATACTGTTATTGCAGGTCAGGGCCAGGGCCTGCAGACTATCACGCATGTAGTGGTGGATGCCGGGAGAGTCCTCACCTACCCGGGTAAAGCCAAGGCATTGTACGCTCCCTTCGTCTCCAAGGACAGCCTCTACATCCAGTTATGGAAAAACACCTCAAACCAACATGTTTATGAACTTGTCTGGCAGACTTATGTTCAACCACAATATGGAAACGGTTCATTTGAAGTAGTGAGTAGTTATTTTGAAATATTATAAAATGCTATCTATACATTTTTTAAAAATAAATACAAAGTAACAACTGTTTATTAAGCAAATACTATAGAAGGTGTGGTCACAATAACAATTGAGGAATTGTGATTCAAAGCATAATCCACAAGTTGATTATGATAGCATTTGGGAATAATTCACAGACATCATTGAATATTTTAAAATGTTTTGGTTACACTTATTTTTTATTTTTTTTGTAATGGATTAGTCATTTGATAAAAGATGCGAAGTTTGATATTGAGTGATGTCGACGCTATATCCGCTAGGTGGAGACACTTACCTCCATCTTTACGATTGAGCATTGCAATAAAAACCAGAGACTGAAGTGTCTGCAGCACATTCCTATAATTTCAAATTAAAAATTAAAGGGTGTTTTTCTGAAATTGGAATATATTTCAAATGGACTAATCATAACCAAAATAATTTGAGTGGTTCTTCTGAGCGTGTATGTTATTGAACGAGTGCTAATGTGAAATATGTTGTTTTCTTTAATATCAACAGATAAACATCGCCCCTTCACTATATTTAGACATAGGACGGGAACACCGGCTTGGGATATGGAATGCTGATTTGAATGGCACTGGTCGAGCCCCCGGTCCTCTTATAGGAGAGGTATTGCCAAATACAGGAACTGTTCAGATTTCTCAGAGAGATGATCATGCTAAGATTGACATAGGAGATACTGTTCAATTTGAGGACCTCAAAATGCCTTATCACATACCTGTGCATTTCTGCAACCAAACAGGTAGTGAATCACAGATTATTTCTGATGCCGCTATTGATTTAAGTCTTCAGCTTATATTAAAATGAAACTGATGAAAAATAATTATAAATATTTTCAGATTGTCCATATGAATTTCCACGACATACAGGACAGCCTGTAAGTATCCAGCCTGTCTTTAAATAATTTACTGTGTCTGAAGTTACCATTAAACCTCGGCTGACTCATAATAGTGTTATGATTATTTTGATTATCATATATTTTGTAGTTTCAACCTCCGAGAACCGGTGAGTAGACTTAAAATCCCAAACAAATCATTTTTCTCAGGATTGAAGTGATTTACGCACCAAAAATGGCATTGTGTTGAAAAGTAATTGACTCATTAGAAAAATATATAACGTGCTATGCAATCTATCATATTTGTTATGAAGGCTGTACGAATGAGCCTGCTCTTTGTGGTGGTTAAGACTAATGAAGCCAATTAAGTCCTATAATGTTTATAGATTTTTAATTCCTTCATAACCCACTTTGTTGGATGTTTATGTACAAACATTAATGAAATGAACTGTACACAAAACACCCAATGTGATTCCCATTGACATTGAGTGGTGTATCTCTCAGGTGTTATGTAAATCGTGTATAAACATTAATGCTATGATTTCTCATACCCACCCCTAATGTAGTAGGAACTATCCCTATTATAGCAGGAATGATGTCTATTATAGATGAAACTATGCCTAATAGAGTAGGAACTATGCCTATTACAGTAGAAACTATGCCTATTAAAGTAGGAACTATGCTACAGTAGAAACTATGCCTATTACAGTAGAAACTATGCCTATTACAGTAGAAACTATGTCTGCTACAGTAGAAACTATGCCTATTAAAGTAGGAACTATGCCTTTTATGATAGGAACTCTTATGATACCTGGTTGTTTGCCTTGTGTTGCCAGCACGCAGCAGTACCGAGTCCACGCTGCTGTCTGAGGAGATGATCATCGGTCTGATCACGTGGAACATCGTGCTATCTGTACTGCTCATCATCGTACTGCTGGTACTCACGTGTATCTGCGCAGACCTGGAGAAAAGGAAGAGAGACAAAGTCAGGTACGATGTGAACACCAGAGATCTCAGTGACATCTCGGTTTTTGACAGTTTTGACTCTGCGGTGTATGGGTTGTCTAACCCGGCCATGACAGAGACCTCCAATCCTGACCCAACCTACCGCTATGCTACCTCCATTTCTGCCTCTCATAGAATGGGCAGCACTAGATTCTAACATAAACCATATATACGCCATTATATTGCCATGCAATATATCAACTGGGAGAAAGTATTGACTTTCATATGGTTTCAGCGATAACTACCTGAAAAAAGCTTGAATTTATTGCAGATCATTTGAATTGATTTTGTACATCCTAATTTTTAGGAGTGTAGTCATAATGTACATTCAACACTTAGCCATTTGTGGTAAAATGGGCGATGCATTTTCTTGCCGTGAGACTTGATACTTCCATATCTGTTTTTGTCAACAATATCGTTCAGTGCATTTGATTAAACAACTTATTCTTTGTAATATATAATCTGTGATATTCTGATGCATTTTAAACTTAAAACTCAAATATATATATATTGTCAGATTGCGATTGATCCCAAAGGCCTTTCACACTATTCCTATAAATAAAACAATGGTTTCACTTGTTTCTTACAAAATAGTACTGTTTCATTGTATTTTTCATATCAAATTGTACATTTCGGCTTGACAAAATAAGATATTCTGGAGTGACTGCGATTACATGGCATTTATTAATTTGCTCCTGGTTAGTTGAACGGACACAAACTATCTGCCAGGTTGCAATTTATGATAGAATGACATTTTGTTTCGAGCACAATGGTAATTTGCCAAATCGTGTTTTGTTTTACCTGTTATACCTAATTGATAATCCTGTTCAATAGAGTTTGTTTGCTTAACTTTGTGTTATTTATTGAAATAAATTATACAATTATATGTAGATATTTTTTAGTTCCTCTAGTTTCTTAAGGCTGTATTATATTTATCTTTTAAATTTGCCTAGTTTACTTAATATGTGCCTTAATCCATTCACCGAATGTAGGGTAATTCAATCCACCGGCGCCAGAGGTCACTCCACTGGGGTGGCTGGGTGGCATACCACAGAAAGCTGGCATTCCGATACACAACTGGTCAAGGACAGAAAGCATATCAACAACAACCAGAATGACATAAGCAGTGATGTCAGTGCTGACTTTATGCACTATTGATTTCTCTGGTAAAGCCACATGCATCCATGACCAAAGCTTTACGACTATATATTAGTAGTTACGTTACATACCTCAATGTAATATTGACCCATTAGTGTCTGTATAGCTCAACCTTAGCTTAACCATGACTGCACCGCTGATAGTACATTCACGTTGGTATAATATCATATTGATACCTCCACATTGATTATATCCTTACCTATAACCTATGATGAGGCATCAACTGGACCATGACTTCACTATTTATCTACATAATGTAACATTAGCTCTACATAACATTACATGAACCATGACTTCATAACCTCCACATAATGTAACCTTACCTGAACCATGACTTCATAACCTCCACATAATGTAACCTTACCTGAACCATGACTTCATAACCTCCACACAATGTAACCTTACCTGAACCATGACCTCATAACCTCCACATAATGTAACATTACCTGAACCATGACCTCATAACCTCCATATAATGTAACCTTACCTGAACCATGACCTCATAACCTCCACATAATGTAACATTTCCTAAACCATGGCTTACTAGCCTCCACATAATGTAACCTTACCTGAACCATGACCACATAACTTCAACATAATGTAACCTTACCTGAACCATGACCTCATAACCTCCACATAATGTAACCTTACCTGAACCATGACCTCATAACCTCCACATAATGTAACATTTCCTAAACCATGGCTTACTAGCCTCCACATAATGTAACCTTACCTGAACCATGACCTCATAACTTCCACATAATGTAACATTACCGGAACCATGACTTCATAACTTCCACATAATGTAACATTACCGGAACCATGACTTCATAACTTCCACATAATGTAACATTACCGGAACCAGTATAGTGATTACCAGTGATTCAACCATAGGCATTGATGACGGCATGGTTTATATATCACCACTGTAATCATGAATGCATTGTCGTTCTTTGAATATAACCCAAAACATATATTTTATGATTATAAGGTGTAAAAGGATAAATATTACATAAATGAAATGATAAGAACAATTATTCATTACCCGTGCCATACCTTGTCCTACACATCTCGAGTACAGCATCAACCAATGATCAAGCAGTGAGATTGGCACACTCAAATTATTGGTGTGGTTTTGACCAATAAGATTGCTTGATTAAACCAAGGCGCAAACAAACATCTGGACCAATCAACAACACACACTAATTAAGCAAATAATTACTAACCAAAACTTACAGTGTATAACCTACCTGCATGTATACTAATGTGTGTACCTGTTTACTAACATTCCAGGTCTACAACAGACAATATAACTTACTACTTCCCTAAGGACTGGTATGACGCTCTGTATGTATACATATATCCATTAATAGTCACCAAATAATGGCATGCTTCTGGTTTGGACAACAAAAGTTATTTGCCTGACATGCAGGGTTCGGGATGGGAATATTAGTTCATTTCCAAAAACCTTTTGATAGGACTTATTATTTTTTGGATATAACCTTGAACATCTGTTCTGTAACCAGAAACAAGGCATTAGTTTCCTTTGCACAACACTAATATTAAGTATATGTGTTTATTAAAATACCACCAGGTGGCATAACTTATTGTGCAAAATAGTATTTATGATATAGGGGAATATGAAATATCTTTGATCAAATACCGATATTAATGGCACCTGGTGTTTGTAAAATGAAATGTTCTTGTAAATAACTTAAGATTATAGTTTTCAAGTGTGTGACAAATATTAGTAACCTGTATTTAATTATACTTTATTAGTATTTTGTGAATGCTCTTAAGTTATCTGTAGTATACTAAGATCTTTTCAGGATTTGTATTTGAATCTGTGCAGATGGGTACAAAAAAAAGCAACTCCTTCATTGAAATCTAGAAATACAGTCTAGACAAAACATATGCATCTGTCAGACGACAAAGGTCAATCAAGGTTAAAATAATATCATCACCCTTCTGCAGGGATTCCTGTACATCTTGTAAGCATGACTATATCTATAAACGTCTATGACATGTATTTTACATTAGTTTTTTATTTCAGAGGACTGAAATAGAAGAGTCTGCATGGGGATAAAGGCAAAACTGCGCATATCCTACCTTCTTATTTACATATCATTTGCATGTTTAGGATTTAATTCTAGGGTCATATGGGTACTTGGCTTGGCATGTAGCATATGTTATGCTAGTATAGTATATACAAACAATTGCACGTTGTGGACACTTATATTCAGAACAATTCATGTATTCACAATGCACAAACACCAATTATCGTCTGCTGATAGTATAGAAGCGCCTGATTGGATATTTACATGCCATGTGGCCGCACACTAAGATGGTAAACGGTACATGATTGGCTATCACCATGGATAAGGAGGATGCAACTTTATCATTGTATAATTCCCTCTTCATGATTGTGTAAATGAATGTGTAAATGACATAAACACAATGGTGTGATGGTTGATTTCCAGTAAAAGTGACTATGAGACTATTTCCAAGATGTCCAGTGTGAAAGAGGAAGACGTCACCACTCTGGACATGGAGCAGTACCAGGAGACTGGCTGGACATATGCTGATATCAATATGCTGCACGAGGAGTCCTATATGTGACATAATAGATGTGTGCCAAATGAGGCTGGATCAAACCTATTTCAAACACACTTTATGTGACAGATAAACTGTTTCTGAAAAATGATGCACGAATAAACAGACATTATCCAGTGTCTGGTCTATGATACCAGAAACATTTTATGAAAACATGTCAAAGACCAGATGAAATGTGACAGTTGATAAATTGAGATTACAAACATGACACTAGTTCGTGTAAGATGACGTTTATTAATAAAACATATTAATAAAACACAATATATATATATATATATATATATATATATATATATATATATATATATATATATATATATATATATATATATATATAAACCACCCCTTGAAATCATTATATTGCTTTGAGCTCGCTGTTGGATCTGTTGTCCCCCTGGCGGTTATAAAACATATTACTATATGTGGAAGCTGAGCACATGAGAACTGTTATAATGCGACAAATCAAACAATTTATTTTTGTGGCTTATAATAAAACATATCACATGATACATGTTTTATATAATAAAATGATAAATGTAGAAATATTGTACAGGTAGATGAATATAAATTATCATTATCAAAATATACTCAATATTTACATATTGGCATATACATTTATATGGTCAGTGGATGAATGCAAACTTACAAAGCTCCTACATGTTACACAGCCGACAATGTAAATTAACATTTTCAGATATTCATGTCGTAAAATAGCTTGTCAAGGATACCCATTGAAAATAATATTTACTTTATACATTTAAAAATGTGTGATGTTTTTTATATACATAACATAGGTCTTTGGATATAATACTTCAAAGATAGTACTGATGTCTTCCTCCATATCAACAAATTTGAGATCATGTCCAACCATCTTTGGCAGCGCCTTTAATGTTATTTTAAGCATAACAAGCTAATGGGACTGGCTATAAAGCTTTCATGAAATCTCAGAGGATACAGCCAATTGGGGGTATGTTTAAATGATATATGGCCACGACACTGTGATACAATAAGCTATCTCTCTGAAATCAACCAATATACCCCTAACATGGGTATTGTGTTTTGCTGAAAGTGCCAATTACTTGCTGTACTCTTGTAACCACTGTGTGGTCACACATGAACAAGCATGTGACCTCTGTTGTGGTCTGTAAGGATGTTAGGCCTGAACCAATAGACAAATATTAATGGACAAACAGACCTCTGTAAGCCAACTCACGCCAATGTCCCAATCTGTGAGTGCCCTATTGCTAGCAAAACCTTACAAAGCAGGTGTTTGCACGAGATCACTGGGCAGCTAAACAAAGTTTGTTGACAAAGTGTCCAATGTTTGATTTGGAATTTTACAGAAGAGTCATCCTTTTTAAATAACATAGCATTTTATGTAACGAAAATATGATGGGTAATAAAATGTGATCGCAAAGTTCAGTGTGTAAACATCTGTACTATGAAAAAGTGCTTGAAATATCACGTCACTTTAAACATTATTTCAGTCCTTTCATGATGAGAACTGATCAGCCTTGCCCAAGAAGAAAAATCAGAATTTTCTTTTTGCCCCCTTCCCTTGAAGATTAATGACCCATACCCCTGACTCTTTATTTCACTTTATTTTATTTAACTCTATTTTATTTTTATTTATTTTAAATATTTCACTCGGTGTTTATTGGCTGCTGAAATAAAGCTTGTACTGGGTATGGTCTCCTGAAAACGTAGTTAAAATGTCTGATATAAACCCTACTGAGGTGAGTAAAGTTGCCCAGTGAAGGCAACTATCCCGAGTTCAAATACAAATTCAGCACATACATTATGATGTGATGTAATAAATGCTTTGTCTATATGTTTGTTACTATCTATTACATCCCCAACCCATTTAATTCCATAAGTGATCTGTCAGTTGCATAATATTTGTCTTATGTTGTCATAGATATGATGTCTCCTCAGACAGGGGTACTATTACAAGTGTTGCCTTACAAAGTGAGATTAAAACATCATCAAACCTCATAAACAGGTCATAATTACCTCTCTCACCAAATAAATGTGCTTTATTAACCTTCTGTACAAATAAGCTTATGGATTAGCCATGTAGAGGACTGACAGAGAGTTGTATCATGCCAATAATGACCAGTATCATGTCATTAATGAACAGTGATGGTAATATTAGATCCATTTAAATCCTTTCTTTCTGATATGAAGTAAACGTTGTTTATTATCATTCAGGCCTGAAATCGTACAACTTTGACTGGGTCCACATCTTGCGTATTTGAGATAATGTATATAAGTTGATAATAAAAGACCAATGATATTCTATATATTTACTGTATATACACTCGGTACATATTATGCTAAATAGTTCCTGGATTGTGAAATATTTATCACTGTGATGAGTTCCAGATGGCAAATACATATGGATATAGATAGACCAATTACAGTAACACTTTATGCATTGATATTCTATATCTTTCCCATGATTACCCAACATGGAAAAGAATTACAAAATTCAAGATACAATATTAAGTGATAAATGCAAGGTCAAGTAGGTGAAAGTTCAAGATATAAAGTGAGAAATGCTTGGTCAAGAAGGTAGTAATTTCTGTGATGGATCTCTTTCTTAGGTTGTACTCATCACTTGTAATATAACATGCATGTGTCTGACATCAAGACAAATCTTAACACAACATCAAGAGATGAAAGGTTTCCCTGAGGTCCAGTATCTTTTGCTAAGCACGTGTTTTAAAAGCAACAATGATTGTAGAAATTAAAGATTTGCTCTTCACGAATATAATATGTGATTAAGGTTGGCTGGTTAGATTTAGGGTGTTAAGGCGGATGTCGACTGTAGCGTCAATAGGCTTTTTTCATTTAAAAGTACCCTGATAGTTATAGGAACAACCGGGACAGGGATGACATTCTAATTCAACAATATTACAATCACTGGTCATTAATGACCATGCATTACGCATGGGGTCATTGCATGGCGTGGGTCACACATATAACATTCATAAATCCATACAGAATATCCTGATAATTATATCCTATTTAACTGAGAGTGTAACACTTGCATATAATGGAGCTGGGGGTTATATGGCCTGATAGTCCAAGGCAGCTGTCTTTGCATGTTGTGAAGGGGTTGTGTATGGTTGAACAGCTATCTCTGAAAGGCTGACCCCCCAGCATATAGGACAAACCGTCCTTAGTCGGCCCTCACAGCCAATCTAAACCCCATACCAGGATAGCATCACGCAACGGTAAGCTAACATATTAACACACTTTCCTATAATACTTTGATATCATGATTAGTTTAATTTGATTTTGTAAACAAAGTAAACAATGGATTCCACAGATCTCATGGGAGGTATTATCAGTACTTGTGTGAAATAGCAAGGGTCACATTATTATCTTGAAATTTTAAATTTTAAATATTTTTGTTGTTTTCTGAAAATATTTGATTTGCTTCAAGATTGAACTCATTGCCTTCAAACATTCAAAATGCCTCACTTCAAATGAGGAAGCACATCTACTCATTATATAATTCAAACACAAGTATTCTTTGATCTTATATTTATATTGGTAACATAAGTTGGGAGTTGCCATTATAAGCATAAACGTGATAACATTTATGTTGGTGCATCAATGATTACAACTTGACTATGTAATGCAAAGAAAAGTATGATTCAGTGAGAGTAATGCTAAATGGCACTTTTACACGATTTAAATTGATGAAAACGTATCACAGTTTACATATAATCTTCCTAGAATAGCAACTGCTTTAAAGCTGTAAACTATGTTGGTCTGTGATGTGATACAAGTAGGAAATCCCAAGAGGAACCGATAGTATTTCCTGAGGTAGATATCTGCCATACTTTTGTGACGTAAACCTTCTATAAGGATCCCAATATGGATGTATTGATGCTGATTTTAGGAATCTATGATTAATGTCCGTGTATTTTCTGTATGATATTAATGCTCTTAGTCTCATATGATAATATTATTTTCACAAAAACGCAACTTTTAGCTAAATAGTGAATTATAGGTTAAACATAGAGCATTTTTATCACTGAAACATTCTTGTTGTTTTCATTATCCGATATAAGTATACGCCATAGATACATAAGTGATTGTGCAATTCAGTTTTGGTCTTTATCCAAGTTATTATCATGATAACCATACAGCTGCTTGGTTGTTCCCAGATGACTATGAGCTATAAAAAATGTTGATATCAATGGGTTCCGAGGCATAATATAGCCCCAGGATATCCAATACATTAACCCACCCATATAAATACATTAAACATCCCATACCAATACATTAACCCTTCCATATCAATAAAATAGCACTCCCATACCAATACATTAACCCACCAATTTAAATTCATTAAACCTCCCATGCCAATACATTAACCCTTCCATATCAATACAATAACACTCCCATACCAATACATTAACCCTCCATATCAATACATTACCCCTCCCATACCAAAACATTAACCCTTCCATATTAATACAATAACACTCCTATACCAATACATTAACCTCCCATACCAATACATTACCCCTTCCATATCAATACAATAACACTCCCATACCAATACATTAACCCTCCCATATCAATACATTACCCCTCCCATACCAATACATTAACCCTTCCATATCAATACAATAACACTCCCATACCAATACATTAACCCTCCCATATCAATACATTACCCCTCCCATACCAATACATTAACCCTTCCATATCAATACAATAACACTCCCATACCAATACATTAACCCTCCCATATCAATACATTACCCCTCCCATACCAATACATTAACCCTTCCATATCAATACAATAACACTCCCATACCAATAAATTAACCCTCCCATATCAATACAATAACACTCCCATACCAATACAATAACCCTCCCATATCAATACATTAACCCTCCCATATCAATACATTACCCCTCCCATACCAAAACATTAACCCTCCCATATCAATACATTACCCCTCCCATACCAATACATTAACCCTTCCATATCAATACAATAACACTCCCATACCAATACATTTATCCTCCCATATCAATACAATAACACTCCCATACCAATACAATAACCCTCCCATATCAATACAATAACACTCCCATACCAATACATTAATCCTCCCATATCAATACAATAACACTCCCATACCAATACTAACCCCCCCATATCAATACATTACCCCTTCCATATCAATACATCATCTCTCCCATATCAATGCGTTCAGATATATCTCATATCCAATATATAAGAATAGTCCCGTATCCAAGATATATTCAGATATTCCCATATCCAGTTCCCATACCAATTCAGTCACCCATACAACACATACAACCTTCCCATTATATTATTTAAATATCAGTTAAAAGAATTGGAAATATGTTTTTTTTCAAAGATAAAGCATTCTTCTTTTGAAATCAAAGCTATTACAACTTATTTTTGGACTTACTTTTGAGAGTTTCAAGCATAATCTGGAATTAAGAAATCTTTTGTTGAAATATTTTAACACGGTTGAAATCAGAAATATTCATGGTTATGTGATACAGCACTTATTTCCACAATAATAGATTTTGGCAGGAGGTCCGGGAACTGGCTGCTCTTGCAACTCGGGCCAAAATCTGTTTTCGTCGAAACTGTGTAGGAATCACCTGACTTAAAACGGTTGAGACAAACTGCATTAAATGATAAACTGCACCATAAGCCTTTAGCAGTAGGATTTATATCATTTGGAAGCTAAATACACTTATATAGTGTTGAGAGGTAAGCACATTCTTGAAGGTCAATCGTAACGCTGGTCTCATATTCATGGTCCTGTTTTTATATTGATTTGGATGCAAGTTATTATTATTTTTATTTTTTGTATTTCTTAAGATTTGATTATATATCGGTTTGAGTTTGTATTATGTTGCAGATGGGAGTTGCCCATTTTGTATGGCTTGGGTGTTTCATCTTAACGCTGACACCAACAACTGCCTGGATCAAGAGGAGAGAAGAAAAAGGTCAGTCTTTTCTTTTATTATCATCTGAAGAGTCGTATTATCATATCACATTAAACATCTATAATAAATATCTATGTTTTTTTTTATAACAATGCATCGCTAATATTAAATCTTTCTGTGAGATGACCGAGCCTGTGATAGCATTTTACTACATATTGCAATTAGCATTGAGGGTCTTGATATACAGGTTACTGTGTTGCTTGGGGGATGATGGGGTGAGGGGGGAAGGTTATAACCGTGTATGTTTACTTAAAAAAACATCATCATAGAAACTGCTTAACAAAAAATGACATACACTTGGAATGTTCGCAGATAAACATATTCAACCGTGTAAATTTCTCACTCAACTCGAGTTCATATCACTGAAATTATGAACAGTCACAACACACAATGGAAAATATATTATTAACACTCTGCCTTCAATAGTAATTTAGTTTACTTGTATATTTTTCTTTTTAAACATCGGATGTAAATTAATATAAATGATTTTAATAATTTTGTTGTGAATTCTGTTCTTACAAAAGTGTCTTATGAGTACGTAAATAACATCATTTTTACAACACAGTTATATGTTTTTTCATGTTTTTTTTATTCATACAATAGCTCTGTAGCTTAGAATTCCTTAATTCATTGTCTTGGCGCGTATCCATATGGCAAACAGAAACAAGTCATTTTCCGTTGGAGTAATTTGGATGAATTCATCTACGATTTGAAACCAAATGCATTATCTCAAGTTTTTGATTTAATATTTATCTATAATAACCACATCGAGGCTCATTTTTTAAATTTAGCTTTCACATATTTTTGTGAAGACATCTAGATAATCATTTAAACGTTTTCTCTTTTAATCCTTATATATCCTAATTATACATACACATATATCCTGATTATATGTCCACATATATCCTGATTATATGTCCACATATATCCTGGTTATATGTCCACATATATCCTGGTTATATGTCCACATACATTCCGATTATATGTCCACATATATCCTGGTTATATGTCCACATATATCCTGATTATATGTCCACATATATCTTGATTATACAAACACATATATCCTGATTATATGTTCACATATATCCTGATTATATGTCCACATATATCCCGATTATATGTCCACATATATCCTGGTTATATGTCCACATATATCCTGGTTATAGGTCCACATATATCCTGGTTATATGTCTTCATATATCCCGATTATATGTCCACATATATCCCGATTATATGTCCACATATATCCTGATTATATGTCCACATATATCCTGGTTATATGTCCACATATATCCTGATTATATGTCCACTTATATCCTGGTTATATGTCTTCATATATCCCGATTATATGTCCACATATATCCCGATTATATGTCCACATATATCCTGGTTATATGTCCACATATACCCTGGTTATATGTCCACATATATCCTGGTTATGAGTCCACATATATCCTGGTTATAGGTCCACATATATCCTGGTTATATGTCTACATATATCCCGATTATATGTCCACATATATCCCGATTATATGTCCACATATATCCCGATTATATGTCCACATATATCCTGGTTATATGTCCACATATACCCTGGTTATATGTCCACATATATCCTGGTTATATGTCTACATATATCCTGTTATATGTCCACATATATCCTGGTTATATGTCCACATACATCCTGATTATATGTCCACATATATCCTGATTATACACACATAAATGCAAAATGGCTGTTTGACATTGAGTGATTTTAACATTTTCATATGAATCTCAATTTTAAATAACTTATTACGATGATTGGCTAAGCTTCATGTTATTTGGAGTACTTGATTGTTAATTGATTATGATTATGCTTATGATTATTATTAGGATTCATTTTGTTCCAATATGTACAATTGGTTAACTGCTTGTTTACAAAAAAAAACTCAATTATGTGTTTTATGTTGTCATAAATCTCTATATAATTCAGGCAAATGTTCTGTGGATCGCAATGAATATTGTTTCATCATGTATGGAGTGCAATTGAAGTAGGACAGATTACATACCCAGGACAGATTATATACCCAGCTAACCCGTCATAGGGGAGTAAGACAGATTATATACCCAGCTAACCCATCATAGGGGAGTAAGACAGATTATATACCCAGCTAACCCATCATAGGGGAGAAGGGCAGACTATATACCCTGCTAGCCCTTCATAGGGGACTAGGGCAGATTATATACCCTGCTAGCCCATCATAGGGGAGTAGGGCAGATTATAACCCTGCTAGCCCGTCATAGGGGAAGTAGGGCAGATTATATACCCTGCTAGCCCATCATAGGGGAGTATGGCAGATTATATACCCTGCTAGCTAGTCATAGGGGAAGTAGGGCAGACTATATACCCAGCTAGCCCGTCATAGGGGAAGTAGGGCAGATTATATACCCTGCTAGCCCATCATAGGGTAGTAAGACAGATTATATACCCTGCTAGCCCATCATAGGGGAGTAGGGCAGAGTATATACCCTGCTAGCCCATCATAGGGGAGTAGGGCAGATTACATACCCTGCTAGCCCGTCATAGGGATAGTAGGGCAGATTATATACCCTGCTAGCCCGTCATAGGGGAAGTAGGGCAAATTATATACCCTGCTAGCCCATCATAGGGTAGTAGGGCAGATTACATACCCTGCTAACCCGTCATAGGGGAAGTAGGGCAGACTATATACCCTGCTAGCCCGTCATAGGGGAAGTAGGGCAGATTATATACCCTGCTAGCCCATCATAGGGGTGTAGGGCAGATTATATACCCTGCTAGCCCGTCAGAGGGGAAGTAGGGCAGATTATATACCCTGCTAGCCTATCATAGGGGAAGTAGGGCAGATTATATACCCTGCTAGCCCATCATAGGGGAGTAGGGCAGATTACATACCCTGCTAGCCCGTCATAGGGTAAGTAGGGCAGATTATATACCCTGCTAGCCCGTCATAGGGGAGTAGAGCAGATTATATACCCTTCTAGGTGGTTATAAGGGAGTAGGGCAGATTATATACCCTGCTAGCCCATCATAGAGGAGTAGGGCAGATTATATACCCTGCTAGTCCATCATAGGGGAGTAGGGCAGATTATATACCCTGCTAGGTGGTTATAAGGGAGTAGGGCAGATTATATACCCTGCTAGCCCGTCAGAGGGGAATAGGGCAGATTATATACCCTGCTAGGTGGTTATATGGGAGTAGGGCAGATTATATACCCTGCTAGCCCATCATAGAGGAGTAGGGCAGATTATATACCCTGCTAGCCCGTCATAGAGGAGTAGGGCAGATTATATACCCTGCTAGCCCGTCATAGGGGAAGTAGGGCAGATTATATACCCTGCTAGCCCATCATAGGGGAGTAGGGCAGATTATATACCCTGCTAGGTGGTTATAAGGTAGTAGGGCAGATTATATACCCTGCTAACCCATCATAGAGGAGTAGGGCAGATTATATACCCTGCTAGCCCGTCATAGGGGAGTAGGGCAGATTATATACCCTGCTAGGTGGTTATAAGGGAATAGGGCAGATTATAAACCCTGCTAGCCCATCATAGAGGAGTAGGGCAGATTATATACCCTGCTAGCCCATCATAGGGGAGTAGGGCAGATTATATACCCTGATAGGTGGTTATAAGGGAGTAGGGCAGATTATATACACTGCTAGCCCATCATAGAGAAGTAGGGCAGATTATATACCCTGCTAGCCCGTCATAGGGGAGTAGGGCAGATTATATACCCTGCTAGGTGGTAATAAGGGAATAGGGCAGATTATATACCCTGCTAGCCCATCATAGAGGAGTAGGGCAGATTATATACCCTGCTAGCCCGTCATAGGGGAAGTAGGGCAGATTATTTACCCTGCTAGCCCATCATAGAGGAGTAGGGCAGATTATATACCCTGCTAGCCCGTCATAGGGGAAGTAGGGCAGATTATATGCCCTGCTAGCCCGTCATAGGGGAAGTAGGGCAGATTATATACCCTGCTAGCCCGTCATAGGGGAGTAGGGCAGATTATATACCCTGCTAGGTGGTTATAAGGGAGTAGGGCAGATTATATACCCTGCTAACCCATCATAGAGGAGTAGGGCAGATTATATACCCTGCTAGTCCATCATAGGGGAGTAGGGCAGATTACATACCCTGCTAGCCCATCATAGTGGAGTAGGGTAGAATATATACCCTGCTAAACAGTCATAGAGGAATAGGGCATATTATATATCCTGCTAGCCCGTCATAGAGGAAGTAGGGCAAATTATATACCCTGCTAGGTGGTTATAAGGAAGTAGGGCAGATTATATACCCTGCTAGCCCGTCATAGGGGAGTATGGCAGATTATATACCTTGCTAGCCCGTCATAGGGGAGTAGGGCAGATTATTTACCCTGCTAGCCCATCAAAGGGAGTAGGGCAGATTATATACCCTGCTAGCCCGTCATAGGGGAGTAGGGTAGATTACATACCCTGCTAGCCCGTCATAGGGGAGTAGGGTAGATTATATACCCTGCTAGCCCGTCATAGGGGAGTAGGGCAGATTATATACCCTGCTAGCCCATCAAAGGGAGTAGGGCAGATTACATACCCTGCTAGCCCGTCATAGGGGAGTAGGGCAGATTATATACCCTGCTAGCCCGTCATAGGGGAGTAGGGTAGATTATATACCCTGCTAAACAGTCATAGAGGGATAGGGCAGATAATATATCCGGCTGGACAGTCATAGAGGGATAGGGCAGATTATATACCCGGCTAGACAGTCATAGAGGAGTAGGACATATTATATACCGTGCTAGGTGGTCATAAGCATGTAGAAAATATTATATATCCTTCTAGGAGGCCACAGGGGAGTAGGACATGTTATATACCGTGACAGCCAGTCACAGAGGGGTAGGGCAGATTATATACCCTGCTAGGACATCACAGGACATGCAGATTATATACCCTGTTAGGACGTCATAGGGGAGTAGGGCAGATATAATACCCTGTTAGGACGTCACAGGGCATATATAATACCCTGTTTGCCGGTCATTGGGAGTAGGAATTAAGAGAATAGCCTGATGGGAGGATACAAATGAGAGTAAGACTGTTTATTGATTGTGCTCAAAATGACTTACTAATTGCATTTTAATCAACAGACAATGGCGTAAATGGTGTATTGGACGATTTGAAGAAGATAGAGAACCAGTTTGACCAGGCTATAAACAGCGTTCTTAAAGGTATGTTGGTAATATATTCAAGTTTCTATATTTTTCTCATATTTATCTAAAGATTGCCTAGTTTATATTTGTCAATTTTGTATCAATCTCAATCATTAATAATTTATAAATATATAATGAGGGCCGTAAATTGTACACATTTATTTGACCATCTGAAGTTGTTTCTATTTTTCACTTCAGACAATGCCACGCCCAAGCCTGAAAATTGTGAATGGAGGTAAATATTGAGTTATATGCTCCAATCCATTCTTTGTTTTGCTGAACAGACACCTCCATATATTATTCTATAGGCCCCGAAGAGGTTTTTATGCAATATTCAAGTAACTATAAGCCACATATTTCTAAGCGCTCTCACAGCTTGGCTACATCTATCACACATTATTTTCCCGGTATCTCAAAAAGTGCAATTCTTTCGCCGCTCTCACCTATTCAACATTTGAATCGACAACGACTGTTCCTTACTTCAGCGTTTCAACTTCAAAGTCAGGTATATTGAATTATGGAAGAAAACATTTAATGATTACAATTAACCATACCCTGTCATCAATATTTATAAAGTAAATTTTTACTCGGATATTTCAAAAATGGTTTTATTGGAACGGAGGGTCTTTCTTTCGGTTTGTAAGTGCCAGTATATTATGTAAATGACAGTACATGCCAGTGTGTTATGTAAATGACAGTACATGCTAGTGTGTTATATAAGTGACAGTACATGCCAGTGTGTTATGTAAATGACAGTACATGCCAGTGTGTTATGTAAATGACAGTACATGCCAGTGTGTTATATAAGTGACAGTACAGGCCAGTGTGTTATATAAGTGACAGTACATGCTGGTATGTTATGTTAATTGTTCCAGCTTGGAGTCAGCCCTGTCCTCCATCCTATTGCCAGGTGACACAGTGAATGGAGTGTGGCATGAGAATGCTACAGATTACTTCGACATCTTCACCGAGCCTTCAGATCTCGACAAATTTATTGAGGTAGCAATAATGACTATTGACAATTGATTTTCAAATTATGCTCATCATAAAAAGAAACGTTATCATGTCAAAGTCATGAAGTCGCTAAGCTAATATGTTGAATCGCATCCTCGTTTATTGCAATTTACACTCAAGATGTTTTAACTACATTATAGGTGGACATGGATGAGACAGATCAGGTTTTGGAAGGGTTTGGAGCGACTTTGACCAATAAAGCAGCCAACTTGATATATAACTCTCCATTCAAGCAGGATATCCTGTCCCGGTTATTTGGAGATAATGATCTGGGTCTGAATGTTCTGAGGATACCCATGGGAGGTACAGACACCCAGGCGGTGTACCCGTACACCTATGATGATATGCCTGCTGGTGAGGATGATCCAAACATGGAGCATTTCAGTGTCGAGCAAGACCACCAGTTTATCATACCTCTAATCCAAGAGATCAAAGATGTCAGACCGGATATCCGGATCATAGCTGTGCCGTGGACCGCCCCGGCCTGGATGAAGAAATCCATGCAGGACACATGCGGGGCACTTAGAGGAGGCCAGTTCAACGGCCGAGATGACATCATGGAGTCATATGCTAAATATTTTCTCGAGTTTATCAGGGCATACGAGGCAGCTAATATCACAATAGATGCTATATCAATACAGAATGAACCGCTACATCAAAACTCTGACTTTCCCTCCATGAGAATGACATACGAGGACATGGGCAGATTCGTGGCCAGTCACCTTGGACTGTTATTGCAGAAAGAGGACATAGAAATTGACATATTTGTCTATGGGGATAATTGGGATGACATATGGTATCCTAAGTCTGTATATGCAGTAGGAAGTGCCAAACACCATATCAATGGGATAGCCTTCCACTGTGGAGCACAACCTCAACAAAATCAACTTGTCAATATTGTCCACCAACAACATCCAGATGCCAAAATCTATCTCACTCAGTGTAAGGCGCCATCTAGCGAGGATTCAGAGAATCTTTACTTCAATGTTGCGTCATTTGTTAGTCAATTACGCCAGGGGGCACAAGTGGCAATGTTGTGGGATCTCGCCTCAAACGAGACCTCTGGAGGGATACTGGGAGTCAATGATAACTCACCTAAGGTTTACAATCTCATAGATTACTACAGCCTCTATGCCTTCTCTCACTTTCTGAAACCAGGTTTGATCCGGATAGGATCTACGTCTCACAATCCCAAAGAGGAGTTTGTGAATGTAGCATTTAGTAATGGCGAAGATGAGGTTTATATCGTAGTGGGGAATGGCGCCCTCTCTGAACCAACCATCTCCATTAAATTTGGAGAGAAGTACTTCAGGTATGCAATGTTCAGTACAGAGGTCATCACATTGAAATTTGTCAAAAAGTGTAATGATGATAACAACGATTTGTAGAATAATGGCCTCAACTTAAGTGCTGAATTGAGTGATATTATAAAATCAATATTACGTTAGCTTCCGGTAATTATCAAAACAAAATTATGAATCAGAACACCCACTTATGACGCATATTAATAAATATATATATAAATATAGTACGGTTTAATTTTACATGCACTTTTGACAAAGTTTTGCATCAATGTAAGACTAATTGATATCTATATTTTGAAATGACGTCAATATCTATTCCTAATATCCATAAGAGTTGATTTGAATGGTGGTCGTATTGTAAATATCTACCTGAGTCTGGGGTTGGAGAGAGATGGTGATGGGTTGAAGCATTGTGTCCAGGATGGTCATGTCATGTTCCTCTATATAGGCTAAGTGCTGTTTTATGTATCACTATGAGCCAGCACTCTGTGGTGCACTCTCCATAGTTCAAGTATCAATTTGACATGATATTGAAAACGGCATGCTTCTCATTCAATGCTGTGCATATATGAATATATCTCTAAAAACATGGTCAGGTATGATATTTTGTTATCATTAAACTTTGCTATAATAAATATCAAGTTCATAAATCACCATTTTTTATTTTGTTTTTGTTGCATATGCTGAAAACAGATTTTAAGGCCATATTAGTATTTATAGGGTCCTCCTGCAGTGCACCCCATTGACCTCGATATATGAAGGACAAGTAGATAACATATCCAACTGAACTAAAGCAAGAGCGAGTGCAGTATTATATTAACCTCTGTCCATTTTCAATGCCACAATGTGTTAATCTATTTTACCCTTAATATTTCCTTAAGGTTCAACATGTATAACATGTCAAATTATCAAAATCTTGTATACTTAAAGAAGGAATTCACTGAAAAAAACAAAGACTTTCATTAAAATATAATAATGTTTCATTATTAAGAACAAATAGAGAGGAAATATATTATGCTTGCATACATTTGAAAGTTTTATTTCCAAAGTTAGAGATGGTGATCTTGTTCAAACATACTTTATGAGGTATTTACATGTCATTGATACATTGATACCCATCTCTGCAGTTCATAATTGGATATAATACTATGGCCAATACTCATTTCAAATGAACTTTTACAGAAAGCCAATTCGGTCCTGAAAATGGCAGTGTATGATATATGTAAGCTATTCCGGCGGGTGGCGGCCAACAGGAGGAGACTGTTATCTGTGGCATTCAGTAAGCTCATTGTATTCCAGGCAGCAGTGGTGGGCACAATTTGTGTATAACTCACAAACTCACCACACCCAGCCTCCAGGATGTCACATGACAGCTATGTGTTAAACAGAAATTCAAGCATCAAATTTGTTTGGAATCAATATTTTCAATTTCAAATATGATAAATTAAATGGATGCTACAAAAGATTGAGAAAATATTCTTTTTGATGATGTTTAGGCGTATACGTTTAAATCATGAAAATATTCAATGGGTCCAAAAGAGTAACATCATAAGCATCATCAACATAACAATTTATCCATTTGAAAAGATGAAGGACAATTATTAAATAAGGAATATATGAGACATTTGGGATTTCAAGTGGATTTACTGGCAGGATGGAGATGTATGCCAGATACCTGTGTACTTATATCTTCATGCTACTGTACAAATGCCTAGGTAAGAAAGCACTATGTCCTCATATGATAATATCATCATGGACATCGAACTTTCTAACATATGTTGATTCTAATGGGTGTAGTATTACCCATTTTCTGTAATTTAAACCTCCATGCAGATGTAGACAATTTGCAAGGTTTGTCATTTCACATTTGAAATGGCCTCATATATTAAAGCTTAAATTTAATAGTCAATCAGAATAGAAGATATCTTTGCATATAAACATATCATGGTCATTTCTCCTCTGATGGTTTGATACTCTGTCATATCCGGTATGGGTCACTTTCGGTTTGGGTTTCAGATTCTCTTGAGCTGCGTCGAGGCCGGGAACTTCTACCTCTGCAAGGTCTCGTGGCACTGGATTCAGGCACCCAACTCCAAGACATCAAATTCGTCCAATCATTCACAATGGAAGTTAAGAAGTAAGTACTCGCACCCATTTAATCTTTTAAAGTCATATGAAGACAGATATAAGAGTGATAAGAAGCTAAATTGTGTTCTGATGAAATAACTTTACACTAAAAGTGTGACCATTGATTTTTATCCCGTTTTTCCTGTTGATACTCAGTTTGCGTCAGTTGGGAGGGAGGGTGTTCAGTGTCCAGATATGGGAGCTGAGTCCAGAGCCCAGACTACTGGAAGAAGAGGGGTCCGGAGATATACAAGACGTCTTTACCGTCCGGGATTTCAGATACAAACTTGTCTGGCAGAAGTCCATGTCCAGTGACATGTTCCTGTACGATGATGGACGATACGGGGTAAGTAATAAAGAATGAGCTCTCTGTATATTATAGAGAACAAAATGATCAACCATTACCAAAAAAATCACATTTATATGCATGTATCTAAGTGAAGACAAAAAAACTTTTATTCTAACAGGGTAATCAATTGTTTTGTTTAGTAGTATCTCTTTCAATTAATTTGACATTTTTGCCATATTTAGATTAAGTTGGACCCGGATGAGGAGTTCCACGGTTTGCATGAGGACCACCGCCTTGGTATCCACTCTGAGGCTGATGTTAACCCCATACTGTTTAACGTCAGCGCCCGGCATGAAATGCATTTTTCTAAAATCAAATATAACAAACCGTTCGAAGTGGGAGACGTGATGTACATAGGAGACTGGATCCCGTTCCCATACTATTTTTCTGTCAATTTGTGTAATCACACAGGTAGGGGAATCATGAACAAAATATTTTCTTTTAAAGAAAATGTTAAAGCATTCATGAAACCTGGAAGGTTCCAGGCGATTTTACAGTGGTTTAAGGTATCTGATAACAATATATGATCTTAAAATTGACATACATACAGCCTATCTGTCTGAAATCCACAAAAAGAACATCTGCCCTGAGAATTATGATTTTTTGTGACCACCAAGTACTGCCAGTACTAATCAGGAAGTGTGTTGTGTGACCTTGACCTTTGAACTGTCAGGGGGCTATGTAAGTCACAGAAGGTGTTGTTTACCAATTGTCATTTTATTCCACTATGTAGAGAATGAATTGGAAGATAACACTTATCATGATGATAGTGCCTTTTCTTGGCTTTCTTTTGGTGGTAAAATTATTAAAAACGGATGAATATTTATGAAGTTATGAATGAAGAAAAATCATTATTTTTATATTATATATGTTTGCAAAAAAAAGTTTTAAAAAATTCTATACAGCCCAGCTTTTAAGGTGGAATCCATGCAGCCTTTGATGTCTTCCCATTCAGTGGTGTGAAAAACCCCAAATTTCATCAAAGAGGGTCAAATCATAAATTTTACTGATGCCAATTATCAGCATTCACAGTTTTGCCATTCAAAGTCCTTGTGATTTAAGGCCAAAACCAGTGATCAAAGGGTTAAATGTCACTTTTTCAACATCACAGCCTTTAAGTTAAGGGGGATTCTTTGCAGCATTTGAGTCATGTCTTTCCTTTTTGACAGAAAGGTTTTCACATGCATAAGATAAATAGTATACTTTTCCCATAAATGATATATCTTTCGCAACCATAAGATATTTGTCACAACCATAAAATATTTGTCACAACCATGAGTTATTTCATTGATTCAAATAATATTAAAATAATCTTATGTTGTTCTGAAGTATAATCCTGGCAATAAATTGATAAATTAAACAAAACATCTCCACCCTGCTTCCCAAGCTGGACAGGTGCCCAACTGGTAACTCATTAGGTGTTTATACGAGATCACAGACCAGCTAAACAAAGCTTGTTGACAAAGGGTTCAATTGCCCGTATAGGTTCCAGCAGGCAACTGATCAACTTTCAAGTGCCACAGAAAGTTGTTCACAGGGAATATTATGGGTACTACTACATAAAAGCACTGTTTAGGGTATAAACACTCATGTTATGTAAAGAAAATGTGTCTGAAAGTCAGGTTTCATGAATGCTTTAAAGATTGATATTTTTTTAACGATAGTTCATAATATGGCCGGAGCTTGTATGATTCTGTGGTCTGACAGATTTCTGATATATATATTGTTGAAATATGGAATTTCAACTTTAAATACTTTGAATTTGTTGATTGGTACCTTCCTGTTTACCTATTTGGCAGAGTGTTTTTTATGACAGAAACCATACACTATGTGGTTGTGTTGTAGGCTGCGAGAAGTACCCATACGAGCCTCCAGCCTCCACCCTACATACTCCTCAGAGACAGGTGGTAAGTAAATATTCAAACATTTGTAAATGTAGAGGTCAAATTGTAGCCTCAAATGGAGGCCTATCTACGCTCATTAATATCAACATATGATTGTTTTGATTAAATCAATTTGATAGAATAGACTATAGTGGTTTTCCTTTTCCTTTCAGAATACAAAGCCGCCGACGATTGCTGCACCTACACAATTAGAAAAAGGTAAGTATGCATAAAAGTCTTTGGTTAGGTTCATCTTAAGCGTGTCATACATTTTACACTCAATGCGACGATCTTGGTTATATGTGTGACAAAAAAATCCATGGTTGGGGTGTTGCTGTGGCTGGTTGCATCGGTTAGATAGATCCCTTAAGGTTATATGTATTTTACTTTCAGAGACCTCTGATTTGGTTGGGGTGTTGCTATGACTGGTTGCATCGGTTAGATAGATCCCTTAAGGTTATATGTATTTTACTTTCAGAGACCTCTGATTTGCTGACAGACAGCTTCCTGGTTGGGGTGTTGCTGTGGCTGGTTGTCTTATCATTTCTCATCTTCCTCTATGTGTGCATCTTCTGTTTTGTCAAGATGAGGAACAAGGAGGACGATACATTGTAAGCTTTTACCTTGAGACACTTTATCGATTAATATGTATAGATAAAAGGCCTTTGTTTTTATGTTGTATATTTAGGTTTCACAGCTTGTTGCCATATATCTGTTGGATCTTTTTTATAAATATAAAGTGCACGGGTAACTGGTATTGAAACAATAAAGATATTCATGATAGACTTTATTGCCACCACTAATAACTATGATAGCACAATCAGCAGTACACAGTCTTGATTTGTGTTAAAAGTTCGATTTTGTTCCTTTATTACACTCTAAAGAGAGTTGTTTGTTAATGCAGCGCTGCCCTTGGCGATGAAGAAGGAGGAGATTTCTTCATTATGGTAGATGACAGCCGAAGGCAAGAAGGACTGGAACTAGAGGATACTTTACCACCCAACAAGAGATAACGATAGAATGGAGCAACACAGCGTCATATGACACCGATAATATTACTAGAACCAAGACCAAGACAACATACCCAACAACGATATCATAACTGACCAGACAACATACTCTACAGCAATATTATAACTGACCAGACAACATACCCAACAGCAATATCATAACTGACCAGACAACATACCCAACAGCAATATTATAACTGACCAGACAACATACTCAACAGCAATATTATAACTGACCAGACAACATACCCAACAGCGATATCATAACTGACCAGACAACATACCCAACAGCAATATTATAACTGACCAGACAACATACCCAACAGCAATATTATAACTGACCAGACAACATACGCAACAGCAATATCATAACTGACCAGACAACATACCCAACAGCGATATCATAACTGACCAGACAACATACCCAACAGCAATATTATAACTGACCAGACAACATACGCAACAGCAATATCATAACTGACCAGACAACATACCCAACAGCGATATCATAACTGACCAGACAACATACCCAACAGCGATATCATAACTGACCAGACAACATACCCAACAGCAATATTATAACTGACCAGACAACATACGCAACAGCAATATTATAACTGACCAGACAACATACCAAACAGCAATATTATAACTGACCAGACAACATACCCTACAGCAATATTATAACTGACCAGACAACATACGCAACAGCAATATCATAACTGACCAGACAACATACCAAACAGCAATATTATAACTGACCGGACAACATACCAAACAGCAATATTATTACTGACCAGATAACATACCAGACAGCAATATCATAACTGACCAGATAACATACCCGACCGCAATATCATGACTGACCAGATAACATACGCAGCTGAAGATACGTTACACCCAACAAGAGATAACGCTCGAATGGAGCAACACAGCGTCATGTGTTAGAACCAAATGATAACTAACTCAACAACACCGATAATATTACTAGAACCAAGACCAAGACAACATACCCAACAGCAATATCATAACTGACCAGACAACATACCAAACAGCAATATTATAACTGACCAGACAACATACCCAACAACGATATCATAACTGACCAGACAACATACCCAACAGCGATATCATAACTGACCAGACAACAAACCCAACAGCAATATTATAACTGACCAGATAAAATACCAAACAGCAATATCATAACTGACCAGACAACATACCACATCAATATCATAACTGACCAGACAACATACCCAACAGCAATATTACAACTGACCAGACAACACATCCAACAGCAATATCATAACTGACCAGACAACATACTCAACAGCAATATTATAACTGACCAGACAAAATACCAAACAGCAATATCATAACTGACCAGACAACATACCACATCAATATCATAACTGACCAGACAACATACCCAACAGCAATATTTTCACTGACCAGACAACATACCCAAACAGCAATATCATAACTGACCAGACAACATACCAAACAGCAATATTATAACTGACCAGACAACATACCACATCAATATCATAACTGACCAGACAACATACCAAACAGCAATATTATAACTGACCAGACAACATACGCAACAGCAATATCATAACTGACCAGACAACATACCCAACAGCGATATCATAACTGACCAGACAACATACCCAACAGCGATATCATAACTGACCAGAGAATATACCCAACAGCGATATCATAACTGACCAGACAACATACCAGACAGCAATATCATAACTGACCAGACAACATACCCAACAGCAAGAGTGTAACTGATGAGACGACAGGGCCAACAGCAATATCAGAATAGATCAAAGAGCATAGCCAACAACAACTTCCCAAACAAAGTGGTTGACAACATGCCTCTGACAATGATGCCATAATCATGTTCAATATTGGGACGCAACTCTATAAAAGTGACCTTTAATGTTGCCAATGGAGCAGGGGAATACACTCAATGCAAATGCGAATATAACAACTTATAATAAAGGAGTGAATAAACTTATCACACTATCCTGTATCACATAGACGTGGAGAATAGAAGGATTGTATACTGAATTGTATACCATGGAATATTAATGGAATATAAATGCTAAGTTAGACAGAGCTGTACAACATTTGGATACTTTGAATACGTAGCTACATGCACATTACACTGATTAGAAGTAAATATTATAATGCCATTGCACTGCATTGATATAATCTACAAAGGCATAAAAGAATGTTTAACATTGAACTGAAAATTATCAAACTTCTATGATCATGTCTATGATTACTGGATGATTGCTTTCGGGAATCGGATGGTTTTATTCCTGAAAAATGTTGAGATCAAAAATACAATTTTCACTACAGGATTTTATGCCAATCTATTCTACAATGCAATATAATGTAGTGGAAAGGTGAACATAGATGTTCCTGAGTCCCTGGATGAAGCCATTCAGAGTTATAAAATATGCCGAATAGCCCTGTATACCATCATTAATTATGCACATAATATACTATATGTTATTTAATACCGATGTGCATTACAATAAAAAAACTGTTAAACATTGGATTAACGCAGAATAAAAAGTATTTGATCTATACCCAGCTCATTACATGACATACTCAGATATGGATATGCCTATTGTGTCACATATAGATTAATGCTACATAAAATATCTTTTTATGTAAAAAGAATGTAATGGTTTGAATGGTGCATATTTGATTTTACAGATATTGTAGCCAACAATTTATAAACGCAATAATCAACTCATTTTCATTTAGAATTCTGTACAACATAAATATCTTCATTGAAATGTATTCAGAAAATTTAATTTTATTGTAAAATCAGAAATATATATTTATAACAAAATTAAATATTGAGAAAAGATATATCTTCAATGGAATTTATTTATAAAATCTAATTCAGAAATATGTATTTATAACAATAGGAAATATTGAGAGATAGATAATGGAGATTTTTTACATATTTATATAATCATTTTACTAAGATTTATAATTCCTCTGATTAAATGAATCTTTATGATACACCCTATGCAATATAAAGGTTGGTTCGTAGACAATATATAATGTTTAAATCATACACTGTCTTTTATAATTGGTGGATTGATGGGTTTATATAAGGCAGTCTAGTTATGGCTAATACATTGGAAAGGTATAAACTGTGTAAGAGATCATCACATTATACATGCTAACAATACAATAAATAATATTATAAGTCAATATTAAATGTATAGAATTAATTATTTATTCTATAATAATTCTATAATAATATGGAAACCAATCTTGTTAGAAGGGGCTTGGTTTAGTGGAGGTTAGATTTATTTAACCGGAGTTAGAGAAGGCCTGGAGCTGCCACCTCTGTTCGCTCCCCGCCATGGGGTGCATGCGGGTATGTGGGTACCCTCAGGGTGTCACCTCCAGGTTCCCGCCTTTCTACCGCGTCTGGTCAGTTTGGTTTGTGTCTGGTCAGTTTGGTTTGTGTCTCCATCTCCAGTCACAACGGGATAGCCATGTTCCCGAAGGAATTCGACGTACGCACAGCAGACCTTCTCTTCACTGATGCGTCCGACATTGCGTGTGGCGTCAGTTTACACAACTCGTGGACATTAATGCAATTCTCAGGACCGCACCAGTGGATGTATAACATGACAATCGCATGGAAGGAACTATATGCAGTGGTTTTAGCCCTGGCTACCTTCGGTCCCAGGCTCCAGGGCCACCAAGTCATTATGAACATCGATAACCAGGCTATATGTTACTGTGTGAACGCAGGCAAATCTAAGGACCCGAAAATAATGGGCCTGATAAGAGTCTTATATTATTTTATATCATCGTATAAGATTGACTACAAAGCAATTCATTTGTTTTCGGCCGAAAATGCCTCAGCTGACGCGCTGAGCAGGTTGGACATGGAACGGTTCAAGAGGCTGAACCCCAACAGTGACATTAATATTACAAAGCCTGCATCCATACCCACTGATATGTGAATGTTAGACACTTATATATGTTGCTTTTATTTCTTTCAGATTTGGACGCTCGAGTGCAGGAATTGGTACAATCCGGCCATCGTTTTAATACACGAAGGACTTACAACTCCGCCCAGCTTCAATATGTAAAATTTTGTAAACACTATGACATTTCACCAATGCCTGCAACAGAAGATATTATATTAAGATATGTAGCTTTTCTTACCTGCCCCGCTCGGGGTTCGACGCTCTCTCCCTCTTCTGTCTCTGTCTACCTGGCCGCTGTACGGTCTCTTCACGTTCTCAACGGTTACTCGCCTCCTCCTACTAACCGACCGCGTGTACTCCTGGCCCTTCGGGCCCTCCACGACCTCCACGGGCCTCCTAATCAGAAATCTCCTATTTGTTTTAATCTCTTGGCCCGAATGTGTTCGTTGCTCGACGACTCACTCGATGACCTAGTTTTCAAGTGTGCGCTCACGCTGGGCTTCTTCGCCTGCCTGCGTGGTAGCGAGTACTGTTCGGTCTCCAACTCAGCTAACCGTCTCGTTTCTCATCCTCCGACGGTTAGTGACGTTACCTTCGGTTCTCACCTCGGCACACCGTACTTTACTTTAAGGATTCATCGGTCCAAGACATCAAAATTCGGTTTCACAAAGTTTATCGGCTGCAGTCGCTCCACGACCTGTTCTCACTGCTATTTACTTCGTCTTCTCCGCGCACGCGCCACGCGCCGCGGCACGAGCCTGCCCCCTACCGCTCATCTGCTTGCCACGCGGGACAATCGTCCGCTCACTAAATTCGCACTCAACAATTGCATCAAGCGACTCGTAACCCGACTCGGGCTCGAACCCGGGGCCTACTCCTCTCACTCTCTTCGCGCGGGTAATGCTACCCAATCGGCTACCAATCGTTTCTCCACAGAGGAGATTCAATCGTCAGGCAATTGGCGATCTCAATGCTACTTACAGTATATACGTCAACCACCATTAACTCACATTCATTACGCGGCTCGTTTATCCAAGCATTGACTAACCCGTCTTTCACACGACTTTTAACCATTCCTTAATTAACTCAATTTCATACGATTTCATCATGGGCTTCACCTATGTACCTTGTACCTAGCTGTTAGGGCTTGCCATGATGATACCATTAGTATGCTTAGCTATCTGATCATTAAATGTACTGGGTTAGTTATTGGTATTTAGTTCTGGGTATAAGTTTATATAATTAGTAATTATTAGTAAATGATTAAGTGTGTTCTAGTGTGTGTTCTAGTGTGTGTTCTAGTGTGTGTTCTAGTGTGACTTGTACCGCTTTACTTGAATAAAGCTCTACCTCCACTTAAGGCGAGCGTTTGGTCTTACTCTAAGTGGAGGTTAGATTTATTTAACCGGAGTTAGAGAAGGCCTGGAGCTGCCACCTCTGTTCGCTCCCCGCCATGGGGTGCATGCGGGTATGTGGGTACCCTCAGGGTGTCACCTCCAGGTTCCCGCCTTTCTACCGCGTCTGGTCAGTTTGGTTTGTGTCTTCATGCCCCCTTCCCGCCCATCAGCTCGGTACCTAATATTAGGGCCTATTAGGGGCTTGCCATGATGATACCATTAGTATGCTTAGCTATCTGATCATTAAATGTACTGGGTTAGTTATTGGTATTTAGTTCTGGGTATAAGTTTATATAATTAGTAATTATTAGTAAATGATTAAGTGTGTTCTAGTGTGTGTTCTAGTGTGTGTTCTAGTGTGTGTTCTAGTGTGACTTGTACCGCTTTACTTGAATAAAGTTCTACCTCCACTTAAGGCGAGCGTTTGGTCTTACTCTAATGCTAAGAAGAGATGATTTGGTTTGAGCTTAAGGGATATCACCATTATTGGTGGGGAGTGTGTGGTCTTTGATGCAGTAGTAGTAGAAACAACTTGCTTGAGTCTGATGCTTGAATGGTTTCTTTTAGGCTGAAGCTCAAGGCTGAGGTAGGGGTGTATGGTCTTAGGCTGAGGTAGGTGTGTATGGTCCTAGCATGAAGTAGGGATAGTTTACTTCAGGTTGAGGCAAGAGTGGATTATTTTAGGGTGAAGTAAATGTGTATGGTCTAAGGCCGAAAATAACAGTTGCTTGATTTTATTTGAAGAAGGGATGGCAGAATTGTGGTTAAGTAGTGATATCCTGGTCAAGGCTGATGTAAGGAAGGTTTGGTTTAAGCTGAAATGGGATAGACTTGATCTTGGAAGAAGTAGGATAGGCTTGGTTCAGTCTGAGGTAACAGTGGTTTGATTAAGGATAAATATTGGGTTGGGGAACATGGTTACATTGATGCAGGGGTAACCAAGCTTCATTTGTTGTAGGAATGGTGTGTATCATGCTTAAATAGGGTGGTTTGATTAAGGCTAAAGAAGGGATCGCATGTAATAGATTGATATAGTGGTACCTTTACTGAGGCTGAAGGAGTGATAGCTTGATTTTGTGTGAAAAGGTGGTAGTTTGGATTTGTGTGATGTAAGCTTAGAGAAATGCTTAGGCTTGGTTTAAGGTGAGGTAGTGGTAGCTTAGCTTAAGGTGAGGTAGTGATGGCTTAGCTGAGGTACAACTAATGGTAGCCTGGCTGAGAGAAAAGCTTAGGGTGAAGCATTGAAAGCTTGGCGTGAGGTAGTGTTAGCTTGATTTAGGGTGAGGTAATGATAGCTTGGTTCAGGGTGAGGTAGTGATAGCTTGGCTTAGGGTGAGGTGGTGGTAGCTTGGCTTAGGGTGAGGTAGTGATAACTTGACTAAAGGTGAGGTAGTGATAGCTTGGCTTAAGGTGAGGCAGTGATAGCTTGGCTTAGGGTGAGGTGGTAGTAGAAAAGCTTAGGTGGTAGAGAAAAGCTTAGGGTGAAGCATTGAAAGCTTGGCGTGAGGTAGTGTTAGCTTGACTTAGGGTGAGGTAATGATAGCTTGGTTCAGGGTGAGGTAGTGATAGCTTCGCTTAGGGTGAGGTGGTGGTAGCTTGACTTAGGGTGAGGTAGTGATAGCTTGGTTCAGGGTGAGGTAGTGATAGCTTGACTAAAGGTGATGTAGTGATAGCTTGGCTTAGGGTTAGGTAGTGATAGCTTGACTAAAGGTGAGGTAGTGATAGCTTGGCTTAAGGTGAGGTAGTGATAGCTTGGCTTAAGGTGAGGTAGTGATAGCTTGGCTTAGGGTTAGGTAGTGATAATTTGGCTTAAGGTGATGTAGTGATAGCTTAGCTTAGGGTGAAGCAGTGGTAGCTTGGATTAGGGTGGAGTAGTGATAGTTTGGATTAGGATGAGGTAGTGATAGCTTGGATCAGGGTGAAGCATTGATAGCTAGGCTTAGGGTGAGGTAAATATAGCTTGGCTTAGGGTGAGGTGGTGCTAGCTTGGTATAAGGTGAAGTAACAGTAATTAAATGTAACCTGAGGTAAGGGTTAGTGAGAGGAAGTGATAACTTGACATAGGATAAGGTAGTGATAGCTTGGCATTAAGGTGAAGTAATAGTATTTAAATGTAACCTGAGGTGAGGGTTGGGTGAGGTAATGATAGCTTGGCATAGGATAAGGCATAGGATAAGGTAGTGATAGCTTGGCATTAAGGTGCAGTAATAGTACTTAAATGTAACCTGAGGTGAGGGTTGGGGTGAGGTAGTGTTAACTTGGCATAGGATAAGGTAGTGAAAGCTTGGCATTAAGGTGAAGTAATAGTAATTAAATGTAACCTGAGGTGAGATTTAGGGTGAGGTTGTGATAGCTTGGCATAGGATAAGGTAGTGAAAGCTTGGCATTAAGGTGAAGTAATAGTAATTAAATGTAACCTGAGGTGAGGGTTGGGTGAGGTAATGATAGCTTGGCATAGGATAAGGCATAGTATAAGGTAGTGATAGCTTGGCATTAAGGTGCAGTAATAGTACTTAAATGTAACCTGAGGTGAGGGTTGGGGTGAGGTAGTGTTAACTTGGCATAGGATAAGGTAGTGATAACTTGGCATTAAGATGAAGTAATAGTAAATAAATGTAACCTGAGGTGAGGGTTGGGGTGAGGTAGTGTTAACTTGGCATAGGATAAGGTAGTGATAGCTTGGCATTAAGGTGAAGTAGTAGTAATTAAATGTAACCTGAGGTGAGATTTAGGGTGAGGTAGTGTTAGCTTGGCATAGGATAAGGTAGTGAAAGCTTGGCATTAAGGTGAAGTAATAGTAATTAAATGTAACCTGAGGTGAGGGTTGGGGTGAGGTTATGTTAGCTTGGCATAGGATAAGGTAGTGATAGCTTGGCATTAAGATGAAGTAATAGTAATTAAATGTAGCCTGAGGTGAGGGTTGGGGTGAGGTAGCGTTAGCTTGGCATAGGATAAGGTAGTGATAGCTTGGCATTAAGATGAAGTAATAGTAATTAAATGTAGCCTGAGGTGAGGGTTGGGGTGAGGTAGCGTTAGCTTGGCATAGGATAAGGTAGTGATAGCTTGGCATTAAGGTGAAGTAATAGTAATTAAATGTAGCCTGAGGTGAGGGTTGGGGTGAGGTTATGTTAGCTTGGCATAGGATAAGGTAGTGATAGCTTGGCATTAAGATGAAGTAATAGTAATTAAATGTAGCCTGAGGTGAGGGTTGGGGTGAGGTTATGTTAGCTTGGCATAGGATAAGGTAGTGATAGCTTGGCATTAAGATGAAGTAATAGTAATTAAATGTAACCTGAGGTGAGGGTTGGGGTGAGGTTATGTTAGCTTGGCATAGGATAAGGTAGTGATAGCTTGGCATTAAGATGAAGTAATAGTAATTAAATGTAACCTGAGGTGAGGGTTGGGGTGAGGTTATGTTAGCTTGGCATAGGATAAGGTAGTGATAGCTTGGCATTAAGATGAAGTAATAATAATTAAATGTAGCCTGAGGTGAGGGTTGGGGTGAGGTAGCGTTAGCTTGGCATAGGATAAGGTAGTGATAGCTTGGCATTAAGGTGAAGTAATAGTAATTAAATGTAACCTGAGGTGAGGGTTGGGGTGAGGTTATGTTAGCTTGGCATAGGATAAGGTAGTGATAGCTTGGCATTAAGGTGAAGTAATAGTACTTAAATGTAACCTGAGGTGAGGGTTGGGGTGAGGTAGTGTTAACTTGGCATAGGATAAGGTAGTGATAACTTGGCATTAAGATGAAGTAATAGTAAATAAATGTAACCTGAGGTGAGGGTTGGAGTGAGGTTATGTTAGCTTGGCATAGGATAAGGTAGTGATAGCTTGGCATTAAGGTGAAGTAATAGTACTTAAATGTAACCTGAGGTGAGGGTTGGGGTGAGGTTATGTTAGCTTGGCATAGGATAAGGTAGTGATAGCTTGGCATTAAGGTGAAGTAATAGTACTTAAATGTAACCTGAGGTGAGGGTTGGGGTGAGGTAGTGTTAGCTTGGCATAGGATAAGGTAGTGATAACTTGGCATTAAGATGAAGTAATAGTAATTAAATGTAACCTGAGGTGAGGGTTGGGGTGAGGTTATGTTAGCTTGGCATAGGATAAGGTAGTGATAGCTTGGCATTAAGGTGAAGTAATAGTACTTAAATGTAACCTGAGGTGAGGGTTGGGGTGAGGTAGTGTTAACTTGGCATACGATAAGGTAGTGATAACTTGGCATTAAGATGAAGTAATAGTAAATAAATGTAACCTGAGGTGAGGGTTGGGGTGAGGTTATGTTAGCTTGGCATAGGATAAGGTAGTGATAGCTTGGCATTAAGATGAAGTAATAGTACTTAAATGTAACCTGAGGTGAGGGTTGGGGTGAGGTTATGTTAGCTTGGCATAGGATAAGGTAGTGATAGCTTGGCATTAAGATGAAGTAATAGTACTTAAATGTAACCTGAGGTGAGGGTTGGGGTGAGGTTATGTTAGCTTGGCATAGGATAAGGTAGTGATAGCTTGGCATTAAGATGAAGTAATAGTAATTAAATGTAACCTGAGGTGAGGGTTGGGGTGAGGTTATGTTAGCTTGGCATAGGATAAGGTAGTGATAGCTTGGCATTAAGATGAAGTAATAGTACTTAAATGTAACCTGAGGTGAGGGTTGGGGTGAGGTTATGTTAGCTTGGCATAGGATAAGGTAGTGATAGCTTGGCATTAAGATGAAGTAATAGTAATTAAATGTAACCTGAGGTGAGGGTTGGGGTGAGGTTATGTTAGCTTGGCATAGGATAAGGTAGTGATAGCTTGGCATTAAGATGAAGTAATAGTAATTAAATGTAACCTGAGGTGAGGGTTGGGGTGAGGTTATGTTAGCTTGGCATAGGATAAGGTAGTGATAGCTTGGCATTAAGATGAAGTAATAGTAATTAAATGTAACCTGAGGTGAGGGTTGGGGTGAGGTTATGTTAGCTTGGCATAGGATAAGGTAGTGATAGCTTGGCATTAAGATGAAGTAATAGTAATTAAATGTAACCTGAGGTGAGGGTTGGGGTGAGGTAGCGTTAGCTTAACATAGGATAAGGTAGTGATAGCTTGGCATTAAGATGAAGTAATAGTAATTAAATGTAGCCTGAGGTGAGGGTTGGGGTGAGGTAGCGTTAGCTTGGCATAGGATAAGGTAGTGATAGCTTGGCATTAAGATGAAGTAATAGTAATTAAATGTAACCTGAGGTGAGGGTTGGGGTGAGGTTATGTTAGCTTGGCATAGGATAAGGTAGTGATAGCTTGGCATTAAGATGAAGTAATAGTAATTAAATGTAACCTGAGGTGAGGGTTGGGGTGAGGTTATGTTAGCTTGGCATAGGATAAGGTAGTGATAGCTTGGCATTAAGATGAAGTAATAGTAATTAAATGTAACCTGAGGTGAGGGTTGGGGTGAGGTTATGTTAGCTTGGCATAGGATAAGGTAGTGATAGCTTGGCATTAAGATGAAGTAATAGTAATTAAATGTAACCTGAGGTGAGGGTTGGGGTGAGGTTATGTTAGCTTGGCATAGGATAAGGTAGTGATAGCTTGGCATTAAGATGAAGTAATAGTAATTAAATGTAACCTGAGGTGAGGGTTGGGGTGAGGTTATGTTAGCTTGGCATAGGATAAGGTAGTGATAGCTTGGCATTAAGATGAAGTAATAGTAATTAAATGTAACCTGAGGTGAGGGTTGGGGTGAGGTAGCGTTAGCTTAACATAGGATAAGGTAGTGATAGCTTGGCATTAAGATGAAGTAATAGTAATTAAATGTAACCTGAGGTGAGGGTTGGGGTGAGGTTATGTTAGCTTGGCATAGGATAAGGTAGTGATAGCTTGGCATTAAGGTGAAGTAATAGTAATTAAGTGTAACCTGAGGTGAGGGTTGGGGTGAGGTTATGTTAGCTTGGCATAGGATAAGGTAGTGATAGCTTGGCATTAAGATGAAGTAATAGTAATTAAATGTAACCTGAGGTGAGGGTTGGGGTGAGGTTATGTTAGCTTGGCATAGGATAAGGTAGTGATAGCTTGGCATTAAGATGAAGTAATAGTAAATAAATGTAACCTGAGGTGAGGGTTGGAGTGAGGTTATGTTAGCTTGGCATAGGATAAGGTAGTGATAGCTTGGCATTAAGGTGAAGTAATAGTAATTAAATGTAACCTGAGGTGAGGGTTGGGGTGAGGTTATGTTAGCTTGGCATAGGATAAGGTAGTGATAGCTTGGCATTAAGATGAAGTAATAGTAAATAAATGTAACCTGAGGTGAGGGTTGGAGTGAGGTTATGTTAGCTTGGCATAGGATAAGGTAGTGATAGCTTGGCATTAAGGTGAAGTAATAGTAATTAAATGTAACCTGAGGTGAGGGTTGGGGTGAGGTTATGTTAGCTTGGCATAGGATAAGGTAGTGATAGCTTGGCATTAAGGTGAAGTAATAGTAATTAAATGTCACCTGAGGTGAGGGTTGGGGTGAGGTAGTGTTAGCTTGGCATAGGATAAGGTAGTGATAGCTTGGCATTAAGATGAAGTAATAGTAATTAAATGTAACCTGAGGTGAGGGTTGGGGTGAGGTAGCGTTAGCTTAACATAAGATAAGGTAGTGATAGCTTGGCATTAAGATGAAGTAATAGTAATTAAATGTAACCTGAGGTGAGGGTTGGGGTGAGGTAGTGTTAGCTTGGCTTAGGGTGAGGTAGTGATAGCTTGGCATAAGGTGAAGTAACAGTAATTTAGTGTAACCTGAGGTGAGGGTTGGGGTGAGGTAGTGTTAGCTTGGCATAGGATAAGGTAGTGATAGCTTGGCATTAAGATGAAGTAATAGTAATTTAGTGTAACCTGAGGTGAGGGTTGGCTTGGTTCATGCATGATTGGAATCATTATGAAAGCGTCTGGTCTGTGTCAGTGTAATTATTACTTTGACTGTCTGTCTTTTCAGATCATGCATCTCCATCACTCCATTGCAGGTAATCGTGCGGACAGTTAAATGCTCACCTGAATATGGTGGCATTGACTGCCCTGAGCAGGTGGTGAGGGGTGCCACATTGGGGATTAAACGTATTTCTGTATTTCCAATATCAACATTTGAAGTTTGGTTTGTGCTAATATTGACCTTGTTTAGATTGACTGTCCCCCTAATCCCTATTACCATTGCCTTGGAGTATCAATTAATGTGAATTGTTTCACACACTAACATAAGAGCTTCGTTGGGACATCTTTTTTTGCATTTGTTAATTTTCAATTTGATTCCAATATTAACCACCCACGATATATTTTACTGTGTCTGTTTCTGATTCCTTCTGATTTGATATCATGTTGGCCTTTAGTTATTACTATTACTACTCTGTCCTGTCATGGGGAACTGTCAGATCTTTTGAATGTCTGTGTAGATTGTGTTGTCCAAACCCCATTGTGTTTCGTCTCCGGTCTTGTCCTACCGGCTGAAATGTGGACCTTTGAATGTTCCCACAATTGTCCGGGCAGTACCGATCATGGGTGGCTGTGGCTATATGAAACTGTGTCACCCTTTTCCATATTGACCAGTTAGCAGCCCATTCATACAAATGGCCCTAGGTTGGTCACGCAGACATGATGCATGCATTATAACATGGTATGGACCCATCTCAGCGCACGCGGGGGAGAGATTTGGGTAACATTGATTGCTCCATGGCAATAAAACAAGCCTTCGCAGAGCACAACCAGTGTGACGCCAAAGCTTTTGTCAAAATGTTACACCATTATTTATATTAGAAAAGGACTTTTAATGTAATTACTTCACCACAAACAAAGTGAAATGGACCACACTATTTGATTGTGTCATGTTTATATTGTTCATCCCGATTGCCCTGCAAGAAGCGCGTCAGTATTATCAGGGCCGAATCACTGAAGATATCACTCACTATAATATTGTGATGTCCATCAGGATTATTACACAGAGAACATGCCTCTATCACTGGATTATTTAATGCTATGACATGTATAAGACCATCACAATATCAATTGAATTATAATATGCTATGATATTGGTTAAACACGGATGTACCTGTATGTTTCTTGGCATCTTTTTAAAATGGAGTATTTGGTGTAATAGTTGTTTTAAATGTTTAGATTTTGCAGTATGGTATCTGTAAACATCATGAAGGCAATCAAATGATTCATGATCTTGTTTAAGCTATTGACAGGCTAATGTTTGGAATCTAGTTAACAATACCTTCTAGCACTCATATGTCTTCAATGATCATTGGAATATACTAGTCACCAACTCTGAACGCGAGGAGAGAGAGGTTGGCGACTTCTTTGACTATAGATTATGACATTGTTTTGTGAGGAGCCCAGAATGAGACGTGTGGGTAATTATATGTGGGCCTATGTCTTCACTCTCCTCCATCAGTTCCTGGGTAAGTGGACATTATCTCTGCTTATAACAGATCTTATGTGCTCTAAGCATCCATTAAGCTGTTAAGGTGACAAACCTTTAAATGGCAATGTTGGCATTCATGGTATAAAATAATAAAACTGTGATGCCATAACTTATAAACCAATCTAAACCACATTTTTATATAACATAGCAATATAATGTGCCCAATGCTAAACATACTACAATGCTTTAGAAGCCTGCTCTGTAAATAAACCAAAGCAATCACTAAGTGAACAAAAATGCCACTACTCATTAAATTATAATAACACACCCGATGAAACCCACATTTGCCTTTTTCCTCTCCTGGACAATTAGCCCATTATGCCCAGCAACGCAAGTGATAATGTGTTCGCTTAATCTAATTGAACAATGATGGGATGCTTTATTTTATTGCTTGGTAAATACTGTATTCATTCACCACTCGGATATAAACAATACCATTGGCCTGAAAATATTGGTTGCCAGATGGTAAATTTTGGCGAATAACATTGTTGATTTTTGTCTTTTTGATGACAAGTTCTGAAACCTTATATTTATATACTTTGAAATTCCGTATTTACAAGAATATATTTTGCACTTTGATTTGACCAGAAGAATATGAGACGCCTCTAAGGGATTACAAATTCTGTTTCAGCATGCAGTTAACTCATTTCGTGTGTAATAAGTACTCAAGACATATGTAAAAAGTACTCAATATGCAATACGTACAGAGCTGTGCATGGGGGGACCAAATAATCATAACCATATTTTTTTTATAAACTACGACCGACCCACCTATTACACTAATATTGAATTGACTGGGATTGTCTGTCAAATCTTCTTTATATTTCAATTATTGGTGTATACAGGAGGACAAAGGGCAACTAGTAAGTAATTGTAGAATATAGGGCAAGTATTTGCCATCTACACATCGCTACACATAAGAATCACATGTATTCAATCAATATCATGTAGGTACCATACACTTAGCATAAGGATTGATAAAAGATTAACACATTACACGTGCATTGCTTATGGTTCAACTTGATAGTTTGATCCACAATGACTATCTTGAAGTCTTGGAATTTCCCAAACCAGTTATTTTAATCCTTTTGACAGCCACACTCATTTCTATCACAATAGTGTTTGGCATGTTACTCATTTTTTTTTGCACATGACACAGTAGTAATTAATCTGTATTTAAAGGCCACGTACAGGTACACCTCACGAAATGTTTAGGTAAGCAGATGATATCTGACAATTATATTTAAAATCTAGCTCAGTATTATGTTTCTTCAAATCTTGGACTAAAACGAGACCTGTCAGAGAAGATATGTTTTATCTAAGCATTTTGATGGTCAAATTATGCTATACTATGATACATTTATTTTATTATGTAATCTCCATGATTAATGTTTATAAAATGGAGTTGTAAGGACTGATGGTATTGTATTATGTGTAGACCCCCTGGAGCTGCGATTTGGGGAGTATCCTCTCCACCTTGATGGCAGAGTCGCTCTGGACATCAGCACCAACATAGCGCAAATACAGGACATCAGATCATTTGTACTGGAACTAGGGAGGTATGTGCTTAATATTTATCTAAAACTTTACCATATCCCAATTACATATATTCAATACATATGGTATATAACAATGTCTGTGTATTTTACCATCAATTATGATTAATGTGAAGTTAATGAATTTCATGAACTTATGTTTGGTCAGTATAAGAGAAATTCAGGACAAGACATTCGCAGTTCAGATCTGGAGAAGGCTTCCCTCTAGGTCTAGCAGTGTCATAGAATATAAGCTGGACTGGCAGAAGATACTGGGAGGTGCCATGTTCTTCACGGATGGTAGACATGGGGTGAGGAAAGATTGTTGCAAATGGAAGTGAACTAAAAACACGATGACACAAATCTAACACATAGCTGCCTAATTGCCTCAGTTAATTGGGTTTGAGGTTCTTTAAGATGTTATTTAGGTTTGAGGTTTATTTAGATTTGAGGTTCTTTAGGATGTTATTAACGTCAGATTATGGTTATTCTTTATGTCTATGATAACATTCAGACTGATTTGTTTGTCGTTCAAGTATTTGGTTAATACATCTTACTCTAAGTGGTTCTAATATTGATTTTATTTGGTCTTAGTATTTTGTGTTATTAAGGCTCTTTTCGTGTGTGTCATTCAGGTTGTTCTCACTGAGGAAGAGTCCTTCATAGGTCTCCGGGATGACCACAGGTTGGGTATCCATGCCATCACTGAGACCAATCCCATTCTCTTCAATCTGGATGAAAGATACACTACTCAGTTCTCAAGCTTCTCCTTCAGACAGACAATGCTTGAGGGAGACATCATACAACTATTACCATCCATCAGATACCCATATGTGTTCTCTGTAAACCTGTGCAACCATACTGGTAAGTGTACCAACAACCATCTGATCTCTCTTATTGCTATATGTGTTCTCTGTAAACCTGTGCAACCATACTGGTAAGTGTACCAACAACCATCTGATCTCTCTTGTTGCTATATGTGTTCTCTCTTAACCTGTGCAACCATACTGGTAAGTGTACCAACAAACATCTGGTCTCTCTTGTTGCTATATGTGTTCTCTGTTAACCTGTGCAACCATACTGGTAAGTGTACCAACAACCATCTGATCTCTCTTTGTTGCTATATGTGTTCTCTCTTAACCTGTGCAACCATACTGGTAAGTGTACCAACAACCATCTGGTCTCTCTTGTTGCTATATGTGTTCTCTCTTAACCTGTGCAACCATACTGGTAAGTGTACCAACAACCATCTGATCTCTCTTGTTGCTATATGTGTTCTCTCTTAACCTGTGCAACCATACTGGTAAGTGTACCAACAACCATCTGATCTCTCTTGTTGCTATATGTGTTCTCTGTTAACCTGTGCAACCATACCGGTGAGTGTACCAACAACATCTGATCTCTCCTATTCCCATATGGCACCGGGTGTGGGTTCTATGTAAACCTGTACAGCCATACCACAGTTTGACATGTGGAGTGAGCTTTTAATGTGTTTATAATCGCTTATACAAAAGACTTGCTTATAAATTCAATTAAGAGAAATTTGAATATTTAAAATCTGAAACCAATTATCTGAATATCTTTACAGGATACTTGACAAATTAATGTTTGTATGTGAATATTGCAGGTTGTTTGACTTTTCCCTTTACTCGACCTCCTCCCACAACAACCCCAGCACCCTTAACCACACAGGTAGGTCCTTCCATAGAACTTAATAGATATCACATTATTCTCTCCCACCTCACCACTCACTTTCCACTCATTGCATTATCCAATCATAAGGCACAACTAGCGTCAGCAAACATAGCTTAATGACGCCAATGGGTGTTATGAAAATAACATTAATGAAAGTATGAAAATAAAAAAACAAAATCTAGGATATGGCCTTAATGAATGCCACCATTTAAATGCCATGATATATTTTTGTCACATTTTTTTTAATGATTTTATGTAAATTTGATGTAAATTTCATAATATGACTTGTTTGCTGTGCTTCATAATAGGAATTCATCATGTCTGTTAGGATAAGTCCCGTTCTCTTATATTCCCTAATGAAAGCCTGACATATCATAACTTCCTCTTCACACATTGTATACCCCTGCCTCCCTGTTTCAATAAACTGCCAATAATAGTTTAATGTGATTGTCAGCACGTGGATGTGGCAGTAATTGATCGCCTACCCCAGGCAAGTTATAGGAAACCGCAGGCTGCGACAATGTAACACCCACCATCTGCCAATCACAACCAATTGTGCTATCATATGCTATAGAAATGCACATGTCACGCATTTGACATATACATGTATTCACGATTATAGCCTTGTATAAAGTTGATGATTTTGCTCATATCCTACCCGTTGAAAAACGTCATAATACTGATAATGTGTGTGCCATAAGAGGTGGGAAAAGTTATGGAATGTTGTGTTTGTTCACAGCTATCTGAGTATGTCTGGAAACACTGCTCTGCTGAGTACAAGCGATACACATAAGTGCACCATAGAAATGTATCAATATGTCGCTTTTTACAGGAAACGCACATGCTCCATTGGTTTGTGTAAATCTAATCTCCATTTTACATCGACCACAAAGTTTCACCATAAAGCACGCAACGGGAACAAATGAAACGGAAAGGCTACATCCCATGTGTTTCATTTCTGGCCAGAATTAAATGAAATATTGCTCCACAAAGCTTGTTCACTTCTCCTGTACTTGATTGAGGCAGCCACTAACTTACATAACTTTATAATATGTAGATTTTCTGCGTATGTCTTCCAAATTATCTCTGAGATAACTGTAGCTTTATTCCCTCATGTGCTGATTTTGAGAAGATGCTTGTCTTAATTTCAGAGTACAAATTTGCCGGTTACACAGGCCATAATTTTTCCAACATTAGGTAAGTCATATTGAATATGATAAATCACGTCAAAAAATCAAATAAATGAATATCATCTTAACTGCACATCAATGGTCTTCAGTGGCATGACAAGTTGTGTGCTAAAAGCCGTTATATAAATTTATTAAGCAAACGATATTCACCCATTTCATAATTATAATTACACTCTTATCCCATTATAATAAAATACATTTTGGCTGAATTACTTCAAATTATCTTATGTATCTTCTGTTGATTATCCATAAACGACTTCCAAAGAAATAAGTAGCGTCAAAAATGGATGGGAAAGGGATCAACTATGTACAACTATAACATAAAAGGGCTCTGGCTCGGATTTGCTTGATTTCTCCATGCATATTGACTATCCCTTGTATAGTATAGGAAGTGTTGTATGCTTTAATTACAGAGCCTTCTAACTTCCTGAATGATACCTTCATGTTGAGCGTTCTTATTTGGCTCATCGTGCTCTCATTTCTCATCTTCGTCACCATCTGCTTCTTCTGCTTTGTGCGCATGCGTGGCAGAGACGGGGATAATGATTCTTTGTGAGTATAACCCGGGAGTATAAAATATATAAATTGAGCTGCAAAGTTAACTCTCTATTTCATTTTCAAGTTAACCGCTTGTATTTAAAAGGTTCTTTGATTGGTTGAGGGTATTGAAGCCATGTCAGTGGCATGTGCTATAGGGACAGACCAATAATAGATCAGGGGCGGGGAAGGAAAGCGATAAAACAATTGATATTGGTCAGAGCTTTTTGGGAGAAAATATTGAGGTCCATATGATTAAGGGTAATATCTATATGCTTTCATCTGCAAGGATGTATTATCCTTAGGGTAAAACCAAAGTAAATAGGAAAGTCACAAAATAAAAAAGGACAACAATGCTGTATAGACATGTGAGAAAAACAGACCAGGACGACAAAATATCACAATTGCACAATTAAATGCACAATTGCCAGGGTAAATGCACCTCAGTATCCAACAAATTAATAAATTAAATTTAAATGTCCACATTGAAAAAACCCAACAATATTAACATGAATATTTTCATTCAAAAGCAACAAAAACCTGATCTCAAAGTGGCACTACAGGTCAGATATTAGCCTGCAAAGGGATTTAATTCCCTACTTAATTCCCTACCTTTTTTAAAGAGTCATTGAGGATCTTGCATTAACATATCCAAATGGGCACCATTACACAAACTATGCATCGAGAAACTATGAAGTTATTAGTAGATTACCCCTCATACATGTAACATAAAACATAAAGTCATTGTGCTAACTTCAACGAATTTTGTTTCTTTGCCATATCCACATGGAAATGTTATATCTGCCGAAAAGAATGATCGATAAGTCGATACGATCTTATAAAACAATAAAAATATCCTTTTGTGTACATAGAACATTATCTAATATGCTCAAATACGCAACTAAATGTTTCTAATATCCTTATTGCCTTATTAAAACACTTGAAGTCTTAGAATTGCTATTTTCATTATCCAATTATCCCAATTAATATAATCCAATTAGGAAAATATAGGAAACGTTATATCAGTGCCGATTACATATATTTAAATATACATGCAAATAGAACTGTTGGAACACGTTAGAATTTTGGGAAATAATCAGAATTTTACTTTCCTCTTACTTTCTGCATGATAAGTGGTCTCTCCCGTCGTTTTAATCCTGTTTCACAATGTATTGGAATTGTAATGATCTGTTGTGCCACCTGGTGTGCATTTGCGTGTTTTAGTGCGGCAGGTGGCGCTACACCAGACGATTTCTTCATCGTCATGGACGAGAACAACCAACAGACGATGCAACAGATGGCAGCACATGCAGCCTCCACTTCAGCGGTCCCTAATCCGGCATCCCTGACCGCCGTAAACAACAACAATAGGTAGCACCAGGATAATCTCATCATGCCCAGATTATCTTATTATTTTATCAATAAGTGCATTTTTCTGAGGTTTTCATTTTGACCAATGAAAATCTCGATGCACTTATATCATATCGTCATCAAAATAAGACTGGAACCATTTAACAGGGAAAATGTCCATATGACGAAAATGTGTTCAACCACCGATAATGTATGAATGATATTGGGTGAAGATGAAACATATTGTTGGTTTTGTATTTAAAAGCATATCAATAGATCATCAATCACAGGTTTACAGCTTGTGACACGATTGGTATTTTATACGTAATTTTTAGATTTAGATATTTTGTGGGTTTTCATGACGCGTTATTTCCCTTAAGAGGTGTTCACTTGTGACACCGATATCAAACTGTGAAAGGACTAAGAAGAAAGATTTCTTTGGGGAAGAAATAATTCTGTGCTGTTGAAAACGATGTTATTTACACACTCATGTAATAAATGTTTTACAAAAGGTATCAAAACTATTTTCACAGTTAAGTTATCAAAACCATACATGTTTTGTCTATGAATATACATGTATTATACTACTAATATTTGTACATTTTTATAATTCCAATTTGGCACCAAAATCAGGCTGCCATATATGCACATAGTAATAACGTTTGCTTCTTGGAGTGTGAAAATATTAACAGTGACAGTGTATATTTGTGGCTGCTATCTCGCAATCTATGATAAAAATGTTGTTCTGAAAGATCGGGATGACACAGTTTAAATAAAAACGGCTGCCGTAAGTCAAGATTCTCTCCAGGGTCTTACACGTTATGATCATACAGACCATGTTCATACTACTGAAACAGCATTTAGACTGCTTATAATGTAATATTTGATATTTGACGCGATGCTGAATTAATATTCGATGTGATGCTCAATCAACTAAGTTATCAAATATTTGTTAATTAAATGTGTTATAAAAGTCATTAAATTATTTTATTGTATGTGACCAATTTTTTCATAATTTTTGGGCTGAGATAAAACCAAATATATTATTTAAAAATGTAAAATTCTATTTTTACCAGATGAATAGTGTAATGCTTAAAAACGCAGTTTATATTGTCTTTTCTATTTGTCAGTAATTGTTGAGAGAATACAATTAATTTGTTTTGTTTTGCAATCTGTGTTTTAGAATATATATATATATATATTTTCCATGAACATTGTGTATGTTGGTAAAATGTAACCGATGTAATCTAACAGCAATAAAAAAACACAATTAAATATTCTTATTCTACTTTGTCTTTAATCTATATTTGTTTTGACATGAAACACGTCATTAGACTGGGTTCCGTCTCAATCCACCAATTTGGGTCGGGTACAAGACTAACCCATCACATGAACAGACCTAGTCTGCTGTGTTCGACATATATCTGTCATTACTTTGTGTCATAATTACAAGCATTCATCGAACACCTGTTTGACATACATGGATTCTATCGTTCGAGGTTCTTATTTCACTTCTTTCCAAACCTTTTGATCCCTTCTTCCAAAACTTGCATATTGGTGTTGGATTATAAGTTAAAACTGATATAATTACAAGAAGATGTGGTATAACTTAAACTTATTCCGCATAAGACAATGATAACATTTAATTCTATTACATTTACATTATGTTGAACACCACACTTCATCATTTTGAATCAAGCTTCAGTCTCTTCGTGTCTGAAATATAAAAGGGAAATTTCAAATGATTGTCAAATGTATTCCCAATATATGTTGACCACTGCAGTTGAGGGACAATTAAGAAGGGACCTTATGTGTATGGCGGTGCCCCCGCAGAGACAAGTGGACGTCCGGGTTCTCATCCCTCTTTAAGTCATTATCATACATATATTGTCAGGTCATGCCATGGTTGTGGTGATGCCATGGTGATGCGGAAACTCAGAGTAGCGCACTGGGTGACACTTTCTGGCTAAAAATCCTAATCCAATTTAAGTAAAATCTGGCAGTCATATTTGTACTTGAATAAATAAATTGATGTCAATAACTTGATGTCAGGATTTTGAGCCACCATGTTTTCGATGCTTTCGTGGCTTGGCCACCACTATCAGAAATGATTTTGTCGATTACACAATACGTGTAATGCGCTCGCGGTTCGACAACAGTCAACTTTTTAATTTCCCACGATTGTTCCTTACTCCAATGTTTCAGCTTCAAAGTCAGACCTGTTCTGGGAAAAACACATCATGTCAATGCAAAACATCTGAAATTGTTCCACCATGTAGTGACCTTGCGATGCTAGTGCGTCTTAAGTTGTGTTAGCTAAAGTAGTTAGACTAGTTCTTAACTGGCACATAAGTGTCACCAATCAAAAGTTTGAAACCTTTCCGATCAATGGACAAATAAGCTGACCGTTTTGATTGATCTTGCTGGGGCCTCTACAAAAATATTGTTTCACCTGGTGACATATGAATGACCAAAATCATCACGGTACTATCTTATGATGACTTATGATGCCGGGTATACGTCAAGATCTCATTAGGGATTTTGTAATTGGTATTAGTCAACATGACCAAAAACATCTAATACAAATGCGTTCTTATGTGGAAACAGTCATGGCCGTATTAATCTACGCTATTTGTGAATATTTAATTTTGTATATATTTTCTTCTTTCACGCATATCCATTATATATTTCACTATTGGCAAATCTCAATATCATATACGTGTACATATTTTCTCCGTTATTAATGTCAATCTTAGATGTATTTTTTTCCTTTAAAGCACATGCCAACAAATCAAGTCATATAATGTATAATTCACAAAAACATACATCTTTTTTTTCTGTCCAAAGTAGCTAAGGCTGGTTAATGATATTAGATAGGAAATGTGGACTCATCCCTCAGAGAGACAACCTTTATAAGAAATAGACCGACACACAATCACTGAACACTTAACGCACCTGCGGCCTTCGCTTCCACCCTGCACCTATCCCCGTGGAGACAATAGTGAGTGGGGAGGACGGGCCTGCTATCCTACACCTATCTCTGTGGAGACAATAGTGAGTGGGGAGGACGGACATGCTATCCTACACCTATCTCTGTGGAGACAATAGTGAGTGGGGAGGACGGACCTGCTATCCTACACCTATCTCTGTAAAGAACCTACACTACCAAGAAGAGGGCAGACTTGGGGGGTCTAACCATGTAAGGTACAGAGAGAGGGCATATCTACCTTCTTACCTGAGTTGTAGAAGAACTCTAACCCACCTTCCAGTGCCTATCACTATCTGGAACAAACTATAACAAGGAAAGAAGACCGACCTTCCTTCCTGAATACACTCATGTAAGAACCCACCATGGTTAGGAGGGAGATCAAACCTATCTAGAACCATTGGCGATGATTGAGGATATGACTCTTACGATAAAGTGAAGGTGGACAAATGTACCTTTCCTTTCATCTAGCCACGTAGGGAATCCGCTCTGGTAAAGAGGAGATCATAATTATAGTAGCAATGGGGGTCAGACCTACCACTCTGTATCTATTCATGTGTGTCATCCAAAATGATGAGGAGGGAGACCGGAACAATGCATCTATCAATATAAAGAATCAACCATAGTGATGAGGACACGCCTTATATCCTGCCATTTTCAATGTTCAAATTCCACTATTATAATCAGAGGAAGATCTGCTCAAATGTCCAGCATTTATTCATGCAAATTTCAGATAAATACTTTTAAAATCACACTGAATGAAAACCTTGATATAATTATGAGATTCTCAAATCTTCAAGTCTTAAATTACAAACCATATGAGATTTATAGATAGGGGAGCAATTTTGGTATAACCCTAAAATTCAGTTTGAGAAAGAGGTGGGTGCTATACAAAGAAATACCTCAATTAGAACATTCGTCTTGAGACCCAGGGATTCCCGGTTTGAATCCCAGCCAGTTTTTTATCAAATAATTTGAGCAGACATTGCCTGGAATCAGCGCTGTATTCACTTTTTTACATATGGGTATGTTTTTGTATTTATGGGGAGTAGGGCGTTCCACACATGAATGTAATAGGAATTATCTGGTCGATGTTCCTATATGCTACAAGTATCCTGCACAGCGCCACCTGGACAACCTACTCCTAAATGCTGCAAGTATACTGCACAGCGCCACCTGAACATCCTGCTCCTATATGCTGCAAGTATACTGCACAGCGCCACCTGAACATCCTGCACTTATATGCTGCAAGTATACTGCACAGCGCCACCTGAACATCCTGCTCCTATATGCTGCAAGTATACTGCACAGCGCCACCTGAACATCCTGCTCCTATATGCTGCAAGTATACTGCACAGCGCCACCTGGACATCCTGCTCCTATATGCTGCAAGTATACTGCACAGCGCCACCTGGACATCCTGCTCCTATATGCTGCAAGTATAGTGCACAGCGCCACCTGGACATCCTGCTCCTATATGCTGCAAGTATAGTGCACAGCGCCACCTGGACATCCTGCTCCTATATGCTGCAAGTATAGTGCACAGCGCCACCTGGACATCCTGCTCCTATATGCTGCAAGTATACTGCACAGCGCCACCTGAACATCCTGCTCCTATATGCTGCAAGTATACTGCACAGCGCCACCTGGACATCCTGCTCCTATATGCTGCAAGTATAGTGCACAGCGCCACCTGGACATCCTGCTCCTATATGCTGCAAGTATAGTGCACAGCGCCACCTGGACATCCTGCTCCTATATGCTGCAAGTATAGTGCACAGCGCCACCTGGACATCCTGCTCCTATATGCTGCAAGTATACTGCACAGCGCCACCTGAACATCCTGCTCCTATATGCTGCAAGTATACTGCACAGCGCCACCTGAACATCCCGCTCCTATATGCTGCAAGTATACCTATATGCTGCAAGTATACTGCACAGCCCCACCTGGACATCCTGCTCCTATATGCTGCATGTATTCTGCACAGCATGCCGTTCAGGTGGCGCTGTGCAATATATATATAAGAGCAGGATGTTCAGGTGGCGCTGTGCAGTATATTTGCAGCATATAAGAGCAGGATGTTCAGGTGGTGTTGTGCTGTTTGAAGTGGAGAGGAGAAGCAGGACTCAGGTGGTCCATGAAGATGAGGTCTGACTCGGTGACGCACGCACCACATCACCGCACCTGAGACGCAATCAGCCCTGTGCCAGGAGTAGGGTGGGGAAAAGGAGGTGAGGATAGAAAGAGGAGCAGAAAGGAAGGAAGAGGAGGTGAGGGATAGGAAGGGGAGCGCAAAGGAAAGAAGAGGAGGTGAGAGATAGGAAGGGGAGCACAAAGGAAAGAAGAGGAGGTGAGAGATAGGAAGGGGAGCGCAAAGGAAAGAAGAGGAGGTGAGAGATAGGAAGGGGAGCAGAAATGAAGGAAGAGGAGGTGAGGGATAGAAAGAGGAGAGGAAAGGAAGGAAGAGGAAGTGAGGGAAAGGAAGAGGATCGGAAAGGAAGGAAGAGGAGGTGAGGGAAAGGAAGAGGAGAGGAAAGGAAGGAAGAGGAGGTGAGGGAAAGGAAGAGGAGAGGAAAGGAAGGAAGAGGAAGTGAGAGATAGGAAGGGGAGAGGAAAGGAAAGAAGAGGAGGTTAAAGATAGGAAGGGGAGCAGAAATGAAGGAAGAGGAGGTGAGGGATAGAAAGAGGAGAGGAAAGGAAGGAAGAGGAGGTGAGGGATAGGAAGGGGAAAGGAAATGGAGGAAGAAGAGGTGAGGGAAAGGAAAAGAAACAGAAAGAGAGGAAGATGAGTTGAAAGAAGGAAAGAAAAATAGAGGATAATGTCGTAATGGAAATAAAGAGGGTTGGGTAAGGATGAAGGGAAGGCGAAAGAAAGGAACAGATAGCACTTAAAACACTTCCTTCAAGTGAAATGATCTAAAAGAGTGGTACATTTATTCAACCTGATAAAATAAGGAAATGTACAGAATAGAGGAGGCGCTGTACACTTGATAGTCCTGAGGTGTGCGTGACATGGTTTGAAAATGTAAGGCCAAGTATGGTTTACAGAGGACAGTTGATGATATCTGTATTCTGTGTAGTTTGTGTAAGGAGATGTTTTCGATTTTAGAAACATTCTAAAATATTATTTCAATAAATATATACATATATATGTATATATATTCATGATTTTATTCTAATTTGTTGTATTGCATCTTCCCATTTCACCCCACATTAATATTATCTGAAACTTACTATAAGTTAATGAATTTAGCAAACACTCATCTCCATAAGACGAGATGCATAACCGTAATACATCATTACACATGACAATTTGTATTCTTCTCATCATGATATATTAACAATGGCTTCAGGGAGAGACCACCTGAGCTACCTGAAAGTCGCTTACCTGCATGTCAACATGATCTCTCATATCAAGTTATCTTCTCTGCTTAAATTTCAGACTTTGTAAATACAAAAAAATGGTTAATTCAATTATTGGCAAATACCACGCTTACATCTGATTACATCTAAATCAAACGCTGATATGTAATCTTGATTAGAATATGACAGAGCAAAAGAATTCTCAGAAAGTCCATTGTCGTAGAGATTGCTGATGTTGACTTTCAAGTCTCCCAGATACCAATAGATATCCATGATCATATTGATATAAACTCCTTATGTAGGTGGCCTCCCTGTGTGATATATGCCTGATATCTTGATAAGAATATATAGCTCTTATGTGTGGTATTTAATGATTATGTCTACCCTTTCCACAATTGACAGCAAAGACACTTGATAGGCAGATATGATGAATAGATGAATAAAGTCATGAAGGTTGCACCACACTTTATTACTCTCACTGTGAGGCATGTAGATTTAATTTGGTTTCTATAAAGAGAACAATTAGGTATTACTTCAGCTCCTCCTCGTGGGGTGTTCTTGTAAACCACAAGGGCAGAAGATCCGCCATGAATATTATCTATGGCAAATGTAACAGGAAGAATGGGTCACAAGACTGTAAAGGGTGATATCCTGAGGGTAAATTAATGAAGCGTCAATTAATAAGGAAAGGGAGTATCTGTGTGATTGTTACCAACCACGGGAGCCGCCTGCAGCAGGATTGTCAACATGTCAACTCTTCCGCCGCTGAAAAGGAGACAGAAAGCACCAGGTCCAAACATCACGCGAAGTTAGGAGAGCGAGGCGGGCACGTGTCACGTGGACATTGCGTGCGCAGCCTATGACCTCTTGTTCATTTTAATTCCATTTCACCCTCATTACACCCCGATTTATTGCCCTAGGATTGCATGTTTCCAAACAAAGCCGTGTTTGGGGCAGGAACAAGTGGCAGAAGACACAAAAGCATCTGCCGCCTTGCCCATCAAACCACATTGGGGATTCAGTTAAAGGACCTTTTTGATATGTTCTCAATTCAGCCGGAACTCTATGAAGCGGAGTCAAATATCAAATAATTTGCTCTCAATAAAGAGCAATTTGTGTGAAGTGTTTTAGGCCTTGTCAAGTCTGGCCGCTGTCTGTCAGTACAGGGGTTCTTACTTGGCAACTTGTCAATGGGAACACAGACTTATCTCTGATATCAGACCCCTTACAACTATATTATATAACCAATTCTCTCCTCTCTCCATAGAATTGGGATTTATTCATAAGATTTTAATTCAAGAGTTTCAGCCATATGGCAGAACATGCTTCAAAACACATGAAACATTGAATGTCATTTAAAGATAAAATAAAAGATCATATAAAACACATATAAAAGATCACATAAAGGTAATATGAAAGGTAGATGCGATGCAGACTTTGAATATGAAGAAATATAGCATGGCTTTGTAATAGGTCCATATAATTTGGAAAACAAGTTATAAAATGGGTAATAAAAAATAAACAAATGGTTGCCAATTCCTTTAATTTCGTCATTGCCATTTATCTATCTATCAATAAAACGTATTTGTGTTATAAGAAGTAAGGTAGCTTTTAAAGGGTAATCTTCCTCCATCGTAGAGCATTTCTATCGCATAAATGCATTAATATCAAAGCTATTACAAAAACCATTGTTTTGGGGAAAGGGTTGACGCACTGCTAACTTTCATTTTATCGCTTTCTGGTTACCTCTCCACATTATATCTGGATCATGTATGATACTATACCAATAGTAATATTGTAAAATCTCACATTTCAATCAGTGTATTCTTTTATACACATCGTGTACTAGATTGCAGGAGTTATGTGGCTGCAGTTAGATTATTTGATACCTGGGGGTTAGACCTGGATTCACCTAGACCATTTGATATCCAGGGGTGACAGACCTGGATCCACCTAGACCATTCAACATTCAGGGGTGACAGACCTGGGTGCACCCAGACTATTTGATATCCAGGAGTGACAGACCTGGATGCACCCAGACCATTTGATATCCAGGAGTGACAGATCTGGATGCACCCAGACCATTTGATATCCAGGGGTGACAGACCTGGATCCACCTAGACCATTTGATATCCAGGAGTGACATACCTGGATCCACCTAGACCATTTGATATCCAGGGGTGACAGGCCTGGATGCACCCAGACCTTTTGATATCTATAATTGTACCAAAATCAGTCAAATGAATGTCAGGTATTATCGTAGATAATATTTATTATTAGAATCTAATATATATTGTTTAAGATATTTGTGTCAAAGTTATGACCTCTATTTCATGTTGTCCATTATCTTAACGTTTACGACATTTTCATCATCTGTCAGTAATTTTCATAATCAAAGAAAAAAATGGATTCGTCTTTTCAAAGAGAGAACAAGAGAAAACAACTGATTAGTGCCCTCTGGTGGTCATCAGCTGGATTCTGAGAAGATCTGAGTATTAGGATGTTGAAAGGTCAGCAGGCTTTAAGCAGATTAGCATGTAATGTATCTGGGTGAAAGTGACCCTTGATTGAGGAGGGGACAATAGTTCGCCACACCTGCCAGGTGGGCCTACATTCATACTAACCGCTGCTTTGATGTACTAACCTCCTCACAGCTCTCAAGACACTACTTATCCTGGAATTAATTCTAATTGGTCAATTTCAGAATCTCAGATCCTATCTCTCTTTGTTCTATATTGGAGAAAGTGATTTGTAGATTTTATGAATTGAACAGGAGAATATGATTTGTTGATTTCGGAAATTTATTTTTGTGCAGTATAATGGGTTTAATTATTATCTCTGTTATTTTAGACGTATGATGCGAAAATCACAAAAGGGGCGAAATGTATGAGGCAAAAATCACAAAATGGGCCAAATAATGCCTAATTCTATATTGTTACACCAAGAAAAGAACAATACAATGCGTATTGATAATTTATTCGCTGTTTCTAATTTGCACGTGGCAGGAACAAATTTAATGATTTGCTTACTCATTTTAACAAGATCTCGTTTTCCACGTGAAGTGTTTTTCTGATTGTTGCCCCTATTGGTGCCTAGGGACATATCAGTCACGGTCTCATGTAATCAGTTTATTTCGCTTGAGCACATCACAATGGGAAATATGACAATGAGTGTCATCATTGTCCGCCAGGGGGCACAACAATAAGACTTGGCTTTGACCTATCACTGATTGCGCTGCTTCCTTGATATTTGATCATGTAGAAAATATTAAGTTAAAAAAAAGAAAAAAAAGATGAAAAAAAACAGGTGTCAAAAATATTTGTATTTTGGAAACGTCTGTTTTCTTTACAGAGGACAATCTGTGTCAATAGATTCAGTTTGCTGAAAGAGATATCAATTCACTTTGATACCGAGTATCCCACAAATGAAATTTTGGTCAGAGTGTAATCTCTTTTAATTGCCATCCATGGGTTAATTTGTTTGTCATGCTTGCAGATGGATCACATTTTGAACTAAATTATTCCTAAGTCAAGTTATTACAAGTTTTATCAATGTGATTTGGACTGGGAAAGGGTTAACAAATTATGTATGTATCCAAAAACAAATGGCTTTATTTCTCAAAGGTTATTATGAAATAGACTTATATATAGTATGCAAAGTTGAAATACTGTATACATTATACGTGTCTGAATGTTTAGCACGTAATAGATGTGTATATCTCTAATACATTAATTGCAAAACAGTTTTTAATGCGCATATTCCTTTCAAAAGCTATGAAGCAATTTTTTCTGTCCGTTGAGACATATTCTTGCTGTTATGGAATTGTCACAGTGGAATATATGGACTTACTACTATGGTAAATAGTATAGATAGTTGTGAATGCTCGATGCGGGGCCGGCTGTGGGTAAGGCAGGAGTTGGTGCCTGCCACTCACTCACACCCACCAATCAGTGACAAGCCATGCAGTCAACACAAGTTATGTGCGATCATTTCAGATCCCCCCTTCGAGCCTCTTGTATCTTTTGCATTGTCAAGACAACAGCTTGTACGCATAACGTTGTCTTTGGCAGTGACACCGGAAGTGATTAAAGGCTGGGTCACTCTCACTGTGAGGAAGGGGACTGTTCACTGGCAGTGGCAGTGTCTCCGTGCTCGCTCACCGCCACAATAGTCACAGGGAAAGTGTTCACTGTCCGGGCAGCTGTGTCCATGTGAAGATAGGATTGGCTACACTATGGTTCCATACAGCATGAAAACATGACACAGGACCAGTCCATGCTACCCCATCTCTTCTCACTGACACGGTAAGTTACACACTTATGTCCACCTACCCTATGATAAGGTCTTCATTTAGGTCTTCAACTGAATGAGCGCTCATAAAGATATTCTCTATTCCACTCATTTCACATGATGAACATGATATTAATTTGAAGTAATAATAAAAATGTGTTTTTTAAAGAAATTATACAATAGGTAATATCAAAACACGTTTTGCATCAATATGACATGTTTTATATTACAGTTATATAAATCCCACATAAAGCATATAATTGTCAATTCATCATCATGATTTGGGTGATCAGATTGTGTGGTGGAATATTATTCTTGGTTGCATTTCTATGTGATTCTCGGGCAGGCTCGGATGGTCGCGGCTTATCATAACCCTACTTTCATCCCGCTCAAAATTCTTTGTTTCCGGAGCTAATACATCTTTGTGGATGGCCGGGGAGATGTATTAGTCAGGAATTAGCTACATTCGTGCCTCATCACATCAAACTTTCATGGTTTTAAAAGCAGGTCACAAATTCCTTGACAGATGGGGGTCTAGAAGGTGCATTAGCCGAAGGGTCCGCCCGGGATGCACACGGACAAATTACATAAATTCCCGCATAATACAATACAAACTTTACACCAACCTCACCAAATAAATCTGAAAAAGCTGTACATTATGCATATGACATCCATTTGATCATATATATAAATGATGAGTGCGCAGTATTCTTTTTTTTAATTCAAAGATTCTTTTATATTATTGCGATGAAAATCATGGTAAGAGAAATCCCGCGGGAGGTCACGTCACAACGAGATTACGAGGCCCGATCACATCAGAACGCTAGCCATGATATTATAATTTGAACCGAAACTATGTAAGGCAATCTGAAAACAAAATTATCTTAAATTTGTTACCAAAGATATCTGAACACCTCATTGATGATGGAATACCAATATCATATAAAAACTATCTATTGTCTCATGACACACAAAATGAAAATGTGAAAAAGAGAACATTCCAAAGCTCGGGAGGCCTTTTTATACTGAATGATCATTATTATATTAGTCGTGTGTTCCATTTCTAATTTCTACTTGATTAATAATTTGACTGAGATTGGTTTCTTATTAATGCGCAATTTGTCTTATCTCTGTTCAAATGTTTCATGGCGAGAATTAACGTGTCTTCAACACGTCATGGATATTCTTCTTTTTTTAGTCAACAACATTTAATTAAACAGCAACATGAATAGAAAACTTTTTTGAAAATGATTTTACATCACAACATTAATCCATTATCATGATTGTTTTATAAAAACAAAATAGGTTTATTACTATTTATATTGTGTGACACAGAACATCTTATAGTATTTCTTTATTTGAAAAAATACATTAATGTGCCAAGTACATTCACGATATATTTCTACCGACTTATCTGTGATTTGCGATATTAATCCCCATCTATGTTAATTACCGAGTTCTGTGTTTTGTAAGCTGTACGGGAAAAGCAATATGAAATCATTCTGTTTAGATTTGGACAACACTCATATTTCCAACATTCACCTGTGATTGTGCAACATTCGCTTGTGATCTTATTGAGCGACATTCATCTATGTCCTTATTGCGCAACATTCACCTGTGATCTTATCGTGCAACATTCACCTGTGATCTTATCGTGCAACATTCACCTGTGATCTTATTGTGCAACACTCACCTGTGATCTTATTGTGCAACATTTACCTGTTACGTTATCATGGTTCAGCATTCATTTATATTACCTTATTGTACAACAATTAATTCCTCATTGTACAATAATCATCTTACTTTATCCTTATCATTAAACATTCAACACTAATTCCATATTGTGTAAAATTCTACAGTACCCGCATGACACCGAATTCGCATTTTGACTGCTGAACATTTATATATTGTGCAAAAAGTAAACTAGGATGTTTCACACCATTTTATCATGTCCTTTATATGCAATATGGGTTGCACTAGCCCTGTTGTCCAAACCTTTCTAATGATGACAATATTGGTTTAATGAACCCCTTGGGGACAATACTGTCCACTGTAACTTAATTTTATGCATGGATCTTATTTCCCTTTAAAATTAAAGACTTGATTAATGTTTTATGTGGAGTAAATCAATTGAATTGCAGTTGTTACAATACAAGATGTGCATATTGAATTCACATTAAATGTTAAATTTACAAACCAATATTTACTCACAATGATAAATCGACTATGTAGAGATTGTGCAGAAAAGTAATATGCTTATTCATTGCTAAGCAATTAACTTCACCCGGGACACATATGGATCAATTATTGCACGTTCATGCGACTCAATTATTTGCGTTTATTGGTTAACTTTTCCTATGTAAATCAAAAGGCACAATAAACATTTATCCATTTAAATGACAATGAATATTTCATTGATATCATCATGTTGTTACTGTACCGTTAAGTACTTTCAAAGGATATACATGCAAGGCAGTTATTCTTTCTGAAGGGGTAATTAGTACTCATACACAAATGGTTTCTATTATTTTAAATTTTAAATAATTTCTAATGAGACATAAGGAGTTTTTGCCAAATCAGATAAGGATCTACACGAGACGCTTGAAAGAGAACAGCGCCTCAGCGGAGGCGGCCCTGAATGAACGATTGTTGACCCCATAGCAGATATGGCAGATCACCAAAATACATTGTTGTTTATTATTACAACAAAACACGACATTTTGGGTCACCTGCCCACTGCCATAATATTAACCTATAGAAGATAGTTCAGCTTTGTTTTCTACCATCATGCGACATAGCCTCTGGGCTAAGTTCCTCAACAAGTCAACACAAAAGGTGCCATTATTCTAGTCAAACTCATGTTTTAGTTGAAAACAATGACATATTTGTCTTTTAAAATCATTCAATGTTGAATGGACTCTTATGCTAAGAGTTAAGTTTGTATTGCTTGCTAATGCATAGCACGTGGTACCTTTGTGACGTCATTGTAAATCAGTCTAAATGCGTGTGAGCAAATCACAGATATCTAAAATGTAGTCACATGTTTTGAATGCTTCGCATGAAATGCACACATTTTCAGATATATGCCCCTGGGCTATGTTTGGGAAATGTATTATTTGATTCTCATTAAAGGCTATCATAAATATCATTCAGATTTCAAAATATCTCATTTAAATTTTCAAAGCTTTATGTTTGATTTAATTATGAATTCAAAAACAACAATAACATAAAACAAAAGACAATCCCAGTACTTGTCATGGAACATAATTTTGTCAATATTGGGGGTTCAAAAGTTACCCAGATAATAATAAATAATAATAATAATAATAAAATTTGTAAAGCGCTGATACCAGACGTCTGTTCGTAGCGCTGAAAATATGACTGAGAAAGGCAAAGTTCTGGTCTTGAATGTTGAGAGGAACGAAATGAAAATAGTTTATATATTGTCCTTCTGTTTGGTTGTCACGTTTATCATAAATATTCTGTTATCTGGTACTAAAAGCAATGTCATGCTGCATAAATCTAAGATGTGTGTTAGTGCTCAAGTCGGAGCCACATTTTGTTCACTTGCAAGGATCAAGCTGTTCCACCCCTGACCTCATGAATAACCGGCCGCATTGTCTGCCGTTCTATATGGCTCCCGCGTGGCCTATTGCCTCCTGTGAGAGATGCGCAAATTTACGACGTCTGCCGATCAGCTTGTCTCCCGAGACAAAACTACAGCAGTCTGCTAACTGGTGTAAATACGTGTAATTACCCCAACTACTATCTCCAGAGGAATGTCCGGTCTATCCCACACAACCCATGCCCTAGTCTGTGTCAGTGACCATCTTTCTAACTCACATCCATATTGCTCTAGACGGCTACAATTGCCGAGGAGCCATACACAAATCGTACACAAAGCTGAAAAAAGAACCTTTTTAATTATTGTTATACTAGCATATCAATCACATTAGAAACATCGTTAGAGTATCAAAGAGCATAAACAATAAAATATAATTGAGGATCAAAACAATTATGAGATTTGGAAAGCTGAAGTTGTGATAGGTCCTTTGTCACGTGTTTGTATCACATGAACATGGCACATATCGCCTTACGCAGTTCGCGCACACCATAATATAATTAAGCAACCACAAATAGATGGTGTTGATTATCATCACTCATCACAAGTTCTGTCTGAATAAAGACAACATTCTGCTGCAAGATTTACAATTGTTTGCTTCCTAACAATGATTAAATAGATTACAATTTTCATCTTTGTTCATCGTGACCAATCTGGCAAAGAAACGTGCCTGTGAAAGATATGTGAAATTAATATAGGACTTTCCTTGTCATTTTGTGGTTGTCAATTAGTTATTCTTTTCATCGGTCTTGCGAGTATCAATTTCAGATAAATATCATGCCCTGGCACCCGGATGACCTTCTATTATCGCTCAGAAATCAATCTTCCTACTTTCACTTTTTTTCTGAAAAAGCAGTTTGATAATAATACAAAACAAAATCATGTCATCATATTCCATTTCATCACATGAAACCGCATGGCTTTCTTTGGACAAACCACTTTATATCTATGCTTTTCTTTAAATCACACACAGTATTTTCACAGTATAAGGCCTAAATATGTGAATATTGTCTGTGTCCACACTGGATATAAATGGAATCAGAAACAGAATGAACATGACAACACTAAGGATAATTTGTTGATCTGTTTATCTCAACATGATGTACAAAACCAAGAACCAGACATGATGCACCAGACATCATGCACCTCAGAAGCTATACAATAATGGTTTAATGTTGTTTTTAGACCTTAAAGCCCTGGTGCAAAAAAGCACAGAGGTTCATCTGGAGTTTTCTCTGGCCTGGTGTTATGTGCATTGGTGGTCAGATGCCTGTCTTTATGGCCTTATGTCTGATAGAGATAGATGATGGATGGGCTGTCTCTGTTGCCAAGATTGTACTTTGTTTGGATATTGAATAGGCAATCTCTCTGACCTGGTGTTATGTGGGCTGGACGTTGGATGGCCTGTCTTTGTGATCCTGTGTTGATTTTGTTTGGACATTGGACAGGCCGTCTCTTTGACCTGGTGTTATGTGGGTTGGACTTTGGATGGCCTGTCTTTATGGCCAGGTGTTATGTTGGGTGTTGGATATGGGGAGTGGGTTGAATGTTGGACGGCCTGTCTTTATGGCTGGGTGTTATGTTGGGTGTTTGATATGGGGAATTGGTTGAATGTTGGACAGCCTGTCTTTATGGCCAAGTGTTACGTTGGGTGTTGGATATGGGGAGTGGGTTGGATGTTGAACGGCCTATCTTTATGGCTGGGTGTTATGTTGAGTGTTGGATATGGGGAGTGGGTTGAATGTTGGACAGCCTGTCTTTATGGCCTAGTCTTATGTTGGGTGTTGGATATGGGGAGTGGGTTGAATGTTGGACGGCCTGTCTCTATGGCTGGGTGTTATGTTGGGTGTTGGATATGGGGAATGGGTTGAATGTTGGATGGCAGGATCGGCAGGGTCGAGGCAGCTACAATAGAGTTGAGGGGGCACATTGAATTAGCCCAGTGAGCAATTAGATTAGACCCGAGATGAACAATTAGAGGCGGTATTGCGGACACATCTGTCCCCGTATTTGTGGCAGAGAGAGTCTCCTATCAGGGCAACCAGTAACAGGACGGAGATAAACAATATGAGAGGGTTACATCAGATAAGATATGGTCTAGATCAAAAATTACATGAAGACAGTTAAATAAAGCGGCATTGAGGAGAGCTTCTCACATGAAAAATGGTCCATAACTTGAATAATCTGTCTTAAAGTTGCAAGGCGACAGAAACGCCTTCTTTATCCGCATGTAAAACAGAGGGAAAAATACTTTTCATGTTCATTTGACATGAGAACATTGCCTTCCGCGTCTTTATAGATCGGCCTATAATCAAGTTATGATAGTTTCAAGCATCAGTCAGTCATGTAAATGTGGCTGATGTGGCTCATTTAAATCAGTCTTATACATGGTGTTTAACTGTCATCCATACATCAACCATTGTAGTGAAAGTCATCCAGTTGCTCTTTTTATACAGAAAGGTCACACGAAGATCAAACAGTTTTGTCAATCAATCACATAAAAATAAAAATCCGTAAACTGAAAACAGTTTATGTTAACATACCGAGCACTTCCTAAGGACAGAAACCATCATCTTGCTATATTCTATATATCTTCCATATGTCAGAGGACTTTCAGTTATTCTTCACTTTAGATGACTGCAGATGATAATATATTGACATGATAATATATTGCCTTGTTATATTTCAGATAGAGGAATGATGCTGAATGATAACCGAGCGGGAGGCGCCACATCGGAGAGCGGGAGCGACAGCGGCGAAGACAACATGGAACTGCGCATCACCAACCTGGATATGGTGGACGACGACGACAAAGATATGCCAGAAAACGACGAGAACCGGGACATTGGTCGACGGCGACACCGCGACGACAAAACGCTGTCGCAACTCAGTCGAGAAGAGAGAAGAAAACGGAGGAGAGCGACAACCAAATACCGCGCGGCTCACGCGACGCGGGAGAGGATGAGAGTAGAAGCGTTCAACACGGCCTTCACGGAACTGCGCCTTCTGTTGCCAACCCTCCCCCCTGACAAGAAACTCTCCAAAATAGAGATCCTCAGACTGGCTATATGCTACATATCCTATCTCAACCACGTGCTGGATATCAGCAGATAGTCCAGCACACGGTTACGTCAACATCTGTGCCATTGGTTTTACTAAGTCATTTAGGATGAAAATCATCCTTGAAGCAATGAGTCTAGTCAAATGTTGCCATACAAAAAGCATTAAAAAGACAAAGTCTATTTGGCAGGAATATTTTTTTTAATATACAAGCTGTATTTATATGTTATTTAGTTAATTGCCAATTGTGGAAAAAAGACAGTCACAATGCTAATGTTTAACTCTTCAAATGAATATTAACATAATACAGTATAAAATGGGTTTGAATCCCAAGTCTATATCAGTGTCAGTGAAAACATCAAGACTGAAGCAGGCCTCTGAAATGTCTGGGAGGCGCCTACTTTACATTTAAGGTAAAATCATATCATGTTGATGACAACATAGAGTGGACAATAATCTGCTTGAGATATATACTCTATTCCATATCAAATATGAATATAACATTCCAAAAATAAGCAAGGATTATTGCGATAAATTGTGATGTAAATATTGGTTCAAGTGCAATAAATATTATGTACACGCAAATACGAATTTTACAGTCATTTAAAGTCACCTTTTAAATTAAATGTTTCCCTGGTAATGATGATGTACTTGGAATTGAAATTGTGCATAAACGTTAATTTCAAATTAAAGGATTCATGCTATATTATTGGAGAATATTGTGTTTATGGAATATGCTTATTACATAGGAACGATAAATATCATGCTATATGCTAGAAATATCATTATAGACTAGACTTAAACAAATTAAACATCAACATTGGCTATTTCACATTGCATCTGATTTTTATGATAATTTCCATTCTTTTTTCCCCCTTTGAATAGAAAAATGTATTAAATAATTTCCATTTTTTCTATAGAAAAACATATTTAAATGATATACAATACAAATGTGTTGCTCATAACCAATATCATATAATCATTAGCTGGTATAATATTGGTGTGTCCTGCCGAGTAATACCTGCACCTTAATACATCAGGCTGATTTAGGGAATGATAGTATATTGAATTCCCTCTAAAAACCCTTCGCTTTATCGGGTGCACGTCATCATGGAGAGATCATTGGATTTTTATCCAACAATCCGTTAAGCATCTGCAGTGATCTTCAACAAATGTGATCCGAGCTTGTCGCAGTGGGGTATTGACACACGGACAGTTTCCGTGAAGTTTTTACGACATGTCAGCTTGTCTCATCATGCACACCGCATGTCGTAAACCTTCTCAGGAGAGTTGCGGTTTTCTCATTAGTAATTTTGATCAGTTGTAATCGGCCTAGGGTATTCAGAAAAGAAGGGATAGGGCATGACAGACAATAGTCAGGTCTGCTGCCAGGTAATTCGGGGTCTTTATGGAACTGTTATAACATCTGTTAAGGGTAGGATCGTCCAAACCTCAGAGTGTGTCCTTCACGGCTCTATTGTTATATCACGTGTGTTCTGTTTCCAGCCAGCCCACACAACCAATCTGTCATAAATACTACTGAGACATTATCCCCCTGTCATCTTAGGGTAATTTATCCCTCCTTGATGTTCAAAGTCCATATGACTTATCAAAATTGAAATTGTGAATTGCTGTAAAGGATCTTTATTTCAAAGGAAGTGGTTTGTTAGCGAGGAAATATGGTTAGTTAAATGCATGAACGACCCTGGTTATTCATGCTTGAAGCCACATTATATGAAGCACTAGATTAACTAGTCTACCAAAAAACTGCTCAAATACTGTCCCCCTCCTGCCAGAACAGTCTGTAAATCATATGCTCATACCTTCAATGCCTCAGATGTGTAACACTACATTGATGTCCTGCTCTGCATTACAGTTTTAAAGCTATTAAACTGTACAGAGTAATACAGGTTGCATGCATTCTTATTACACTTTGGTGACTTTCCTGTTGGATTTAATATGATAGAGGCAGAGGGGGACAACTGGGCGGGAACCCTCTGTGACAGGAGAGAGGGAGTCTGGCCTGAAGCCACAGATTCATCAAGCTCCATCACAGCTCTATCAAGGCACAATCTGCTAGCCTATTGTCTCCAGCAGGCGTGAAACAATAGGTCATGTTCACATTCTCACTCTCCTCTCCCATTACATCTGAGGACGAAGACGAGATGCTGCTCACTGAAGGTGATTAAGTCTCTTAATGTGCTGAGTTCTGCATCTGTGTTAATTGCTTCATTCTCTGTCTTTATTTAAAGTTGGCTATAAGGCTTGGCAGGAACACATCATATACTTATGGTATTTGTTCCCATGTTTGACTAATGATTAGGAACCAAAGGTTATTGTACATGAGTGTCCCTAAATGTGCGATGGTTAATCCGAGAAGAAAAACCCAGAGGAATCATTCACATCAAAGATGTTTTTTAAATAGAACAAAACAGGAGAAAGAGCCAGAATCCTATTTATAAATGGCATTATGCATTGACATTGATGTGTATTTGCCTGGAGGACATATGTTTTTTCAATAGCAGCGCTTCGATCTTTGATCCTGTAGACCGTCAATGTCTGAGTGAGTGATCTGGTGCAACATGAAGAGAATGCGCCTACGTACCTGGCCCTCAGCCAGGCTGGGCAACCGCCATTCATTAACCCAACCTGTTCCAAGTAGGATTTTTTTTTAAATTTCCAGTGCTTTACCAAATTCATGTCAGAAGAGGGTGGACGAAAACTTTTATAGGTTATATTTCATTTCATGTGAATATGAGCACGTTAATCTCTGTGAGCCGGCCCAACATTTCCACTCAGTGAGGTTAATATGCACGGCGGTTATCCTGCTAAACCGCACTCCGTCTCCGGAGTCTGTTTCGCCGTGCAAACAAAGCCTTAGATCCGGCCCCAGAGGAGCGGACTTGTCTTGCGCTTTGTGACTGTCGCGCCTTGTGGCGGAATCAGGGCGGGGACTTCTTGACACGTGCTTCACTCTGGGCACCTCTGTACCACCACAATGCACAAGTATTGATATCACAAGGTATTGAAGGCCACTCTTATGTCCTCACCATACAATGGACAAAAAGCTGATACAGTATTTATCTTCATTTATTTACTTTCTTCAAAAGTCTTTAATACTGAAAAGAAACATGTTTGATTGCAACTGTTTAACAACTCTGCTAAGCATAGGTAGTCGATCTTTAAGGCAAAGTAAAGCAGAACAAACTCACCATATTTGATTGCAAAACAATTCATGCCCAGAACCTCACTTTTCTTAAATAAAGGTTGAACATATAATCATTACAATTTGTCAATGTTTGCCAACAAAGATATTTTAAAATTTTAAAAAGTCTGATAAATGATTTTACTGTTTACATCCCGTATGAATCTTTGTTGTGAAATTGGGTTCAACCCACTGAGGCGAATGAAGCTCAGTTGGAAATTAAGGTTAAAAGAAATTATGTTCGTATGATATAGAGAACACACTAGCCAACTGATATATAGTAAAGAATTTGTGGTGGGGCGCGCTACTTGTGGCTGGTATCAAATATGTCAGATTTAACTCATATATGTCGTTCCAATGAATTATTACTTGATAATTGTTTTACATATATTTAAATATAACTCATTTTTTGCACTTTGTTCATTATCATCTTCCACTTTAAGAGATTTAAAGATGGTCACGTGTTCAAAGTAAGTTATCGCCATGCAAACAGATATGAAGAAATTATTACTTGTACGTATTGTCTGTTTGATATTAGTATATTTTCCTCCTATTTGTATTTGTTAATGTGGCGGGTTGGCATCACTTTCAATATTTATTCAGTTATATTATGACAAGAACTACTTGAAACTGAACTACTTGCGCTACCTTACTGAATTGTCATGTCGCAGGACCTTGACATGATAATCCACCCAGTCATAGTAGATCTACCTACGAGAAAATATAGCGTGAAATCAATGCCGACATTGCCGGGAATGGAACCCATGACCTTGAATCACCATAGAGGAACTATAGTGCCAATAAGTATGCGCTCTGAGCAACTGCACCGCGGCTCTGGGCCCTATAGCTATACTCCTCCTGTATGATTATATGTGTCTTATGATATTGAACCTGATGAATAGTATAAGAAAATACTTCCTGTAGAAAATCAGATTATTATTGTTATTCATTATTATTGAGTATTTAACTTTGAATACATGATGAAAGTTACACGCTAATAATGTTTTTTTTGCTAATCTTCACCGATTATCTGTAAGATAAATTTGAGTTCTGTTTTCAAGAAAATAAACTGAAATAGTGATGGCTTTTCAAAATCACTATTGAATTCAAATTCAAATCACTATTCGAATGCGTTCATTTATATGAAATCATCAAACACTACATTTACAGTTTAACATGGATGATATCTAAAATTTAGTATCAGAAGAAAAACATTGTATTTCAACATTGAACAAATAAATTTATAGATTGAAGCTTAAATACAACAAAAAAATAAACTTAAGTTCAAGTAAACTATATATAAAATATATACGACAGTCTGGACCACACACAACATATGGTGCCTTGGCGCCAGACCACATTTACGGATGTGCCCTCAAGTTTGGTAGCGATTACCATGTAATTTTGGATGAGATGTGACATGGTTATGCCACCTCACCTGCCAAAGACTGTTGGTTTGACAATGCATGCACGTGCCCTGTTAATGATTACATTTGTATTGACAGACTGAGCCCAGTATTTGCGCTTGGTAAAATTAACGACGCACCAGACTGGTCATTACTCGGCCAATAGAATCCGGCATGATGAGTTTGGTGCGGGACTGACACTTGGGTAGCATTGCATCGCCATCGCTGTTTGCTTGAGCACAATGCCTCTATTCACGCACCAGCTAACCAGATAATTGTTGAGACTGTGCCTGAAGGGAAGAAACAAATTTGCCTGGAATCGTCAATATGTGACAAAGGCTGGAACTGATTGAATTAAATCATTGTAACATAGCGATGCTTGACATGTTTCACCCCTTCACTGCTTTTAATTCCGTTTATGACAATGCTCAAAACTTACCTGTTTATTGCGCCAATACGCAAAATTTGATTTATTACCATATGTTCTTTCATTGCAACATTTCACGGTGTTATCATTTTAAATGCAGAAATCGGTTATAAAAGATTTGGAATTTTACCAAATATGTTGAAAACATTGTCATTCAATACGACAATAATTGACATATTCTGGGTGGCCATATTGTTCTCATTAGATAAGGGAATCGCGGGTGAATGCTTATAGCATTTGAATATACAGCATGCATATTTGACCTGTTACAACCCTGCCATAAAGTGGTAACAGGAGTTTATTAATATTAATTGGTTTCCTCAATTTGTAAATTCACATTTCCAAATACTGTTTTGAGAGACAAGTAGTTTTACTTCTGGTATGTGAAACACGGTTAATCAACATGTGCTGAAAACACATCTCAAATTTTATTCCTGTCCCTGTTCATTTGTACATTCCCTAAATACACATACTTGATTCTCTGATTTCTATGATCCCTGATAACCTGGGATTCATACTTGATTCCCTGATTCTCAGGTTTATATACTTGATTCCCTGATTCCCAATAGTATATATTTGCTTCTCTGTAAATTCCTACTTGCCTGATAATACACGTTCATTTTGTACATACCGACCTTCTGGATGTAACCTATTCACCGATCATACTTTAAACCTTGCACACTTGTCTCCTGAACAAACCCTACCCATGTAAAACCCACTCCCTGGGCATTTGTATAGGAGACCTTCCCTCTGAACACTGAACCTCATCCCTGTACATGCTTCATCCCTTATATGCCCTTTGTGCTCCTGGCCCCTCCCCCACACAGTTGTTCCATGTACATTTCTGATCCCAAGTTCATATATGTATGATATTGAAATAGGATATACATTTTGTATTAATATGAATACTCTGATTGATTTAATAAAATCCATCTCAAATGATAGTTCAGTATAATTATTAAATTTATCACTGACTCATTCCCATAAACTAAAACGTTATCATAGACTCAAATGATAGTCTTCATCTATATATAGTACGATCGTGCATATCAATAACTCGGCTCCCATTTCCTCTGAGACAAGACTTCCTGATGGCATAAAGGTCATGTGGTAGTGAGCGATAATTTAATAAGGTCTCGCTGACATGGCGGCTGATCAATGGGGCACTTATTAAATGTTTACCATGAGTGACAAGTCTATTAGATTTACGTGCTGCTCCCCCACCAAGACTTTGTATTAAGTGCTACCCCAATTGAGTTAGCGTATCTTCTCGCGAGATCAGGGCATCTCCTGTTGGAGCCCCTAACAAATGTCAGTGCTCAACCTTGATCTCGCAGAAGATGGACATGTGTTCTCCATTCTTAAGTTTATCGGGTTGTAGCAATATATTGGTGTAGTTAATGAAATAACTATGATGCACGGATATACATCGTGTTTGAATAGATTCCATATGATTATATTACTGGGTATGGCCTGCAGATTGTGGTTGGGGATGTTCAGGGCAGGGGCTTCTGTGTTGTTTAAGGGTACAGTGTGCCTTCTGGAGCACATATTGGTTGATCAAATAGAGGCTCCCCACAGCAAGCATGGTTCACGGTGGAGAGGTATTTGCCGGACCTATCAGACTCCCTCCTAATATGGCTGATTACTCCACATGACCATGCAGCCATTTCCTTCAGTAATGAATTTAGACAATGACGTCACTGTCTAGTCAAGAGGGACTGGTTTATGCCCCTAGTAGCCTCCTGACAAAACCCATTTTTAGCCGATTTTCTTGTTTACCACTCTAACTTTTTTTAAACTACATAACCAGACTCTCATTGGATGATCATGGATAGCTTGGAATATCGTGGCTACTGTGACAGACTACCATGGTCGCTGGTGAAAAGAGTCAGATTGAATTAATAGCTTGGATTATCGTGGCTACTGTGACAGACTACCATGGTCGCTGGTGAAAAGAGTCAGATTGAATTACAATTCAAACTGTTAATAAAAGCAATTGAAAGAATAAGATGCTGTGGAGAAGCACAAAGCCAAGACAAACAATAGTTAGTTATCGGCATGCATTTAGGCAGGGTCAGCATGGCTTATGACTTGTATTTGTTGGCAGAGGTTGGTGACACTGGCATGTAGAGATGGGGGACTGGCAGCCAAGTTGTCTCTTCTTACTTCTTGCTACTCTCTGCCTGCTTGTGCTGCTGGGTGCATGTATCAGATTCTACACAATGCCATGGCCAAGCCGGCACGTGCGTGCCAATACATACACCACCACCCTGGCTTTAGGTTTCATCTTGTAAATGGACTCTTTTGTGTTATGAAATATTATCAAATCAAAATATAACCTCACAGACCAGCGTGTCAGTACGTCTGCTAGTCAAGCAGGATTATTAAATCAGGAGTTTGTTACAAATTTGCATGACTTTCAGCCATTATTTGCATGTTGCTTTCACTATGCTACTGTTCTCGTTGTGCAGGGGTCTCAATTTTATCATATCAGATGTCCCTCCCTTGCTTAATTGTTTGACACTTGTCTGATTTTGATAAGTGTTCTGACCTGTTAAAGACAGGTATTGTGGTCATATGGTCAAGTGTCACTTTGTGTCTCCATGTCCACTAGTCACGTGACAATAACACGTGTGTCCTGCAGGTTGTGTGTAGTTTTTGGATGACCATCAGACGTCTTCCGTTATATTCATTTCTTCCGCTATCTTGGCACTCCTATCTTTCAACAAAAGCTGGTGGTTGTATTGCACACCTTCATAGAGTCATAATCCTGGCTGCAGTTTGACTCCTAATTTTGGCTCTAGTCACCTAGTTGTCATATCTAGTGGTTACTTAAGCATGTTCATCAGCAGTTTAAATAAAATATCTTCCAACTCAAAGCCTCTCATATTTTTGCAGCTGTCTTGCCATTCAACAAAAAAGACCTCTTTTTATAGCTTTTTATTTTTAGTTGCTTGTCATTTCATTAAAAGCAGCTTATCAAACAAACATTGTCATGGCAAGTATATAGAGTAACTGCTCACAGCAGTTTTACCCAGTAACTGAATTGTAACGGCATCTTTATATTCAGTAATAGTTATTCCCTGTAACAGTCGTTTTATCCATTAACACACTGTCATAGCGGTCTTAACCAGTAGATTTCTTGCCATTTATTTGCTCAATTTACAGACCTTCATTCAAGTAGCATTTGAGTAGATGTTTTATCCTTGTTTCTTAAAATAATATATAAATTATTTGGAGAAATCAATGTAAGATATACAAAAAAGCTTTGGATTGAGTTTCCTAAATGAGTGGACCACATGTGCCCTCCCTCTCTCGCATGTCTTGTGTTTGCATGATGCTGTGATAGTTTATGTGATTTCCGTTTGGCTTGACACTATGTAAGAACAATGCCACTCCATAATAGCAGCTTTTACTGGTTGCATTGTTGGCACCTGATCTTTGTTTGTGTACCTGTCCATCCGTTGGACCAGGGCATGTGTCTGACCGGGGGTGGTGTCCATTCTATGTGCTGGTGCACGTGTCGCACTGGGAAGGTGGCATGATAGCCTTCTGTCCCTCACTGTCTGGCTCTTATAACCAAGACTATGAAGAACACAATACAAAATGATGCCAAAATAAATAATGAGATGTACGTACACACATGATAGGAAAGAGGATTGAAGGATTTCATCCCAGGTATGATTAGATTCCACAAGTAGTATATAGCCATCTTGAATAACTTTCATTAATAAACGATATAAACAGTTTTATTTGAGGGGGAAAAAGCAAAAATGAAATTATTAAATTTTATTGCAATAAAAGTGTAAAATGAACAAAGAAGATATAAGGTGATAATTAGCAAAGATATGGTGCATAATGGACGGCATCACATTAGGCAGGTTGTGGAGCACGTGACAGAAGAGAGTGTCTGGCAACAATGAGAGGCAGACACAGTATCTATGGATCATGCTACAGGTCTCACTCAGGTTACATATTAATTCTATTCCTTAGCCTGGATTTATATATTACCCGGGAAATTGGAAACCACTACATCTTATTATTGTATGAAATAGTTTTTTTTCTTCTATGTAATATTTATTAGAATTTTCATATTTTCCATGTGTAAAATGAATATAATGTAATTAGTCATAATAAATAGTAGAAGGCAAGTATGGATGGTTCGATTTTTAAAAATCATTTTACATAATAACAGTTTATTAAATCAACAGATATCATTACTTGTTTGCCTAGTGGCCTGAAGCAAATCTGTTTTGCTTTGAATGGATATGAGATCTGTCAACTTTCTATCATACAACAGACAATAAATGTGTCATTTCCCTGACAAAAACCCTTTTTTTGACTGGCGAGTTCTGTCTATTAATTAAATGATGTCTTCTTGACACAAACAACTTTAAATAGGAAGGAATGTAGTCGTCTTTTATCCACATTTTTGATAATCTGCTTTCATCTTCAAGTGTCTTGCCAAAAGAGTGATTTCCTTAATAAGAACTTTGTTTTGACGCTTTATTCAATATATTGTGGTTTCAGTGAGGCTAATACACTAATACTGAGTTATTTTATATTCTTGTTCTGCAAATATAGTTTTCATATTGTCACTGCGTGCCGTTTTCTGCTGTTAATGGTGCCTTCTTACAATACAAAATAATATTTTGCATTTTTGTGGTTATCCTTAGAAAGAATTTTATGTGTGTCAACCATGATTACCACTGATTTTTGGGACCTATATACAACATTACAAAGAACGTATTAATGATAATATTTAATCAGTATTCAAAGACCCCCTCCATAAACGTTTGATGCACCTTTAAAGCACGTTTTAATTAATTGCAGGGGAAAAGGTTGTGTGATCACTGACGCACCGCCCGCCAGTTGTACTTGGGCACCGCGCCATATTGGTTGCCGCTCTGTGTTCTTTTGGATGCCGGGAAATAACAACTACTCATCCGGATATCCACAGTCACGTGACCGCACGTGAATCTTTTGGTTAATCCAGTCAATGACACGTGACTGACTACATTTATTTTGTCTCCATTTTTCTTGTTCAAATCTGCGTGCTGGTACAAATGGTTGTGTTATATAATTAGGGGAATTCAAGGGCTCTGCATAGATGTCTCACCAAGCTCAAGAACTAATTGTTGGGTACTAATTACTTGAAATAATTGCCTCTAAAACTGGGGTCAACAAGCAAACTGCTGTGGCAAGCAGTCATAAATTAGTAAATGTTTGAAGTGAAGGGGGAACAGATTGAAACAAATCTCCTTTCCGATTTCAACCACTTTTTTAATCTTTTTTTTTCCTGAAAATAATTTATCTCACTTTTCTCCAAATCACTTTGTAAAATCACGGCATCATGCAGAAATTAAAGTTGCGAGGTTTGTTTTCACCTCTCTCTCTCTGTATTACCTTGTAAAATCATAACAACGCATAGAAATTTGCGTTACAATTTTCTTCATGTTTCTCTACATTATTTTTTGAAATTACCTAAGAGTTGCAAAATCTCATCGTTTAAGTATTTCAAAATCAAATCATTTTTTGTTGGATTGCTAGTTGACATCAATTTTAAAGGAGAGTATTCTGAAATTTGTCAACATTCATACTCCCTCATTCATACTCTCCTCCCTCCTGAAATTTGTCAACATTCATTTTGATATAAAGAATGGATACAATACTCTTTTGTGCAATTTATATACAGATGAACTACCTGCCAGGTCCTATGTGTTGTGGGTCATCAGGATGCATTTGAAAAAATAATGGAATTGCTAGACTTGTTATATTTTTCATTTTTACTTCATAATCTACATATCAATTCATCTTTCATAAGAATTGGGAATGGCGGTTCTTTTGGAATAATTTATTGGTAGAGATTAAAAATAGGTTGGAAATATATAACTATAAATATACAATATACATGTAGTCTGTTTTTCTGTATATGAGCATACTTGCGGGATACTTTGAAATTATAATCATTTGTCTTTTTCTTCCACAACTTTTACATATAGAAGAAGGGTTATTTTATTTTTTTATAAAATGCCTTTCCTTAATGGGAGCTTCAAAACTAAATGAATCTAATTGGATTTGAGGACAGTAAGAATGTTTGTTTTCACGCTTGATTTCCGCCAAACGTAAACAGCCAGAAGTGCTTCAAATGGCCGCCCATATTGATATCTCTCCATGCAATCAACACTCCAACTGGTAATAGGCCATTACCAAAGATACAATCCTTTTCCAATCTTGTCCTATTGACCTAAAATAAATGTTACCTTTTTGCCGTTGAAGGGTAGATGTAGGCGACGCCGAGGTTGAGCAGAAGGTTGCCCACTTGGTGGTTGAAGGTCATATCTCTGAGTCCTCGGAGAGTGGCAGGCATTTGGTAGCATTTGGCACAACACTGGCATCATGCAATGTGTCCCTTATCATCTCATCTTGCGCTTTTATTACAGGCATGAACGCACCCAACAAAGTGACCTCTACTCTCGCTTTTTAGCCTTTCTACTTTGGTGGTTTTTAAGATAATGCTAACTACTCTAGTCGGTACTAATGACAACTATTTTTTGTGGATAAATCGTTATTAATGGGGGAGAATAAAGAGTCTGGGACGAGAGAGTGAGTGACCTGTGATACCGCTCACAAATCATCTCCCTTCACTGAATCATCATCAAAAGTGATAAAAGAATAACACTAAGGCTAATTTTGTCAATATTGACGGTTTTTCAGTATATAGTGAACTTGATATCTATTTCTGTAATTAAAATTTAAGTTAATTTGTAAAAACTCGATTCACTGGTTGATTCACTGATGGTGAGGCTGGCGAAAAAGGTTTAAATTCTGATCATGGACACCATAGAAATTAGCCCCAGGACAAGCATCTTTGTTTTTTCTTTAATTTTTTTATATTTTTGTTCTTTTTTTTCTTCTTTTTTTCTTTTTTTTTCGTTTTTGTTGTTGTTGTTTTTTTGTTGTTGTTGTTTTTGTTTGTTTTTGTTTTTGTTTATGTTTTTTGTTAACCTATATTTTCAATTGTTTTTCTCAATCCCATCCGACAACCAAACAGCCTTTGATTATTTTCCTTGTTAATCAGTAACATGAATTTGAGGGCATTCCACTGAATCTCAATTAAGGCAATATTGAATAAACAATATGTGGCCAATGATGAACACTTGAACAGTTACATATAGCTCTCGGGCACAATTCACTAACTTCATAAGTGATAGGGTAAAAGCGGGGAAGACGAGGATAATTCAGTTTAAAGATCATTCCTGATTTCATAAATAAACATCAAGTAGATATAATCAGTTTTGGGTATAAATAGAGGGTGATTCGGAAATTATAAAGAATCAAAGATTATGGAAAGGTTGATAAGATATATGTGTGCTATTTGGTTAGCAAGGGACCTGAGAGATAGTTTTCCAATCTTTGAAATGAAAGAGCATTACACCTAGTTAGGATTAAAGTTCATATTAAATATATAACAAGTGTAAAGCTGATATAAATCTGCTATTTGTGCCACGGTAATTAAAGACATGGTAAAATAATGGAGGCATGTTTAAATGCAACCCTCCATAAAATATGCCAGATTGCAGATCTCTCTGATAAAGTGACATGCATATGTCTGGCATACTCACAATGATGTCGAGCAGTGAACCATGAAAGTAGGCAAACATGTCAGTGTTCTAGTCATACAAGCCTATCTACAGAGGCCAGCGAGGTTAGTGAAGAGGTCCTGACCACGCTCCACAGTGCTGACAATTATGTGGGAAATCACCCCTAATTAATACCTCTTAATGATGATTAACAAAACACAAATCTGTGCCAAACCATTGCCAACATGAAAGTAGCGTTTATTCCATTAAGGCTACCGGACACCTGATAATAGGAGCATGCAGCGGCACTTCTGTGGTGCCATATGTTTGCGGCAAACTACACTGCACAAATTACCCCTCTGACAGGAAAAATTACCCCGCTGAAAGGGTCCTTGTGGCGAATCCACTTTGCTCTGTGAAATATGGGACGTGATCATCTTGCCACCGCACTTGTAAGCCAAAATGCCTACAAATTTGGAGTGTGAAATTTGAATTTTAGATTTCTTGTTGTGTCACAAGTGGAATTGATGAAAAAGATCACAATACAAACAGATGGGAGACTCTTGTGATAACTGACATAAGTATAACAATAACACCTTTATTCCTCATAAATCCTCATGTCCCGCGCAATTTTAAAAAGACTAGTAAAAAAGATCATTTCCTTTGAACAGTCCAGAAATATGATATTTCAGATGTCTTTTAATAGATGTCTTAGTGCAAGAGATATTAACTTATTACAGCTACATAATATAAGTTTGTCTGCTTGCCAAGGAGAGCACTATGGCAGATTTGAGTCATCTTTGCTGCCAAATGATCAAGGTAAAACAAGACCTTCCGGAGTCGATACAATAAATCAAGCAATTACAAACAGATTAAAAGAGAAACACACACAAAGATAGAGGGTATAAAACTATGCATTTGTCAACAGAGTAAAAAAAACTGCAAAATTGTGTTTATTTACTATGGGATATGTTTTGTAAATGGCTACAAGACCGACGCCATAGAATAAATACGATGGGGATTTGGACATAGAAAAGGAAGGATTGTGCAAAGAAAGTGATTAGAAGCAACTTTTTCCATATTAAGGATGTGACCTTTGTGCGCATGTTAATAGTGAACAAATAGCGGTGTAGTTGTGTGTCATTGTCATTGTGTATCCTGGATGAATGCCTGCCTTCCTGGCGGCCTTCCCTCGCCCTGTTTTGTAGGCAGGGTTGTGTGTCAGGGATCCAAAAGCCATTTTGAAGGATCTACGTCTGTCTGCAACACCTGAGCCCATATAGGCACACGGCGCACACCGCGCGCGCATGTAGGGACGACTCACTTTGGTGCGCTGCTAGACAGGCGGGCTGAGATGACGGGAACAAAGGAAGCTGCTCTCCACATCTGACACACTGTGTCATGAAAGAGACTCAGTGCATGTACTTTATTCTGTCATAGTAAGACTAATTCTTTTTATTGATGAATGGAACATTCATTTCCCCACTTTATATTGATGAAAATTTCTTTTTGCACATCATTTGCAATATATGAATATCTAAATAACGCACTGGTATTGTACTTGTTGCATCTATCAGTTTTGTGCTATATTTATTCAACTGCCTGAATGCTCACAGCAAGCTAAAAAATTACACTATCCGGTTATATATCAATCGCTGAACATTGCACTGACCAGGTAAATATGAAAGCACCGGGAAGCGAACATATCTTATAGTAAATGCTCTGATACACAATAAAGTACTTATGGCCTGTTGAGTGGAAGAATACGGTAGCCAAAATAGCTGCCTGCCCGGGTGCACACAGTGGTACACCAGCCGGAGGGGCGAGGCGCACGTGGAGGGGGAACGTAATGAATAAATGAAGATTTGCTGCATCTTACCCTCAATATTTATAAATCAATCTGACACATGTTCAAGTTTTTCCTGGTAAGACTGGTAAGAAATTGTCATTAAGAAACTATTTTTCATAATATTAATGAAAAAGAAATCAATTTAAACGTAGAAGTATTGATAAGATAATGAATTACGCCATGAGACCTTTTTTACTTTTTCATTTAGATAATGCAATATTGAATATGACGGCAATTATGAAATAAATCTCCCGATAAAAAACATGAAAAATGACTATAACGTTGTAGCTCTCTCTTTATTTCTGTTTTCTTTTATATAGCAGTTTATTTTCTTTTTTAAGGAACGATAGAAACTAGAAAACATAAACACGATTTGCGAGATATGAAAACCTAATTCAAAGCAAAGACCTTGAAGGAAAATATGCTGGAGTTAATAAGGTGATGATAAACGTTGTCCTGGTCATTGCATGCTCTGAGGGCATGTGAGAGGTCCCTCTGACATGTGTCACCTTCAGTCCTCCTTGCTCATGTCCATCCGAGGGCCTTATGACCTTGACTATCTATTCTCACCTATTATGACCTTGACCATCTGTTCTCACCCATTCTGGCTTTCTTACAATTTCACACTTTCATACCTTCTGGACAGGGCCTGCTCTAAGAATTGTATTGTAACTGAACCCTTTTCAGTATAATGGAACGCCTCTGTTTCCACAGTAGTGGAGCGTCAATGGAATTATATAAATGTACTCTCTGATAACGCTTCCTTGTCTTCGGCGCACCTGATATTTTGCTCGCGGCGTTGACAACCTGGACACCCAATAAATCAGATCCAAGATGGTCCTGAATTGCAACATTTCTGTTGAGAATAGTTTGCTTATTAGTGGAAAATAGAGAACGTAATTCTATCCTATTATCTATTCATTGCTACGGAATGACAAATACACAGGGCTCTATTGAAAGGACAACAGTGGTGAAAGTTTGCGTGTACCAGAGCAATACGGTAAATGTGTAAATGTAAGATATTTATATTATCTTATTTTTCATTTTACCAATGTATGATACAAACTGCAAGGTCATAGAAATAAACACTCCTTTGTCTGGAGCCCAAAATTTCAGTTCAGGGTCTCAGTGGCCCATTGGACCTCCGATCACCATTATCTTGGTGCCTAGACAGAATCTTAGTGGCCCTCTGGACCTCCGTTCACTGTAATCTTGGTGCCTAGACAGAATCTTAGCAGCCCATTGGACCCCCGTTCACCATTATCTTGGTGCCTAGACAGAATCTTAGTGGCCCTCTGGACCTCCGTTCACTGTAATCTTGGTGCCTAGACAGAATCTTAGCAGCCCATTGGACCCCCGTTCACCATTATCTTGGTGCCTAGACAGAATCTTAGTGGCCCTCTGGACCTCCGTTCACTGTAATCTTGGTGCCTAGACAGAATCTTAGCAGCCCATTGGACCCCCGTTCACCATTATCTTGGTGCCTAGACAGAATCTTAGTGGCCCTCTGGACCTCCGTTCACTGTAATCTTGGTGCCTAGACAGAATCTTAGCAGCCCATTGGACCCCCGTTCACCATTATCTTGGTGCCTAGACAGAATCTTAGTGGCCCTCTGGACCTCCGTTCACTGTAATCTTGGTGCCTAGACAGAATCTTAGTGGCCCTTTGGACCTCCGTTCACTGTAATCTTGGTGCCTAGACAGAATCTTAATGGCCCTTTGGACCTCCGTTCACTGTAATCTTGGTGCCTAGATAGAATCTTAGCAGCCCATTGGACCCCCGTTCACTGTAATCTTGATGCCTAGACAGAATCCTAGTGGCCCTTTGGACCTCCGTTCACTGTAATCTTGGTGCCTAGACAGAATTGTAGCGGCCCTTTGAACCTCCGTTCACCATTATCTTGGTGCGTAGACAGAATTTTAGCAGCCCATTGGACCTCCGTTCACTAGAATCGTTGAATTCCATTTATTATTTGTTAGCATTTACCTTATTTTCGGAGGCCACGGGCCGTGGCGCAGTTGGTTATAGCGCCAGCTTATTAACACCAGTTCCTCTGCGGTGGTCCAAAGGTCGTGGGTTCGATCCCCGGCCGTGCCGAGATTGAACTTATGATGCAATTTCCCAAATGAGCTGAGGCCCGTGCCTCCCGTTGTCCTTGTTAACACGTTGTCCTTGTAAATCTGTGACCGGGTGGGTTGTCATGTCAAAGACCTGCAACATGACGATTCAGTGATACAGCACTATATCTGCTACAAGTAGGTCTCATCACGAAATGACTGAAATAATGTTGAAAGTGATGTAAAACCCCAAACAAACAAACAAACAAACTTATTTTCGTCTTTGAGGAGGACCTTGTTTAACCCTAGATTCTCAATCCTTATCACCTTTTTTATACTGATTATGATGCTTATTCAATCCTCTAAACATTAATAACCATTACATAATTACTCTGCAATGAAAAATTCCTTTCCTTTATTCGGGTTACATTTTGTGCATATGTTTGATTTAAGGCTATTAGAAAGAATAATTCAAATGTATGTTAGAGCCATTAATGTACTCTCTTGCAAGATTAAATATGCGTCTGTCTTTTGCTATATAATACATGTTTCTATTGATCCTTTCAATTTATGAGCTTTGAAAGCTCAGACGTATATAGAGTGGTGGTTTAAATAATTTAGAAGGTAAGAAATATTCAGTCATGTTTCAAATATATCTTGGTATATGTGAAGATATACATTTGTGCGTGTGAACCTTTCACACAGATAAAAAGATAAAAACACTCTGGCAAAATAAAAAAACATTAGCCTTGTAGAACGTATTTATTTATTAGATTTTCAAGGAAAATGAATAATACAACTTGGAATGTAGTATAAATGTAGCAGCATGAAAGACAAAGATCACGTGTACAAAAAGACAAGCAAAGTTAATGATGCACGTGAAGTTGCCTGTAAAGCTTAAGTGTGTCATAAAGCCTGGAGAGCAGGTGCCACTCTGTGCTGGATATAGATCATGGGACAATGCCAGCATGGAAAGCCTCCTCTCATAAAAACAGGCTAAATCTTGGGATAGGTGGCCACATTGTATAGCCATCCCTTATAAGTGTATGACATACCAACCTATTGGAATAACATTGTGTAGCCATTCCTTATAAGTGTATGACATACCAACCTATTGGGATAACATTGTGTAGCCATCCCTTATAAGTGTATGACATACCAACCTATTGGGATAACATTGTGTAGCCATCCCTTATAAGTGTATGACATACCAACCTATTGGGATAACATTGTGTAGCCATCCCTTATAAGTGTATGACATGCCAACCTATTGGAATAACATTGTGTAGCCATTAGTTTAGGGACCTTATCAATAAACGGCAACTGGCCTTTACCACCAAAAATGATTCATTATTCAACTATTTCCGGAACAAAGTAAATCGTCAGAGGAAAACACTACATTCAAAGTACTATCACTTCAATGTCCATGAAGCCAAATCTACCAACCCTGGCAAATGGTGGAAAGGTGTTAACACCCTCATGGGGAAGAGAAACAGCAGTAACCCCATGATATCACTTGCTAACCACCTACATGGAGGAGACGTGCAGGCACTGGCTGGCACAATAAACACATTCTTCCACTCCATCACAGAACATATGGATGCCCTGAAGGAAACAGATTTTGGGGAGGTAGAGGTCCCATCCCAGTACCTGCTCACTGTGGAGCAGGTGGAAAAGGCCTTACTTGCCATTAACTGTACCAAGTCACCAGGACCGGATGGTATCCGAAACTGGGTGCTCAGGGACTTTGCCGGAGTGCTCGGTGCCCCTGTATGTGCCATGTGGAATTCATCCATGCAGCAAGGATACATACCAGCTGTGTGGAAATGTGCCAATGTTGCCCCATTGCCCAAAAGTGCTCCAGCTCGACGTGTGGAGAATGACATCAGACCAGTGTCCCTGACAGCCATCCTCAGCAAGGAACAGGAGTCCTTTGTATTTGAGTGGCTGTGGGAGATCCTGGGCCCACACATAAAGAAAGACCAGTACGGCAACATGAAGGGCTGTTCCACCACCATTGCCCTCATTGAGCTGTTTGACGCATGGGCCAAAGCCAGTGACATCCCTGGAGCTCAGATCCGAGTGCTGCTTGTAGACTTCAGAAAGGCATTCGATCTTATTGATCACAACATCCTGCTTCGAAAGCTTTGTGACTATGGCGTACCTCCTGTCCTTCTCCGGTGGGTGCATGGTTTTTTGCTGGACCGACAACAACGGATCAAGATCGGGCAGTCAACTTCTGAATGGTGCCATATCCATGGTGGCGTGCCCCAAGGTACCAAACTGGGGCCACTCTTCTTCATCGTCATGATAAATGACATGGACCTGGCACTACCCGCCCTGAAGTACGTTGACGACACATCCATGTGGGAGATCTTGTATATGCCCACCCCCAGAGCCCAAGCCAAAGGAGCTGTCGTGCCACAGAGTGAAATGCAGGGTGCTGCAGATGGTGTCGACACCTGGACTGATGATAACAACATGAGACTGAATGCTGTCAAGACCAAAGAAATGTTTATATGCTTTAGCAGGTGTCCCACTATCCCACCAGATCTCATCATAAAAGGGATAGCCATTGAAAAAGTGGAAACATCAAAGCTGCTTGGCATCCATATCAGTGCTGATCTGAAATGGGACAAACATGTGGACACAATCTACAAGAAAGCCTCATCCAGACTGTACTTCTTGTGCATGTTACGACATGCTGGAATTCCACAAAAGGACTTGGTGGGCATCTATGTCACCATACTCCGCCCGCTCGTGGAGTATGCCTGCCAAGTCTGGCATCCCGGCCTCACAAAGACACAAGAACACACACTGGAGAGTATTCAGAAACGAGCACTGCGCATCATATATCCAGATCTATCATATGATGATGCCATGACAGAGTCAGGACTGCCCACCCTTGCAAATCGATGAATTGAAATGTGCCATAAACTCTATGATAATATGCAAAATGAGTCACATCCATTACATAAATTACTGCCAGAAACCAAGGACTGTAAACATTCACTTAGAAATGCCAAAAAATATGAAATGCCTCGATGTAAGACTAATAGATACAAAAACAGCTTCATACCATATTGCCTATACAATTTCCAGTAATTGTTTTTAAACCAGATGTAGGTATATGAATGTGATCCTAAAGTATTCTAGTCAATGATTTTACTTTTCACTCTAGTCATTTATATCCTGTTTTAATGTGCACTCAAGATACCTTTTATATACAATTCAACTTGTAAAGTTGCTGCGAATAAAACCTTTTATTATTATTATTATTATATTATTATTATTATTATTATTATTATATCCCTTATAAGTGTATGACATGCCAACCTATTGGAATAACATTGTGTAGCTATCCCTTATAAGTGTATGACATACCAACCTATTGGGATAACATTGTGTAGCCATCCCTTATAAGTGTATGACATGCCAACCTATTGGGATAACATTGTGTAGCCATCCCTTATAAGTGTATGACATACCAACCTATTGGAATAACATTGTGTAGCCATCCCTTATAAGTGTATGACATACCAACCTCCTGGAATAACATGTTATAATCATTCCTTATCAGTGTACGTATGACATGCCAACCTATTGAGATAACATTGTAGAGACATTGATTATAAGTGTATACAATACCTTATGAGGTATTGGTGTATAGCATGCCAACCTATTGGGATAACATGTTATAATCATTCCTTATCAGTGTATGACATGCCAACCTATTGAGATAACATTGTATAGACATTCTTTATAAATGTATGACATGCCAATCTATTGAGATAACATTGTATAGTCATCCCTTATCAGTGTATAATCCAGACTGTACTTCTTGTGCATGTTACGACATGCTGGAATTCCACAAAAGGACTTGATGGGCATCTATGTCACCATACTCCGCCCGCTCGTGGAGTATGCCTGCCAAGTCTGGCATCCCGGCCTCACAAAGACACAAGAACACACACTGGAGAGTATTCAGAAACGAGCACTGCGCATCATATATCCAGATCTATCATATGATGATGCCATGACAGAGTCAGGACTGCCCACCCTTGCAAATCGACGAATTGAAATGTGCCATAAACTCTATGATAATATGCAAAATGAGTCACATCCATTACATAAATTACTGCCAGAAACCAAGGACTGTAAACATTCACTTAGAAATGCCAAAAAATATGAAATGCCTCGATGTAAGACTAATAGATACAAAAACAGCTTCATACCATATTGCCTATACAATTTCCAGTAATTGTTTTTAAACCAGATGTAGGTATATGAATGTGATCCTAAAGTATTCTAGTCAATGATTTTACTTTTCACTCTAGTCATTTATATCCTGTTTTAATGTGCACTCAAGATACCTTTTATATACAATTCAACTTGTAAAGTTGCTGCGAATAAAACCTTTTATTATTATTATTATTATATTATTATTATTATTATTATTATTATATCCCTTATAAGTGTATGACATGCCAACCTATTGGAATAACATTGTGTAGCTATCCCTTATAAGTGTATGACATACCAACCTATTGGGATAACATTGTGTAGCCATCCCTTATAAGTGTATGACATGCCAACCTATTGGGATAACATTGTGTAGCCATCCCTTATAAGTGTATGACATACCAACCTATTGGAATAACATTGTGTAGCCATCCCTTATAAGTGTATGACATACCAACCTCCTGGAATAACATGTTATAATCATTCCTTATCAGTGTACGTATGACATGCCAACCTATTGAGATAACATTGTAGAGACATTGATTATAAGTGTATACAATACCTTATGAGGTATTGGTGTATAGCATGCCAACCTATTGGGATAACATGTTATAATCATTCCTTATCAGTGTATGACATGCCAACCTATTGAGATAACATTGTATAGACATTCTTTATAAATGTATGACATGCCAATCTATTGAGATAACATTGTATAGTCATCCCTTATCAGTGTATGACATGCCAACCTATTGAGATAACATTGTATAGTCATCCCTTATCAGTGTATGACATGCCAACCTATTGAGATAACATTGTGTAGCCATTCCTTATAAGTGTATGACATGCCAACCTATTGAGATAACATTGTATAGTCATCCCTTATCAGTGTATGACATGCCAACCTATTGGAATAACATTGTGTAGCCATCCCTTATAAGTGTATGACATGCCAACCTATTGGAATAACATTGTGTAGCCATAAATGGTTAAAATTGGGGAATAACCCTGATAAACAAGAAACATCGAGCGATCTTTATCACAATATTCCAATACTATGCATTCTGACCACTTTATGGGAAACACTTTATGGGAGAGAACTAGCCATAGTGTGGACCAATGAGGAATGACGGAACACCGCATACATTGTCCATCCTTGGTCAAGTAGTGTGTGACCCATTTTGAGTTTTAGAATGAGAGCCCTGTAGTATGGGGACACCTGACCCATCCCGAGTTTTAGAATGAGAGACCTGTGGTATGGAGACACCTGACCCATCCCGAGTTTTAGAATGAGAACCCTGTGGTATGGAGACACCTGACCCATCCCGAGTTTTAGAATGAGAGCCCTGTGGTGTGGATGGAGACACCTGACCCATCCCGAGTTTTAGAATGAGAACCCTGTGATATGGAGACACCTGACCCATCCCGAGTTTTAGAATGAGAGCCCTGTGGTATGGAGGCACCTGACCCATCCCGAGTTTTAGAATGAGAACCCTGTGGTATGGAGACACCTGACCCATCCCGAGTTTTAGAATGAGAACCCTGTGGTATGGAGACACCTGACCCATCCCGAGTTTTAGAATGAGAACCCTGTGGTATGGAGACATCTGACCCATCCCGAGTTTTAGAATGAGAGCCCTGTGATATGGAGACACCTGACCCATCCCGAGTTTAGAATGAGAGCCCTGTGGTATGGAGACACCTGACCCATCCCGAGTTTTAGAATGAGAACCCTGTGGTATGGAGACACCTGACCCATCCCGAGTTTTACAATGAGAACCCTGTGGTATGGAGACACCTGACCCATCCTGGGGTGACGCCCTACCTATTGGCACACTTACATGCATGGCTCTGATGACGTGTGTGGCTTTGTCTTTATATTGTTTTCCATGATCTCTATTCTCCTAGAAATGATTCGCTTTCTCCTTGATTCCCTCTGTACCTTATCCATTCACATACATCCCATTTACGTCTGTCAGAGATCAATAAGTACATAAAGGAAAAATGCACTCTATAAAAATATTTCTGATATTAATTGATATTTGTTTTAAATATATTTTATTACAGCAAGATATCTCAGACATATCATTCTAGAGGCACCATATATTGTTGTCTTGTGATGTTTTCTTCCAATATATATTTATTTGTGTTGGTGTGTGGTTTATAAAAAAGGCTTACAAAATAACTTTATAACATATCTTCAATGAAGCAAAGATATATAGAGCTCTGATTGGCGTGTGTCGTGAGCCATAGATGCTGGTACCTGGTCCCAGCTTTGCATGCATGACTTCTACTATAGACAGAGAGTGGTCTTCTGTGGGAGAGTGCATGGCTATGGACCTGGTAATCCATCTCGACATAAAGGCAACTGATTCATTGCTGGCATATACCACCTGAGACACTCTGCATTATACAAAGACTGGCTTCCTATGATCATACCATTAACAACTGAGACATCTGCATCTACCTAATGTTTATGTATGCTAGGTATGTTTAATGCAAATAATATATGGTGTTCAATTGAAAATATCATTAAAGACTATATATCAAAATTAAATAAATTGAATACTATTTATTTTGAATTGTGAATGAATTCAAATCATGACACGAAATTGTTTATTGGTAACTATTTTGCCTTTATTTGACCTCACAATGTCCAAACAATTCTTCAAAATCATGAACTACATGCAATCTATGATGGTTATAAAGAGGTGGAGGGGTCATATGACAAATCTTGTTTGCCTAAACATGACGTGTACCTCCCTTAAGAGAAATCAAGCACTTTCCCAACCAACCTTCGGCCATCTTGATTTCTGTTATGAGTGAACTCATTGAGTACATATCAACACATTAACTCCCTATGAAACTAACATCCAACCGGACTACTTTCCATATAACTTCTCCAGAAAAATGTGCACCACTCCAGTAACTGATTTTCTTTGTCTTATTACAATTCTCTGTTTTATGAGTATGATTTAAATATATAAAATGTGTATGGACATTATATGACACACCTCATATTCAATATAAATAACTAAATGCTAACCTTATATACCTACCTACAGAGAATCAACTAGAAAATGGTTAGATTTAAATGAGAGATGAGTTATAAATATCTGTTTCTTTATATCTATTTGCATTACTATTGATATCATCTTAGACAAACATATTTTTGGGAAATTTTACTCAACAAATTTAACTTTGGCTGTTGCGTGAAATAGCTGAATATCCCTTTATAAAATAACTTGACAAAGTGATAAAGATGTTGACTATTTGTGTGATGTATCAGTGAGAAAGTCAAATCATACTATTCAAAATGGCTCAGTGAGTAAGACATCTGTCTCCCATGCTAAAGGTCTGGGGTTCGATTCCCGCCAGGAACAAGCATCTTTTTTTCTTTTTTTTTTAATTCATGCTGAAACTGAATCTTCATTTTGAAGTTTTATTTTCGCAACATGCATATCAGAACATATAAAATTGAACCATTTTTTTTTATAGAAATTATAAAAAAAATGGTAACTTTATACAATAAACAAAGGTGAAAACTTCATACTGGGATCTTTTTAGAGCAAAATGAAAGTCAGAACACTTAAAATGTGTTTTTGTTTTCTTTTTTCTTTTCTTTTTTTTTTGCAAATGTAGAAAATACAAAAAAATGTCTTTATTAGCAAAGAAATGGAACAATTTCAATTTTCATACAATGCTGTGACTCCCACGTTTTCTACAGTACTGACACAGGGTGATACATGGCTCAGTGGTTAAGATGTCTGTCTTCTATGCTAAAGGTCCAGGGTTCGAATCCTGGCTGGGAAAAGTATTATTTTCATGCTGAAGGTGAAATCTTAATGTTGGGGTTCTGTTTGAGTGATATTTACTTCAGAAAATATAAATTGATTTGTCTATTGCAAATGCAGAAGAATATAAAATGGAACAATTTTATTTTGCAAACATAGACAATATGAATAATACTGACTTTATATAGTAAACAAATATAAAATCTTCATACTGGCCATGGGGTAATATTTGAGCAATATGCATGTCAGAACATATGGAATTGAATATGTTTTTAACCATCATAGAAATAAGATAAATAGTAACTTTATGCAGAAAAAAAATATGAAATCTTCATATTCCAATTTTATTTTAGTTTAGACAAAAAAAGAATTACAACATGGATCCAATTTCAAGATTTTATCATAGACTTTAAACTTTGAGTAAGTTGACCATGAGGCCAACCTTGGGCATCAGTGAATATATCCAGTGAAATGCAATAGGTCCAAGTGTTTCAGCACTATCATGTGCTTTAACCTTTTCTCATGGCATGATTGCTCACTCAACATTTAGCCTGGATCCACATTTAAAAATAAACATGGACTGTACCTATCCAAGGTGTTGTTACAATTCATCAACCCTTTAAATATACCTGCAAAAAATGCTCATTCTTAAATACATTCCATCAGAATGGTATGTTATATATTCCAAAATAATATCTTCAAAATGTGGAGTTATCCATATTTGACCATATCAGTCACTGACAGGATGGAAATCAACAGGTTATATGCCACCTGCATGTGCATTTCTCTGTTGTCCAGTGAGATCAGCCAACAATGCATGTACTCATATGTGCAAAGATCACCTCTTGGAAATGGTGTCAATGCCTCTAAAATAGTTCTCTAGTTTCACAGTTGTTTAAACACTATTAACAATACATAATTAGAATTTCTATATTTGAAATAAGTTCAAATATTGCAATTATTATTTTAATTGTCAAATAAAACCACAATTTTATTAAAGAAACATGTGTAGTAATAATGTCTGATATGTGTTCAGTGATTTGCCCACTATTTTTGACATGTGAAAGTGACCACACACCCCACTAATCTGAGTACTAATCTCAGCAAGCAAGTGTTCCCAGCAGGACGCCAGCTCATATTTTTAATCTCTACCTACGGTACCCTTACCTGAGACTTTCCTCTTTTTGTCAGGTATGTTGGCTTAAGGGAATAACACGTAATGATATATAATATTTTTCATATTAATGCTACTCTCACAGCAGTCTCACTAACTTTTTCACTTGACGCTTTTGAGTTGATGGAGGGTCAAATAGAAATGATGATTTACATGTATCTTCTATGTAAAACAAATGTGTACTCCACAATGTGCTATGAAAATAATATAGGGGCAATTGGTGTTAAAACTGGTCAACTTCACAGGATTACGTCAAATACAATAATTATGAAACTTAAAAACTTCTTGGTGTCTCAAGCATCCTAAATTAAATTGTGAAGTGGACCCTTTAAGCAAAAATGGCCATGTCCGGTCAATTTCCAAGCATTTTACCCATTGTGAAAATTGGTTGCCGGTGGTGGGAGTCGAATCCACCGACCCAATGCTCTACTAAAATAATAATCCAATATATTGTCCTATGACATATTTAATTACAAAATCTATACATTTTCTTAAAGATTAATCATTTGTTGATGTAAAATAATAATAACTCAGATTTCATTTAAACATTTGTATAAATTTTATTTGAAATGCATGATAACACTTACACCAAAAATATATGTACAATATATAAGTGTAACAAACATTTTGTTTAATATATTAAAGTTGGCATTTTCAATTTTAGCATTATCGCTCAGCGAGTATGTGAGATATATATATATATATATATATATATATATATATATATATATATATATATATATATATATATATATATATATATATATATATATATATATATATATATATATATATATATATATATATATATATATATATATATGTATTTAACAAGCATCTTTTCCTGTGGCATTTATACACAAGCTTTCAAGCTTTGGCCAACATGGCACCGACATAGCTCCAGTTTGATACAACCTTTGGCGAATGAGATCACTTTCCATACATTAAAACTTGCTCGGTATTACTCATCACATTAATGAAATAACTAAAATAGATATTCGTAGTTTGAACTTTGTAAAGTAAACCTCTTTGACTTCAAAATGGATAAATATTATGAATAGCATTTTAATACTTCATGCACAGTTTAGATTTTAGCTGTATCACAATATTATGCATTATGCAAGATTTCATATTAATAAATGTACCTTTTTGTGGAAAAATATATGTCATTGTCTCATATCATCTATGAATGCAATAGAATGGATTATTTCCGCCGGCAGTGCAAAAAGTTAATGGATATTTTCATGATACAATTAACCAAATTAAATTGTCATTGAAACCTATGAGATAAAAAGGTTTATTTAAGATTCATCTTCTAAAATTTGATTACCATAAGTCACTTCAAATCCGAACAAATATAAATCAGTTATATTTCATTTCGGGATTCTTTATTTTGGAAACATTAAATGGGTCATGTCCATAAAAAAAGTTCTTTTTGGTAAAAAGAGAAAGGAAATAATTCGTTATTTGGTGTTGAAGAATGTCACTGTCTCGTTTTTTTTGTCTTTTTTTTTTTTTTTTGTCTCTGAAGACAATGTCCACTTTGATATCTGTGTTGATTGCAGAATGTTGTCGGGTTGTCCGGAGTAAGCTTCTAACACCCTACTATAGTGCCCAGGCCACTTCGGGCTTGACTTGTGAGGGGTGCGGCCTAAGTGCGAGTAACACGGAGACTGCCGGGCCTGCCACCCCGGGCCTTGACTTGTGAGGGCGCATGTGGCCCTAGCTCATCTCCCATCAAGATAAGAAGAAGCGCTCATTCAAGTCTGCTGCACTCAAGTCTCGGGGGATGCGTGAAGCCCCGGCCCCATCTGCGAGAAGTGTGGGATAGTTACTGCGGGGAGATGATAGATTGAACTCTCCTAGACACTCTCAGGTCCCGGGGCCCACACGCGGGCTCGCTCGGGTAGGCTCTTAGCATTCTATTGGGCTCTCATTGCTGTATCAGTGGGCCGTGCCCAGTCGGGCGCAGGTGTGCCCGCCACTAATTGATCCCGCCTGAAATGCTGGTGGCTGCGGTTACATGTGGGCCCGTCACAAAGGGCTTGAGAACCGCCCCGGTCATCGCCCAGTCCATCGCCCAGTCCGTAAGTGCCTCCTACATTAGTCAACGATTCACGCGTTTCACCGTGTCAGCTTAGATCCAGAACGTGATTCAAATACGAAATGTAACAGATAGCGAGGCGTAGAATCTCAATCTTGCTGAGTTTTTTATCGGGTGGCAGAGTGGGTAAAAGTTTGCGCAGCTCGCTGAATGCTACGTTGAAGGCTTCTACCCGGAGCCGCTCCCGGGTGGCGTGCGCCGTGCGGTACTTTGACGTGGCCCTCCTCCGCCGTCTCCTCTCCTCTCTGCTCATGAGGGAGTTCTCCTGGTTGACACCCCTCAGTCTGTCTCTTGGCGCCAAGGCTGTGGGTGTATGGATGTCCAGCTCTGGAGAAAGCCGCTCGCTTTTCACCGGAAGCGGGCGTGTGGACAGATTCTCTGGCAGAAGGGAATCGTGAAGTTTGGCCTCAGTTTTTATTTTCACGTTTTGTAATAGTTTAGTGTCTGTATCTGACATCATCGTGTAGTGCATCATACAACCACCTCCTTATAACTACAATTGGCTGTGATGTCACTCTGTGACCTCACCAAATTTCACTGGTATGTCATACACTTTACCGTGACCTGTAAGGTCAGGCTATGATGTCACACTCCTTTCTGGTGCCACTATGATGTCACACTCCTCTCTGATGCCAATATGATGTCACACTCCTCTCTGATGTCAATATGATGTCACACTCTGTGATTGGGGTCAGACGTTTGCTCCGGCTTAAATTAAGGACGCAAGTGAGCTTCTGTAAAAGACAAAACATAAATATCACATTTCAGTTTAGAAGATCTTAGGATCCACATGTGACATCATGTGACCAAAACAAAATCTCGTTTTCATACTCACTTAACTTGTTACCTTCTGGAAACATTTAAGCAGAGCCAATTATCATCTTATAAGCGGTAGTTGAATTATCTTAGCATATCTATGAGGCTAATCTTCCTGCCCTGGACTCCCCTCCAACCCATTTCCTCACCGCCCCGGAGCCAATGTGAGCAGTGACGGATATCATGCCAGAGAAATGCCAGAGACATTGTGCCGCTGTATGGGGTGCCAGCTCAGCGCTTCTTACATCACTAGCCGATAATCCCTCATCCACTTGTACATTATACTTGACATGGCCCTTAATCCCATTTGTCCCGAGACTCTGCGAGACTTTGTACTTCTCGCCTACAGTCTTATTCATGCAGATCTTATTGAGGGTTAATTAGAGATATCAGATAATCTGTCACAATTATCTGTCGGCGATATGTGAACGCTAATCCACTCAGATGAGATGAATTGATCTCCTCCCAGCCCCGGCGCCATCAATTCCTTTAAGTAATATACTTTCATTGTGTAGTTGAGAGAGTCTCGCTCAACAAAGCCTTTCAATATCTCGTATTCCTCCTTGCTATCACCGCTCTGTCACCCCGTGCTGATTTATTTTACGGCTAATGTGATTTGTGTTGTGTATGTGTTGTGGACGTTCGCAGTGGATTGCACCAATTCGGCAAACACAGCTCCCCGGTGTACGCCACGGCGAGGTGTGAAACATGTAAACCAATCGTCCGCAAATTAGCAGTGTAAATATTTCATGTACCCGCATTTCTGTGAAGGCCTGCCGCCCAGCACAAAGTCTCCCCTCTATTACTGGGCTAATATCAATAAACCCAGTGTCTCACACAATCAACAATGAAATATTTACCCTTCACATTCTGTTCTGGAATTCTAAACTCCATCCACAAATTTACTGCACGTGTAAAGTGTGATTTTCGGTAGAGCGAGTCTCCCGCGGGAGAACAAATAAGCCGCCGCGACTAAAGCGATTTTGTGCCGAGTTTTAATAAGACAATTTCCATATTAATGTTTTGTTGAAATGATCTCAAACATGCCATTCGCTAAGACTATGGTGCAAATCTTAAGAACAAAAATTCTAATTTTTTTAGAAAGGTTTACACGGAATTCGATTTAACCTGATAAGTGAGTAGGCTGGATAGACTTGTATGGATGCGATATACTCATCATTTTCAAAGTATCATCAAGGCGGATAATCTCCTGATCCGGAGGATGTGGATTATCTGAGATAACACCCTTGCCCTTTGTGGAGTGACAGGACAGGAAACAGGAGGCAATGGAGCCATGACAAAGAGGATACTTTTAATCTCCATCCAAATTGGAGATGCCTTTTATTTTATCAATGATACAATTTAGCTGAATTAATGAGGATGTCATCACTACAGGGAACAATTCAGAGTCTATAAAGAGCTTATTATGAGGTTTGTTTGGGAATCATCATCTGAACATAAAGCTCTTGCTGTGACCATTTACATTTCACAAGATAATATCTTCCACCTCACAGTCTTGGAGGTCTTGGTGTGATGTGAATATAAGAGTATATTTGTGATGCACTGAGAATGAAAGATGCCGATCACTTTAAGATCCAATGGGACGCAAATTATTCATGCTGATTACTTGAGGATGCACACTGTTTGAGCTGATCAACTGGGAATAAGTGAGGATGTCTGTGCTGATCACTTGGGAATAAGTGAGGATGTTTGTGCTGATCACTTGGGAATAAGTGAGGATGTCTGTGCTGATCACTTGGGAATAAGTGAGGATATCTGTGCTGATCACTTGGGAATAAGTGAGGATGTCTGTGCTGATCAACTGGGAATAAGTGAGGATGTCTGTGCTGATCACTTGGGAATAATTGAGGATGTCTGTGCTGATCACTTGGGAATAAGTGAGGATGTCTGTGCTGATCACTTGGGAATAAGTGAGGATGTTTGTGCTGATCACTTGGGAATAAGTGAGGATATCTGTGCTGATCAACTGGGAATAAGTGAGGATGTCTGTGCTGATCAACTGGGAATAAGTGAGGATGTTTGTGCTGATCACTTGGGAATAAGTGAGGATGTCTGTGCTGATCACTTGGGAATAATTGAGGATGTCTGTGCTGATCACTTGGGAATAAGTGAGGATGTCTGTGCTGATCACTTGGGAATAAGTGAGGATGTCTGTGCTGATCAACTGGGAATAAGTGAGGATGTTTGTGCTGATCACTTGGGAATAAGTGAGGATGTCTGTGCTGATCACTTGGGAATAAGTGAGGATGTCTGTGCTGATCACTTGGGAATAAGTGAGGATGTCTGTGCTGATCACTTGGGAATAAGTGAGGATGTCTGTGCTGATCACTTGGGAATAAGTGAGGATGTCTGTGCTGATCACTTGGGAATAAGTGAGGATGTTTGTGCTGATCACTTGGGAATAAGTGAGGATGTCTGTGCTGATCACTTGGGAATAAGTGAGGATGTCTGTGCTGATCACTTGGGAATAAGTGAGGATGTCTGTGCTGATCACTTGGGAATAAGCGAGGATGTCTGTGCTGATCACTTGGGAATTAGTGAGGATGTCTGTGCTGATCACTTGGGAATAATTGAGGATGTCTGTGCTGATAATTTGAAGATCATCAAATGAAGGTTGATGCACACAATAGATGTGCTTATTAATTGAGGATCATTAAATAAAAATCCACAATGAATGTGTTGATCTTCTAAACTTTAAATTCATGATGCACAATATTCAAATTAATCACTTCTTTTCAGTTAATCGGAGATGAAATCAAATAATTTGGATCCTTACTATCGCGTTTAATATGACTGTGGTGACAACCGTAACCCCTAATTATAATGCGTATAATGAAGTATATTATAAATACATTGAAGCTCTTAAGTCAGCGGAATGACGATGCAAATTTGATTTGTCATCTTAAGTATAGACAAGAAATTATTCCAATGAAGGGAATGAATGTGTTTCATGCGGATTAACGTGCGCATCAGAGCAGCGGGGAATGTGAGGGCTGAGGGCGGCATGAGTAATACGGGACCTTTGTAGCGAGAGTTGGTGTCCAGGGAGATGTGTTCCCCAGGGACAGGTAGTGTTGATCACCAAGCTCTCAGACTACAGATATAATTAGCACAGTCTTCCTATTTTGATAAAAGTGTAATATGAAACTGTATCATTGTAGTTGATGATACATATAAAACGGCATTATTCCAGCCATCAAGATATGTTGACAATTGATCAATTATCATATTTAAATACGTTTAGTTTAAGACAGTCATAACTATTTTATCAAATGAAAATGAATACATTTATTGAGTCGGTGATGATGTGATGATGTGCTTTGTTCTGGAGAACATGATTTGTGTCGGTAAATACTCATTAAGCCCACGTAATCCAACCCTTACTTCATCCATCTTAAAGGAAGTTTTCCCACTTTATTACATGTTTTTCTTCCTATTAATGAACCCCGATGGCCCCCAGTAACGAAATATGTCCATATGCGTTCAGAAAGCAATTCATTTTCTGTCAAATTTTCTAGTGCTGTAAGCACTAATAAATTGGATAAATTGATTAAGTCTGGAAATTATGTCATCAAGTTCTGATAGAATGTTAATCTCTTGAGGATTAGTGGTGTCATCGGCCGACAATGAGTACAGGACCGTGTCTCTGAGTACAGCAATCGTCAACCTACCTGGTAAGCTTGTAGAGGTGTGATATCCAGGTGTGAAAGTGGCTACTTCCGGCCCACGTGGTGCTGCGGAGAGAGAGAGATAACAGATGAGATACTTTGATGAGTGATGATTGATTAAGGCACAGCAAACGATCAAACATGCAGGGTTGTCTGGCCGGGCACCCACACACAAGACAAATGGTTACGTTGTGCTACTAATTCCCAGATCCGCCAGTTTATAAGTGACACCACTGCGTCCATGGCCAGCATCACTCAGCTCTAGGCCTGATAATTAGGTCACTTGAGGCTAATCACAATTGCTTCACATCTGATTGGCTACCTGGCCACTTGTCACGGGAATTCATTAAGCCTTCATTGATTTGCTTCGCGGAAATGCCATATTGACCCTATGACCCAAACCCGCGGCCCCGGAACGAGCATTACACATCATTTAGAGGAGGCTGCTGTGTCGCAGCGCTTCTTCAGTGGTTGGTGGGTGAAAACGGGAAATAGGATGATGCCGGGGGTACACTTGATATTTTATCACCAAAGTGGTCTCATGGATTCAAACGAAATTAGAATTATACCATTTATATCCTAATTTAACCAAAATAATGTTTCGTATTATTCAGACATGTTATAGACTTTTCATTAGACATAAATATATGAATCTGTGTGGTGATTAGTGCACAAATCGCTAAATATCGCACAGCTACCTGATATGAATAGCAAATTGCATTAAGTTACATCTGTTTGGAACAAAACATAACAAATACCCTGTAATTTTACCCTCCTTTAAGGGAACAAAATGTGAGGAAGTGGGAAACCGGATACACTTCCATAAGAGAACTCCATGGAGATTTACAGTGTTGACATTTTGTTCAGGTGAAATGGTGGGTCCGATAGACACATATTCCATGCCATGCTACTTCCGCTCTTTAATTAGTCCCACCGGGGCTCCCCATATTCTGACATGAAACTGCCTTTATTTCCTTAAACTCTCATCTTGTTTAAACTAAAAGCACCAAACACCATATCCTGTAAAATAATTCCAACCAATTCTTGCAGGGTTACATTAAGACATCAGGTTACACCTTGGCTACAATACGACTATCTGTTATCTACTATGTACTTAGTGCAATATTTTATTCCACAACAACATTTGGATTTTATTAATTTTCAATTTGATCTCTTCAAGGGTGAGAGTGTATCTTGTCACAATGAAATGTAGCATGTTTGATACCATTTCCTTTGTGTCATGGTAGGTTACAATGTTAAAATTGCAAGACTTTTGATACCTGCTTAAGTTGCTTGACGTGTGCCCAGTAAATGAAAACTTGGATTTGTCCCAGATTGGTATATTGTGCTTGTTATGTAACATAAGCTTTTATAGGCGATATTCAATTTCAGCAAAAAGATATCCGTATGACACAAAAAAGCCATCAATGCAACATGCTATTTTATACGAAGTTTTGAGAAAGTGACATAATAGTATTGTCAAAAGTTTATCATTTTTGCATCATGTACAACATAAGTTTGCGAGTCATTTTACAAAGCCAAACACAGAGTGGGTGCATTCTCCTAATCAAAACTATTCATAAACATAAAAAAATAAACGATGGGCTACAATAGAATATTTCGTACTATGGTTCTGATTTCCAAAATATATTATTCTATTATATATTTATGTACTTATTCTGTTATTTATTTTTTTAATTATAATCGCTTTTACTAACTATGCAATAAAACTTTCTTTGTTGTCTATTAGTTCTAAGTGTTTCATTATTTTCAAATTATTCTTTAATCATATTATCCAGATGCTAAATCATGATTTATATAATATATATATATATATATATATATATATATATATATATATATATATATATATATATATATATATATATATATATATATATATACATATAAATCATGACATACGGGCATCTAAAATTGTTATAAAACATGTAATTGTTGGATAATAATGGTTTTTAGAATAAGGGTTGGGGTCGATATGAATGCATTGCCCTGGAGCACAGCAAGGCTTCAGGGCTCACCCTGAGATACACGTGTGCAGACAGCTCCCCAGATAGCTACATAGTCTCATGTGACACAACACAGAACTGACACATTTCTGCAGCGACCCTCATAAAACATGCCACACAAAACAATTTTATGTCTTTCATTCTATCCAAATGTAGAGCACAAACATACATGATGCTGGCAAGGACGTATATAGCAGATTTATTGACAGGCTGAATGTCAACAAAAGTTGGGTCATATTCAATAGTAGTAAGGGCAAGAATCACGTAAGGACACCATTAATGACATTAAGATCTTATCAGGGCGACAGAATGGTTTCTATACTCTTATTATGACGCGCATAACTTTATGTGGCTCAGATTATTTTTTTATCGCTAATTACCCTTCTGTGTACATACATGACAAAACATCTTTGTAAGCCTTAACAACATTCCCCAAGGCCTTGTGACCTTTTCCTGGAAAAAATGAACTGTAAAAGACTCTTTTTGGCAAATCACGTACAGCACGCGGTTACACGAGACGAGACTTTGGGAGTCACATGGAGCATAACATCACGTCATGTACTGGTGCATGCCAAAGTTCACACATACGGGCACTTAAGCGTTGACCTGTTTCAATACAGGTTACTGATCCCCATTTACAGTAAAACTTAATTAATGTAATTTGTCTAAACTAATTAACGGAATCATTATGAAGTGATACACCTCTGGCAATATTTTCTTGTTTGAATGTAAATTAGAGCAATTAAGACCAGTCGGGTATTGTTTCAGATACAAGCATATGGAGTTGGTGATTAGCGGACCAATACATCAAATATGAAATGGAAAATTAAATATTAACGTTTTTGAATAAGTGGGTGCAATTGATATATGTATTCAAAATAATAACAATGAGATAGCCAACGGCACATGGTCTATTATTGGATTGGCTTAGACAGCAATGTATATATTCAAAAATACTTGAAATGAATTTGATTAAATAGAGACAAACTTTAGGATTGTGATAGATTTACTGAGGTAATCTATAATACAGGCTTATATTGAAATTAGTTTCTACATTAATCTGAAGGGTGGATTCATGAAAGCCATGTTGTTCTCCAAAAAGGTCAATTACTTATATAGTTAAAGAAATATAGCAATAATAAGACATTACATTCCATTCATTGGAGAGTCCATTGTTGTAAACAGACTTTATGAAAACTTAGTTCTAATTTGGACAAACTTCCACTGAAAACATATTTTAAAGGTAACAATCGTGAACGCCCTATCATTTAAATTATTATCTTTATAAGTGACAAGAGTTAGGCATTAACTCCCGGTAACAGGCTCCTTTCTGATTTATTACTCATGAATTACATTTATTTAGCTTTTACAAATATTCTTTATGCTATCCTCTATCCGTTAATGTCTGAAAGATATAAACTGACAAAGTTTCTTTTTACATTACTTTTTTCATATATTGTTCATTTGTATTATCCAATCTCTACAGTACAATGACAGTGACAATCTATGTGACCTATTCTCTCAGAGATTTTAACAGCGTAATGGCATCAGTATACTTTAATATATATATATATATATTATTTATATTAATATATATATATATATATATATATATTTCAGTGGAAGTTTGTCCAAATTAGAACTAAGTTTTCATAAAGTCTGTTTACAACAATGGACTCTCCAATGAATGGAATGTATAAATATTCAAATCATTATTTTTTTTTAAATTAGGAATTCAGCAATATATTTTTTGAAATGGAACCATGAAGATGCACTCTGCCAACGGAATTGTTGACAGTTTGATTATTGATTAAGTTCAAATTCTTTGTGGAATTAAAACGCTTTATATCATTTCCTAATATCTCATATAATAATTGATCATAATACAAAGCAAAATGAATATCAGATGCTTGGAAATACATTCATCTTTACCCCCTGCAACTCACAGTTGGATTCTATTATATATTTGTCTGATGTTCTTGTTATCAGCCTAGTTGAGCACCACCTGTCTCCAGACCGCAGAACTAATATCTCATTAAAATAGTGTCGTCCCCTGGTGCTAAATAAAGTGTTCCTCAGGAATTATTGTCATTGAGTTTATCAAGTAATATTTTGCAGATGTATATCGCACTGCGTGTATTCCCGTTGATTCATTTCATTGCTTTGAACAACATTACTGTTAAGCTTCAGATTTATCTTAAGAAAATCTAAGTTTATATTCTGATATGATAAAGTGGTAAGGCTTTATGTATTAATTTTCTGGTTTTCACACACACAAAAGTATAACTTAGATATCAAATTATACTTTCAATTGCCATTTCAGTCTTTTGCTATTCACAAACATTTTATTTCTTCAATTACTTTATACACAGGTGCAATTAAAACAATTAATAAAATAAATTAAGTCACTAAGTCATATATATTGATATAAGACTCTCAAGTTCTTTAGGAATAAAAACCTTTGATATACAACATTATTATTGAATACCTATTCTGACTTTTCCAAATACTAAAAATACACTCATGTAGATCAATGAATTGATTAATATTCCGCGGTGGTTGTTCTAATTTCCCTACCTTGTGTTTCACAATAAAAAGACATGAACAACTTCTCTCCCGTGATTTTATTGTACTATTTATTATTTGCAGACCTTTCTTTACATAGATACTCGACAGGTAGTTTTATTATGTCAAAATAGAAAACAGGTATAACCATTTAAATTTTGGTTTAAAGATATTTATTTGGTTTAAAGATATTTATTTGGGTTAAAGATATTTATTGTTTTAAACCAGATTTGGTTTAAAGATATTTATTCTCACATCTGTCTCGATATTCAATATGTGTAATGATCGGAGTCTGGCTCAGACTAGATAACACGTATGGACCGCTGGGGCTCTGGTGGGAACCAAATATGCCACATACAAGCTTAAGCTGATGGAAGAATCTTCTTCATTCTGATTTACCATCTCTTTCAGTGATAAAACAAGAAAGTTTATATTTATGATTCATTATCCTGGATGTAAAGTAAAATAAAAGAATGTATTGATAAATAGCTTGGTTAAATGTCAGTATGTTTTTTTTAAATTAATAAATGAATGTGAGAAAAGGAAATAGGCGTGTATGTGTGTATACGAGGCAGGTGTTTATTCATTGGTAAAAGTACTTCTGACATGGGTGGTATCACCAAATAATCTATACTGGTATGACCTCTAACCACGTTGATAACCTTTGTAAATTAGGGGTTAGATTGGGGGTTCTGGGTCGCAGGATCAATCAAAAGCCCTTGACCTGACTGCACAAGAAAAAAGGACCTCCTGGAGTTAGTCATATACATCAACATAGCTTTCTTATGGAATTTAATTATATAGAATATACTGTGGAATATAAATGTTATTTATTTGGCAGGGGAGACTTAGTTGTGCTATATGTTCCGATTTTCCGTGTGATAGATGACCTTTTCAGTCTGAAAACAAGCCTTATATCACGTTTCAATTGAATTAAGAAAGTTAAGTTCTATTCAGAGGCACTTGAAACTGAAATTGATAACACGGAAATGATGAGGTCAAAAAGTGGTATATCATTAATCAAGTTGGAAAAGAAAATGATGTTCCTACAACTGCAATGTCACTGATACATTGGGTGAAAAGATTTTTAAGAATATTAATTAAAGCGAAGACAGGATCAGACCTTCACACAAAAATAACACTTTTTAAGGTACTGTGGAACCGTGGAGATGACCTTAACATTTTTGCCCTTTTAGACATATTGGTATATGCCAAGATCATATTATCCACGTGAAACCTATCCAAATTACATGATATTTTTCAATTAGCTGTCGTTAAAAAAACAGTAGTAGCAGACGTGAAAAAGTACAATGAGCAGGGGGGAATTTTGTAATCTCATGGTACACATGGGGCATTAGCAAGGTGGTAAGTATGGAGAGAGCTAATCTGACACACAACCTGTCATTGTCACTCCAGACTATATTATTCACACAAGGAAGCAAGGAAGCCTCTTTGGGTTCTTACCCAGCAGTCAAACATATTGTTAAGTGAACAGTTGTTTATATTTTAGCACAAGAGAAGCTCTGCTAATCTGTCACCAAAATGTTCATCCAAGCACATAAACATCAACAGACGATCCCATTCAATTCTTTCCCAGAAAAACATAAAGATAGACAAGATTTTCTGGAAAAAAATTCTAACATTTTAAATGTTGTATCATCGTTGGTATTACTAAAAGTAATTAAAGTAAGACATTAATTTACACGATAGCTTTGAGTATTGTTCCAAATTTCTGGCTTAAATTGTACAACATCTTGGCTCATTCATTTTTCAATACACTTCAGCCCTGCTCCATGTACTATATCCCATCATGTTCACATGGTATCACAAATATACGCCTCCATCATTTGTTCATAACAAAACATTGACGGTCATAACTACTCCACAGGTGAGTTTATTGTTGATTCATTAAACGTGGAATAAAGCCAGGCCATTATGTTATCTGTCTCTCAGATTCAGAATTCTATGAAAAAAAAACTTTGAAAGAAAACATGCCATAGTACACATTTATGCAGTACCTTACCACTGGACTTTGTCGGGATATAACACATTAGGCGTATTTCCACTTCACGTGTTTTGTTATGTGAAAGAAACACACCATCCACAAAAAGACAAAGGTCACGAGGTCACCAGTCAATCTGGTGGTTTAACATTTTCAACTATATTCTAATGATGCACCTATAATTGAATGAAGGTGCCTGTATGGCTAAACGGAGGTTGAAAATGTGGCTGATTTCTGATGAGGAAGGAGCACGTCATGATATATTTTACATGGATTATATCAATTATGTTTTGTAACAAATGAACAGTAATTGGATCTCCTAAGAATACACGATGCTCTGGATCCTGTCTCAAGATACCATGAAATGATGAAGAGATCAGCTAAGTGTGTTCACGTTGTTCCTTAACCTGCATGATAACATGCGAGATTTGCCTGACAGGCCTGCACGTTGCCATGGTGCCATCCGAGGATGTTTATCAGTATCTAGGTGGACATGCGTAGCTTCAAATCTCAGAACTCGCATCATTGTACTCAGCATGGGCCCAGGCTTGTATGAGTCAGTCCAAGTGGAATTGAGCCAAACTATTTGAATGGATTTTTAATATTCTAAATTATTTTATCTTGTTTGATGCATGTCACATGCATGCTGAATTTGATAAATAGGGAAAGAAAAACACCCCCATTGTTATTCAAGAAAGCAAGAACCTTTCAAAGATATTCTTAGCCAATCGTGATTCTAGAATTCTTACCAAATTATTTTGTTACCCATTTGACCAAGTAAAAGCTACATCAAACACAGGGACTAAAATTTTCATAATGTCAAACATAGGCAAAATTATGCTGTTCCTTGAATATATATTAATCTGATAAGAGAATAATTTAATAATTTTGTAATAATTATATATGACACATGGCGATATGACAATGCTGTTCTGTGTGAATTCTAACATTCTGTATTGCTAACTGAGGTTAAAGCAAGTTGTCTACATGAGGAGTGTACATAACTTCCAGGTACTATGTGTACATGGTGAGTGTGGCTGAGGTCCCGGTACTATGTGTACATGGTGAGTGTGGCTGAGGTCCTGGTACTATGTGTACATGATGAGTGTGGCTGAGGTCCCGGTGCTATGTGTACATGGTGAGTTTGGCTGAGGGCCCGGTACTATGTGTACATGGTGAGTGTGGCTGAGGTCCTGGTACTATGTGTACATGATGAGTGTGGCTGAGGTCCTGGTACTATGTGTACATGGTGAGTGTGGCTGAGGTCCCGGTGCTATGTGTACATGGTGAGTGTGGCTGAGGTCCCGGTACTATGTGTACATGGTGAGTGTGGCTGAGGTTCCGGTACTATGTGTACATGGTAAGTGTGGCTGAGGTCCCGGTACTATGTGTACACGGTGAGTGTGGCTGAGGTCTTGGTACTATGTGTACATGGTGAGTGTGGCTGAGGTTCCGGTACTAAGTGTTCATGGTGAGTGTGGCTGAGGTTCCGGTACTATGTGTACATGGTGAGTGTGGCTGAGGTCCCGGTACTATGTGTACATGGTGAGTGTGGCTGAGGTCCCAGTACTGTGTGCACATGGTGAGTGTGGCTGAGGTCCCGGTACTATGTGTACATGGTGAGGTCCCGGTACTATGTGTACATGATGAGTGTGGCTGAGGTCCCGGTACAATGTGTACATGGAGAGTGTGGCTGAGGTCCCGGTACAATGTGTACATGATGAGTGTGGCTGAGGTTCCGGTACTATGTGTAAATGGTGAGTGTGGCTGAGGTTCCGGTACTATGTGTACATGGTGAGTGTGGCTGAGGTCCTGGTACTATGTGTACATGGTGAGTGTGGCTGAGGTCCCGGTACTATGTGTACATGATGAGTGTGGCTGAGGTCCTGGTACTATGTGTACATGGTGAGTGTGGCTGAGGTCCCGGTACTATGTGTACATGGTGAGTGGGGCTGAGGTTCCGGTACTATGTGTACATGGTGAGTGTGGCTGAGGTCCTGGTACTATGTGTACATGGTGAGGTCCCGGTACAATGTGCACATGGTGAGTGTGGCTGAGGTCCCGGTACAATGTGTACATGGTGAGTGGGGCTGAGGTCCCGGTACAATATGTACATAGTGAGTGTTGCTGAGGTCATGGTACTATGTGTACATGGTGGGTGTGGCTGAGGTCCCGGTACAATGTGTACATGGTGAGTGTGCCTGAGGTCCTGGTACTATGTGTACATGGTAAGTGTGGCTGAGGTCATGGTACTATGTGTACATGGTGAGTGTGGCTGAGGTCCCGGTACTATGTGTACATGGTGAGTGTGGCTGAGGTCCCGGTACTATGTGTACATGGTGAGTGTGGCTGAGGTCCCGGTATTATGTGTACATGGTGAGTGTGGCTGAGGTCCCGGTACTATGTGTACATGGTGAGTGGGGCTGAGGTTCCGGTACTATGTGTACATGGTGAGTGTGGCTGAGGTCCCGGTACTATGTGTACATGGTGAGTGGAGCTGAGGTCCCGGTACTATGTGGCTGAGGTCCCGGTACTATGTGTACATGGTGAGTGTGGCTGAGGTCCAGGTACTATGTGTACATGCTGAGTGTGGCTGAGGTCCCGGTATTATGTGTACATGGTGAGTGTGGCTGAGGTCCCGGTACTATGTGTACAAGGTGAGTGTGGCTGAGGTCCCGGTACTATGTGTACATGGTGAGGTCCCGGTTCTATGTGTACAAGGTTAGTGTGGCTGAGGTCCCGGTACTATGTGTACATGGTGAGGTACCGGTACTATGTGTACATGGTGAGGTCACTGTACTATGTGTACATGGTGAGTGTGGCTGAGGTCCCGGTACTATGTGTACATGGTGAGTGTGGCTGAGGTCATGGTACTATGTGTACATGGTGAGTGTGGCTGAGGTCATGGTACAATGTGTACATGATGAGTGTGGCTGAGGTCCCGGTACTGTGTGTACATGATGAGTGTGGCTGAGGTCCAGGTACTATGTGTACATGATTAATGTGGCTGAGGTCCTGGTACTATGTGTACATGGTGAGGTCACTGTACTATGTGTACATGGTGAGTGTGGCTGAGGTCCCGGTACTATGTGTACATGGTGAGTGTGGCTGAGGTCATGGTACTATGTGTACATGGTGAGTGTGGCTGAGGTCATGGTACAATGTGTACATGATGAGTGTGGCTGAGGTCCCGGTACTGTGTGTACATGATGAGTGTGGCTGAGGTCCAGGTACTATGTGTACATGATTAATGTGGCTGAGGTCCTGGTACTATGTGTACAAGGTGAGTGTGGCTGAGGTCCCGGTACTATGTGTACATGCTGAGTGTGGCTGAGGTCCCGGTACAATGTGTACATGGTGAGTGTAGCTAGGATGCCGGTACTATGTGTACAAGGTGAGTGTGGCTGACTCAGTCAATGTATGGTTGCTAGTCATGGAAGCAGCTTGTTCTCACTTATCATTGCAATCAACCCTTCAATACTTGATGACATGCCTCGCAGAAAGCGCCCTATTGCGCAAATATCTACCAACTCCTCTGGCATGAAGATTCCTACCATTCATCAACTCTATCTTTTTGTTTTTAAAACATAAAAACATATATTTTTCATATATGCCCGACAGCATTATAGAATATGATCTGAGTGGAAATATATTATGTTCAAATTAGTTGCAGTCAACCATGATATGTCCACAAAAGCTGAATGTGAACTTGACTTCCTCTATTTGAGTCTACGGCCAAAGAGTGTTATTAACCCGAACAGTTTGAAGGCACAATCCACTATGTGTGCTAATAAATTTAACACAAATCAGCATGGAGACATTATCGTCCATTTTGAAGAATATTTGCCCTCATGTGCTTCTGGGAGAGTGTTATGTAGCAGGTCATATAAGCTGATGTAGAACATGGCGCATAATAGGAGCAGATATGGGTCAGCGCTGTATGGCGTGATATGGGCGCAGCGCTGTATGGCGTGATATGGGCGCAGCGCTGTATGGCGTGATATGGGCGCAGTGCTGTATGGCGTGATATGGGCGCAGCGCTGTATGGCGTGATATGGGCGCAGTGCTGTATGGCGTGATATGGGCGCAGCGCTGTATGGCGTGAGGGATGCATTATTATTATAGACTTTGGAGCAGATGTGGGCGCAGCGCTGTATGGCGTGATATGGGCGCAGCGTTGTATGGCGTGAGGGATGTATTATTATCATAGACTTTGGAGCAGATATGGGTGCAGCGCTGTATGGCGTGAGGGATGTATTATTATCATAGACTTTGGAGCAGATATGGGCGCAGCGCTGTATGGCGTGATATGGGCGCAGCGCTGCATGGTGTGATATTGGCGCAGCGCTGTATGGCGTGAGGGATGTATTATTATCATAGATTTTGGAGCAGATATGGGTGCAGCGCTGTATGGCGTGATATGGGCGCAGCGCTGTATGGCGTGAGGGATGTATTATTATTATAGACTTTGGAGCAGATATGGGCGCAGCGCTGTATGGCATGATATGGGCGCAGCGCTGTATGGCGTGAGGGATGTATTATTATTATAGACTTTGGAGCAGATATGGGCGCAGCGCTGTATGGCGTGAGGGATGTATTATTATCATAGACTTTGATTCCTGCATTCCATGACGCCTGCCCATTGCGGGACCCGCTAATTGCTGTTGGTTCTGGAGATACCCCGGTAACATTGTTTGCTCTCACAGAAGGAGCATGTCTTCTGACTCTCTTATACCGGCATAATCTATTGATACCTTTAATAATATAATTCTCTGGGATGAAAATAACATTTTGATATGTTTTTTAATGTATTTATTATAAAGACTAAAATGAAGCAGAGTTTTTACTGCGTTGTTAGGTTCACAATGTCTTCAAAACGGCTTAATGTTTGGAAAACAGAGTTATCCCCAAGGGCATGCCGATTGAATGGATTGTCTAGGAAAATATATTTACTTTGTAGTTGATATTTTTCAAAAGATCTTTAAAGTCCACACACTATTTCAGTACATCTGTGCATGAGTCTTTATTTTGAGATGAGATGAGATATTATTTTGGATAAAACATATATTTTTGCTCCTTAACATAAACATGACTGGCTTGTCCAACATTAATGCACTCAAATAAAGTGGGAATGTTAACTTCCTTTGTAATATAAATATGTTGTTGTTGCCGTCCGCGATATCTTTTGTGAAGGATTTCTTTGACGTTTGGCGGATGAATGGCTGACAGGAAGATCACGACAATTCAGCGCCTGTCAAGTCGCACTCCCCCTAGTGGGAAAAATGAACAGTTTGAGGGCAAATCATATCAATAGAAAAAAAGCATAACTGTTATAAATCACATGTTTTACCAAGAATATTTCAGATGATAATCAAGTTTGCCAGGTCCTCGTGTTTGAAGAAAGGGTTCAAGGCTGTAATGGGCTCCACAACCCATGAAAGGGAAAGGTCCATTAACTATGTGAATAGTATCAGGCAACTTGAGAAAACCTCAAATCACCTGTGAAATTATATCTTCCAAAAAATAACTATTTCACCTTAACTAGAGTTGTGAAGTGACAATAACATTTACTTAACAGCAGTAACTCATGTTACAACCGAGACCCTAACTCATATCACCTATTGAGGGAACCAGGTATTTAAAAAGGTTTTTACAGTTTGGAAGAAAAGAACTGAATGGCATTTTGTAGATAAGACAGGTGACCTCTGTCTTTGGACCTGTTAGTGCCAGATCACGTGCCCAGCGGTGCATGCCGGGAAGAAGCCAGTGCCGCCAGAAGGAAGTTAAGTGATAAGTGGACTTGGACAGGCTTGGAGATATTGCAACTGAGCATCAACACACACACACATACACACACACACACACATACACACACACACACGCGCACACACACACACACACACACACACACACACACCGCTCAGGTGTTTGTCTCCACGGAGGTGATGATTTGGTAATTATACATTTTCTAACTCATCAATATCTATGTGTCTTAAATGATGTATGATTTACACAGGCAAATGGTAATTGCTTTAGAAGCTGTCCTCCAGTAATAAATAAACATAATAATGTTCTTCAAGAACGGTTTTCGCTAAATGAATTTGATCATTTCCACTGCTTTATTTCCACAAATTATTTGATTGGAAAGTGAAGTCAATCTTCTTCCATGATCTGTGGCTCCGATGACCAGAGGTCAGTGACTATGATGACCAGAGGTCAGTAGTGTTTAGCCCACTAGGAGGAGATGATGAGCTCATAAGGGGATGGGCCAAGAAGATACTTCTCCACGGTTGATAGCGCAACAATGGGAGCAGTCAAGCCAAGGTTAAGACGCCCCCAGAGGCCCCGCAGCCCTGGGTATTGATTAAGTCAGGAGAATGCAGCGCTGGGATCAGACCGTGTGAAGGGCTCCACAAGTGATAATACTGCACATCTCTGAACACCTCGAGTGCGCCACTTGTCCCCACTGGAATGCCAGAAAGATAGACACACAGCTGCTGGGAGGCGCACACAATTGGTGTAAGAGGATTAAACCTACAACATTATATGCAAGTGTGCTATTTATCATCAGGAGTCTCATGTGATTTTCTTCAGAACGTTTCATTTTGATCACATATATCCTGCAGGTTTCTTGCATGGATTTGGATGCTACATGTTAACTGTATCATAATATCAACTGTTTCACACCTATATAAAAAAGGACTGAGAGGAGATAACTTTGAGGTGGGAAGGACATAGTTTGTAACAGAATCAGCATAGAATTCACCATTGTTGAACATCTGAGTACAGGACCGTGTCTGTGCCAAACCGTATACATAATTGACGCCTCCACCGCGCAGGATTGTGCCAACACTCACTAGTGTACCCAGCATTATCACATATATCCTAATATACTGGCCATTCACATCCTCTGCCTCGTAATAACCTCAAAATCAAATGGATGCTCAGCCTTCTCCTCTGGAATGTGTCTGTCCACCTAATTAAAAGCAGATAAAAGATGCTATAAATACTACTATTTGGACACCTTAATGGACTGTGACATATGTTTGAAGAAGGAACACTATGTGTGCAGGGGACACTTTTTGAAAAGAGTGTTGGACAATGCTGAAGCACAATATATGTGATAAAGGGATGAATCAAGTTTGGATTGTGTTGAGTCAATATTGATCTTACCCTAGAGACCCCAAAACTCCACCAAGGTGCACCTTTACCTCTTCCTAACCTCCTTACAGGTGAGTGATATATATCTATCTGCATTCCAACTCTGATATGTGATACCTGTCTCTATTCCTACACTGCTGAGTGACACCTGTCTCTATTCCTACACTGCTGTGTGACACCTGTCTCTATTCCTACAGTGCTGAGTGACATCTGTCTCTATTCCTACACTGCTGAGTGACACCTGTCTCTATTCCTACACTGCTGAGTGACACCTGTCTCTATTCCTACACTGCTGAGTGACATCTGTCTCTATTCCTACACTGCTGAGTGACATCTGTCACTAATCTAACACTGCTGTCTCTATTCCTACAATGTTGTGTGATATCTGTCTCTATTCTTACACTGCTATTTGACACCTGTCTCGATTCCCACACTGCTATCTGACATCTGTTTCTATTCCTACACTTCTGTGTGACATCTGTCTCTAATCTAACACTGCTGTCTCTATTCCTACACTGCTATTTGACATCTGTTTCTATTTCTACACTGCTGAGTGACACCTGTCTCTATTCCTACACTGTTGAGTGACACCTGTCTCTATTCCTACACTGCTGTGTGACATCTGTCTCTATTCCTACACTGCTGTGTGACATCTGTCTCTATTCCTACACTGCTGTGTGACATCTGTCTCTATTCCTACACTGCTGTGTGACATCTGTCTCTATTCCTACACTGCTGTGTGACATCTGTCTCTATTCCTACACTGCTGTGTGACATCTGTCTCTATTCCTACACTGCTGAGTGACACCTGTCTCGATTCCTACACTGCTGAGTGACACCTGTCTCTATTCCTACACTGCTGAATGACACCTGTCTCTACTCCTACACTGTTGAGTGACACCTGTCTCTATTCCTACACTGCTGTGTGACATCTGTCTATTCCTACACTGCTGTATGACACCTCTCTCTATTCCTACACTGCTGTTTGACACATGTATTTATTTCTGCACATATTTCTACATATATTTATATTTGTTTATATTTCTACGTGTATTTAAAGAGGATGATTATTTTGTTTTTATGTTTCAAATTTTTGGTCGATCTCTGCGAATAAAACGGTGTTAAAGTGGGATAAAAAGAATCTACACTTCCATTTTAATGGACCTCTTGTCACATATGGATATCTCCGAAGTAGTTTATTTTCCGGAGAAATCTTTGATCAGTTTACAATGCTTGGCATGAACAGCCAAGTTGGGCATCTTATCTCTTATAAGTCTGTTATAACAATGGCAGTCGGAAGAGCAGGCAGTCTTATACAGAATCCATAAACTCTGTCAATATTAATACAACTAACATCAAATATCAATTATATCAGAATGACAATCATATACCTGTCCAACGCTTGATATAAACCTCGTATCTATATATGTATCGCTTTGATGGGAAAACATTACAATAACTATTTCAACTAGAGGCTTGTGATGGGATTCAGGTTACAGATAATTACATATTAGGTTTAGTAGATTGAATCTGGTGGTGTCATGTGACTGTGCTCACAAATGCTCCCAGCATTCCTAGCTTCCTGTGACTTACTACTGGGAAGCTGATAGCTCTATATCCACTTTGTATAATTGCTATGATGCTTGATTAAAAGGGAAAACACAGATGATAGTCCTGATTGCACAGCACACACAATCAGGTGATAGGCCAGACTTTATTGTACACACCGTGCTCCCATTCACATCTGTCCCTATCATTTGTTAAAGACATATTTTCAAACTTCAAAGGAAGGCCATACACGGCAGAGATAATTCTACTTTGACGATACCGACACCAACCACGAATGTATATTATTTACCTAATGATTTAATGAAAATGTTTATCAACTGGAGTGGTAGACTTCAGATTTGTATGTTAAAGACCCAATAAATGTCTATGTTTTGTGGGAAGGTTTATTGTTAGAACCTCAAATGGCTTACTTAAGGTGTCATGTTTATCTTTACTGTTCAAATCATCTTCCTTTGTTGTCAGATATATCACAAAATGATGTGTCACATGCGTTTCTATGATTTAAATAAGAATTCAACAAGAACAAATAAGAATCTCATCTTTAATCATCAGAAAGTTAAATTACATCTGGTGCAAAATCTGGTGAATTTTAATTTGATGCATCTGGTTGAAATTCGTGCTTAGTGGGGATACAAAAGCAATTCGGTATTACCTCTATAGCATGGTGTTTATTAGTATTACTTTTGCAACATTCCCAAGATTATAGACATTCTTGATGATGAATTCCTGTTCTCTGTTACACTTTCAAGGCTGATTATTGGCCCAATAAAAGTGTAGAATGATTGCTGACCTGTACCCATCTATTTAAAGTTTTATGATTCTATCAAGAAATCTAAAGAAGGCTTCGCGGGCGGTGCATGCATGCACAACCCGACTTTCACACGTTTTGCACAGGTCAGAAATCACAAATAAAAGCGGTCTGGTTGGAATGGCAATGTGTAATTGGGTGTCTTATCCAACTGCCAATACGACCTACATCAGTACTATATGATTATGATATACTGTGTCATTAACAAAGCAAATTGGTTATTTCGATATCAAAGAACAGGAAATCAAAATTAGACAAGGATGACAAATAATATGAAATAGCAATTTCCGTTTTCCAATGATTTCAGACATATGATGTGGGTCACTTGACTTGCTGTCACTTAGGTTTGTTCATGGGTCAGTGCACTCATGATGGGATGATTATTTACACAACTTTATCAATTCTTTTACTGGTCACAAGTCTCAATCTTGGTAGAGTAGGGATATGCATTCTGTATGTGCTCACTGGTTTCATTATCGGTGCTTCAAGGGTGAGTTTGGGTCATTACTCCGCCACGGCAGGCTACGTACATTAGCTTACACTTACTTAAAGCATTGGTGAAACGTGGAAAGTTGCAGGCAATTTTACAGTGGTTTAAAATATCTAAAAACAATATATGATCTTAAAATTGACATACACACAGGCTATCTGTCTGAAATCCACAAAATAACATCTGCTCTGAGAATTATGATTTCTTGTGACCACTGGGCACTGCCCGTACTAAACCGGAAATGTGTTGTGTGACCTTGACCTTCATGAAATGGGATTTATAAATGTTTATACCCTCAACATTGCGATCAAACGATAAGCACATTCAGAGTGGGGCATTAGAGTGATTTGGCTTTCATTTGCCTGTTTTGTCCATTAATGTTTTTCTATTGATGCAGGCCTAACATCCTTACAGACTACAATAGAGGTCACATGCTTTTACACATGTGACCAAGCAGTGGTCACAAGAATACCGTCAGTACTTGGCACTTTCAGTAAAACACAATAACCACGTTATTTGTATTTTTGTGCGATAACTTGTTTGTATCAAAGTATCAAAGTTTAATGGCCACATATCATTTAAACATACTCCAAATCTCTGCAAAATTGTCTTGGATTTCATGAAAGATTTAATTGTTTAATTTGAGCATACATAGTGTGGTGCAGTATGTCCTTAATGCATTATATGGACATTCATTCGCAGTATCAGAGTATGAGGCGTCTAAATCTATATAATCTAACTGCCATCCTTATCTGATTTCTTAATTTTAGACTAAATATCTTTTCATCTATATTTTCTCAGTCTTATCTCTTCTTCCACGAGGCATAACTGATCACAGGGCATCGCTGCTACAGAGGACAATACTGTAAACAGCGTGAGGTATGTGATGATATGGTGGGTGGCCATTATGATTATATAGCACAATAGGCTTAGCAACATGGGGTTAATAATGATATGGTGGGTGACCATCATGATAAAACAGCACAATAGGCTTAGGACCATGGGGTTAATAATGATATGGTGTGTCCATTATGATAACACAATACAATTAGCTTAGTACCATGGGGTTAATAATGATATGGTAGGTGTCCATTATGGCATACATTAGCTAGCAGAACACAGTATATACCAGAGGGAACAATGGGCAGGGGTATCCTTCTCATGTTCACGCCTTCCCTGTCATCTTCTTCACTGGAAGCCCAGACACCAACTCCAATACTGACCAGTGGTCATTACTTATTTACGCCTTTATGCCAGTTTCACCTGTTGAATGCATCTGTATATTGTTGACTGTATCCGTATATCTCATTGGAATGTGCTGAATATTTCATGCTGGATGGATGGCAATACTTCATCTGAAGCAGTGATAAGTACCCTGTGTTACAGAGGGAATAATAGAAACACTGATTCCCGAGGGAGCTTTCTGCCACTGCACGCCATATTGAATCACCATCAAGAGTGTTTATTATTATTGTGCCTTCCAAATATGTGGAGAACCAAACAACAAATCATTATTAATAATGATAATAATAGTAAATCAAAATCTAAAAATGAATGCAAGTTTTTAATGGAGAATAAACCAAATAAAAAAGGTTGTTGGCAAGGTCTTTGAGGCACCTTTTTAACATTATCTAAATAATTGTTCTTTTACTTATGTGCCATTTTGGACCAGTCCACCACGTGTTGAGTACCATAGGAAAGAATAGACGAATAGAAGAATCCCCTGAAACCTTTTTTACTATACATACACACTCGTGGTACTTAGGTTCATAGTCTGTAATATGATATTCAGAATCTATTGACTGCCCCAGGTCATACTAGTAGACTGTTGTACCATTCACTTTAGGCCTTTGAAAGTTGAAACTCCTGTGCCACTATTTTCTTAATTGAATGAGTTGGCAAAAGTCTTCTCATGTTTTTTTTCTATGGATGTCATTTTATAGCCTTATTTTTTATGGACCAATTAGTAATATTAAACTCGAGATCGCATTTGATTATTGTAATTCAACATATTAAAGAGGGTATCTCCAACATTTATATAAAAAATGACATAGGAGTGATGGATAAACAAGCTGATAATGAGCTCTAAGTGGATACAATTTTATTGTCCCCTTCAATACAACAAGGCTTAGACAAATAGGCTCCTATTGTGTTTTTGGGGTATGTGAAACCTGTCCCATATAGTTAGGAAATATGGAGATAACGCCAATAAAGTTAATGTGTGGGAAACAGATAAAAAAGAATGCTTGTCTGCATGGGTGGTAAATGTAGAAAGTGACAGTCAGTTTACCGTGTGTATATCACTTTAGGATATGTATTTCATATGCCAATCAAAAATATAGAAACAGGAATTTTGATATTAAAAAGGCTTTTGACCTTATAAAAGTGTTTCCAGGATCTCAAACACTGTTTGTTGTAGATACATTGAATATCCTATAAATGTATTCTAAGGCTGTCAACATTAAGGAAAATGGCAGTTTTATACACGTTTAATGTGCACTGAGCATCCCACAGAAGCAAACCAGACAAAGTTAATGTATGAATGGATGAGATAAAATAGGCATGTCATGAACATTTTGAATAAATGATAAGTAAGCTCTATCTAGGATTAGTCAGACTTATCTTCCCAGATTATTGAATTAAGAGGCACTTATCTAATCTTGTCATTTGTTTATTTTTCTGATAGTACTTGTCAGCATATGTAAAGAAACGCCATTTTGTTGATAGATGGAATGAATGTAGTCTCATTGAATTAGGTTTATCTACCACACCTACTGTTGACAGGCCTTATGCCATACACAAACTGCATTCAAAGTTACATGTAATTGCTGCATTAAGATATTTGCTGATTTATTCACTGACAATACAAGAAGTCCTGGAGGCATTACCTGTTCATAAGGTGTCATGGTATTGCGTGATGATCTTTAATTAAGATCTTGAGTATCAAATATCAGGCAATATCTGACCATCAAACATGCAATTTCTACGTTTTATTTACAAAAATCTTTTATAAAAAATTGTTCATCATGAATTATATTACAAACAGGGTCAGGGTTTGTGTATGTGTTTGCTTTGTGATATTCCACATATGAGATATGCAATTCTATTGATAACTGTTTGCGTTTGATATGGCTGTCTAATACATTGAAATAAATGAATAACATACCAGATATTGTGATAAAAGATTGCGGAACAGCCTGTGATTTTTAGATTTGAAAATATAAAGCATCTATTCATACACATTTAGCTGATTGTTATTCAGTTACATGTATGTTGATAATGGTATTTAATAGACTTGTAATATCATAATGTGGGAAATGTCACTCTGTCATATTAATGATGTGAGTATTGGTCAGAGGCCTGAGGGTGGGTGCTTGAGGAGGTTGTTATACACTCCATTACAGTTCAGTGAGACAAGTGCTTACCTGATAACAGTTGATTCTATCAGCATTTTATGGAAATATTATTATATCTCATAATAAGCACCCCTCTGAAATAGCTTGCTGGGTGGAATTCAATTTTCAACTATCCATTCCATGATTATAAACATATTTCATAGTTGTCCTTTGATTTAAAGTGGTGACAATGTCTACTTTGATATGTATGCATCATACATCTGAGATGTGGAATGTAAATTATTATGGGTTATGTTGAGATCTGACAGTCAGCCTATGATATTCTATGTAGCTGTCAGTCTGCCCCTGTGGCCTTAGGGTGTCCACTGAAATAACTGTAATATAGTTTAGTTTTATTGACCGTACATTAGCTTCTATATCGTTTGGGGGCCTTGTCAGGTCGTTAAATTCTCATGCTGTTTTTGGTTGAGTGTGTGTTTGAGTGTCTATTAATTACAACCAAGGACGTCTGTCTCAAACTTATACAAATCGATGGAAATAACATCATGAATGTGTTATCAAACTTCTTACTTTCTGCAGAAATTAGAAGAAGGATATAAGAGATGTGCATCACAAAGTTGGCTTGATGAGTCTTATCAGATCTGCGCATGCTCACTCGGGGGGCGAATGAGATGAGTTGTACTGAGAGCAAGCTAAGAGGTTTGTGGAACTTCAAATAGAGGAGGTGCATGATACTCTGTTCCAATAACAGATCTAACAAGCTATGAATTCAGAGGAATTACTTTTTCATCCTCTTTGGTCGGAAAATTGTCATAATGGACTTTATAGCGACTTTCAATCATGCAAGATTTAAAAAACAATATTGAGGAGATAGTATATATTCTCACCAAGTGAGTTGTTATTACTGTTTGACATGGAAATCAACAATAGCAGTGAGTCTAAAAGTCTGGTGAGTAACTAAGGATATCTGTTAACACAATTAATTAAACGTTAATGCAGGTAGCTTAATAAGAGATTGGTTTTGATTGGGTGCAAGAGACCAAGAAATGTTAAGAAAACTGGTTGATCAATATAAAAGTCAATGCGCAAGGTGAAATGAGAAAATGTCTTGAAAGATAACATTGGTTGATAAAATAAAAGTTCTTGCAAATCGAAGGAATAGAAGGAAACTAAAAAGATGGGTGAAATCATTCAACCTGAAGGAGAAGAAAAGGGAGAATAGTTAATATCTTACTTTCTGTTATTAGCATAACTAGACACACTACAAACTCGCTCACCATTTCTTCTATTGTACCACAACAATACGCTACAAATAGCGCATCACCATTGTGACTTTTCCTGGTGGACAGTTCATTGTTATTGAAGTATATTTGAGGGACCTATATTGCTGGTTTAGCATACAGATTGTGCCCTTCACACTGACATATGCTGAATGTAATAAGCGGGTATATATATCTGTTAGAAATGTGCCAGTCCTTCACACTTGGACGGCTGCCTCAATAGTTAAGTTTGAAATCTCAGTATTTAATTATACAATGTGCTACTTTGAGACACTGCCTGGAGAAGCAACCTATTGTCCAGCAGATTAGTCAGTTAACAGGACCTCATCCAGATGCCTGCCCATTAGGGCCTTAGGCAATCTCTTAAGTACCCAAAAACCAACATAGCTTAAAACCTTATTATGCCCTTGTAGGGATTGTTTTGTATTTTTAGTGGTCCTTGTCACCACGTCAGGAGATTTAACCCCTCCTCCTTTTAAGCCTTTCCTCAGGTAATTGTATTATCTGTAAACAACTAAGCTTTACGGTAAAATGTTCTTATCGTGATGAAAAAAGACTCTGATTTTTTTTTTAAAATAACTATTTTTTTATAGTTAAATTGGGTCTTTATTACTTTTGAAAACTACATTTTATAAGAAACATGACACTTTCAAATCTTACTTTGTTATACAATGTATCCTGTTTTTACATAAATAAGATAATATCCCTCACCTAATTGGATGCGTCTCGGTCAGGAGGAGTTCTTCTCTATAATTATGTCTAAATAATCTTTACCAATAAGGATGGAACATGATAACTGAGTCGTCAGAACTCTGTGTAATGACACATAATATGTCCAGAGTGTGGAGCTTAATTCTTTCCTGTAGGCTTAGAATGTATTAATTATATATTCTACACCAAGGAAAATTCTTTAAAATAAGACCCTTTTTATGTTATAAGTACAAATAAAAAAATACTGACAGGACAGATATTGCTGTTCCTATTTTTGGAAGAGTTTATTATACACAGACTACATAACATGCCGATCTTAATCGACTTTAGAGATAAGCATGCACTTCTATCACAACATTCATAATAGATAAGATTATACACGAAATAGAACTCATGGAGGTGAGATAAAAATGGCCCACTGAGATCACAATTAACGACTGCTGCATCATGGGAAATTAGACTTAATGTTAGAATTAATTTGGATAATGGCAAACACAAGAAAGTCTATGTTATATTCCCATACAAAATCTGTAAATTTGCCATAAAACACATTGACGGATTTGTTTATCATTAAAGTATTACATTTGGAAATATAGATGAATTTGGTTATTTTATCTTTGCAGCCCTCTAGCGGTATGGTTGGGAGTGAGGAGGGAGACAAGGTATCGGAGGGAGCCCTGATCATAGGCAGTGTACTGGGAGCCATGGGCTGTGTCCTCAGCATTACATTCCTGGCATTCAACATCAGATACAGAAATGTCAGGTACAGTATCCCCCCCCCCTCCCAAATACACACACACACACATATACACATACATACACACATACACACACACATGATACATCACAAACACATCCGACTTCAGCTACATTTCAGATACTGTATACACCCTCACTCTATACGTCGGTAATACAAATGTCAGGTGCCTTAAAAACCCTTGAAATATAAAATATATAGATACAATACATAGATGAACTATATAACTCCTTTATATATCAGACACAGTTCTATCAGGTACACTACACACGTCAGAAAATGTATATATCAGATCCAAAAACGTCAAGTACATACCAAGTGATATCTTATATATGAATATAGAGTTCAGTCAAATATTTTATCGAGAAGCTGAGAAACATATGTTTGTGTCTTATTGTTATGTATGTAATGTTTTAGGATTATTAAGATGTCCAGTCCTAATATGAACACACTAGTGAGTATGGGTTCTTTGATGGCCTACTCTTGCTGTGTTCTGTACGGGCTTGATGCATTGTCTTCTCACAATAGCCACATGGCAACACTTTTATGCCAGGTAGGTGATGCTGACAATAGGCACGATAGTAGTTCTTTGGTAAGAAATAAGTATTCTAACAATCATAATCATCATAATAATCATAATAATCATAATTGTAATAACAACAGAACCAATGTCAAGAGACTCATTGCTAAATGTTGTCCATTTTGTTTTCTAGGTGAGGGCCTGGTTATTACCACTGTCTGTTACCCTAATATACGGCCCTCTATTTGCCAAGTCCTGGAGGGTGAGGAAAATATTCCACACGGCTTCTGTCAAACGCGTGGTGAGATATCATTTTATTCTTACATTAATATCATTAGTGGAGACGACTTTGTGTCCATTTGGATTCATCCTAGACATACATGTAGAGAATCAATTCATCAAGTGTCGACAGTGGGAAAGACACATGAGTTCCATCAAAGTTCCATCAAAATCCGATCATGAATATTTATAGATATATTGCGAACAGACAAATAGACAAGAATAAATGAACACACAAGGTTAGAGAGTAGCGCTCACATAATATCCTGAATTGATGAAGGAAATAAGAAAGGCCAATAGATTAACAATATTCATTCCACGAATGATGTTTTATTTACTATGATTCCAAAGTTGATCCAGTACCTGTAATGTAATTGCAATGTAAAGTTGATCCAGTACCTGTAATCTTATTGCAATGTAAAGTTGATCCAGTACCTGTAATGTAATTGCAATGTAAAGTTGATCCAGTACCTGTAATGTAATTGCAATGTAAAGTTGATCCAGTACCTGTAATGTAATTGCAATGTAAAGTTGATCCAGTACATGTAATGTAATTGGAATGTAAAGTTGATCCAGTACATGTAATGTAATTGCAATGTAAAGTTGATCCAGTACCTGTAATGTAATTGCAATGTAAAGTTGATCCAGTACCTGTAATGTAATTGCAATGTAAAGTTGATCCAGTACCTGTAATGTAATTGCAATGTAAAGTTGATCCAGTACCTGTAATGTAATTGCAATGTAAAGTTGATCCAGTACCTGTAATGTAATTGCAATGTAAAGTTGATCCAGTACCTGTAATGTAATTGCAATGTAAAGTTTGTCCAGTACATGTAATGTAATTGGAATGTAAAGTTGATCCAGTACATGTAATGTAATTGCAATGTAAAGTTGATCCAGTACATGTAATGTAATTGCAATGTAAAGTTGATCCAGAACCAGTTTAGTAACTGTCAGTCAATGAATTTGAATATTGTACGCTCTGGGAAATGTTTAATTGTGATACATTGTAAAGAACATTATCTGAGATAATAACATTGTATATTATATAGCGGGTAGATATCACCAAATATACATAGACATGAAACATGTAAAACAAAGCGATTGTTATTCTATAAGGGAGTCACTTGGCATGCATATGTGACGTTTTTATGGGTGTCGTAACAATGACATGTAATCACATGCAAACATGATGAGCTATCATCACAAGCAAACATGATGAGCTATCATCACAAGCAAACATGATGAGCTATCATCACAAGCAAACATGATGAGCTATCATCACAAGCAAACATGATGAGCTATCATCACAAGCAAACATGATGAGCTATCATCACAAGCAAACATGATGAGCTATCATCACAAGCAAACATGATGAGCTATCATCACTGGGAAACATGATGATCTGTAATCAGCAGCAAAAACAAATAATCACTGGTTTTAAGTGAATGTTTCAGAAACTCATAAAAAACTTATTAAACTTTAAAATCCCCATGACACATTCTATGTGGCACATATGATATTATTGTATTTAGTTTCTACACATATTTTCCAATACATGTTTTGGAGCAAATACAAATAAAAACATTGCGGTTGCCGTCAGCCACTGTTTGAAAAAAGTAGTGCACTGTGTCGCTGAGATGAGTTGACATTGCTGACCGTATAAAATCGCCTCTATAAATATTGTTCTGGGCTGTTGAAGAAAGCAAGACCTGTACTTTTAATATATGTGATTGCGATGTCTGATGTTGATGTATTTGCACTGTTATAGGTGATACGAGACAACAAGCTGCTGAGTATGGTGTGTGGGTTGTTGCTTGTGGATGCAGTGATTCTGGGGCTGTGGCAAGGCCTTGATCCCCTCCATAACAGACTGCTCAAGGAAACAGTAAGTACAAGTATACAAAGACAGGTGAAATCAAGACTGATATGAATATGCATAAAATGTACTTGCGATATGAATATTCCCATGTATTGATTAAAAGTGGATTTTTAAAAAAGATAATAGCATATGTATCAGTTCACAACCTGTGAATACAGAAAATGTACATTTGATATGAATTATCCCACCTAAGGGTTGATCATTTGTCGGTCAATGCAGGAATTTGAATTGCAAACAATTGTATATATCAGTTCACAACCTGAAAACAAAAACAAAAATTCAGAATTGATTAAAATTTACAGTAATATTTGTGGCTATTCATTCTTTTAGATAGAGATAAAGAGCAGTGGCGATAATGCAGGAGAGGTGAACACGCTATATATTCAGCAGTGTCACTCCAGATATGCCCCTATATGGATATCTGCGGTGTATACCTACAAGACCTTCCTACTTCTATATGGAGCCTATATATCATGGGCCATTAGGGCCGTGTCTCTGCCCTCCATGAATGAATCCCGCTGTATTCTCACCAGTGCCCTTCTCACTGTTATCACCGGAAGTGCCGTGGCAGCCATTACTGTCTGGCTGCATCACGTGACTGACGCTGTGCACGCATGCGCCATAACCGCCGTCTGGCTTTGCACAACTGTCACTCTTTGCTTCTTGTACATACCTAAGGTAAGTTTTCTACTTCAAATATACTTAAGTGCATTCCTCATCCACATAGTAAAATGAACTAGAGATAATTGCATATAATTGATAATTGAAGGTCAATAAATGATTTCAGATGATATTATGGTATCGAAATAATGATGATGACATAATGAAGCTCTCGATGACGTCACAAATTATGTATTCCCCGGACCAGTCGGCAGAGCAAGTTGAGGAGGAGATATACCACTTAGTGGCAGAGAACCGAAGCTTGAAAAAGTCACTCTCGGAAGTAAGATGATAACGAGTTTTTGGTCTAAGTTTTATACTTAAGTGTTTAAAACGTGGTACCCGAAAAGCCTCTGGTTAGAAGATATGGCTCTCTCTCATAAAATGCACTTTTATTTGTCTTAAATCATTTTTTTTTTCAAATGATATGTTTTTCATTAATGAATAGATGTGGATAATAAACATTAAATAAGAGGGAATAGTGTCAACCCTGAAATTTATTTATGGTTAATGTTGCAAGGAAATATTCTTTTTGAAATGAAAGTCCTTTGATATAACTTCTTGTGTTTGATTTTCAGAAAGAGGTTACAATCCGCTCGCTGCAGGATCACGTGAGCAGTGCTCGGGAGAAGCTCAAACAAATCGTATCCGAGGAAAACAAGCATGACAGCGGGCTGGACAATGACTTCTCCTCATCTAGTCTCCAGGACGACGATAGTCCCAACAGGATACATAACACACTCACATTGAAGAGATCTAACAGCTTGGGCAGTGAGGACATCAGGAGACAGTTCAGAAACTCTCTGAGAAGCAGCAGTAGAAGTTATAAAAGTAGTATTTACAGGAGACTTTCGTTTTTGAAGAAATCTCATGATTTTGAAAGCTCACATACTAGAGATGTTTTAAACGTGCGTGATTACCCAAGAAATAGACAGAGATCTCGCGAGAGTTGGACTGATCGCTATGTGAGGCAGCAGAATATGATGACTTCCGGTCGGCTGCGTGATTCTCTTTGTGAAATAGCTCACGACCTGGATACTGCTGATAATATAAGTGCGGTACTCACCGGCACGATAACTAATGACCTTCACAGCTGCAGGAACTATGTAGTTTGTGGCAGCAGACATCACGTGAACCAGGACATAGCTGGTTCTATTGTCAGGTCTCTGGACCTGGAGGACAACTCAGACACGTACTCATTTCTCAGCGCTCACTTGTCTAACGTGGGAGGCGTGGAGAATGACGGTTACCACTCAGAGCTGGACCACAGTCTCAGCATCCGGTGCTCATCAAGTGAAAGTGTCTCAACACTTGGTAATGACAGATATTATCCCCCTAATGAGAACGATTATCACAAGAAAAAGAAGAAAAGGCGGGCGCGCTGGAAGAGAGAACCGAAACCAAAGATTTATATAGTACAGATGCCACAGGATCCAAGGTCGCTGGCGACATCTGGTGTCGCTGTCACACGATCGCTAAATAGCCAGGGTACTATTGTGTAATGCTGTTCCGATATGCAGTATATAGACTCCATTCATATCATGTCACATTTTATCACATTACAGCATATCGTGGACCTTGGATTACTACACATAATTTATATCATTTCGTGTCAGGCAGGCCCATGAGAGATTTTGATGCAACTTACAGCCGCCATGTTTTTCGTGCCTTCGCAACTTAGCTACCACGATCACAAATGAACATAATGCATGCAAATGCACTCGCGACAATATCCCATTTCAACTTCTTAATCTCCCATACTGGTTCCATACCAAAGACTTTCCTTCTTTAAAAGCTTTTTTTCTAGTAAATTTTCAAGTAAAGGATTAACACGTGGTGTTTTGCAGAGGTTACCGGATTGCTTTGTAATAAATTCTGCAAAGGGTCCTTAATGTCCAAAAGAGGTCATAAGATTTTCTTGTGGAGGATTTTGATTTGCCATAGATTAAATCTTCAATTTAGAGACACCAAGATATTTAACAAAAGGGCTTTAGTAATAATATGACAAACAGTATTTGATGCCCTCCAGGCATGACACCAGGAATCTTATATGCATGTGTAAAATCATTACATCACACTATAAATTGAAGATTATATTGGCACAGACGATATACATTCTAAAGACGATATTATACTGGTAAATGTACTTATTGTTCATTTTGTACAAGTGATGATACTGGTAGATGTACTGTACATTATTTACACAGTGGTACAATGGTACAAATATCTCAAAAGGTAGAACATTGGCCTTGAGACATAGGCCCCTGGTTCAAATCCCAGACGGTTATTATCAAAGCGCTATGAGCAAACATTGTCTGGTACCGGCGCTATACATACAGCATTGCCTGATTTTGGAGGTGAAACACTGGAATAAGAAACAGGCGTGAGGGTTCTAAAGTTTAACAGGGGACAGCGGCGAATGCATTCAAATATATTGTATAACCGTTAAATTCACTGTGATAGTTTAAGACAAGTTGTTAAAGCAATAAAAAACGGTGGTTCTTTGTTGGTCGAATATTGCATCAAAAACTCTTATAGGCCAACACGTTATGTTCTTTTATACACTTAACACCCTGCCGTCCATAATATCATGCCCTTTTCTATTAAATAAATTTATTTGATAAAGCTTTGCTAGTGTATGTTTTACTTGTTCTTAAGATATATCTGTTCATCTTTGAAATCGAACATATTTACTTTGATATATATGAGCGCTATATGTGTCTCTAGGATGAAATGTATAAACGCTCTATGTATCTCTGGGATGATATATGAACGATCTATGTATCTCTGGGATGATATATGAACGATCTATGTATCTCTGGGGTGATATATGAACGATCTATGTATCTCTGGGATGATATATGAACGATTTATGTGTCTCTAGGATGAAATGTATGAACGATTTATGTGTCTCTAGGATGAAATGTATGAACGCTCTATGTGTCTCTAGGATGATATGTATGAACGCTCTATGTGTCTCTAGGATGATATGTATGAACGCTCTATGTGTCTCTAGGATGATATGTATGAACGCTCTATGTGTCTCTAGGATGATATGTATGAACGCTACATGTATCTCTGGGATGATATGTATGAACGCTACATGTATCTCTGGGATGATACTTATGAACGCTCTATGTATCTCTGGGATGATATATGAACGATTTATGTGTCTATAGGATGATATATATGAACGTTCTATGTATCTCTGGGATGATATATGTGATCGCTACATGTATCTCTAGGATGATATGTATGAACGCTATATGTGACAAGAATAATCATTTTTTCTTCTGGTTTCATATCAAATTAAGTCAATTAACATTGTTGTACATGTGATTTTCACACCTTGGGCAAATCATGTTTCATTGCCCCCTGGTGTTTATTAGTTTAAATTAACTTTCTTCTGTACGATATGAAATGGTCCATCATTCTTTGAGGTCAAGGTTTTACATTGGTTAAATACAAATATCTTAGTGCTTTTTACTTTTGAAAATGAAATAAACCAAAGATGTAAAATGAGATGGAATATAATCCGCAAAGAGAAATAAATCTTAGCTCTTTCTAAACGTACAGCATTTATAAGATACAATATTTAGATATTTGTAATGCAATACATATCATTGATTTATTTATCTATATCAATTTTATACATGGCATATTTTTCTATATTTTGAGACCATCATATTTTTCTCCAGTTATGAGTAATGTATTATTTCAGTAAATCGGAATTCTAAACCCCCTCATTAATATTACAAGTCAGATTACCTTTCATTTATTCGTTTGTAAATATATTTGCATCACAATAAGAAAGGGAATTGTTCTGGAACAGCTGAGAGCAATTAACAAAAGCCAAAGATTTATAATCTGATTGACATAAACAGTTACTGCATGAAAACACAAGGCCGACACTGGGACCTCGTTAAGTTATTCTGGTTGCGTTTACCTATAAAACTATGTGAAAAATACAGTATGTGTATGCCTATCGGAAATGTATAGTGATGAATGATAATTTCGTAACTGAGATCAAGTTAACTCAATAATTTTTGGTCATTTGAGGTGACATTTATTTCGCTCTGGGGCTAATCCGTTGCTCCGTAATCCGTGAAAGCGGGCGGGCGGGCGGCGGGCGGATGGAGCTGTTAACGGGTGTCCAGGTGAATAGAATGTCACACCTGCCCAGACCTGAGACTGACAACATTGCCACGGTACGTACGCATATTTTTTGTCATTGTTATTATCATCATAATTTAAAGTAAAAATTGTTTATGATATTATCAAAGTCCTAATTATCTAAACAAATCTAGCACATTCAAGTGAACGAAAATAGATCGAGACAGTTGGAAAAATTGAAAAATTGGAAAATGGCGTTTATTGATGTTTGTTTTTCTGAGTAAAAACACAGATACATATATACAGGCATGTCGTATGTGGTGTTTCGGTTGTCTCCAGCTAATGGATTCCAGCATATTACAGTGCATCATATGTGACCTCTTTGATGGAAACTGGAAGCTCGGCATATTATTTCATGCACTATTTTACCAGAGTGAAAAGGCTGGTGTCGAGCAGCTGATATGGACTAGCCCGTGTGCAATCGTCTTTGCTGAGTGAACTTTCAGATGTAGATGTTGAGGTTGACTATCGAGATGTTACAATTTCAGGGTTGAAAAATCTGGTTTTAGACCTGAATATGACTTGATTCACCCTGAAGTTACTGTACCCTGACTCTTTGCCTTGATATATACTGCAGCTAGTGCTGTGTATGACCTGGTACATGCTGTATTTACTGTACCCTGACTCTGTGCCCTGATATATACTGCAGCTAGTGCTGTGTATGACCTGGTACATGCTGTAGTTACTGTACCTTGACTCTGTGCCCTGGTATATACTGCAGCTAGTGCTGTGTATGACCTGGTACATGCTGTAGTTACTGTACCCTGACTCTGTGCCCTGATATATACTGCAGCTAGTGCTGTGTATGACCTGGTGCATGCTGTAGTTACTGTACCCTGACTCTGTGCCCTGATATATACTGCAGCTAGTGCTGTGTATGACCTGGTACATGCTGTAGTTACTGTACCCTGACTCTGTGCCCTGATATATACTGCAGCTAGTGCTGTGTATGACCTGGTACATGCTGTATTTACTGTACCCTGACTCTGTGCCCTGATATATACTGCAGCTAGTGCTGTGTATGACCTGGTACATGCTGTATTTACTGTACCCTGACTCTGTGCCCTGGTATATACTGCAGCTAGTGCTGTGTATGACCTGGTACATGCTGTATTTACTGTACCCTGACTCTGTGCCCTGGTATATACTGCAGCTAGTGCTGTGTATGACCTGGTACATGCTGAAGTTACTGTACCCTGACTCTGTGCCCTGGTATATACTGCAGCTAGTGCTGTGTATGACCTGGTGCATGCTGTATTTACTGTACCCTGACTCTGTGCCCTGATATATACTGCAGCTAGTGCTGTGTATGACCTGGTACATGCTGTATTTACTGTACCCTGACTCTGTGCCCTGATGTATACTGCAGCTAGTGCTGTGTATGACCTGTTACATGCTGTATTTACTGTACCCTGACTCTGTGCCCTGGTATATACTGCAGCTAGTGCTGTGTATGACCTGGTACATGCTGTATTTACTGTACCCTGACTCTGTGCCCTGATATATACTGCAGCTAGTGCTGGGTATGACCTGGTACATGCTGTATTTACTGTACCCTGACTCTGTGCCCTGATATATACTGCAGCTAGTGCTGTGTATGACCTGGTACATGCTGTATTTACTGTACCCTGACTCTGTGCCCTGATATATACTGCAGCTAGTGCTGTGTATGACTTCGGACATCCTGTATGACCTGGTATATACCTTCACGGACAATTATACAGAGGTTTGGGGTATACTTAAATGATATCGTTCTTTTAATATCTAGTTTTTTTCATATTTTCACCGATCTAAAATATAATGACAGCAATTTAAAATATAAATAAAATTATCATTACAATATCAAAATGAAGGCAAATATTTATATTTGTTCAGAGTTTGTCTATATTTAAATAGACAAGGTACATTTATAAGTACAAATGCAAATATCTCTGTATTTTTAGAGTTTGTACATATTTTGAATGGGGAAGGCAGGAGATATCTCGTCCCCTGGCGGAGGCAGTGGCCTTCCAATAAAGAACAGCCGAGACAGGGCTGCCAACCAAGCCCAGAATATGCACCTCTCACAATTTGGTAAGTAAGCCCTGATCTACAGGTATGGTAAATAAAAAACCTGGTAAGTAATCCCTGATATAACAATCTTAATGATATATCACTGATCGTCATAGAACGAGTTAGACATCTTGCAGAGATGCCAAAGTGTCTCTCATCTTGACAAGTTTCTGATATTATTGACGTTAACAAGAGAGAAGACTACTTACCAACATTAATATTGAATTGTATACACGGAGAAGCTCTGACTTAACTTACAAATCACTTTCTGATGGCTTCTGAAATGACAAGATATGCCACAGCTTGTAATGTGGTTGTTCCAAAACCTAATGTAGAAGTTTTCAGAAAATCCTTTCAATATGAAGGAGCATCAGTTTGGAATAGTCTGCCACGTAGCCTTAAAGATGCCACTACTGTTTTCAAATACATGTGTAAAAGACAATATTTTTAAGCTTGTTATGTTTTTTTTGTTGATATTTTAACACAGGACCATTTTTGGAAGAACAGTTTATTGAATATGTTATCATGTATAAATATGTTGAAATAAATAAATAAAAATAAATCAATAATCTCCTTGTATAAACTGTTTTGAAGATTAAACAATGAATTAGAGTCAATAATTCTGCAAATATTTTAATCTTAAACTCCATTTCTTAATTGTTAAAATGTTTTGCAAATTATAAATCCTGTGACAAATAATACATTAGGTATTCACATCATACAAATTACCAATCATAACCTGGGGCGAGGACTATGCCGTGCTTGACCACTTCACACTGGAGTGTATGAATGGCTTGTGTGTGTTATTGGCAGATTTCTGTGGCCCTGAATTACACATTTAAATAGAAAGAACGATGTTATGTCACATCCACAATATCTCCAAAGAAATGCATCAGATCCAATGGAATATGTTATCAAAGCAATGAAACTTGTTAGTCTGGCTCTGTGAAAAGATATTGTATATAAAGTATTTTCAAGCGCTCCATGATACAGCTATGGTATCGGGTTATGAACTATATACGTAAACCTTTACTTAAATGGGGCGAGGTCTCACGGCAACCAGTGTGTGGCTACTGCATGTCGGAATGGCATCGCTGTGTTGGACCAGGGTATTATGGGATGTGGGAGTCTATCTAAATCATATCACATTCCCTCATCTTCAGCAAAATATTACTTGAATAAAGGTAGGTTTATATATAAAATTCTGCTATCGTTGTTAATTTATTTTAAACCATGGTACTTTTATAATGTATTGTTTTCGATAAACATTTACTTTTTAAGGGTTTTAGCACCTCGTGCAAATTGGATGGACGGATTATAAGATATTTAGGTTCCTCGTGTCAATTCCTTTAATCGATTTACAATAGGAATTGATGTATGTGTGGGCTACGTTTCTTTGACAGCTGAGTTTTTGAGAAGTTGTGTGCTATGTTTTGTTAACAGCTGAGTTGTTGAAACATGTGTAGGCAATATTTCATTACCAGCTGAGTTGTTGATGTATGTATGGGCTGTATGGGCTGAGTTTTTGATACATGTGTGCGCTACGTTTCTTTGACATGCATCTGTGTTCTTGTTGCAGGTGTGGTCTGTTTCTTGATACAGGTGTGGTCTGTTTCTTGATACAGGTGTGGTCTGTTTCTTGATACAGGTATGGTCTGTGTCTTGATACAGGTATGGTCTGTTTCTTGATACAGGTATGGTCTGTTTCTTGATACAGGTGTGGTCTGTTTCTTGATACAGGTGTGGTCTGTTTCTTGATACAGGTGTGGTCTGATTCTTGATACAGGTGTGGTCTGTTTCTTGATACAGGTGTGGTCTGTATCTTGACACAGGTGTGGTCTGTTTCTTGATACAGGTGTGGTCTGTTTCTTGATACAGGTGTGGTCTGTATCTTGACACAGGTGTGGTCTGTTTCTTGATACAGGTGTGGTCTGTTTCTTGATATAGGTGTGGGCTGTTTCTTGATACAGGTGTGGTCTGTTTCTTGATACAGGTGTGGTCTGTATCTTGACACAGGTGTGGCCTGTTTCTTGATACAGGTGTGGTCTGTATCTTGACACAGATGTGGTCTGTTTCTTGTTTCAGGTGTGGTCTGTTTCTTGTTTTAGGTGTGGTCTGATTCTTGATACAGGTGTGGTCTGTTTCTTGTTTCAGGTATGGTCTGTTTCTTGATACAGGTGTGGTCTGTTTCTTGATACAGGTGTGGTCTGTTTCTTGATACAGGTGTGGGCTGTTTCTCTGAAAACTGGGTTTGGACACATTTGTGGGCTATGTTTCTTTGGCAGCTGAGTTGTTGATACATGTACGGGCTATGTTTCCTTGACAGCTGAGTTTCTACATGCATGGTCTATGTTTCTTTGGCAGTTGAGTTGTTTATACATATATGTGCTATGTTTCCTTGACAGCTGACTTTCTTTATACATATATGTGCTATGTTTCCTTGACAGCTGAGTTTCTTTATACGTGTATGGGCTATGTTTCCTTGACAGCTGAGTTTCTTTATACATGTATGGGCTATGTTTCCTTGACAGCTGAGTTTCTTAATACATGTATGGTCTATGTTTCTTGGCAGCTGTTGATACATGCATGGTCTATGTTCCTTTGACAGCTGAGGTGCTGACGAATAGTAACCTGGTGATTGAGAAGCAGCTTCAGGAGGAGATCCGCTGTATTGAGATGAAGAAGCGGGCCAGGGCGTCAGAGATCTTCATCTCACAGAGACAGTTCTTCATTGACAAAATGTTTGACCAAAAAAATGATCTTAGGTTTGTTTCATTCTTATCTTCGTATTTGAATTTCTTACCTTTGTCTTTGAATTTGATCAGTCATTGTGTACAAATCAAATGCAATGTCGAGCCGTCTGGGTGGAAATTGCAAGAAGAGGAGATGCCCTAGTGTTGTGTTAAAGCTTTCTTTCATAAAATCAGATTTTCAACCACTTTTATCTCAAACAATATAAACATTGCGATCAAATGTTATTACCCATCATGTGTGTGGCATTTGGATGAATCTTTTGCTTAAATCTAAATCTTTGCTTAGCAGACGAGTGATTTAGGGCAAACACCTACTTTGTAAAGATTTGCTAACAATGGTGCACCCTCCGAGAGCTTGGAACACTGAAGTCATTTGTTTACAAAATACAAAAATCATGGCAGAAGTATTTGATTGATTTCAGGGAGATAACTTGTTGTTTGTATCACAGTTACATTTAAACCATTTAAACATATCCAAAGTTCTGTAAAATTGCATGTAACCTCTGTGATTTTATGAAATAACATATCTATATCATGTAAATTTATATCTTAGACTCATGAAAGTTGTGTAATACGGGTAGGAAGAAAATGTTATCTTAGTTTCATATTATTATGTGATTAATCAATTACCTTGGCTTAATATGATCTCACGTTCATGACCAAATTCTTGCATAACGTTTTACAGGTTTGTGAAAGTCAAAAATCATCGAGCTCTCGATCGGGGCAATGAAGCTAGCCACCCAAATGATGGATCTAATCCACAGAACCACAACCGCCAATCTTCTACTGGATCCAGCATCCCGCAAAGCTCCAATGGCACTGCCTCTGGTGGATCAGCGCCACCTGTGGAGAAAACAGCAAAACCTAATCCATCACCAAACCCTGTTCCTTTTCTTACAATGAATGACAGAGTACGTTGTATCGTATTTATCATATTAATGAATATTATTTGTTATTTATTTCTCCTCACAAAAAAAATTAACAATTACGATTTGTATTTGTTCAATTACAGAAGGCTAGCTCAAGATCTCTCACAAATAAATTATTTCTGAATGACGCACCAGCAGATGGCACCACCAGTGCCAACATGAACCTCATCAGACATGCACAATCTCGTCTGCTCGAGAGACGCGGGACTGAAATCGACGCAGATCATGTGATCTCCTCTGCTTCTCCTGCTCTGTTCACAAGGAGGAATACAAGTGAAGGTTTGGTGACAATGCTCAAAAATGATATTAATGACAATGTATTACACGAAACTAAGGATACTACAACTAAGATCCCAAAACTAATGACACGTTCAGCAAGAAATTTAGAAAATGCCAAAAACCAGGTTACTTCTCGCTCAAGCTCCGATGACAATGATAGGGAAGCCATCCGACGCCTCAGATTCAAACTCGTGATTGCAAAGAAACAATCCAGTAAAGATGTCCAAAAGATAAAAGACGAGAAAGACAAGTTAATTGTGGTAGATGTCGATAAACCAAAGTTTAAGATATGTAAATTGTCAGTTGAAAATGTAAGGAAATTGGAAAAATCATTTTGCCAAAAAGAGACCAGGTTGATTCTTCTTAAACGTTTGTTAGAAGATGTCAGCACCCTGAAGCAGGTCAAACCGGATAGAGGCCTGGCTGGTGAAAAAATCTTCAAAGAATCTTTGGGTTTTCGCAGAAGAGAAACGCTGCATGAGCGTCTAGGCATAGCGACACGCCATGCTGATAAAGATACTATTAGCAACGCGTCAAACCTGGAGCAAGAAAAGGAGGTGAGACAGGAAAAATTGATCAGGAAGCTGACTAGATCACTTCCGGTTCATCTCTTGGTCAAGGCCGAGCAGCAGACGCATAACCTTGTGGACGTGTTGGGTTACTCCTCCCGGAACCAGCGCATGTTGCAGGGAGAGAAGAAAGTATCTGGAAGTCTGGGACAACATGATACCAGATTTGATAATCTTGTACACTCTTTGGCACAAACCTGATACCCCAACATCACTGCATGGTTCATTTCTTATGAATGAGGATAAATGTGTGTCCTTTGGAACATTTTGCACAAATATTAATCCTATTGATACATTTATCAATTCAATCAGCATTTTATATCACAGCAATATAAATCAAAATTATCATAACAAAAATAAAAAATCAATACTAACACTCCGTATCGCTTTGATTATTTCACCAAATTATAAAGTGTGTAATACGCTTTTGTATAATAAAATGAACATATTTATAGCCCCAAAAATATTTATTTGATGCATCAAACAGTATTTTTTATATGAAACTAATTGATATATCCGCATTTCGGCCTCTAATCAAGGAATGTACTGCCTCAGTTGAGAAACCACGACTTCAGATATGACACTCCAGACATGACACTCCAGACATGACACTCCAGATATGACACTCCAGATATGACACTCCAGACATGACACCCCAGATATGACACTCCAGATATGACACCCCAGATATGACACTCCAGATATGACACTCTAGCTATGACACTCCAGCTATGACACTCCAGACCCAACACTCCAGACATGACACCCTAGATATGACACTCCAGATATGACACTCCAGATATGACACTCCAGACATGACACTCCAGACATGACACTCCAGACATGACACCCCAGATATGACACTCCAGACATGACACCCCAGATATGACACTCCAGACATGACACTCCAGACATAACACTCCAGACATGACACCCCAGATATAACACTCCAGACATGACCCCCTAGATATGACACTCCAGACATGACACTCCAGACACGACACCCTAGATATGACACTCCAGACATGACACTCCAGACATGACACTCCAGACATGACACTCCAGACATGACACTCCAGACATGACACTCCAGACATGACACTCCAGACATGACACTCCAGACATGACACTCCAGACATGACACTCCAGACATGACACCCCAGACATGACACCCCAGACATGACACCCCAGACATGACACCCCAGACATGACACCCCAGACATGACACCCCAGACATGACACCCCAGACATGACACTCCAGACATGACACTCCAGACATGACCCCCTAGATATGACACTCCAGACATGACACCCCAGACATGACACTCCAGACATGACACCCTAGACATGACACTCCAGACATGACACTCCAGACATGACACTCCAGATATAACACCCCAGACATGACACCCCAGCTATGATACTCCAGACATGACCCCCTAGATATGACACTCCAGACATGACCCCCTAGACATGACACCCCAGACATGACACTCCATTCCCAACACTCCAGACATGACACTCCAGATATGACACTCCAAATATGACACCCCAGACATGACACTCCAGACATGACACTCCAGACATGACACCCCAGATATGACACTCCAGACATGACACCTCAGACATGACACCCCAGACATGACACCCCAGACATGACACTCCAGACATGACATGTCTGTTCTGAAATCTAATATTTCTAATCTAATGAATACTTTTGTTTAATCAAGAACCATCTCTTTGTTCTCGGTGAGAAATACTTGTCTGTTAACTAATTTAATGACATACCGATTTCATGTCTAAAGGCAAAAATCTTCCAGGTAATAAAATGTTGCACTTTAGAAGCAAACCCCATTTTCTGTTTAGCCCCACAATAACTACCCTTCGGTAGTGCTTTTCTATTTCTTTCAGTCTATTTCATATTAAGGATGTCTCACAAATGCCTTTCACTGGTGATTTTTCTTATAACATAAAATAGGCAGTTACGCAACCAGGAAGAACATTGAAATATGAAATGAATGCCTTTTGTATGTCCGTGCGTGTGTCTGTGCCTGTATAGCGAACATCCTTGTCATCGCAATAACGCCAGATCAAATAATGGCAGCTTCATAAGACTTCATAATGGAGCATGACCTTTACCTACTTTTCAAGGACACGGGGACATTTATGTCAAATCCCCAAGAACAAAATATGCAGCTTCATGAGACAATTATGTGAATACCCACCATCGCAATGAGTCTAGAACAAATGACAACTTCAGGAGATTTGACACATGCGCATCTTGTGAAGACATCTTGCTCTCTTGATGGAGCATGACCTTCGCCTACTTTTCAAGGTCACAGGGATGATTATATCAAATTACTGCCATCTCGATAACTCTGGAACAAATGACAGCTTCATGTGACTTGACGCTCATAAGCTTCTGGTGAAGACCTCGTATTGGTTTGATGGACAAAGACCACCTACATTTCAAGGTCAAATCTACATCTTTGCAATAACTCAAGAAGAAAAACAATATGGCAGCATCATGAGACTTGACACACATAAGCATCTGATGAAGACCTCAGACTCTTCTTATTGACCTTCAACTACTTTTCAATGTGACAGGAACAATTATGTCAAATCCCCCGCCATTGCGATAGCTCTAGAACAAATGATGACAGCTACATGAGACTTGACACATACATGCATCTGGTGTAGAACTCATACTGGTTCAATGGAGCGTGACCTTCACCTATTTCACAAGATCACAGGGAAGATTATGTCAAATCCCCATCATCCCGATAATGCAACAAATGACGGCGCTTCATGACACTTGACACATTTAATCATCTGGTGAAGATCTCAGACTGGTTTGATGGACCATGACCATGACCTTCACCTACTTTTGAAGGTCTTAATGGCTGGATCATTGTAATGGGAGAATTTAAAGTAGGCATATTTGACAATTCCTCTGAAAAAGAATCCATTAATTTTTTTTCTAATAAATATGGTCTTTCCCAGTTAGTTACACAACCAACTCCAAATACTAGCAAGCTTCGAGACCTTATTTAATGTAACATTCCACATTTACAAGTGAATGTTGCAAAGACATTATTCTTATCACAAGGCTATTTGGGCAGCACTATAAACATTCAAACAAATGAACACTATTTGTATATATTTTTGACAAGTGTGGAGTATGCAGTATGGTACTGAATCAAATTAACATTCCTCCATAATAGAAATATTATATATTACTTTATCACATAAACATTTTGCTATAGAATACACTGTTTTATATCAATATGTGCTTTTCATTCAATTAAGTAAAGATTCAATCATGCTAAATATATTACACGCCAAAAAAGCACCTTTATTTACACTGTTCTGTACATCTGCTGAAAAGTACCAACACATTTATATTCCAAACATTGTCTAATTTCATGCAAAATATTATAGATTTCGACATATTTCCATTTCCTTGAATGTATTTATGGCACCTTCCATTCTATTTCATAGTCGATTTTGCACATAATCTGTTCATTGAGGAAGGTAAGAAGACAAACAAATATATTTGAAAGTTACCAGGGCTGAGGGTTGGTGCATCTCTGATACCTATGTTTATAATTTTGTCAGATATAACTCGGGGATGGGAGACCATTGTTCTACACCAATTCTGAACCAATCTTGGTGATTCTAACACATTTTGTTACAGCTGAGTGCATATCAGAGGGTTACTTATGATGGTGTAAATTTTGTAGTGCATCTTTAATGTTTTAGGGTAATAAACAGCAACACAGCAATGTTTTAGGGCACATTGCTATGTTAAAAGTGGGCAAAATTGAGTAAAAATCTCATTGAAATTCAGTTTCAGATGATCATATTTTCATAAATGTAACTCATGATCGTGTTATTTTATGATTATTTGGATGCTATAGTTTATATATGAAGATTAAAGAACGCTTTTTCAGCCTGGCCATTGTTCACCGCTCAGATTTTATTCAGATTGGCTGCGATTTAGTGTCTTGATGAGTATCCAGAATGGTGCAATTTAGCGTCCAGCTCTGTCGTCAAGCACCCAGATTGGTCTAGATTTACATATTGGTCTAGATTTACATATTGGTCTAGATTTACAGATTGGTCTAAATTTACATATTGGTCTAGATTTACATATTGGTCTAGATTTACATATTGGTCTAGATTTACATATTAGTCTAGATTTACAGATTGGTCTAGATTTTACATATTGGTCTAGATTTTACATATTGGTCTAGATTTACAGATTGGTCTAGATTTACATATTGGTCTAGATTTACAGATTGGTTCAGATTTACTGCCCAGAACGGTTCAGAGCTCGCCCGCCTCTGCAACTGGATACGTTTGCAAGTTGTGGATTATAGCTTAATTACTGAAATCTCATGGAATTCACAGCGTAATGGATGGCATGGGTCATAGATTCCTCCATGACATATAATACCGGGATCAATCATTTATTGATTGGCCCAACTGCCACTATAATTTATCACACCATGTACTCTTTCCGGACATGCTTCTGGCCCTTGGCTGTGTTCATGCATATGAATGAAAAGCATGAGCCATCTGCAAACCAAATAATAATTGATCTGGCCATGTGTCTATATATAGTATTACTGTATATAAATTAAGGAATGAAAACCCATATTTCTGTCAATTTAACATTTCAAATTGAATTAAAATAGTCAAGTATATCTTAAAATTATCATAAGGATTGTAAAACTGAATTTATGGATTTGGATGGTACACAGATAAATGAAATGTCCACATGGACAATTTAAGGTCATGAAAGTAAAATAACCGGCTATATGCATGGGTGAAAAATGTTGTCACCAATGTTGTGATTTCAGCTTTCATCCCTTTAGTTGTACATGACAGAAGGAAGAATTGACTTTGCATTGATCGAACAATTTGATCGAATGTGTGCATTTGCATTAATCGAATAATTTTCTTTTCAGATCCCCTGTTATGATAGGTAACCAGGACACAATACAAAACAATATAAGAAATCTCCAATTTTAGTACTTATTGCCTAAGATAAATATTAAATTTTTATTCAGATCCCCTGTTATGATAGGTAACCAGGACACAATACAAAACAATATAAGAAATCTCCAATTTTAGTACTTATTGCCTAAGATAAATATTCAATTTTTATGTTTTTTTACGTTGCACCATAAATGTATGGAAATGCTGATTTAAATATAAAATAACTGAAATATGAAATGCCAAACAGGAAATTCAAGACCTCAGCCCCTGCGATATAAAGTCCATCTTTTTGGCTACTGTGGACAATAAGCCATGACAGGTTAACATCATTGCACGTCCAGCATGCCTATTCCTTGTAATAAAGTTTGAAGCTGACAAGTTACGTTTTTTTAAAAGTAGATTTAGATTTATTCAACATATACTAAAGCTTAAGCTTGGATTTACCAAACATCTGGTCTATGCCTTACAACGTGTAATATTCACTATCTGATGACCAATATTCATTAAGATCAGATAATTTTTATCAGATGATAATTTTGAATTTAGGCTTGGTTTTGTAAAAGTAACTATTTTAGGTTTTGAAACCTAAGAAAAGACTTTTTCCTATTGGTTTAACATTGGGGAAGAAAGCAAACTTCAAATTGTTATAATAATTATTATTACAACCTCATCGGTAGAGAGTACAATCTCGTCCCTATCAAGCAAACGTATATTGGCTTAACAGTTCATGTTTTATTTCTCCCCGTAGATTATTTAATAAATATTGCCTGGTTCCTTTGGTAGTACAAGCCAGCCAAATAGCCAAATAAGCCGTGGGGAGTAAGTCAACAGATATAGACGGCAACTTAATTAATAATCATATTGTAATAATACCAAACCTAATATTGACATCTAAAGAATACTGTAATATATTTATATATACTGGGACAAGGGTTACCAAATAAGTCCGTGTTGGGAGAGAAAGTGCAAGTTTGTTGGCCTTCACAAAGTCCTTGAACTATTCCAGTAGTTGTCTCTGAACTGTAACAGGTTGTGGTGCTCTGGAGATGAGCATCTGAGTAACATAGTTCTGATGTGGGTACCACCCTTCCAAAAAATGCCCAAATAATCCGAATTTGACCATTTCCACCACAAGATAAAGTTATTTGGTTTACATGATCTATAAAATCTTGGCAGACCGTTTGTATTCTGAGATCTGAAATGTTCAAAATAAAGACGTACAATTAAATTCAATATGCATATCGTATTAATCAAGACGACGCTTTCAAACAAAGTCAAGAACATGCCCGCTATTCTACAATCATTTATGTAAATTATAGTGGCAGCGTTCGATGCCAGACATTTAATTGTCCACAAATATTTTCCTACACTCCCCATGTGTTTATCAAGTAAATATAATAATTATTGTTTATTAAAAATTATTGTTACAATTTTAATATTATATTTGATGTTTCAGGTTTAATTTCATACAATTTTTTTTACAATCAATCAATTTCAAAGCATATTTTGGTATGTTGATAGCAGATCATCAGCGTGACTTCACAGTAGATATTATATTTAATTATCAGAAAATAATTACTATTTTGAGGCCAAGCAATAGCTCTGTAAGTCTTGACATATCATAACGTCTGGTATGAAGAATAGTTTTCAGGGTGCCATGTATGATAAGAAAACTCTGATGCCACAAATCAAATAGAATGCATTTGAAAGATGTTCAAAATGTGATTACTTTTCAAGGGGGTTATATTTTTGAAGCTTTAAAGCTGAAGCTGAAGTTCAGAGATTACTCTTTGTTTAGGTATTTGTAAAGAACTCGATTTCAAACTATGAAACGTGACACATTCTTCAAATTGCTCAACTGTCAAAACAGTTCCCTTTTCATTTAAACATTCCAGTCATGATGAAACACTTCATGATATTTATATTTTGAATAAAACTATTAATTTATTATTCCATAATCATGATGGAAATGTCTTTGATATCTTGGAACCGTTTATTACTGAAATCTCGTGTCTTCATATCTTTTCAGCTCATACAAATGTGGCATAAAAAGTTCTTTAGATTGTGGAACCATAATAAATGGGATTTCCATCAACGTTGTAAAAGTAAAAATATTTACTGATTTTCTATTTTTCAAAAACTGTAAGAGAAAAATAAGCATTTGACTGAGAAATACACATTTTTTACGTCTCTTCACATATCTGATTGCTTGACTTGTCCTTATATTACAAATTGAACAAATAAAAATGAGAAAACCTGTTTTACTAGGATCACAGTTAATATTCGTCACAAAAAATGATATCAGCACAGGTAAAAACAAGGTCTTGGTATTATCAAGAATAAATTCTGTCCAATTTAATCAAATATACATTGCAAATGTTGGAACAAAATGTTTGAAGTAATAGAGAATCTGATAATCTAATATGGATTCTAAAATGCAAATGATAAAATCTTTTGGATATTTTGTTGTGATATATCATCTTACCTGTGGGAATATAAATGGCGGCTTGGAAGTGTCCTTCTGGCGGATATGGCACCGTGTACAGTGTACATGTGGCCCTGTTATAAACTACTCCGTGACACATCTCATTGCTCATGCAATCGACCAAGCATTTAATACTTGATCTTACAGGATATGTCCCCCGTGGCATGGACGCTAAATCAAAATCAGATTTTGATTTTAGAGTGAAAAAGCTTTCGTTCACGAAGCAGTCAATCGGCATAAGTCCCTGGCAAATCACGAGGTATATATATTTGAGTGAGTGGACATTTGTCATCTTGGTGTGTTGGACTTAAGGTGATGCGATAAAGCTCTACACTTATTTTTTTGGCAAGAAATCACTTATAAGCCACTATAATCTCTCCGACGCAGATGTTCCGTCTCAATCATCCTACTGGTGCTTTGGGTCGGGGACGAGATTTCCTCGGATGGCCAACCCAAGGCTGTGCAGAGTATGACATGCACTGATTTGGTCCACCTCTGCAATGGTCTTGCACTGGTTTGTGAGCTCACTTTCAGCAGTATTCAACTTATTGATATTCTTTGTATGTTCAACCTATTCATGGCAGGTGTGATTCGCACACTACTTTACAATCAAAACTTGCTTCTCTTTAAAGGACTGCACGCTTTCATCTTTTGTCCAAACAGGTGAATGTGTTTTAGAGTACACACCTTCATAAATCGAACGACAGCACGTCTTTAAATGTGGATAAGCCGCATAGTCTACTGTACATGTAAGCCACATAGTCTACTGTACTTGTAAGCCACATAGTCTACTGTACTTGTAAGCCACATAGTCTACTGTACATGTAACCCACATAGTCTACTGTACATGTAAGCCACATAGTCTACTGTACTTGTAAGCCACATAGTCTACTGTACTTGTAAGCCACATAGTCTACTGTACATGTAAGCCACATAGTCTACTGTACTTGTAAGCCACATAGTCTACTGTACTTGTAAGCCACATAGTCTACTGTACTTGTAAGCCACATAGTCTACTGTACTTGTAAGCCACATAGTCTACTGTACTTGTAAGCCACATAGTCTACTGTACATGTAAGCCACATAGTCTACTGTACTTGTAAGCCACATAGTCTACTGTACTTGTAAGCCACATAGTCTACTGTACTTGTAAGCCACATAGTCTACTGTACTTGTAAGCCACATAGTCTACTGCAGTTGCAAGCCACAAAGCTAGTCTACTGCAGTCGCAAGCCGCATAGCTAGTCTACTGCACTTGCAAGCCACACAGTCTACTGCTCATGAATGCAAATGATGACTTTTGCTGTTTGCTGATTATATATATATATATATATATATATATATATATATATATATATATATATATATATATATATATATATATATATATATATATATATATATATATATATATATATATATATATATATATATATATATATATATATTAAATAAATATATATATATATATCAAATAAATCCCAGCGTTTGCTGATTTTCGGGATTATCTCTAAAAGAAATTTGTTTGGCAATTAGGCCAATTCAAATAATATCTTTGTTTCAGGTAACCCGATCAGATAACCCTCTCTCTCATCCCCCGACCCTATGCATTTTTTGACTCACTCGAATAAAAACATGTTCCTTAACTGTTACCCGTTTAATGATTTTAGCTCAGAGACGTATTAAAATATAAAATAAGTGAAATCAAAAATCTTTGCGTCATCGTCACCATTGCTCCTCCGTTGGCGCAAATGAGTTGCATTTCGTGTTGTTGTAAAAGAAAGCTATGTCATATTTTATTTTTAAATGACGTTCACAAGGTAATTCTACTCATAAAATAAAATAAAAATAAATTTTATGTATATAAGCTTGTACGTTGTATTTTTTTTATATTCTGACCTTCTAATGAGTTCTCAACCATTATAATCAATATCTAACCAATTTTAATCAGTTCCTAGCCATTCTAATCGGTTCGTAGCCATTCTTAATCATTTCATAGCCGTTTTAATATGTTCGTATATTTTCTGTTTAATCTATTCCAATCTAATCCAGGATGGTACTGATCGGTGAATCTCTTCGTATTACCCTAAAAAACAACCTACAACCCTATTTCTTTTAAAGGCATGTTACCTGAAACAAAAGTATTATTTTATTTGGCCTCAGATCAAGTGGGCAGCAGAATAATAATCTCTTCCTTTTTACACAAGCGACATAGGAAATCAGGTTCACCGCCTCAGGCTTGATTTCTTGGTTGCATTCATGGTGTCTAGGATCAAAAATTACCAATATAATCAATTTTGTTTAATGTTGTCATTTATATGGCGTTGCCAATGTCACCAGAAAATATTATTCCATGAAATATTGATTATTCCTTTTTGGCACAATATGTTGGACTTGTCACTGTCAATAATATCTGCTTTCTATTGGAAGGATTTTAATGTGTTTAAGCATGGCCATTATGTGTTGATAACACACAATGCTACCATGAAAGGTTTGGAGTCGCAAGCAAACACAGGAAGTTTCAACTATTCCACTGTTCCACTACTTTAATATTGGCGTTGGACTGCAATAGAGTCGCCATGGTGTGGTTGATTCGATAGTGTCACCATGGTGTGGTTGATTCGATAGTGTCACCATGGTGTGGTTGATTCGATAGTGTCACCATGGTGTGGTTGATTCGATAGTGTCACCATGGTGACAAATAAATCATATATTTCTGTATAAAATTCTAGTACAAGTCCCTTGTATTTTTCCCAAACATGTGTCCCCATGAGGCGATTGACATTGACCACTGAAATGACCTATCGATTAAATCGTTGGTCCAATCCTAACGAAATCATAATTTTGTAAGTAAGTTGGACTGTCAGAATAAACCGCTATCATACGGATGTAGAATTTAAAGAAATTACAAAAGTATAAACAGAAATTATATGATAAAAATATAAGGGTATACCAAAACTATTTTTTCAGTATTAAATATTTGAGTCTCGCCCTTAAATTGCTGCTACCGTCAGCTACATTTCAGTGTCATACTAAGCAAAGAGTCAGAGCAAAAGCTTTAATTTATAAGATTCTTTTTAATACTATTCTCAATAATACATTTTCAAATGTATATATATAATCTTTACCTTCTGCTGAGGTTTTGAGATATTGAATATTGTTGATATTTCTTATTTCATTCCAATGATGGTTTTTTCTGATGTTGTATGATTAAGAAATCAACTGTCACAGTGTATAATCACTTTCACCGCTCTTTGATCTCTACTGTATGCGGTATCAAAGGCTTTCTGGGTGTCCATGAGAGAGAAATGATGCGATATTAAAGGTTTGATGTCAATGAGACCCTGAGCAACCATGGACAGCGCCTTTGGATAGCTGAAATGTAAAATGACAAGTCTTAATCATAATCTCATATATATTTAAAACAATTGCACACACACACACATATATATATATATATATATATATATATATATATATATATATATATATATATATATATATATATATATATATATATATATATATATATATATATATATATATATATATATATATATATAAATGAATCAAATGTGTTAAAGTAAGGGGCTCCAGTCCCAAAAAGTAAGGGGCTCCAGTTCCCAAAAGCCCCCTAGCCACAGACCCCCGGGTGCTTCAGCCCCCAAATCCCCCTCCTGGATCCGCCACTGGAATGTCCTATTCAACCATTTATCCGTAACAACTGTTCCTTACTCCGGTGTTTCTCTTTTGAGATGTGTATGTGATTTAGAGTTATTCGGTCAAAATATCACTGCCAAAGTGAACCACAGATGTGTAGATCGTCATTTCTTTCGCGTTACACAAAGCCAACTTTCAAAAGAAAAATTACACTGAATCCTTTGATCCGCGGAACCGGCCACCAAAATAGACGGTTCAATATTTCCCGACATAACTGTTGATTTGAAATCATCAATGAATATGCCAGATGGCATTGTGTGGAATTTGGACACTGGCAAATTAAGAAATTTGCTTCACATAAAAACGCATTGCATTCTTTGTACATCAGGGAGGTACGTCAGTTGAAATCACAATTTAAAGGAAAATCAGAGAAATTCAATATAATGAGATAACCTACCAGTTGGCATATCTGAAGACGCCCTTAATGTCGACCTCTCTGGTGGCGGCCTCTATGATTGGGATGGTGGGATGAAGACTGCCCCGCCCCACTAGCACAACACATCCCCCGGAGCGTGTAGCCTGCATTTTGAAGAACACAACTGTATTATTTGTTTCTGGTAATTTTATATCAATATCGTGTATTTATATTAATTGGGGATTAAAACTGAAAAATATTGAAGTCTGAACCACTGCATTCTAACGATACCTCTGGAGGAGAACCGGAAATGGTCTGTATGTCACATGCTATTGCCTTCTGGTCACGTGATTTTATATCGATATCGTAAATTTATTTTAATTGGGGATTAAAACTTACAAATATTGAAGTATTGAAGCTGTCGTCTGAACCACTGCATTCTAACGATACGTCTGGGCGAGAACCGGAAATGGCCTGAATGTCACGTGCTATTGCCTTGTGGTCACGTGATGTCACCTTGTATGTGAAATCAGCGCCGAGGGTCTTAGACATTGCCAGTCTATGTTCATCTATATCTTTAATAGCGTAAACAAAGGTATCTTTATGACGGTAACACAGTGGTGTTTTTTATATTTTTTATGAATCATTCCATTAATTTGAATAATGGTGTGGAACCATTTTTTACTGTCCAGATTTATAAAAAAAATTATGGCTCAGTTGGTAAAATTTAGAGTGGCCCTACCCATTACTAACAATATATCTATATATCTATATCCCAACACATGTATATAAATGTATACATACCGGTTATAATGACCGATGAAGCCCCCAGCACCTTAGCAGTAAGCATTGCCATTACTCCCACTGGTCCTGTGAAAATACAACTTATAATCATTTGAAATATATCCAAATATACCCGTGAATAATATATGCCAGATGCTTAACACTTATTCTTAGTGTCGTTTTATTCATAACAGATTGCATTTTTGCTGAACAGACCTGCCCCGCAGACCAGTACTTTGGAATTGGCCACAACACCTCCCCTCTCACAAGCATATACAGCCACTGCTAGTGGTTCCAGCATAGCCCCCTCATCAAGGCTTACATTGTCCGGCAGTCTGAAAGGTGTAATTGAAATTATTTGTAAATGATATAATTTCTAGATTGTTTTTATCACAACACATTGTGGAAACCATAAAAGCTTCTACATTCTTCTGAATATAGAATGACTAAGTAAAATGAGTTCAATTACTATTGGGTTGTCTTACTTGAAGCAAAAGTCGCCAGCATGCTTGTAGAATCTAGCAATGTTGCCGTCTATCGGTGGAGTAGCACAAAACCGGATGTCGGGACACAGATTGTATCGGCCATGTTTGCAAAGGTCACATTTTCTGCACGGAACACCAGGTTCAATAGCAACGCGATCCCCTGCAAGTACCACATTGAAATAATTCCCAGCAAAGTTCATTAAGTCACGTTCCATATGAATTAAAAGGTTTAGCTGTATCTAAACAATAAAAAGAATAACTCGCCTACTTTGAGATGTTTGACCTTGTCTCCGACCTTGGCAACCACACCACTGGCTTCATGCCCGATGACCATGGGGCTCGTCAGGATAAAACGGCCACATACCCCATTTTTCCAGTATTTAATGTCAGATCCACATATACCCACGGACCCCATTGATAGCAGTACTTCTAATAACAACAAAGCCATAAAATATTATTATATAGGATATATTATATCATTCATTTCCACGTTATATGTGTTATACTGAATAAGTAAATCCAATAGCTATGAAACTACTTAATTTTATCTGCGATATTACATTATGATAAAAATAAATATGTATCAATATATATGTAGCAATGTTCAGAAAAGATGCACACAGAAGATGTCAATATCTCATTTTTGTATACATGTTTATTTTGTGTTTAAAGCAATAACTACATGAACGATTTTCACATAAGAATGTACACATATCTCACTGTATTTTTTAAATCCTTTGATATTGTCATATCAATCATGCAAGCAAAACGATGAAGATAGATTTGATGAATTCTTTAATTTAAAAAAACCATCTCATACAATCATATAGAAAACAAGTTTAATGAATAATAGCAATATAGAAATTATGTTCTTACCATCGTCATCTATCTCAGGAATACCAATATCTTCCTATAAATATACCCAAAGGAAATAAATATTATTTACAAATCTTTCTCCCAAGTATTTCCTCAATGAACATACATGTTAAAATTCTTATAAAGACGCAAATATCTTCATCTAAATGTTTTCAATCTGTGTTTTTATGTGTTATTTTTAATATTTGATATCCAAACTAGCCAGCTGAAAACTAAAAAAAGCCAATAGATAGGTAATTTTCTATCATCTCAGCCTCAGAGTCCAGTCTTGCTGGTCTTGTTTACTGTGCTTCGTGCTTGCCTAAATGCCAATTACAAATAATCAAATAGGTGTCTCCATACCATCCGCAGATCTTCTTTTCCATGTAACACTGCTGCGATATTACTAGTTTCATCCATGTTTTAATTTAAAGGGCTTTTCAATCACCTGATCACGATGGCAGTCATACAATATGTATGTCACCTGAGCGATAATACAAAGGTTTACCCTCGTGGACTTTTTATCAGTATATCTATATCTTATGTAAACAGATTACATAAATTGAATATGAGGAGCTGATAAATCATGACGAGCTATTCCCTTAAGAGAAAATACCAAACTTTGAAAGGAAAGTCTTTTTGGTATGGAACCAGCGCGGGGGATTCAGTGGCGGATCCAGGTGGGGGGGGGGGGGGGGGGGCTTTGAGGGCTTTAGCCCCTCGGGGTTCTATGGTTAGGGGGGATTATGGGAACTGGAGTCCCCCCCCCCCCCCCCCCGAGGCCCACGCCCCCGAGGAGCACATTTGAGCCCCCCGGGGTAAAAAATCCTGGATTCGCCCCTGGGGATTAAAAAGTTGAAAAGGGGAGAACGTCGGACGCATTCGCACTTATTGTGTTACGAACAAATTAATTTATGATAGCTCTCACCAAGCTTTGAAAGCACCGGAACCATGACGGCCGAAAATTGGTCGATTATTGCATCAAAATCTCCTGAGGGTCTAATACGTACAAAATCTCCTAAGGGTTTTTTTTAGTATCATTAAATACGATGACCTAAAAATTATCATATGTAAATGTTTTGTTTGTATTTTAATCCTTAAAAATGTTTGGTATTGTACATTGTGAAAAAACAATTATGAGAGCAGTAAATGGTCATGAAATTTAGTAAACTAGCCAGTAATATTGTAAATAAAAAATGTTGACATTCAACATGTAGCCCATGGTCTACAATTATTATACATAATAACTATATTGGGGTTTGAGTTGGGGTTTAAGTTTAAATGTGACCAAGGAGATGTCACGTGACACGAGAGTGTTAAGGATGAAGAGGGAGCTAATATATGATGCCAAGAACCATTGTAATCTTTCCTCTGAAGAAATTATTCAACTATTAAAATTATATTCAAATACTAACTTCAGTAATTCTGTAACTGCGTGAGTGTGTTGTTTTTAGCTGTGCATAGCGTAGATTCTACAAGGGGTGGCCGAATCTTCTGTCATTCTGTCTGTCCGTCAATATTTTCTCTTCTAAAAGTACTGGTCAAAATTCCTAACTATTAGTTGGTAAGATGTATGTTCAGGGAACCAATTCTATCTATTTTCCATTAGGCTGAAATCTTTTTCTGTTTTTATGAATTAAAAAAAATCAAATGGCTATCACTGAGTTGTCAGGAGGAGGTTGCCATTTTGAATAATATGAAATATATCAGCCATTGAGTTGAATTGAGGTAACAAATTCAATATCATCTGCTCAAGTCCGCTCTGGGAAAGAAATTAAATGATCATTTTCAGTAATGAAAGAGCCCTGAACGGTATCGGACTGTAAATCTGAAATAAAACAAGTGTTGATTTTTAAAAATCAAGCTCGCGTAAGTTTGCAAAATCCCAAGGCAAAAAACCCAAGGCAAAATCTTCTTACTCTACTACGCACTCACAAATCACTTCTCAAACAAAAGCGATATCTGACGGTGTAAGCAGAATTATTGAGCCAAAACATGGCCGCCATGGACCAATAATCGGGGTAGGCTCCATAGACTTACGGCTTAATCATCATAAAATCTCGAACATCTAGCCCGAAAGGGAAAACAAACGCGAGCGAAAATATGATTCGAGCCATTTCCGGACACTCACCCCGGAACCGGAACATAAAAACACCTGAGTTCTGGAAGCTTGCAACTTAGCAACAGCAAGATTGAAAAAGCTGTTAAATACTTTAAACTTTATAATTCAACTATCGCATCCAAATATTCAAGAAAACAACAGCATCATCATTTACATATAGAGGTCTTTGGTCATCTGTATTGACATTTTGACAAAGTTTTGCCCAACATAGCAATGTGCCCCAATTTAAAACTGTATAAGGAGGAGTAGTGCAAACTAGGGAGCACACAAATTACCCTCAACAAGATATTTACTTGACAATTTTTATTCATAACCCAGAACTATTATTCACTCAATCTTAATGAAATTTGTAAAATGTTGTGATGATTATGATGAGATTCTTATGTTTTTTGTGATAAATCAAGACGTAACTTTAGGGCAGAATCTCCCACCCCTGATTTTAGAAATCACTCTATAGATTCGATTTGTGGGTGTCATGATACATTCTATCTCATATATATATATATATATATATATATATATATATATATATATATATATATATATATATATATATATATATATATATATATATATATATATATATATATATATATATATGGGAACATGTCACGCATGGCATGTCACGGCAATATGTCCTATGTCATGGCTTGTCATGCCTGCCTGCATTCACCAAAGGTCAGGGGTGACTGTCATCTCCGGTATATATATATACAGAGAATGAAATGTAGGTCACTTCATTCTAACATTCCCATAGAAGAAATTGGCAAATCTATCAGCATAAACTTATATATCTGACGAACTTAACTGTATTCAAAGAGCACGCCATTCGTCATGTACTCTCATCTGATATTGCCTATCATATTTACACAGTGTCTTTCATATTACGGTAAGTTATAATTTGTTTTTAATATAATATTTACATTTTGACTGGAGATCCTTATAGTATTAATCTACATGGGTGTTGAGATATCACTCTACGTACTGGAGCGATACTCTCCATAGCAGAGCCAGGATCTATACCTAGCTCTGCAATAATCGGCCATAATCAGTGAGTACTGACAAGCTTCTTTTATAAGCCAATCGACACCATGTAAAAAAAATTGTCACATATAATAACACAGCCAATCGGTGTCCTTGTTTTGGTAAGAAAGTGGCTACAATAACAAATACATGTCGAAGTGTAATTCCTGAATATTATCAACTGTATTTACTTAATAAGCTCTTGAATTTGAAGTGATCGAAGTGACCTGGAAAATGGATTTAATTATTCATTTCAATACCATCTGCATCTTTCAAATACGATAGAAAATAAGACTACTTTCTTGCCAATAGCCGTTAATAATAACCATGATAGAGCGATTTGTCGATTGGAATCAACTGTCAAATGAACTTATAGGAAAATAATGATATCCTAAGCTATTATATAAATAATACATGTAATTGCCGATCAGCTATAATTAATTTATGAAAGTATATAATACTACAGAGGAAAAAAACGCACATGATACTCAACATTAACTGGAAATAAAACTAATCAATATTGAAGTCTTGTATTTATGATCAAGAGAAAGATAAATGAATGATTCATAGAATGGAAGTCATGAAGCATATATGTAGAGAAAACCTGGATAAAAAGCAATGATATAATTATGTACACAGGATAACTTTTTTATTGATGTGTAAAATTATTCATGCCATTTTGTACCTGCAAGTAACCATTCAAGCTCTACAAGGTACTGAAAGTATTTACAATAATGTAAGATGTGTCAACTGACTGACAAGTCCTTCGGGGCTGGAAAAACTTCACCAAGAATATGTACAGAATATACTATTGTGTGAATTCCTGTCAGTGTGTGATAACGTAGAACTTACTCCATTGTATTGTGCAATTTGAACGATTTTAATCAAAATTATTTGAATAGACAGAAATAAATAATAAGGTTTTTTTATAGTAAGCGATGTCTGACTGTATTTTATATGTGATCATTGCAGCGACAGACAGAACTACTTTACAAAAACTCATCAATGATTACCAGACGTGGAGAGTAGCAGACAGTCCAGAGTATGGAACTATGCTTGGCTGGAATACTCTGGATGACCAGCTGCAGCAATACACAGAGGAAGCATTCAAAAATACTGTAGAAAATGCTCGTATATTTTTGGACAGGGTCAATTCAATAAATAAACAATATTTGAGCAAACAAGATAAGATTACCCTCCATATTATGAAAGATGGCTTACAAGCTGTTATTAAAGGGTACAAGTACAGAAAATATGGAATGTACAATTCTTTATTTACCCTCAGTAATCCTGTGAGTAATATTAAAGATTTGATAATGCAAATGCCAAAGAAATGTATAAAACACTATAAGAATATATTAGCAAGATTAAGATTAGTACCAACTCAATTCTCACAGCTTATCGACATGATGAAACAAGCAATATCTAATGAAATAACTTGTCATCGGGATGCATTAACAGGAGTGATTGATTATATGAAAGCACATATTGTAGACAGTGTTGAGGAGAGCATATTTTATGATGATTTCAATAATATGATCAAAAGCATTGGTGATCCTGATAGGGAAAGACTGCAAAATGAGGCACAGGAAACTATAATGGGATTGGTGATACCCGCCATAAGGAACCTGACTTGGTTTGTTGAGACACAGTATAGCCCTGCTACTAGGGCAGAGCCAGGTTTGTCCTCGCTACCAGGTGGCGGTGAAGCATATGCTGAATGTCTGCGGTGGCATACTTCTACTGATATGACCCCAGACCAAGTGCACCAACTCGGCTTACAGGAGGTGGAGAGGATCAGGAAAGAGATGAAACAGATCATGATAGAAGATGGCTTCAGTGGTACCTTGCAATCTTATAAGAACCATTTGTACAATCAATCAGAGTTTTTCTTCGAGAATGGAGAAAGTATTTTACAAAGAATACAAGAAATTATGAGCTCAGTGACTGAGAAGATGCACCTAGTTTTAAATAATCTACCCCAAACAGATATCCAGATCATGCCATCAGAGAATCCCAGTGAAACATCAGGGGCTTACGCTGCACCTCCCCCAGATGGATCTGTCCCGGGAACATTATATATATCACTATTTAATCCCAAATCAACACCAACATTTGATTTGTTGTCTCTAGTCTTGCATGAAGCAGACCCTGGACATCACACTCAGGATGCTATCAGCAATGAACTTAACATTCCAGTGTTTCGCAAGATTGTGGAATACAGACGTGAGTGGGCTGTTCCATTTAACTGGCCAGTTTATAATGCCTATGTGGAGGGTTGGGCGCTCTATGCTGAATCCTTGGGAGAGGATCTGGGAATCTATAGTAATAGATATGATAGATTGGGAACACTGTCCTGGGAGGCACTCAGAGCGTGCAGATTAGTTGTTGATACAGGAATTCATGCACTTGGATGGTCTAAACAGGAAGCCATAGATTATATGTTTGAAAATACCATGTCTCCCATTAATGATATCACAAAAGAAGTAAACAGATACATTGGTTATCCCGGACAAGCATGTTCCTATAAAGTTGGGGAACTAAAAATGAAAGATCTCAGAAAAGAAGCAACTATTACACTTGGGCCTAATTTCAGATTACAAGATTTTAATGATGAAATACTCAGTTTGGGGGCATGCCCATTATGGATTTTGGAACAGCATATGAAAGAGTGGATTAAAAAGACCAAATATATCAACAATATGAATGAGATTTTTGATGTTAAAAAAACGTATGATCCAATCAACCAGTCAAAACAAAGAGATAATTAGTATCTTAGTATAATTAGCACTATGCATGGATGTTAACTTGACAGCTTATCTTTGACCTTGTGTGTGGGGTTCCCGGAAAAATGATAAACAGATTTTAGGCCACAAAGTCTGTATTATATATATATATATATATATATATATATATATATATATATATATATATATATATATATATATATATATATATATATATATATATATATATATATATATATATATATATATATATATATATATATATATATATATATATATATATATATATATATATATATATATATATATATATATGTATATATATGTATATATATATATATATATATATATATATATATATATATATATTGTATCCTTAATGGTAATTGTGATACAATGGTGGCGAGATGCTCTGTGGGAGAAAACAACACTTAACAATACCTTTGTAGTAATTATTTCACCAATAAAGACCCAGCATCAGACCTGTATCTGCATACAGTACAGGACCAACATCAAACCAATGTGCAAAAGTGTACAGGACCGATGCTGGCTTGACATCATTGGTCCAATCTATCTGATTTCATGGGACCAGTGTTAGACCAATACATATATGTTACTGGGGAGTCAAAATAATTGTAACGCCATGTATTTTATATGTGTGTGCATGTGTGTGTTGATTGCATGACATTATATGATATATGGCGATGTTTTTACACAAGGTAGAAAATAACTACAATGTTTTCATGTCATATCCTTTTATTTTTTTCATCAACAATATCATACACTGATATAGCATCAATTGATTAATAATATTGTTGACATATTTAGGCTGTGGGATAGGGTTTCTATTGGAGGGGAGCAGGGCTTAAAGTGATATAGGGTTTCTATTAGAGGGGAGCAGGGCATAAAGTGATATGGAGTTTCTATTGGGGGGGCAGGGCTTAAAGTGATATAGGGTTTCTATTGGAGGGGAGCAGGGCTTAAAGTGATATAGGGTTTCTATTGGAGGGGAGCAGGGCTTAAAGTGATATAGGGTTTCCATTGGAGGGGAGCAGGGCTTAAAGTGATATGTTTTATTGGCTCATCAAATGTGAGATAGTTGAAATCAAACTCTTTCTTTGTGTATTTATTTAAATATCACCAAATTATTATTCTAAAACCTAAGGTTGCTTCCCTAGTACCGTGTAGCCATTTGTGTATAAGAGAGCATTTCTACTGTAAAGATGATAAATAAAGTACTTGCAACACAACATCACTATTTCGTTATTTTGTTATTCAGTAATTTCACATACTTCACATACACTTCATACATTCATTATGAGTCAACCAGTCCAAATTATAAGAATAGGTTTAATCTCATCTGTGTGTCCATATATAGTATTACTGTATATAAACTAAATGAACAATATTGCACCACATATGTGTCATTCTGATGTTCCAAATTAGATTTAAAATATTTACACATTCGAAACTTTAAATAATATGTTCCATACAATGCCAAGATAGCAAAGAATTGTTAGAAACTGTAAACCATTTGTTTTGGTTTTTTTTAATATTTCTTTCATGGGGTTGAAATTTGTGTTCCAAGAGAAATGAGAAAAAAGGAAATTTAAAATATTTGTGCCCTCTTGTCTAATTTCTCATAATATTTGTAAAGAACTACAAGGCATTGTCACCCCCAACTGAGCACAGGATTAAAGTAGTATTCTCTGGGACACTACCCATTTCCATAATTCCCTCAACTGGATCACAGACCTTTCTGATTTTTATTCAAGTGATCTGCGTTTGGGCATAACAATAATCAATGTAAGGTTAGGGTTTGAAACACTGAATTTACGGATTGGATAGCACAGAACAAAAATATCCACACTTCAAGGTCAGGAAAGTAGAATTAATAACTTTATAGTAAGAGTAAAAATGTTCTCATCCAGTTAAGGTTGTGATTGCACCCTTCTAGTTGTATATGAGAGAAGGGAGAATTGCCATTGCGTTGATCACGCAATATGGGCACAATCCAAGGTTTTCATATTCTCAATGCGTCTATCTACACTATGCCTTCAAAATATTAACACCAGATGACGACACCAGTTGCAATCAATTTCTCCCTCTCGAGCCAAATCTCTCTGAAATCGGTTGTTCTGGTATCCTTAGAATCAAAGAGCTTTTTTGGTGATTGATCTGTCAAAGAACAGGGTTACGTCAATTATTGACAGAAAAGAGTGTCACTTTGGCATCAACTTTTTATCATCAAACCCGCCTGGATTCCAACTCCGCTACCCTTGCACGGTGGGGGTTTGTTAGAACAAAAACAAGCACCCTCTAGAGGTGGTGAAGGCTGTTACCAGTGAAAATAATTGAAATCTTACTTAAGACATTTTATGCACTAAACTTGTATTTCTTGAATACTGAATTAATAATTTTAAAAACGGAATGCATCCGTTTACGACTTTCTCAAATAACATATTAAGCTTGCACATTCAACTACGACAACATAGTCTGTGGATAGCGTTATTCCTACGAATACGAGGAGCACAATAGCCATCCTAAAAGAATCGTTTGATCTCACTGAACAGATATCTCACACATGAGATTATTATGAGGTGGCTCAGTGGTATGATGTATGCCACCCATGAGAGTACTATAAGGTCCACCCACACTCACGTTAGCCATGTAAATCATGTCTCTGACATTTTGTAAGAGCTACTTATCAAGTGATACTTGGAGAATAGGCATTCACATTGAGAAATTTGTCCCTCTCTCACTTTTCAGATTCTCTTAGATGGTATGATGCATTTCAGCCACGGTGATGGTTAATTTGGGCAAGAGGACTGTGGTGAGGTATGATCATATTTGATATAGCCGCCCATGGTATGATCATATTTGATATAGCCGCCCATGGTATGATCATATTTGATATAGCCGCCCATGGTATGATCATATTTGATATACCCGTCCATGATATGATCATTAGTAACATAGCCGCTCATGGTATGATCATATTTGATATAGCCGCCCATGGTATGATCATATTTGATATACCCGTCCATGATATGATCATTAGTGACATAGCCGCCCATGGTACGATCATTAGTGACATAGCCGCCCATGGTACGATCATTAGTGACATAGCCGCCCATGGTATGATCATATTTGATATAGCTGCCCATGGTATGATCATTAGTGACATAGCTGCCCATGGTATGATCATTAGTGACATAGCCGCCCATGGTATGATCATTAGTGACATAGCTACCCATGGTATGATCATATTTGATATAGCTACCCATGGTATGATCATATTTGATATAGCTGCCCATGATATGATCATTAGTGACATAGCTGCCCATGGTATGATCATTAGTGACATAGCTGCCCATGGTATGATCATTAGTGACATAGCTGCCCAGTATGGTCATTAGTGACATAGCTGTCCATGGTATGATCATTAGTGACATAGCTGCCCATGGTATGATCATATTTGATATAGCCGTCCATGGTATGATCATTAGTGACATAGCTGCCCATGGTATGATCATTAGTGACATAGCTGCCCATGGTATGAACATTAGTGACATAGCTGCCCATGGTATGATCATTAGTGACATAGCTTCCCATGGTATGATCATTAGTGACATAGCTGCCCATGGTATGATCATTAGTGACATAGCTGTCCATGGTATGATCATTAGTGACATAGCTGCCCATGGTATGATCATATTTGATATAGCCGTCCATGGTATGATCATTAGTGACATAGCTGCCCATGGTATGATCATTAGTGACATAGCTGCCCATGGTATGAACATTAGTGACATAGCTGCCCATGGTATGAACATTAGAGACATAGCTGCCCATGGTATGATCATTAGAGACATAGCTGCCCATGGTATGATCATTAGTGACATAGCTGCCCATGGTATGATCATAATTGACATAGCTGCCCATGGTATGATCATTAGTGACATAGCTGCCCATGGTATGATCATTAGTGACATAGCTGTTCATGGTATGATCATTAGTGACATAGCTGCCCATGGTATGATCATTAGTGACATAGCCGCCCATGGTATGATCATATTTGATATAGCCGTCCATGGTATGATCATTAGTGACATAGCCGCCCATGGTATGATCATTAGAAACATAGCTGCCCATGGTATGATCATTAGAGACATAGCTGCCCATGGTATGATCATAATTGACATAGCTGTTCATGGTATGATCATTAGTGACATAGCTGCCCATGGTATGATCATTAGTGACATAGCCGCCCATGGTATGATCATTAGTGACATAGCCGCCCATGGTATGATCATAATTGACATAGCTGCCCATGGTATGATCATTAGTGACATAGCCGTCCATGGTATGATCATAATTGACATAGCCGTCCATGGTATGATCATTAGTGACATAGCCGTCCATGGTATGATCATAATTGACATAGCTGTTCATGGTATGATCATTAGTGACATAGCTGCCCATGGTATGATCATTAGTGACATAGCCGCCCATGGTATGATCATATTTGATATAGCTGTCCATGGTATGATCATTAGTGACATAGCCGCCCATGGTATGATCATTAGAGACATAGCTGCCCATGGTATGATCATTAGAGACATAGCTGCCCATGGTATGATCATAATTGACATAGCCGTCCATGGTATGATCATTAGTGACATAGCCGTCCATGGTATGATCATTAGTGACATAGCTGCCCATGGTATGATCATTAGTGACATAGCTGCCCACAACAATCTCGTGGATAGGATGAACAACGATGTACTCAGGAGTTCCTGGTCATTTATACAGAACCCAAGTAGATCCGGGACGTGATAAAATTACACCCTTAAACAATTGAATTATTGTGTGCATATGGAGTTTATCTTGGAAAAATATACATTTTAATACTAGTACATTACTCACGTTTAATTGCTGTAATGGCTTACAATATCTGTCCGGAATGGGTGTATGTGTGTCATCAATGACCGTTTTGGTACAATGAATCAATGTATTGCATATTGTACAAGTAATCAATCAAGCCAATCCTTACATGTTTGTCAATATTTATAGATGCATATCTCGTTGTAAAAGGGCACAGAGATATGCAAAATTTAGATCCAAAATCACCTTTTTAAGAAAATAATAAGCCATTGAGTACTTATGATCGTGAAGGACTCTCTCTAACATTATGCTTGATTTTGCCTAAAAGGTCGTCAATACCTACCCCAAAAGAGAGAAATCTTCTATAAGTTATGCTCATGTATTAAAGTTAAAAATAAATTCTCATAGTGAAAAAGCCCAGATAGGTGATCTGAAAAGGTCTGAGTTTATTGCTTTTTATGTCTAATCCCGTTTGCATGAGATTAAATACCCAACTCTTTTCGTGATAATTCATATTTTATATATGATTATATCTAAAATCTCCCAAAAAAGCTTGATTATTCTTTGGGTTACATTAAATAAGGAAAATATAAATACTTGATATCAGTCAAACCCGACAAAATTAAATGGGTTTACCTCAGTTTTTGCAGGTAGCGACTTTAAACTCTACTAGAGTTCTATCAACTCTACCAAATCTTTTTTGGTTGAAATAGAAGAGACCCTGCACGTTCCACAAACCCCTCCAGCTCACCAATATGGGTGATTGGAGAACACTAAAATTTTCACTTCTTGAGTTTCAACATTTGTAATATAATCAACTAGGTATCTCTTTTGTCATGTAGAATACATGCTGGACAAGGATTGGAGACATGGCAGCTAATATGATACCTACCATCATAAGCTCTGAAGGGAAAATATATTAATATTTTGTAAACAAATACACATACAGAATAAACCTAAGCAGAATAGAAAGACAGTCTTGGAAGAAAACTGATTGAATTAAAATAACATATCAATCATTTGTTACTACTATGAACCAAGCTGGCATGTATAAAATTTATCCCTGCGTGACAGATATTAACACACTAGGTGGCAGCAGGGCCCACTCGAGCAGTGAGAATTCAGCTGCATGACCTTCTCTCAGTCTGTTATTATCAGTATCACGCAGTGTGGTGCATGAGTGGTCCACTTCATTGTAAACAGTGATGAGCTTATATTACATTGTTGCCTACAAAGTATCCGCGAAGTATCAGATGTGTGCCGTGGGCATGGCACTGCATAGACCAGGACATAAATATGTGCATATATACATGATGGGTCGGACCAAGCGGTACCACACACCACCGAGGCCACCATGTCCTCCTACCTACTCTTCTGCTACTTGAGCTTTCTACATTATATCATATATGCTCAGGGTAAGTCACGTTTTGATAAACCATTTTAATTGCCTAGAGATACTTGCCAAGTAGAATAGTTAGGCTGGACTATTTTTTTCTGGGATAGTTTGATAAACTTGGTTTATAACTTAGTGACTTACCCTGAGCATATACAATATAAATACTTGAGCTTTCTACATTATATCATATATGCTCAGGGTAAGTCACGTTTCGATAAATCATTTTAATTGCCTAGAGATACTTGCTAAGTGGAATAGTTAGACTGGACTATTTTTTTCTGGGATAGTTTGATAAACTTGGTTTATAACTTAGTTTCTTAAAAGTGTATGTTATCGCGAATAGTTAGACCTTCAACAGTTTTACTGGAATAGATTGACAAATTTGGACAATTGGACGAGATCTTGGTTTCCTAGAGATGTATGTTAACTGGACTAGCAACTCATGCTTCGCGGTTCAGTATAATATCATCATTGGAGAGAAAGGCCATCAACCAACAGCCCCCCATGTTTCCAAAGGAAAAATCATGTTTTTTTCCTATGGAATAATTTAATTTTGTGTTCAGTCCAAACACCTGGAAAATATACATCAATATCTGGTTGATCATGCTGGTTTGGACACTATATAAACAGTTATTCTGGAAGATATAATATTACCATCTAATAACTTTCACACAGGAAGAAAAAGTCTTTTGTTTAATGATAACACCTCTTGTGATTTGATACTTGGGCCACGATTTGGGCCGCCAGCCAGAAACATCCTTAGGAAAAAACATATAGTAGACATTAAGCAAGTTTAATTAACATTTATGAACTGTAGTTATGTTTTCAGTGTTTATATGCTATGTTTAACAACTGGAATGACTAACAGAAACAAATTTAATATTCTTTCAGGAAATCCAAACAGCCCCTTTCATATGCTTGTTGATGACTATCAGAAGTGGCGGGTAGCAGACAGTCCAGAGTATGGAACTATACTTGGATGGAATACTCTGGATGACCAGCTGCAGCAATACACAGAGGAAGCATTTGGAAGCACAGTGAGAAATGCTCGAAGTTTCCTGGATAGGGCAAATTCTATTGAAGAAAGCGATTTGAACAAGCAAGATAAGATCACTCTCTATATTATTAGAGATGGATTACAAACTGTAATTAAAGGGTATCAGTATAGAAAGTATGGAATGTACAACCCAATATTTACACTTAGTAATCCTCTAAGTAACTTGAAATACATGTTTATGGACATGCCAACAAAAAATGTAACGCATTATGAAAATATACTTGCACGATTGAGAGCAATACCAGTACAGTTTTCACAGCTAATAACATTGATGAAGGAAGCAATAGACACTGGGATAACTTGCCATGGGGATGCATTAACAGGCGTGGTTGAATACATGAAGTCACAGATTGTAGACAGTGTTGAAAAGAGTTTATTCTACAAAGTATTCATAAATATAACTGAAGGGATTGATGAAGCCAATAGATCTAGACTACAAAATGAGGCACAAGAAACTATTATGGAATTGGTGATGCCAGCCATGAGGAACCTGACTTGGTTTGTTGAGACACAGTATAGCCCTGCTACTAGGGCAGAGCCAGGTTTGTCCTCGCTACCAGGTGGCGGTGAAGCATATGCTGAATGTCTGCGGTGGCATACTTCTACTGATATGACCCCAGACCAAGTGCACCAACTCGGCTTACAGGAGGTGGAGAGGATCAGGAAAGAGATGAAGCAGATCATGATAGAAGATGGCTTCAATGGAACACTACAAGAATACAGAGATCTCCTTTACAATCAGTCTGAGCTTTTCTTTAAAGATAGTGATCAGATACTAACAAGAACCCGTGCGATTATTAATGATGTTAAACAGAAGATGCATATGGTTCTGAATAATGTCCCAAAAGGAGATATAGAAATAAGACCATTTGATATCCCAGGTGCAAGTGGAGGGGCATATACGCCGCCTTCTCCAGATGGATCCCACCCGGGAATATTCTGGATATCTCTCGATAATCCCACATCAGCCCCTCAATTTAAACTCCTTTCTCTCACTCTCCATGAAGCAGAACCTGGACATCACACCCAAGTTTCCTTTAGTGGTCAGTTAAATATACCTGCCTTTCGTAAATTTGAAGAATACAGGCGAGTATGGGCCACCCCATTTAACTGGCCAGTTTATAATGCTTATATTGAAGGCTGGGCACTCTATGCTGAATCTCTGGGAGAAGACCTGGGAGTCTATATTAATACATATGATAAGTTAGGAAAGCTTTCATGGGAGATATTTAGAGCCTGTAGATTAGTGGTTGACACAGGGATCCATGCATTTGGTTGGTCTAAACAGGAGGCTGTAGACTATATGTATAACAACACCATGCATTCAATAGAGAGTGTTACAGATGAAATGAACAGATACATAGGCTACCCTGGACAAGCTTGCTCATACAAAATCGGAGAGCTCACAATGAAAGATCTTAGAAAAGAGGCTGTTGACCGTCTTGGTTCGAAGTTCAGATTGCAAGATTTTAATGATGAAATTTTGAGTCTAGGTTCATGCCCCATGTCGATTCTCAAAGAACACATGGGAGAATGGATAACAATTCAACAGAACTCACACTCAGCTGCAAATTGCATCTCGAGACGACATGATGACAAAATATATCTTGTAACTTTTATATATTTACTGAAATATTGCTGGAGATTATATGCTATGATCTAATAATTGATTGTTCTCGATGATTATAAATGAAGGCATTATTAACAAGAGGTTAATATTTGTAAAATGGAAGGTATTGATGCCAGTGCACAAACCATACTTGGTTTGGACATGACAAATATATGTGAATTATCAGAGTGCCTGCACCAGTATTTATAACATTAATCAACTCGATATATCAGTGTATACACACCTGCAATATCACTTGTCTTGAGTAATCTGTCTGATTTGCAAGTCCAGTTCAAGTTAAATATATATATATACTGTTTGTCTGGACATCACATAATTTATTTTACCCTCCAAACTTATATTGTACTATTTTGAGTTCATATAACTACCTGTAGAGAATAAACAAGAAAATAGTGTGTCAGATATGTGGTGTTTAAATTTCTATAATTTAGCTACTTCCTATAATCAATTTGTATATATTTTGATTCCATCTTTAGATATAAAATCTAAACAATGGTTGCTTGTGTTTGTTTGTTTGTTTGTTTGCTTGTTTGTTTGTAATAGTAACATTTTCACCGGAACGTAATGCCCTACTCTTTACAATGTGTGACTAGGGATCTTTCTTTTGTATTATCACATAGTCATGATTACACAAACCATGGCCTTTGAAAACCAGTCATGGGGCACTGGTTTGAATGGGAAACAATTCAATACGAGATATCCACCTTTCTTGACCTTGTAGTGAAGTATTGGTCTCAACAGGGACCTCAGACCTTCAGTATCGGCTAATAAAAGAGCATATTAGTAAGTTAAGCATGCTGAAACCATTTGATATATAACAAGTTATAATTGGCTATTTATCATAATTTGTATAATATCATATACATTAACAAGGAGGATATGCCTATCAAAATAATATTGAAATATAATATTAGAAATCTAATTATATTATTAATTTAGGCATTTATAACCATTTTCCTGTGTACAAAATAACAGAGTATCAATTAATTTATAATTAAATGAGGGACGATACTGTCATTTCGGGATGTAACACAAATACGTTTGTATGGCACTTCTATAATATAAGAGGGGTAGAGGTCTTGAGTGTCCTGTTTAACTTTTTGTTTGATATCTGCGAACTTGGCATGAGATTGATTTTAAAATGATTTTAAAGATTTTGGCAGCTTATTCACCTACCAGTGTAGACAAGTATCTAGGAATTAACTATCTGGCCTGGAATCATATAATATTTGAGTAACACTTCAAGAGTTTTATTAAGTGAGAATACCAAATGATAGATGAATCTTTTTAGAATTGAAAAGTCATATCTCTTACTAAATCCTTCAAATTATTACAAGAGATTGATTTTATATGATCACTCATCATTAGTCAGATATATGTTTTCTTGCAATGTCCAACACCTTAAATGTGGGATAAGAAGTACCGACCATTCCATTTTATTGGACGACTTATCATATGTATCAGTTATTTTATATCATGACTTGGCGAATCTGTATATCTACGAATAGTTCACAACAACCGGAAGTCTTAGATAAGTAGCAAATCATATCATATCTTTTTATCGGAGAGACTACCGGATTACGAGAAATCTAATCAGGCAAGAAATTAACATTTTCAACTCTATTCTAATGGTGCCCCTATAGTAAAATAATAGAGGCCCAGAGACTAATTTCGCCATGATTAGCAAAAATTATTTTGAATCAGCTGTTGCCTGTTCAAATGTCATTCTTAAGAAAGATTCAAAGGGGAACATTGGTAGAAATGTTATAATGATCATGAGTAGACTATTTCAATCTCAGTCCAATGTTGGTGAGTAGCAATATTTTGTCAGCAATGGCGATGGGATGTTTCAGAACACTTGCTATTACCAGTATGATTTCAGTACAACTGCTTATTTTATTTGGAGTTTTGAAATCATTTCAGATGTTCGCCTCTTTATTTCAGTTTTAATCATTTTAATATAAAATATACATTAACGAGTTTAGTTTTGATATTTTGCTATGTGCTGTGCTAAGATAAAATTTCTTCCCTATGTATCTACTATCTTGACTGATTTTGGTGATGATTTTCTTTTCTTTTGGTAACGTAATTATTGTCTTTCAAAACCGCATATATTACACACTGTAAAATAAATAATTTCAAACTTAAAAAAAACACACAAAAAACACTATCTAAAATGAGTTATCATGCCTTACAACTCTAACAAAAAACGTCAAGTTCACTGAACATTATGTTCCATCTCAAGTTAACACTTAAACATCACATGGGGGTATATATCGGATATTATCCTTGTGTACATTGGGAAAATAAAGTTATTTTGAGAAATATAAATTCAAAAATAAATAAAATAAATTCAAAAATAAATAAAATAGACTAAATAAGCTTTCTAGTTTGACAACAGGTGTGCCCCGAATCATTGGTTGTTTTTTCACAGCATTAGTACATATACCTGAGAATTAACCATTAACCTAATATGAGTTACAACTGATATTTCATGTCCCCCAAATCCGCTTGACCGTTGTTACTCCGAGCCTTTGTATGGACGTCTGTTTATTGAACCTGACTGAGTTTCAGTTTTCTCTCCTTCAATGCATCCTCATAGAATAAATGGGTTCATTTAGGATGGAAACCGTCAAGTATTGAACATTCAAAAGCACTCAGCCAAAATGTTTTCATGAACAGATGTAATTATTACCAAATGATATATAATCATCATGATAATTGTTTCCATGATGTACAGAGGAACATTAAATTTGCTAATTTAAATTATATTACTTATATTGCAAACATGAAAGACAATACATGCTTTAAAGTATGATAAAAACGAGCCAGCAATGATTGGACTGATTGGAGAATTAAGTGGTGTAATTAAAAGGAAGTCGCTGTATAAAATAATGGGTCCTGTTTCCATGTTGTCACATAATAGGGTGTCAGTTACAGAGACAGGGGCTACTAAGTTACACCACATGTCTGAGTAATGCCCTGCTAGCATGACAGCCCCATGACACTGTGACACAGGCAAACATTCCTCCCTCCCCTCACTCACACACTGCTCGGGTACATCACCGGGGTACAGTACAGGTCAGGGGACACAAGGGCATACATCTCCAATATGTCTCCTACCATGTTAGTACAAACCCTACTGCTTCTAACCTCTGTTCATGTTGTGTATCCTCAACCATCACCGAACATGCATGGTAGGTTATTATTAATTGATATATCTTAAGTCATTCCTTGGCATAATTTATCTGCATTTATTTAACATCTAATATTAAAGAAATTCTGAGGAGGTATTTTTTTCTTTGTGTTATACCAGGGACAGACGATGAGCAACTTCAAGAATTAATTAATGAATACCAGAGGTGGAGGGTGGAAGACAGTCCAGAGTATGGGAGTATGATTGGATGGCATACTCTGGATGACCAGCTGCAGGAATACACAGAGGAAGCATTTGGAAACACAGTGAGAAATGCTACTTTGTTCCTGGACAGAGCAAATGCAATTGATGATGCAAATTTATGTAAACAAGACAAAATAAGTCTCTTAATACTCAAAGATGGTTTAGAGACCATAAAAAGTGGTTATCGCTTCAGGAAGTATGGGATGTACAACCCCATGTTCTCTTTAACAAATCCACTGCGTTCTTGGAAATATATAATCAATAACATGCCAAAGAAAACCATTGATCAATATGAAAATATCCTGGCAAGGTACAGACTGATTCCAAACCAGTTTTCACAGTTAATAGAAATGATGAAGAAGGCAATATCCTATGGGACAACACGCCATGAAGCAACTTTGACAGGGGTACTTGAGTACATGAATAGTCACATTGTTGAAAATGTGGAAACTAGCATGTTCTACACACCATTTATAAATATGACTGACAATATTGATGCATTCAATAGGGATCAACTTCAGACCCAGGCCAAACAGATCATAAGAAATATGGTGATGCCAGCCATAAGGAACCTGACTTGGTTTGTTGAGACACAGTATAGCCCTGCTACTAGGGCAGAGCCAGGTTTGTCCTCGCTACCAGGTGGCGGTGAAGCATATGCTGAATGTCTGCGGTGGCATACTTCTACTGATATGACCCCAGATCAAGTGCACCAACTCGGCTTACAGGAGGTGGAGAGGATCAGGAAAGAGATGAGACAGATCATGATAGAAGATGGCTTCAACGGAACACTACAAGAATATAGAGATCTCCTTTACAACCAACCTGACATGTTTTTTCAAGATAGCGACACTATGTACACACGAACCATAGAAATAGTTCGCTTAATACATAAAAAGCTTCATCTTGTGATAAATAGAATTCCAATGGCAGAGCTAGTTGTGAGGCCCCATGACAATCCTAGTGCAGCAATTGCTGGGTATTCACCCGGCGCCATAGATGGGTCTACTCCAGGTATATACATGATAAGTCTATTCAACCCAACATCAAAACCAAAGTTTCCATTAATGTCTCTCACCCTACATGAAGCAGAACCTGGACACCATACTCAAATATCAATGAGTAATGAACTCGAAATTCCAGTCTTCCGTAAGCGTGGAGAATATCGTAGAGGATGGGCCACCCCATTTAACTGGCCAGTTTATAATGCTTATCTGGAGGGTTGGGCGCTCTATGCAGAATCTTTGGGAGAGGATCTGGGAGTCTATAGTAATAGGTATGATAGATTAGGAAAGCTGTCATGGGAGGCGTTCAGGGCGTGTAGATTAGTGGTTGACACAGGGATCCATGCATTTGGTTGGTCTAAACAGGAGGCTGTAGACTATATGTATAACAACACCATGCATTCAATAGAGAGTGTTACCAATGAAGTGAACAGATACATAGGCTACCCTGGACAAGCATGCTCCTACAAGGTGGGAGAGCTTGTTATGCAGCGTCTAAGACGAGAAGCAACTCAAAAACTGCAGTCCAGATTCAGATTACAAGATTTCAATGATGAAATACTCAGTCTTGGGGCATGTCCAATGTGGATTCTAGAACAACATATGAAAGAGTGGATAACAAACCAGATGTCATCAGGCTCTGGGGCAAACACACTTTCATTTTACACTTTAGTTATTAATGTACTTGTATTGTGTTATTACACTGGCAAATCATTTTGAAAGCACCAACAGTAATAATCCTGTTAACTGGGTCATGCTTTCTGTTAACTGGGTCACACTTTGTTAATTGGGTCATACTTCCTGTTAATTAGGTCACATCTAAGAGTAATCAGAGAACTCAAATTATGATTTAAGCTCTCTGGAATAATCAAAAATGGGATATTGTGCAAACTGTAGAAGTGTAGTCCTGAAATCAATATCCTCATAATCATTATAACATCAAAAGAAGTAGGCATCATCAAAAGAGGCCACTATCTCTTTTGATCTTGTGATGTCAGTCCTCCATTTGTAATTACTACAATATCACAGAATCATGTGTTAAATATTCACTGAATTCCACACTACCTCATGTCATCATTGAATATACTGTTGAACATTATGTAATCATAAAAAAACATGTCCAATTGTGTAAATCAAATAATTATGAAAATTGATATGATAAAAAATATATGCCCTTATGAGACATTTGATGAACCCAGGTAGCATACTCCTCTACCACCAGAGGGCGACGTGGTGAACCTGCCGGATGAATACCAATCTGGTTAAGACATTACCAACTGATTGAGTTGGACAAGATTGTCTTAGTCTGGATTGGCTGAAGTAATAGTTTGAATGCTCCTCTGGTGGGCAATGTGCCCATGAAGAAGAATGGACTGCATGTGTGAAAGAAACACTTTAGACAATATACTTATATGTATTAAGTTATATCAGTTGATGTGCCGATTAATTGTAGAAATATGACCTATATAGTAACTCCTGGCTAGATCTATATAAATTAAAATGATAATTCTATATAAGGTTTATTCATGAAGACAAAATGATCAGGCGAGATTTAAAAGTAGGTCTACTATTTAATTGTGACAGGATGAGCTCTTAAGTTATGATTGTCTGTATAATAAATATTAACCCTACTATATATTTCTATCTTATTAATAATGTGTCACCAACATTTGCAGTCATCTCATTGTCTTTTTATATCGATCATGATACTTGCCCCAAAAGATTTTTTTCCATTTTTTATCCCTTTCCATGCTGTACATCTTTCCCAGCATCATTTTTTATTTGTTTTCTTCAAATGCCTCGTCAAATCTTAGTAAATAGCAGTTTTTGGAGTCAATTAAAAAAAATATCAATCCCATTCCTAGATAAATACTAGCAATGATGATGGTTTAGCTGGATTTACAGCATAAATTATACCCGAGTTCAAATGCTCTCAGTCAAGCTTATCATATTGCAATATGACAGGCCTATGTGCCTTTGCCTTATGCCTAGACAGTTGCACTGCTCTCAGTCAAGCTTGTCATATGACAGGTCTATGTGCCTTTGCCTTATGCCTTGACAGTTGCACTGCCCTCAGTCAAGCTTATCATATGATAGGCCCATGTGCCTTTGCCTTATGCCTAGACAGTTGCACTGCTCTCAGTCAAGCTTATCATATGACAGGTCTATGTGCCTTTGCCTTATGCCTAGACAGTTGCACTGATTGGCCAAATGCCTGAGGACAAATGTCACATCTGAAGGGCTTCTCTCCTGTATGGATCCTCTTGTGTGTTTTTAACACCCGCTGCTGTGTGAAGGTCTTGCCGCATACACTACAGGAGTATGGCCTCTCCCCTGTGTGTACCTTGATGTGTTGGGTTAATAGATAGGTGGAGGAGCAAACTTTGCCACAAAAAGCACAGGTAACTCCAGACACATTCCCGTACGACACCCGCTCCACATCTCTCCATAGATTATAACCAACTGAAAATACACAAATCAAACCTTTTTTTCATTTTTATGAATAAATAGCATTTAACTTTCTTTTAATATTGCATATGAAAAAAAAATATCAAAGTTAAAATTTTCATTTTGTAATTAAAATTCAACAAGTTGACAAAACCATTTAATTAATCAAATAATGAAGTTAGTGATTATTATTTAAAGATTAGAAAAAATATATTTCACATTTACATTTCATAGCTAAAAACAATGATCATGCTCAGTTCCCAAAGATATATAATTGCTAGCTATAGAGAAAGGTTTGATGGTAGAAGACACTGATAATATGATAAAATCTTATCCATGTAAAGTAGGGTCCAAGATGACTGATATAAATACGCTTTTTGACTTAAGAGCTTTCATGAAAACTTAGAGGCCATAGGCAATTTTACGGAGATATGGAGTATGTTTAAATGATATGTGGACATGCAACTGTGATACAAGCAATCTATCTCCCTGAAATCATCCAAAACACACCCGACATGATTATTGCATTTTGCTGAATGTGCTAATTACAGTGCAGTACTCTTGTGTTCATTGTCATGGTCTGTTAGGGTGTTAAGCCTGTGCCAATAGACAAACATGCATGGACAGACCTCTCGTAGCCAAATCACTCCAATGTTCCAATCGGAAGGTGCCCCATTGTTAGCAAACATTTACAGAGCAGGTGTTTGTGCCCGATCACTGATCAGCTCAGCAATGTTTGTTGGCAAAGTCTTCATGGGTGATTTAGAATATAGCTGAAGACTCATCTACTTTCAAATGGCAGAGGTATTTATATAAGGGAAGTATGAAGGGTGATAGCAAAGTTTAGGATGTAAACATTTATATTATGTAGGGAAAAAGTGCTCGCAAATTGGATTTCTTAAAAGAAAAATTGAATCATGATACACCTTCATTCAGGGCCTTAATCTTTACTTATCAAGTGAGGGTCAATCAATTATTTTTTTAATATTACTCATTTTCTCATTTCCTAGAAGGATTGATGAAGCCTGTAGAGCAATATGATCTGATAGACTATGCAAATATTTTGTTTCTCTCAAACCAGATTTGCAAAAACTATTAGTGGAATAGGTCAATTTGTTCACTGCAGGAAGTTTTTCCTTCACTTGCATAAATGTATCTGATATACTACATTTTTATCTTACAAAAATTATTGAAATGGCAGAATAATTGAACAAAAATTTATTTTTTGAATTTCAAATACCAATATCACCAACAAATTCAAACCTTTATGTTTTTGGTTTGTTTTCTGTAATACTGGACCTGAAAGAGTCCAAGGAGAAAAAAAATCAGAAGCCCACGATTCTATTTTTTCAAGTACATTTATAAACTGTTTATTATCTAAAGATACACGTGAACTCATGCCATATTATCATGTGCATTATGTACACAATTCTTAACCAAGTATTTGAGCTGATAGTTGCAATCAGTTTTTTTTTTTCAAAACAATCATCTTGGCACTTTTGCCTCAACACTATTTGTATATAAATATAACATGTAATATCTGTTAGAAATGTTGCTGTATAAAAATGATGGTTTGTATTTTGTCAATGTTATCACATATATTGTGTTAAGTAAGTCATATCACATCATCTCATCCATATAAAGGGCAGCATTCGAGTGAATTTGCCTATGCAAAATTACAAAACACTCTCAACAAAGGATGGTTCATCAGTGCCAACTAAATACAAATGATAAAACTTAATAGATCCAAACAGCTGATAATGATTGACAAATTTTAAGGAATTTACAGGTTTATGATAATGATTGACAAATCTTAAGGAATTTACAGGTTTATGGAGTGCTATGAATTTGCAATCCATTTTATTTTCTAAACATCAGGTGGCACTCTGAATGTAAACTGTACAAAATGATGATGTCTGTTGATGTGCATATTTGTAAATAACCCTAAAGTAGTCAGTTATTTCCAAATTACTTTACAGAGTATTTAAAATTAAGGTAACTTTAATCTCTTGTGGACTATCCCATGTTATTTATACTAAAAGAAACCCTCCCATTAATGGTGCATCGAAATTCTGAAGGAATGTAATGATAATCTGATAATATGCTCAGTTTGTTATTTTATAAAATCATTTGAGATAATTTTTCTAAGAAAATATGAATTTCTTTTATAAAATATGTGACAAAACTATGAAAAGATAATTAATTTTGATGAGCATAAATCAATCACATAAACAAGAATTTGCATTATGTACATATAGATTAATAACATTCTAAACCAAACAAATCTAAAGCACACTTTTTATAATTGAAATATCATATATGTTACATTTCTCATTACTGCTAACTAATAAATACACACAAGGTGAAATAACAGTAAACACTGGGACCTAACCTAGTGGTATTTGTATCTTTTCAATGCTCATCCCCGTACATTTACACACACACATACATATATATTTAATATGAACAATGGTGACTACATAAACAGTGCTCTCTTAACATACTGGAAAACAACAAAGTGCTTGCATCTGGAATGTCCTTGCTACATGCTGTCTGATTTTAATTATGGTGATCAATAAACGTACATGATAAACAACCAAAAATAGACAGAAATCTTCTATCCCAAGGCAGAATACACCCACTCCATCTGGTGGCAATCCCCAGAGGCTACAACAACCTAGTGAGAACAATTACTCAACATTGTTTGTGAATTTCCTTGATCACATGTGCTACTCATATATCAATTTCACAATTTGCTGTGACAAAAAATGAAGTATTTTTTTCCTAGGTTTCTAATGCTTTAAAAATGTGTACAATAAGTATCTTTTTTTTTTTTTGAAAAAAAAAATCCCCAAAAAAGAGGTATTTGGAAGACTTGACACTAACTAACTAACACCTGCTGATTTATGCTTAAACTAATATGTGCATTATCAACAGTCTCAGGCTTTTCTCAGCATTGGTAAATCTCATAATTTGAGAGGCATCTATTTATGCAAATTACATGGAAATTGAGCTTAACATTTATCTGCAAATGCTGGAAAAAAAGGTACAAATATGTAAGTTGATAAAAATAAAGCTTTTCAGTAAATTGATATTTGCTACATTCTTTGGCAGATTTCTAAATTATGAATCTTTTCGTTTTCTATGATTGATGTCACTAAATACTATATATATATATATGTATTTATATATAAATATATATATGGAATGTTATTTCCACTACAAATGTATAAAAATATTTTAAATATTTTGTCTTTGTAAAGACTATGTACAACTCAACATATTTAATTGGTCCCAATATCGGATAGGAAATATATTTTTAAACAATACAAAAGCTTCAGAATGGACCCTGCTTGAATCAATAAACACAAATTATCAAAGGTTTATGAGGAATGCATTCTGCATGAAATGTTCAGCGCCAACTGGCTGTGGTGGTCAAAATGTCCACCCGAACAGGTGACTTGACAAAACCTGGTGAAAATCATGGTACATATCTCCTAATAGTACTCCAATTTCATCTGACAAATAATCTTTTTATAAAGGATTATTCAAATGGCTGCTACGTCAAATCAACATCATTATGATAAAAAAACAGGCAAATTCTGACATTTCTCTGACATTTCAATTCTGACATTTCAATGACATCCTTTATATCAAGGATTAATCCATTGGCTGCTGTCAAATCATTATCATACCTATAAAAAAACAGTAAATTTCTGACATTTCTTTTCTTTAGTCATGATCAACTGATAGAAATGCATTATTAACTACTACAATATTAATTTTAATCCATTTTCTTTCAATATTGTCACATTATAATTAGATGAATTAATGAATCATATGATGGTTATTCTATCAAATATTATGTTATTAAATTCAATGATATTCAACATTTTTTGGCCCATCTCTCATGTTTACTACTGATGTGCTTTCATTCCCTTTATGTTATTTTTACTGAGATTCGTTATATTCTGTAAGAAATAACAAGTATATACAAATACATCAACAATTTTTTTGATCTACATTGATAAATTCAAACACTTTCCAATGCTTTCACTCAGGGACTATTTATGAAATTTTTGGTTGTAAATTTATATAATAATGGTGATATATTATAACATTTAGTGAATGATAATAAATTACAATGACCCATGTTCCAAGACTTATCTCAAATTTTCCCATTCCGAAGCTGCCTATTTTCTATTTTTGCTTTTTTTTTTTAAATCTATTTTTCAGCGGGGCTTTCACTTGCAGATTCCACCGGGCATTTTGGTGATTCTGCTGAAGATTTGGTTTTTGACATCAGGAGAGACTTGGATGACCTTAGGAGAAATTTTGTTGACTCCACAGAATTTTTTTTCGATTCTAAAGGCAATTTAGGTGAATCTGTTGGAGATCTGTTGGAATCCTGAAGCAATTTTTTTGGATCCTCAGGATTTTTCTTAGAATCTTCTGGATTTTTTATAGAATCATCTGAAGGTTTAGTAGAATCTTCTGGAGTTTCCTTAGAATCATCTGCATTTTTCTTAGAATCTTCTGGAGTTTTGGTAGAATCTTCTAGAGTTTTGGCAGAGTCCCTCCGAGTTTTGGTCAAATCTACAGCTGATTTTGTTGCCTTGACAGAAGTTGCACCTTTCAGCTTATTACCACTTTTCTTAGCACTTTTCAACCTGGGGGAAGATCTCTCCAGCAGCTCAATATCTTTATCCAAACCAAAGCTCTGGAAATCTATCCCCTCCACTTCCTGGCCACTCCCCTCCACTTCCTGGCCACTCCCCTCCATGGCGGAGGTCAGGAGGTCACTGGGACTGTCCTGCTCATCATGAAAGTCCCCTTCGTTCTTGCCACTGCTCTCTTTCCTTCTCTTCTTCTGTTCCTGCTCCACCTTGACATGCATGCGTATCCCCAACCTATGAGGGCTGATGTTGTTATTGTTCTCATTCTTTATTACATAAGGTGATGACTTTGTTCTGGCTCGTTTATTTTGAAAGTATTTCCTAACCGTGTGGAACTCTATATTCAATTCGTCGGATAGCACTGCCGCAAACTCACTAGATATGTACCTATGTTCTGCAAAAATGGCGTCGAGTCGGTGTTTGGCGTGGTTGGGGATGACCGCCCTTGGAGGCCTTCTTGGGGTGTGGGGAAGCAGAGTCGGGTACAAGGCTTTCTGGGCTATGGTGGGGCTGTCCTGGCACTTCTCCTTGATTTTCTGCATTAGCAGTGGCCTTGGTATATCTGGAATGTCCACGTTGGGTATGATAACCAGGGCTTCTTCCCCTGAGGCTTGGCCTAGATTCAGCATGGGCATTTCGTTCAGCCGCTGTAGCAGCATGGGATACCTCATCCCGTCCTGTGAATTGTCACTTTTATCGTTCAAAAAGTTTCCGTTTTCTGCCGACTTTGATGTTTTGTCCATGACCAGAGACAGAGGCTCGTCGCTCAGATCATTAATATCACTGGGACTTTTGCGTGAATCTTTCTCGGAATTCCTAAACGCAAGCTCGGTTTTCTCGGCCAGGGCTTCCCACTGGGCTTCTTCTGTCATCATTCTTTTAGCCTCCTCATACAGCCTGAACCTTTCCTCTTTCTTCTTGAGAAGAAATTCGGCCATTCCCACCAGATGTTTGACGAAGCCTGGCTTCCAGGGGTCGTGGAGGACCTGGAAGAGCAGCCCACTGCTGCGAGTGATGGCTGCCTTGGCAAACACCTGCTGACTTACTCCCTCCGACAAATCCTTCTGCATCTTGTCCACAATCTCATCAAACTTGAGTCCACAAACGAGCACATCATTCATCACCTCTGTAAAATACCAACAAATGCCAAATATAGATTCAATTTTCATAAAATCTCATACATCATGCATCAAATTAGGCCACAGCCATCTTAATCTTAAGCACCAGTTACCATAAACCCTATTCGAGAAAGAGAAATCAGTTTCTTATTTAAGACTTTATTTAGGTCTACTTAACATGACAGAAAAAATAAGCTTGAATGCCCATTAACCATTAATCTAGCTAAATTTTCTGTAAAGCAATTGCAAGTAATTACCTTATGAATGATGTTAGTATTAGCAGGTGTCCATATATATGTTAGTATTGTGTGATACAAAAGTCAAAATGTTAACATATATTTCAATATGAAAAAAAATGTAATACCGTAGAACATTTTATTTCCAATCTTTTTTTACATACTCAAACTTTTTACATTTTTATATTCACAACCATATTTGTTACCAGTCTGCTTAATCAAATTTATCAAATATATGAGTGGTAAAATTTATTCCAATAAAAATGTTCAAAATAATAGTTCAATCAAAGACCAATTTGAGAAACGACTGGACCTCCTTTGTACATGATAGGGGATTTCAATTAATTTGTCCAGCTATCTTTAGCTCTGAATATATAGAGAAGCGTTCTTCCTGCGGTTTCAAGAGAAACTGAGCCATAGTCTTTAAATGTCGGAAGTTGTTGGGTCTGGTGGGCCAGTTGATGACTTGCCAGAAAACACCACTACTCCTATCAATGGCCGCCCTGGCGAAGATGTACTGTGGTATACCACATGAGATATCGTGCCTTGCTCGCTCCAATATCTGCTCAACAGTCATACCATACAAGGTGTGACAGAGGTCCACTGCAACAACAGACATGGAAGAGGTCAAGGTCAAGGTCAAGGTCAGCAATAATGAGGAGGCAAGAAACCAATACAAGAATGTTCTCATGCTGGGTGGAACAACAAAAGTCTAAACAACCAAAAGGTTTGCAAAGAAGGGTTCAATGGGATCTGTAAAAAGATACTAACACACAAATACACAGAGAAATTTATATGTTGGAACTACTGCATCAAAGAAAAACATTGAGCCCTGATGCATTTTGCACCAAAAACACATAACATGTAATAAAACTGAGAGGGAATTTAGATATGGGACTACTGCATCAAATAAAAACACTGAACCCTGATGCATTTTAAACCAAAAAGCACGTAACATGTAAAAAAACTGAGAAGAAGCTAGATATAGGAACTTCTGTATCAAAGGAAAAACATTTGAACCCTGGTGCATTTTGCACCCCAAAACACATCACACATAATACAAATTCATACAAAATCTAAGCAAGAATTGTCCTTCTTCACATACACAGGGAGGGATACACAGAAATAACAACACATCTATAAATAGGTGGTTGCTTTCCAGACACTATCCAGTGTATAGTGGCAATTGGCTGGCATAATCCGAGAAGGCCAAACAATTATTCTTTATAATCTATTACTATCAAGAAAATGAACAAGAGCTATTTCACTGTTTAATGGAAAATTATGAGCATCCGATGGCACATGGTAATGCATCAGATGCCTGCTATTAGATAGACTGACCAGAGTGCATAACCTGTAAATCTATGTCAGAACTCTACCGGTTACATTTGGTGCCACTTTACTGTCACCTGACCTAATTCAGTGATGTCTGGGAGCTACTCAATAAAGGGTTTGCCAATTCTTTCAAATTTAAACCTCACAAATATCATAAGGAATAGTATGAATGGCAACCACTATATACCATAGTATTGACATTTGGTATGCAGGAAAAGTGTTTGTTAAGTTGGACTTTATAATGTTGTGTCATTCCCTTGTAACACATACAGTATGGTAGTTACAGCTTCAAAAATGTATTGGTTTTCCATATATCTGACTGGAAATAGTGAAGAAATAAGGTAAAGCAAACAAAGGCGTTTAGTGTAGTCTATTTAATATAAACCTAAACCCATAATGTACAATATGATCTATCCCTCATCCACACAGTCCAATATATGATTCACTTACAATTTAATCAAATAAAAACAAAGAATACATACATATGTACACACGCACGCACACACGCATGCACACACGCACGCATGCACACACGCACTCACACACGCGTATGTTGGACTCGCATTGCAAATATCATCAACAATTTTGTAAAACGTATAAAATGGAGAAGATTATCATTCAAATATAATTATACCAAGTACTCAATAATGGTTCTAAGATCAAAGATCAAATTGAAAATATATTTGTCAATTAAAGGCTATGGGTCATTGGGTAACCAACCAAACCATTCTGTTACTGTCCAAACTTAAAACTCCAATCTCTCAAGAGGCTCCAGCACTATGAACAGACTTGTCTGGTATCAGCGCTATATCAATTTTATTATTATTATCATTATTATTTAAGACAGTCCTTATTTTAGCCTCAGATGTTGGTAGAGTGTTAGCTGTATTCACTTGGTGCTTTTTGTGCGGTCTTCTCAGAGTCTGAAGCCAACATGTGATCACAAGGTGTTGTCTGGGGTGATTAATATGATCTCAACTTGTTCTTCCTTAACTGGGCACACCTTAGATGTATCTGGTGTAACAGCGCCCTCTGCAGGTGAGGAAGTACCTACTGCATTCAATATATCGGCTGATGCCGATGGCTTTGCCATTTGTAGAAGTTTTGTCATGAACGGCAAAGGTTTGGTTTGGTTTGTTTGGGGTTTTACATCACTTTCAACATTAGGCAGACCCTGAGATGGGCCTGGAGTGACATGCTTCAGAGAAAATGATCCTGAATCTTGCGTGGACTCTTTGGCACTCTGACTCAAATGCATGAGCTGTTGTAACTTCAAACTGAATGCTATTTGCGCCTGGTATTCTGAGTGGTTTCCTGGTCTCGTTATATCGTGCATGGTGACAGCCTGATCCCTCCGCTTCCTCGCTCTCTTGCTCTGGAAGTATAATTTCACGGCTTTGGTGTCCATCTGGCATCCGGTAATGTGCGGCATGGTGTCAATCTTCCTGTTCAGTTCCTCGGCTAGAATAGTGGCCTCCTCATTGCTGATATAAGAATCCTTCTCAAACACATCATCCATCACCTTCTTGGCCCAGTCCGGGATGTAAGTCCTGCCCCGTCTCCGCCCACATGAATTATCGTGCCTTGCTCGCTCCAATAATTGCTCAACAGTCATACCATACAAGGTGTGACAGAGGTCCACTGCAACAACAGACATGGAAGAGGTCAAGGTCAAGTTCAAGGTCAGCAATAATGAGGGTGCAAGAAAACAATACAAGAATGTTCTCATGCTGGGTGGAACAACAAAAGTCTAAACAACCAAAAGGTTTGCAAAGAAAGGTTCAATGGGATCTTTAAAAAGATACTAACACACAAATACAAAGAGAAATTTATATGTTGGAACTACTGCATCAAAGAAAAACATTGAACCCTGATGCATTTTGCACCAAAAACACATAACATGTAATAAAACTGAGAGGGAATTTAGATATGGGACTACTGCATCAAATAAAAACACTGAACCCTGATGTATTTTAAACCAAAAAGCACATAACATGTAAACAAAACTGAGAAGAAGCTAGATGCATTTTGCACCCCAAAACACATCACACATAATACAAATTCATGCAAATATAAGCAAGAATTGTCCTTTTTCACATACACAGGGAGGGATACACAGAAATAAGAACACATCTATAAATAGGCGTTTGCTTTCCAGACCCTATCCAGTGTATAGTGGCAATTGGTTGGCATAACCCGAGAAGGCCAAACAATTATTCTTTATAATCTATTACTATCAAGAAAATGAACAAGAGCTATTTCACTGTTTAATGGAAAATTATGAGCATCCGATGGCACATGGTAATGCATCAGATGCCTGCTATTAGCACTGATATGGCACAATAAGTCAAACTATTTCTTCTCAAGTTTGATGGTTTGGGGGTAACTTGTCATTCCTTAAGAAATCAAATCTTATATTTTTCCCAAAAACGGAGATAGACTGACCAGAGTGCATAACCTGTAAATCTATGTCAGAACTCTACCTTTTACATTTGGTGCCACTTTACTGTCACCTGACCTAATTCAGTGATGTCTGGGAGCTACTCAATAAAGGGTTTGCCAATTCTTTCAAATTTAAACCTCACAAATATCATAAGGAATAGTATGAATGGCAACCACTATATACCATAGTATTGACATTTGGTATGCAGGAAAAGTCTTCGTTATGTTGGACTTTATAATGTTGTGTCATTCCCTTGTAACACATACAGTATGGTAGTTACAGCTTCAAAAATGTATTGGTTTTCCATATATCTGACTGGAAATAGTGAAGAAATAAGGTAAAGCAAACAAAGGTGTTTAGTGTAGTCTATTTAATATAAACCTAAACCCATAATGTACAATATGATCCATCCCTCATCCACACAGTCCAATATATGATTCACTTACAATTTAATCAAATAAAAACAAAGAATACATACATATGTACACACGCACGCACACATGCACTCACACACGCCGATGTTGGACTCGCATTGCAAATATCATCAACAATTTTGTAAAATGTTGTATAAAATGGAGAAGATTATCATTCACATATAATTATACCAAGTACTCAATAATGGTTCTAAAATCAAAGATCAAATTGAAAATATATTTGTCAATTAAAGGCTATGGGTCATTGGGTAACCAACCAAACCATTCTGTTACTGTCCAAACTTAAAACTCCAATCTCTCAAGAGGCTCCAGCGCTATGAACAGACTTCTCTGGTATCAGCGCAATATCAATTTTATTATTATTATCATTATTATTTAAGACAGTCCTTATTTTAGCCTCAGATGTTGGTAGAGTGTTAGCTGTATTCACTTGGTGCTTTGTGTGCGGTCTTCTCAGAGTCTGAAGCCAACATGTGATCACAAGGCGTCGTCTGGGGTGATTAATATGCTCTCAACTTGCTCTTCCTTAACTGGGCACACCTTAGATGTATCTGGTGTAACAGCGCCCTCTGCAGGTGAGGAAGTACCTACTGCATTCAATATATCGGCAGATGCCGATGGCTTTGCCATTTGTAGAAGTTTTGTCATGAACGGCAAAGAGTCAGCAGACTTAGGCAGACCCTGAGATGGGCCTGGAGTGACATGCTTCAGAGAAAATGATCCTGAATCTTGCGTGGACTCTTTGGCACTCTGACTCAACTGCATGAGCTGTTGTAACTTGGAACTGAATGCCATTTGCGCCTGGTCTTCTGAGTGGTTTCCTGGTCCTGTTATATCGTGCATGGCCACCGCTTGATCTCTCCGGTTCCTCGCCCTCTTGTTCTGGAAGTATAATTTCACGGCTTTGGTGTCCATCTGGCATCCGGTAATGTGCGGCATGGTGTCAATCTTCCTGTTCAGTTCCTCGGCTAGAATAGTGGCCTCCTCATTGCTGATATAAGAATCCTTCTCAAACACATCATCCATCACCTTCTTGGCCCAGTCCGGGATGTAAGTCCTGCCCCGTCTCCGCCCAAACGAGTCTATGTACGAGAATCCAGATTCTACGGATTGTGAGAATGATGTAGATCTGGGATTATGAAATGCTTGTTCCATTGATGGCACATTTATGTGTGATGCTTGCATGCTATTTTTTGGATTTTTCGACATGAGCGTTGCCCATTTATCCGGTCTGGTTTCCTTGGATCTCAGCTCGGTTCTCTGCCTCCTGTATACTGCCTGCCTTTCCTCTTTGGTCAGCTGCAGGAACTGTTCAATAATCTGCAGGTATCTTTGGTAGCTGGGATTAAAAGGCTTCAACAGGATCTCCGTCAACTCCTCTCCGGTTCTCTTCAGGACTGCTTTGGCAAACACCAGGTGAGATATATTCTCATTGTTGATTTCATCCTGGGCTCTCTGGACAACCGAAACGACATCCAGAGGTGACAACAGTAGGCCCAATACCCCACCTGCAAAGACATGTACAAATTTTCAAATTAGTTTTGTTTGTTACTACCAAAGGACAATTTTTTAAAAATCAAATGTTTCCACACAGAATATCAAAATTACATAAATAGAATGCACAATTTAAACACACACAACACACAACAGGCAAAATTAATTGTAAAATAAGACTAGACTCAATGCAAAAACATTAAATTAAATATGACTAAGCTTTCTATCATTCAGTAAGATATATCTTGTCTTAATCATAAACCAGGATGTTAAAGTGCTCAAGGTGGAAGTAGGCAGAATTTCCTACTAATATACTTGTTACAGATTAACATAACAAAAATAAAACAGAAAATATAAGAAAGGAATATAGCAGAAATTTTTACGACCTTGAGCAATTTAGTCTTCTGTCATGAAAGTATCTGGAATGCATCTCACCTTTGTTTCATGTTGTTCTTTCATCTTAAATGTCTTAATGGGTCAATCCTTCTAAATCTCTCAATCAAGTTTCATTCACAAAAACATAACTTCGTAAAAAGCGAAAAGATACGTTTCTAAATATGCACTGAACTTTATCAATTTTGTTAGTATGTCATTGTGCTATATCCCTTTCTCTTTCAAATTGCATCTACGCTGGCAGTATTAATCAGCAAAATAAGACATAATATATTTAGCAAAAACTGAAGAATATAAGAAAAAAAATGGATGTATCCATCTCTGGAATCATGTCCTCGTATATAAAGGTTTTTTTAATCTCTTTTATGTCAATATTGTAGCTTATAGCTAGTAAAACCTCCTCAAATCTGGTTAAATCTTGATGACTATTTGGTATACAACCCAGGTCAGGGATATTTTGTTGGTCACGTTAGGATCAGTTTACACCAATCAGTCCCGCACACAGATGTTAAATTCTCAAACTGCAGTTCAACTGACTGGAAAATAAATGGTTTTAGAATATAATATATTCTATCATGCATGACTTGTGCCATGATTTGTTCAAATTATGTAAAAAGGTCTTAATCTTTGAGAAGACAAAACAATTCCATTAGTTTTTTCTCTTCTACCTTTATTTTTGTATTCAACTCATATCTTCTTAATGAGCCCCTTCAGTAATTAAATACCAGTCATGATGTTATAATATGATAAATAAATATAGGGAATGTCCAAATTTGTGTCATCATACTGCTTTAAAATTTGGCATTTTACATTCTTTAAATATCTAGGTAAAGATCATAGGTAACATGTTATTATTTAGAACACTTGATAAATAGGCTTTTTAAAGAGTTATTAAAAAGGAAAGTTATCAAAAAGGAATACAAACTTCATATAGGAATAGGAATATTTTTTATCTTATATATTAATAATTATTATAATTACAAGCAATATTTTTCAGGTCCACTGATCTGTTACATTTCTCCAAACAAAATAATTGAAACAAAGAAAAGGGAGTCTGAATGAAGTATAATAAACATTATCAATGTGGTTTTGAAATTTCACCATGGTAGCTACCAGAAAGTTAAACACGATGATCAGTTTGCATTTTCTCTATCTCCTATTCTTCTCAGTTCCTAAGATATGGCATATGGTGTAAAAAAAAATATGGTTATTAGAACAATATTTGATGTGTTTTAGCAAAGCATGAAGGTCATTTTGCCAATATGAAGTTTAAAATTTTGAAGGACAAAGAGTTATTATAAAAATAACACTTGTTTAATGATATCTTGTTTTGAGAAATTCCAAACAAATTCTTCAGCACAGTCATAAAAAATGTATTTTTTATGTGGACATGCAGAATTTCTTCTTGGAGAACTTAATGGGAAAAAATGTCAACGTTAATCTTATGATAAATGCTCCAATGAAATGCTGGATTTGTATGTTGCTATTGTAAGTAAATATGTTGGCAGCTGATCTAGTCTGAAGCTACTAATGTGGCTGAGGAAAATTGATCATAAAGCCCCTTGTGTCCGCCATCTTGCTCATGGTTGCTATGGAGGACTAGTCATGATGTCCGTTATCTTGCTCCTGGTTGCTAAGGAAGACTGGTCACGATGAGCGTTAACTTGCTCATGGCTGCTGATTGGCCATGATGTGCGTTATCTTGATCACGGCTGTTAATTGGCCATGATGTGCGTTATCTTGATCATGGCTGCTGATTGGCCATGATGTGCGTTATCTTGCTCACGGCTGCTGATTGGCCATGATGTGCGTTATCTTGATCGTGGCTGCTGATTGGCCATGATGTGCGTTATCTTGCTCACGGCTGCTAATTGGCCATGATGTGCGTTATCTTGATCATGGCTGCTGATTGGCCATGATGTGCGTTATCTTGCTCACGGCTGTTGATTGGCCATGATGTGCGTTATCTTGATCATGGCTGCTGATTGGCCATGATGTGCGTTATCTTGATCGTGGCTGCTGATTGGCCATGATGTGCCTTATCTTGATCATGGCTGCTGATTGGCCATGATGTGCCTTATCTTGATCATGGCTGCTGATTGGCCATGATGTGCGTTATCTTGATCACGGCTGCTGATTGGCCATGATGTGCGTTATCTTGCTCACGGCTGTTGATTGGCCATGATGTGCGTTATCTTGCTCACGGCTGTTGATTGGCCATGATGTGCGTTATCTTGCTCACGGCTGCTGAGAAAGACTGGTCATGTCTCTAATATTACTCATGGCTTCTCTTTTTTTTAACATTCAGCCTCACAGTCATTTCCTCAAAGTTCAACTCATGAGTAAGTTCTTCAATTTCCTCTGACGACAAAAAGATATTGGCCTGAAGGACTTCATGCATCCGGCGCTGGGCTTACTCAGGAATGTGGGTTCGTCTTCCTGACGAGAGCATGATGCCAGCATTTTGGCTTGCCTGCAGGGTGGTTGCCATGGTTTCCTGCACTCTCCGGGTGTAGAGCGCCTGGTGGTAGACTTGCACACGTTCATGTATGGGCTTCATCAGGAACATGGCCATGGCACAGATGTGCTTCTGGTGGCTGGGGTAGGCTGGGTCCGTCAGGATCTGAGACAGCAGACCTCCGGTGCGATTCAGAACAACTTTGGCAAACACCGCTTGAGACACGCGCTGCTCAGACATCTCCTTGCGAACGTTCAGGGCAATATCCACAGGGTTCCCCAATAGCATCTGCTGAACAAATTCTAAAATGAGAAAGAAATATTTCGCAAATTGAATAAATAAATAATTCTCGGTGTGTTTCAAAGCATTTAAACAAATATTAGGCATGCATATAAAAAGACTTGCACAACAAACAGATCAACACATCTACATCCTAAATATCCAGGATAACAGAAAAAAATGAAACTTGGATATGATAATTTAAATAAATTCTAAATTTAGCATAAATTTTCATTCAAAATTGACAATTTGATCTCTAAATATTGCTAATGTGTCACACAAATTTATGTTTTTGTAATGCTAGAAAATAGGATTTGGGATAAAAGCGAAAAAAAATATTGTCCAATTTACCTTTATTCAAAAATAAAATCCATACCTTTTATCATAGTTCATTACATGATGAATCCTGGTCCAAATCGATGGAAAATTTTCCCCTGGGATCAAATATTTTCCTTTGCTTACACTGTTAGGAACTTAGCTATCATACCATCTTTCACAAAATTTTATGGGGAAGTTAAAAAAAAAATTGTATAAAATTGTAATTTTCTTGTATCAGTTTTTTGCATCCGGTATCAACCTTTTGTCAGAAGTACTATTTGGTATGGGCTATTAATGCTGCGCCCAATCGCCGTCATGGTCCGAAAGCTGTCAATATCCACAACTTTTGACGGAGATTGGGCACGTGACAGCTTTGGGGCGACTATTGACAGTCCCGGGGCCGTCATGGAAATATCAAAGAATACAGCTTGAAACTCTTACGTCACATGTGTACTGCGCATGCCTAGCCTTCACTCCCGCCATATTGAAGTCACATCGCACATGGTGAAAACTACAAATTTGAATGTGATTGGTATATGCGTGATTTACAACCAGATTTTAGCTTATTTATGTGCATATTGCTGAAATAGAAGCCCAATATGAAGATTTCACCTATGTTTTCTGTATAAAGTCATTGTTCTTTATATTTTCTATGTTTGCAAAAATGAACTCAATTCTACATGTTCTGATGTGCATATCGCTCAAATAGAAACCCAATATGAAATGTTTTCTGTATAAAGTCATTATTCTTTATATTTTCTGTTTGCAAAAAAACAACTCAACTCTACATGTTATGATGTGCATATCGCTCAAATAGAACCCCATTATGAAGATTTCGTGTTCTGATGTGTATATTGCTCAAATAGAAGACCAATATGAAGATTTTACCTATGTTTTCTGTATAAAGTCATAAAATTTCTATGTTTGAAAAGAAATCCTTGGAAAGGGCTAGTTATTTAGGGAGTGGATTCCATGACTGATCAAAGGGTATTTTGACATTGGTGTGAAAAACGCCAAAATGCCAATTATCAGCATTCACAGTATTGCTCTTCAAAATCCTTGTGTTCAAAGTCAAACCTGTGATCAAAGAGCATTCCCTCATTGTTTCCATAGCTTTGAGTCATGTCTTCCCTTTTTGAGAGAAATGCTTTCACACGCATAAGATATTTTCACACAAGTAAGATATTTTTCATTTTATTGACAATATTAAGTATACATTACTGATCATAATTAGTTGTTACAATACTTGGACTCATATTACATAAAATAGCACGGGCTCTCTCGTTGAGCTGTGTTGACTGGGAAGCTGCGGTAAGAAATACCAAAACCTTTAGTTTTAATGTAGGTGTTCCCACATCCAAATGCCACACAGTTCTTTCCACCACTTTTGTTACTTTTACTTGACATTGCTTGTTGCTTGCAGAATAGATAATAATACAAAGTAACAAGATTACAAGGAATTTATAAAAAAAAATATGAGCAATACTTGTTCCCATAGCAAATTTTTGTCTATTGGATACCAGATGAGCAAGTCTTTTTCTATTGGATATTCATGTTTAACTCTTGATTTGTGGTAGAAATTAGAAAACTGATAAGGGCATTGTATGTATTTTACAATATAGATATTATTGGGAAAAAAGTGTGCAAAAAGATGCATTTTTGGTGAAGATATGTCATAAAAATATAAATCTTTTGTACAGAGATTGGTTTCACCTCCAAGGTTTCACCATGGCGGCCATGTCTGATCATTATGACACCTGGTGGCCATCAGTGGAACTAATGGTGGGCGATAATATAAGTAAGCCTAGTGTGCTGTATATCCACTGGATATTGACGCCGATTGGGCAGTGGTATAGCATTTCCGTCAATTTGAACTTTGACCCAGACAGGTCCTCTCTCAGCAAGGTTATAGCGCATTGTGCATATGATCGCACAGTACGACGTCAGAAAACATTACTTGCAGTTCAATAAGGGTAAAGTTCTCTGCAGTCGCCTTAGTGTTTATAAATAATATTTTAGCATTCAGACTTTCAAGTTATTGCTTCTAAGCAAAAGTGTTAAACACTGTAAGCATAATTTGTCGCTGAGCAAAGGTGTTAAACACACTCATAACTTGAGTGGCCGAGTCAAGGTGTTAAAAGCTTGAAGTGCTATTACAAGGATTAGAAAGTGGTTATTATTGTTCAAAACGTTATGTAAATGATTTCTGAGGTAAATTAAACTCTTTTTCTCAGCATATGCCAATTAGATGTGCCTCAAGTCATTGATTTTGACCGATGCGTATCTTTGTGCGAAAATCCTCTTTGCATAAGATTCTAAAAGATGGATATTTAAATTGGGTCACAAATATTATTTCCGGTTGACCCTGGATATTTCTTGACCTATTTGGATATTTGCCCTGACGCCTTTGGGACGTGACGGCGATTGGGCAAAACAATTAAAATGCTACAAGTCTATCAAAACCTTGACTGAGCCTTTTCGTTTCAGCCTCCTCACAAAAAATTCAAAAGGGATAGTAACAGTCAAACCTAAAGCATTTGTTACAGTGAATTCTTGACAGGGAGCACAATTCAAAATCACAAAAGTGATATAATCAATTGCTTTTGTATTACTTTTTTGTAATTTTATATAAAAAATTAACCTCTAAAATTAGCAATATCCAGAACAAATTGTCTCTCTTATTTTAAAAATATAATTAGCTATAAAAATTGTAAATTTTTACATTAAAGAAGGGGGAAAAATCTATCGTTTTTTCCATTCTTTATTTTCCCTATTACGAACTTCCAATATAGCAAAATAACAAAAAAAATTATGCACAAATGAATATCATGACATATCACATTCAAACAGAGAAGTGAGAAAAGTTGCTCTAAGACATAGAAGTTGCAATATGTGCAGAGTTATCATCAGCCCAATGCTGAACTCTGACCCCAATACGAGGCTCAAAGTAGGTCAGCAATGTATGAAGTCATACCGGCACAATTTATATATATATATATTTTTTTCCTTAACAAGTGGACAATAAGTCATAAGATTGTCCAATAACTTTAAGTAGATTATTATTTAATTTGAACTTTATAATTTGATTTGTGAAAAGATAATTTCAATATTTACAAGATACGTTTTTTAATTGTTCTTTTGTTCTTTCGTTTGATGGGAGCAATTCAATAGGTCAGCATCTACTTTCTTTGTGAGTTTTTTGGTTTGAACAATATTCCCCTATTTTTACAATGCCTCCTTCGATTTTCAAAATTAACTTTCAGATATTTTTCTTGCAAATTTAGTTCACATGCTAAAGATTCTATTTTATTTCTTGAAGGATAAGGGTTTTTTTCAAATTCTTCCATTAATCTTTTTCTTGTCATATCACTTATGACAGTTTTCTTTTTGGGAACTTTCATATATTTGTTTTGGTTTTGAATATTCATTGGTATTGTTTTCACATCTGCAAAAAGTGCAGCCAGTCCTTCATCCATCACTCCTTGTCTATTAATAAACGCACTTGGATCTTTTTCAAGCCTCCGCATCACTGTAGACATGTCCAGATCCATGCCAACCCCTGTCATACTTCTTGACATGCCTGGATCAACACTATCTCCTGGCATGCTTGTAGACATGCCTGAATTCATACCAATGCTTGTAGACATGCCTGAATCCATATCAATGCCTGGCATGCTTGTAGACATGTCTGAATCCATACCAATGCCTGGCATGCTTGTAGACATGCCTGAATCCATATCAATGCCTGGCATGCTTGTAGACATGCCTGAATCCATATCAATGCCTGGCATGCTTGTAGACATGCCTGTATCCACATTAACTCCTGTCATATTTGTAGAAATGTTTGGATCCATATCAAATGATGGGATACCTGTAGACATACCTAGCATGCTTGTAGACCTGCCTGGTTTTACATCTCCTATTGTGATGGTAGACTTGCCTGAATAGGTATCATTTCCTGGCATGCCTTTAGACCTATTTGGATCTATATATTCTCCTGGCATGCTTGTAGAACTGTCTGGATCTACAATAACTTCAGGCATGCTAGTAGACAAGCCTGTATCTACAATACCTTCTGGTATGTTTGTAGACAAGCCTGAATCTACAATACCTTCTGGCATGCTTGTAGACAAGCCTGAATCTACAATACCTTCTGGTATGTTTGTAGACAAGCCTGAATCTACAATACCTTCTGGCATGCTTGTAGACAAGCCTGAATCTACAATACCTTCTGGCATGCTTGTAGACAAGCCTGAATCTACAATACCTTCTGGTATGCTTGTAGACGAGCCTGAATCTACAATACCTTCTGTCATGTTTGTAGACAAGTCTGGATCTCCATCTAGCAGGGTATGGGATTTGTGCATATTGTAGAATTTTTCCCTGCGTCTCTCTGGCAGTTGCATGAATTTCCAAGTCACTTCAATAAACAACTGGTATTTTTGGTGGAAAGGTCTCCTGATCACATCATACAGGACCTTTTCTGATGTATTCAGAACACCTTTAGCAAACACTTTGGCAGTGAGGTCCTCTCTGATAATCTCTTCTTTAATCCATTGGATAATTTGGGCAGTTTTTCTTGGATCCACACTGGCAAGCAAGGCTCCTAAAACAATGCAAAAACCCAATCACTGTCCACACACACTACTCCCTTGTTAAGCAAACTTTATTTTCAGTGGCATCAAGAGTAAACGAAGCTACACAAGTTTGCATAGACATAAATTGTCTAAGATTAAAGATTTAATGTTCTTCAGAGGTATGAAACTGCAGTGTGGTTGCTGATGAAGATTTCATCCTATCTGAGGTAAGTTTATGTAACCTGTCTTGAAGTAAATTGTTGGGACATAAACATAAACAAAAACATTCACACACATCACACCTCAAAAACATTCACACACACCACACCTCAAAAACATTCACACACATCACACCTCAAAAACATTCACACACACCACACCTCAAAAACATTCACACACATCACACCTCAAAAACATTCACACACATCACACCTCAAAAACATTCACACACATCACACCTCAAAAACATTCACACACATCACACCTCAAAAACAATCACACACATCACACCTCCAAAACATTCACACATCACACCTCAAAAACATTCACACACATCACAACTCAAAAACATTCACAATCTCATAAGCAGCTACACCTCACATGCATTCACACTTAATAAACATTTACTTCTTAAGCTTTCCCATCTCTTAAGCATTCACATGCCACAAGCACTAGCCCTCCTGCCTGAAGGTCCAGGATTCACATAAGTATTCAAACAATTCTCTTGCCTTGCAATAAATAAATCACCAAGCTGCACACACTCCCCAAGAATTCCTTAATTTTCCCACTTCAGTGAGCTACTTTTAGTAATGTGACTACTAAATCAAAAACCTTCTCCAAAATGAACATCAAAGAGCACAAAGGGGAAGCACAGAATTGTTAGTTTCACCATGCAATTGCTCAAATCCAAACAAAAAAGCCTGCTCTTCAATGTGAAAACTCCAATATTCATATATTGTTATTCTCTAAACACAAAAAGCCCTATGGAATATGCTAACAGACAAATTTAGTTTCTAGTCTAATCAACAAGCAATTCATATGTATCATATTTTTTTTACTGATTCTGACTCCTGGAATATGTGTAGACTTTGCTGAATCCATTTAGACTTCTTCAATACAGGGTAGAATTGTTTGAATACAGATGTGAATATATCTAGACTCCTGGCATACTTGCTTGTAGACATTTCTGAATCCATTTAGACTCCTGGTATACTTGCTTGTAGACGGTATACTTGCTTGTAGACATTCCTGAATCCATTTAGACTCCTGGCATACTTGCTTGTAGACATTCCTGAATCCATTTAGACTCCTGGCATACTTGCTTGTAGACATTCCTGAATCCATTTAGACTCCTGGCATACTTGCTTGTAGACATTTCTGAATCCATTTAGACTCCTGGCCTACTTGCTTGTAGACATTTCTGAATCCATTTCGACTCCTGGCCTACTTGCTTGTAGACATTTCTGAATCCATTTAGACTCCTGGTATACTTGCTTGTAGACATTCTTGAATCCATTTAGACTCCTGGCATACTTGCTTGTAGACATTCTTGAATCCATTTAGACTCCTGGTATACTTGCTTGTAAACATTCCTCAATTCATTTAGACTCCTGGCATACTTGCTTGTAGACATTTCTGAATCCATTTAGACTCCTGGCATACTTGCTTGTAGACATTCTTGAATCCATTTAGACTCCTGGTATACTTGCTTGTAAACATTCCTGAATCCATTTCGACTCCTGGCATACTTGCTTGTAGACATTTCTGAATCCATTTAGACTCCTGGCATACTTGCTTGTAGACATTCCTGAATCCATTTAGACTCCTGGCATACTTGCTTGTAGACATTCCTCAATTCATTTAGACTCCTGGCATACTTGCTTGTAATCATTCTTGAATCCATTTAGACTCCTGGCATACTTGCTTGTAAACATTCCTCAATTCATTTAGACTCCTGGCATACTTGCTTGTAATCATTCTTGAATCCATTTAGACTCCTGGCATACTTGCTTGTAGACATTTCTGAATCCATTTAGACTCCTGGCATACTTGCTTGTAGACATTCTTGAATCCATTTAGACTCCTGGCATACTTGCTTGTAGACATTCTTGAATCCATTTAGACTCCTGGCATACTTGCTTGTAGACATTCTTGAATCCATTTAGACTCCTGGCATACTTGCTTGTAGACATTCTTGAATCCATTTAGACTCCTGGCATACTTGCTTGTAGACATTCCTCAATTCATCTAGTCTCATCGCATACTTTCTTAGAGACATGCTGAAATATATCTTGATTACTTGCATCAAATTTTTGCTGGCTGAAGGTCCAGGATTTGTGCATATGACAGAACAGTTCCCTGTGAATCATGTGGAAAATATAGTCCTGTTGTCCAAGGTAAATTGTCCAGGAATTTATCTCTTACTTTAGAACAGTTTTATTGCTTCTTGTGCATAATTTCCAAATATTCTCGACAAAAATATTTGACCTATTTCAGCGTGACTCTTCTGATTAAAAAATCAAACTGGAATGAAAATAGACTTAAGCCGAGGCCAATTAAAAATGCAAATTTGTCACATTATGGAAGGACTGGTGTTTGGAGACATGTACTTTTGAAATGTTACTTTTTTATGGAATTCTTTATGAAAATCTGCATATTTCATTAATTTCAATGAAATTATGATTCATAATGACCAATTTGGCTATCTGTTCATATACATTTATTTTTGTCTCCTGTTACTTTTTTATGGAACATTTCATATTTCTTTGATATGTATGTAATCATGATTCATAATGAACCATTTGGCTTTCTCTGCTCATAGTTTTATCTTTGTCTCATATCTCTAAGTTGTTGGAGTATACACACTCTGCTGATTGAACTAGTAACTTATTTCAAAACAATAATACACTATTCATAGCTTCCCCTATTTACCATGTACTACACAGGCTTGGAGATTTGAGCAAGAAACTCTGTAGAAGGGCAACAATTCAATCCAACTTGGCATTGCCTACAACACTGCTGGAAATCTGCTACAGCCCAGCTGGAAATCCCTACAACACAGCTGGAAATCCCTACAAACCAACTGGAAATCCCTACAACACAGCTGGGAATCTGCTACAGCCCAGCTGGAAATCTGCTACAGCCCAGCTGGAAATCCCTACAACCCAGCTGGAAATGATGTAAATGACGATGTACAGGGAACCAATTATGACAACTTAACTTCTTAACTTCAATATTCTTTATGAAGGAATTTTGAATCAAACATTTCAAACAAATCATTTTAACCAATAGGCAGTATGCCTTAATGGCCATTTTTCGTCCAGGTAGATAGCTGATCTTGCCATAGATGACGCAAAACTTTATCAGACAAACTGAACTGTTAGGAAATATGGTGGAAAGATCGGTCTCAAATTCCATCCACAATACCTTTAACAACAACAAAATCACATCATTTCACCATTTGGCTCCTTCTATGCTGGCTCATCATTGTGTTAATCACAGAGAACATTTTCTGAGAGAAAATTTATTTTGATCACATCTAAGTAGATTTTTAAACAGTTTTTTCACTACAATTATCATAAAAGATGTCAGAAAGAAATTTATTGCAGAATTATATACATGTTTTTTTGTTGGGCCAGAAAACCATTAACCATGAGTGGAACCTTTCAATGCAGCCATCAATAACCGAAAATTTGAATTACCATAAAAATTCAAAATAAAAATTTAAAGAAATTATTTTGTTAATGAGTACATCAAAGAATCTTTTTTCTTATTCTGGCCAAATTTGGTCATGTACATTCCTGACAGAACAAAGACACTTGTGCATTTATGATCAAAATAAAGTTTGATATGTCTCATATATCTAACATAACTTGGATATATGCATATTGTAATAATTACAATGACTGCTGTATCAATCATTGTCTCTCACATTGACTCTGCAGTCAAGGCCATGTGGGTGACAATGGCAATTATTTTGACCAACGAGAGAATAACTAAGAAATGGTTACAAGAAATGTCTAGAGTAACAAGCAGCGATCACCACATATCTACATTTCAAAATCATATGGATGGCTTTCTCAGAACAAATAATAATGACAAATCATGAACTGCTGAGAAAACAATTTATAAGAATGATAGTTATTTAACGTTAATGGTAACGGCAGGAAGTTCAAATTAACTGACACCAGGGTCATTGGGGGCAACTACAGATGTTCTAGTTTTTATAAAACGATATGATGAATATCAAAAGAATAACAAATCCCTCATAGATTGAAAATTGAACACCTTTTAAGTTAACTTTTAATATAATTTGTATTGCTCATTATCACAATAATCATTATGTTAAGGAACTGGAGTGCCATAATATCTTTGAATTAAATGTTATTATCTTGTAATATAATAGAGTTGTAACATGATGCCAAAGCAACCAATAGTTTGAAACTATGAAGCAGTTCTCCTTTTTTTCTGAAGTGTGTAACCACCAGTTGCAACCACATTTGGGAGCTACTTTAATATGTGCAGATTTTGGATGAAATTTATCATCTGATGATGAATCGATTTGGGTGATTCTTATGGTGTAATCTAAGATATCACAAATTGAATAAATTATTCCCTACAAGCCCTTAAAGTTGAAATGTACTAAGAGGTATTTGTTGCTGGTCATATTTGTAATGTTTGTGGACATTTCTGGAAATCATGGCAAATTGCTTCATAAATGACCATTTAAATCATTTCCTAAAGCAGACTTAAGTACATGTTAATTTCAGCCAATAAAAATGCACATTACACATTGAATTTATTATCTCAATTCTTATTGACTGATATTTGTCTTTTTGTTCAAAATGGCAGCCCTCTTGACAAATGAGTCATTGCTATTTAATTTTTATAAATCATAAGAAATGGATTATATATAGGATTTATCCCCTGAAAATAAAACATCTTACATCTTTTGGCCATTACACATTGAATTTATTATCTCAATTCTTATTGACTGATATTTGTCTTTTTGTTCAAAATGGCAGCCTTCTTGACAAATGAGTCATTGCTATTTAATTTTTATAAATCATAAGAAATGGATTATATATAGGATTTATCCCCTGAAAATAAAACATCTTACATCTTTTGGCCATATCAGGTCAACTTTCGAATCTTTTAACCAGTGTGAAAGTAACACTCCTGGCAGTGGGAAACGAATGTACCACCTCCCATCCTCCACTTAATTTACTGTTAAAGGCACAGATCCTACGTTCTTCTAACTGTGCTAATGGGGCCAGTCTAGAAGCTAAAGATGATTATATTGAACTTGCATATGGTATATCACATTCACAGTGTCTTTGCAGTGTTTGTTAAGTCTTGTCCATTTCAGCATTTTAAACCAAGCATCAATTCATTTAATAAAATCTGGAATCATTTCTCAATTTACTTCAAATATAAAACAACAATACAGGAATATCAAACGTACATTCAGATCCAGCAGTATCTCAGGTATAATATAAACTTCTTTTTTTTTTTTTTTGGGGGGGGGGGGGGGGGGGCAACATGCAGAGTTATATTTCAGGTTAATGACTCATTTTTGTTTTATATCTCATTTTGCTTTTCCCATCAAAATTAACTTCTTATTGCTGTAGAATGTTGTTCTGCATTTATTATAGAAACCAGTATGCTGAATCAAAACTGTTCTGAAAGCATGTTACTTGATGTTACTTTTGTTTTTTGAAGGCGGATGCCTTCTTTGAAACGCATATGTTGGAAGAAGCTTTGCACAGCCTTCTCATCCAGGTGAAGCTTCTCGGCCAGTCTTCGCCTTTCTTCCCGAGATATGTAGGGAGTGTCATAAAATATCGCTTCCATTTTAGCTTTGGCTGTTGCTGTTACAGTATTTATCCATTTGACTTTTATTTTTGATCTTTTTCGCTGAAGCCTTGCTTTCAGCCGTCTATTCTGAAAAAACCTTTGCACTGTCAACTCACTGAGCCCCAGTTTGTTAGCCAGAGCCCATCTCTGTTCCTTTGAAACATAAATATTTTCCTCAAAGGCTTCATCTAACTGTCTGATGGCGGCAGGTGTTAATAATCTACAAATCTCTCTTCTCTTCGGCATGAATTTTCGGTTGCCCTGTTTGAAATGTTTGCCCTTTTTGTAAGTTCTGGGTTTGATGACGAGAGGTTGTGGAGACTGACCTGGGTGTGCTTGTGGCTGTGGCTGCTCATCCTGCAGGGTAGTCTCAGATAGCACAGCCAGCTGTCCTGCACTCATCACATACTTCCACTCCTCTTCATTCTCTACCCTCGTAGATGCTGATGCAGAATTAACTTCAAAGATGTTTCTACTCTTCATGGAGCTTTCCGTACCTTTTATAGGCCATGACGTCACAGCATCATCCCTGTCCAGCGACGAGGTTCGAGACTTCTCGAGGTAGCCCGGATCTGTTGTGTTTCCATACCGTTTCACCTTCTCCGCTCTCCCTTTTCTCTCGGACCTATCCAGCTGCTGTTCCATGCTATTAGCGCTGGGGTTCTGTTTTGCCTCTTGCCGAGCCTTTTTCCTGGCTTCTCGGGAGGCTTCAGCGGCCTGGCTGTGAGCAAGGTAAAACTGCTGTCTCTCGGAGTGAGCCAGTTTCATGAACTGCCCAACAATCCACACTGATTTTTCATGCCTCTTTTCCTGGGGATTTCTCAGAAATTCAGAAAATACATATTGAGGGGTGCTGAGAACCGCTTGAGCAAACAATTTCTGGGTGAGGCCTTCATTTTTCATCTCACTCCTTATCCAAGCGACAATCTGCTTTGCATTCTTGATGTCACCTGTGGTACTATCAGCAGATTTCCAACCTGAAATACAAAAATCCCATTTATAACCATCATCAGGTAAAAAAAAAAACAACAAAAAAACAATTATCTGATTTAGTTAAAATATATTAATGCATTGTCCTGTATGATTGTTTGAAAGCTCAATGTTATAGTTGCATGCACATGCAGGTGGGGACAGGTTCAGCAAAATGGCTGTAGCCTCAATCACAGCTCAAATTACACAAATGAAATAAACCAAAGCACCACTTCATGTTCATATCTCTAATTATGGCATAAATTAGATTTGATTGTGTTTACAGCTTTACATAAATCTCAAAAATTAAATATTTGTTTCACATTTGACGAGAATACAACTGTGCTGAACCCTTTTGCCACAAATGAAAGTCTTATTACAAAATGAAGTGTTTGTGCCACTCAACTTGTATAAGGGTAAGAAAGGGTCATAATCTATTTAATTGAAACAAAAAATGCAAAAGGACCTACCTGTTATATATACCGTGTGTTCTTGGACCCAGGGCAGAGCATAGAAATCCTCGTCTTAAAGTTTGAGAATTTTGCAAGTCAAGAAGCTGAGCCTTTCTTACCCATTTTCAGTAAATAGTTTGATGCCAATCCCATCTCAAAAAAAATAAATAAATAAATAACATAAAAAAAAGATGCAAGATAAACTTCCACAATAAAAAATCCACTAGAACTCACTAGTATAAAGAATATTTTAATATTCTTTTAAAATACTGTGCAAAAAATATCCCGAGGCTCAAAACCGCAAAAGATGGCCAGGCAGTAATCCATACAGAATATATTGTTTTTCACTCAAACTTTCTTGTAGTCTTTCACTTCTCAGAAAATTAGGGTGGACTAAATCATCAACCTCTGCCTTTAAGCATCAGATTTGTTTGGACACAAATTTCAAGGATACCCAGTCATCTACAAATTGCGTTTAAATAAAGTGCAGATAGTTCCGCTCAAAAATGAATGTATTCATGCACAGCATAATGGAAACGTGTATTCATGCACGGCATAATGGAAACAATGACTTCCTGACAAGTAGTTTTCATATATTCCAGCCATTTCCTGATAACAAGGCCAATATTGTGCTTCTTTGCAATTCACAATTGTCTTTATTTGACTTTTATATAGATTAAAACTTACAAAATAATTTAATAAGATTTTACCTCTGATTGTTTTTCACATTTATATTGAAATGAGTGTATGTGTTTTGTGTTTGAAATACTGAACAAGAATTTGACATTTATCCGTCAAGGACAAAATATTTTGCATTTCTTTAATATATTTCTTGATCTGGCATGAAAAATATACTGACTTTTAGAAATAATATCTCAAATATCTCATTTCTGACATCATACATAGCTCATACAAATACATTTACTATAGATTTAATCTATCTACAAAATTAGCAGATACAGGTAACCTCCTTAAACAGATTCTAGAAATGATAAAATATTATCAACAAGAAGTGAAAAATAGATATACCAACCCTATTTCAATCTTATTGAATAACCATTCTCTAGTAATTGCCACCAACTGAACATAATAATTTAATGTACATTGATTTATAGTAATTGGAATTTAACCTTGCAGACAATCAAATCAAAACCTGTAAGAATTAGATCTATCAATTGAATGTTACCATTCCTTATGAACCTTTTTTATGCTGAGACAGTCCTTGCGTGAGGGGGCTGAAGCTCATTCTAATCTAGTATACCGTATCCGCTCGGGTTAGCGCCCATGGGCGGCTAATTGGGGACAAAGTAAAAGAGGGGGGTGGGCGTTTACCCAAGCATGGGCGTTTATAAAGATGGGTGGGCTCTTACACAATCATAAATCTTTGTAAAATGTACACAAACTTGCCTCTTTCATCGATAACATGGGGTGCCGTTGTGAGCGATAATACAGTGACACCTGTGACGTCATCAGTTTCAGTGCAGAAATTTGAATAAGAGCGCATAAAGCGATGACGAGTACACAACACAATGCTGGAGAAGATGCAAACTTTGCAGCTTTGCAAGCACATTTCTGTCAATTTTCACAAAACTCTACACAACTTTCACAAATAAATACACGTGAACACTGTGATAGGACATGATTTAACAGAATATTGGGGTAAGCTTCAAAGATTTCACTTGTTCATACTGTAGGAAGATGTTAAAAGTCAGATCTGTAGAGACCAATATGACATGATGGCGGACATCCAGGGAAGGTGGGCGTTTAATGATTTCTTCCTAAAAAGGGGGGTGGGCGTTAAGCCAAGCATGGGCGCTAACCCGAGCGGATACGGTAGTATAAAGGTACTTTATCAAATTAGCCCGTTTCCAAAATATATACTTTAGTGTTTTCATTAATCACAATGTATATACTAATTATCTAAATAATTAAAGATTTTGTGTAATATAATTTACCTGTAATTCCCATTCACGTTAATGGGATCAGTGAGATTTTAATTTCAGATTAATCAAATTAATCAACATAAAAGCTGCAATTTCTGATCAATTGCTGATGGTAGTTATAATTTCAAAAGGAGATAAACGTTTCATTAATGTGCTTTTAATCTTTATAAATTTGGTGTGACATTTTCACATGTCATTCTCTGTAACCAGAAGATATTATCTTTATAAATTTGGTGTGACATTTTTGCATGCCATTCTCTGTAACCAGAAGATATTATCTTTATAAATTTGGTGTGACATTTTTGCATGCCATTCTCTGTAACCAGAAGATATTATCTTTATAAATTTGGTGTGACATTTTTGCATGTCATTCTCTGTAACCAGAAGATATTATCTTTATAAATTTGGTGTGACATTTTTGCATGTCATTCTCTGTAACCAGAAGATATTATCTTTATAAATTTGGTGTGACATTTTTGCATGCCATTCTCTGTAACCAGAAGAGATTATCTTTATAAATTTGGTGTGACATTTTCACATGTCATTCTCTGTAACCAGGAGAGATTCTCGGTTTCGTTCATCACAGGAATTCCAAGTCAGTTCTGGCAATGAGTAAGTAGAGGCATGCAAGGCCGCAGGACATAATACATGCAATCTGCATTTTAATCTTTAGAGTAACTGGTAGGATGTATTGGGTTGTTCCCTGCCATTTTTGCCACCCGTATTTTATTTTTCGCAGCTGCTCTTCTGTTTTGGAAGAAAAGTTTAATGACTTCCTCGTCTAACTTGAGTTCGTGAGCCAGGGCAATTTTATCCGCACTAGATATATAAGGTGTCCTAGAAAACACATCTTCTAATCTTCTCTTAGCTACGGGTGGAATGTGTGTCCTCGGTTTCCTTGGTTTCAGTGGCAAGTGAAACATGGATGGCGACGGAACGGGGGCTGTTTGATTTACGCCAGACAGGTGTGGTGGTGAGGCAATGACCATATTCTGAGCGTGGGACAAGGCCGCTGCGCTCACGGCAGAGTTTATGTACTGCGCCTTGTGAAGATGTACATTTGATGAAGGCTGGGACTGAGGAACTGGCGAAGTGGAATGAGAGAGATCTATTTCCAGGTTCCCATCTTGGGACACAGATGACGACGGGGAGGGAGGTATTTCGGGTTTCCGACACGGACTTTCCTGCAATTTTTCGGGACTTTTTACAACGAACACATCGTGTTGTTTGATCAATTCTTCAGTGGAGGATGACGTGGTGGTGTTGTCAGGAGAGACTGCGTCGGCACTGCCAGCTGACATCAAGTCGCGGTTCATGTCGTAGTAGCGGATCCTGTCGGACCTGGAGAGCTGCATGAAGTGTCCGATGGTCCAGATATGGCGCTGGTGGCTGGGCAGGAATGGATGCTGGAGCACCATCCCGATGATGCCCTGTGTCCGGTTCAACACCGCCTTGGCAAACACTTTCTGACTCACGCCTTCCTTAATCATCTCATCTCTCACCCACTTCACTATGGCATCTGTTTCAGGGTGAACTTCAACAAACTGCATACCTGTCAAACAAGAAGGAAAATTCTTCCTTGACAACGTGAGCAGCGTGTGTTTGGTGCAAAATATGTTGTGAAACTAAAAATTAGTGGAATGATTTCACGCAAATTCATGCAAAATAATTCTTAATGGAAAACAACATTATTCAAAATAGTCTGGCAGGGTAAGAAAGGTAAGTTTCTTATATAAAGCTGAAATCATCATGATAAATGAGATGCTATTCATGATAATTAACTATAAATCCACCTACCTTATGCTTTGCCTTTCTTATCATCATGAAGCTCTTTAAAATGTTTCCCGCAATTTGGTTGAAGTAAAAACTCATGATTCAAGTGAAAATTGTCTTGCAAAAATTGTCTTGCAAAAATATGTAGAATTCCTTTGAATGAGTTATTTAATATGTCTTAAGAAGCGACGGAAGCCTTTCTTACCCTAACCCATCTACATCTCGAGGACCAAAAACATGCATCATTAACCAGACAAATTATAAAAGCAAAACAACATGCAAACACAGCACATGTAGAGGACGGTTTTTATTCATAATATTCCTCTCAACCTCATATATAATCAAAATATTCAAGCTCAACTCTTGCTTTACATATGAATAGAACAGAGCGAAAGCTGGCCTGCTAGTAAATCTGACCTTGTTGCCCTAAACAAGTAAAATTTGGCCAGGACCAGTGACTTTTGAGGTCTATTTCTACTAATTTCCACTCTTTGACTGAATAAAATCATCCGAGGGCAAGCAACATTTTCAGCCACATTTCAGACAAATACTGATGCAAAGATTTCACTGTAAGCATGATTTGCTGCCTCAAACACCTTCTTATATATAAATTACATTAATCCTCAAGATTTATCATGGTTAACCCAATGAAAGTGCCAGGAATTTAATAACTCTGGTGGGCTTGAATTACAAGTGTATCTTATTATATTCACCATTCATTCATGAGACTAATGGTTATGAGTTATAAGGTCATTCGAAATGTGTCCGACTTTGTTACACCTATGACCAGAATCTTATTAACATTTAAAAAAAAATACATATACCGGTAGCTATGGAAAAGTAACTGGATAGGTGAGTTAGTAGCTACTTGAGTCAGAGTTATAGTAAATATATTGTATCTATTTGCCATTGACTCTAAACATCGCTTGGTAATATTACATACCCTTATATTTAAGTTTTCTTCACAAACATACCATCCTATTTCCAAATCAAGTAAAGATACTAACCTGAAGCAACATCAGGCTGTGTATTAGAGATCAATTAATTCCTAGATCAATCCGTCTCTTTCTGAGCCTAGATTAACCCTTCTCTTTGTATCTCTGAGTATGACAACTCATGAAAACCACTATGATCATTCGAGTCTTGATTTTTTCCGTGTAACAAAAAACTATGTTGTTAAATCATTTCACGTGACTAAATTCTTTTATGATGAGGCAGCCATTTACAATATTACCATCATCCATTGGCAACTGGTTGGGCCACTCAATCAAAATAATTTAAATTCAATATTTCCTTGATCCAGTTTGGCCCATGCAAAGCTAAGGACGAGAGATAATGTATTATTTTATGTTGTTATTGTTGTCTTCTTTATTTTAACCATTTCCTATGAAAATGTAACCTTAAAAACAAATGACGAAAATGTAACCTTAAAAAATTAAACAAATGACAGCTTGTTTGACTATGTTTTGATTCATGCGCCCCAAGAAATAATTAAATAGGTTCTTTTACGATTGCACAGTCAATCACATGTTTTGGGGATAGATTTTTTTGTCAATTTATCATATATGGTATATAATAATATACCACATATTTATGATTCCTGAGGTTTCTGAGCACAACCAATCAAATTCCTGGTATGCAGGTTTATCAATCCTTTTGTTTCATCAGGATAACGTGATTTAATCATCATTCGCGAATCAAGACCTTGCTATTTATGTTTTTCAACCCATGACCAATGCTATATTTTGAGTGAAAAGTGCACACTTGTTTATTTGTAAGAAAGTTCTAAGAGCTGTTTTCACAAACTAATTTGGTTCATAAAGAATTTAAACATGCAAAATGTTTTAAAACAATCATACAGGAAAGCAAAAATATCTAAATACAACACACATCACACTCAGACACATAATGGTTAGTCATACAAAAAACTTCATGATCCCATGATGTTATTGCTAATCTCATGAGTTAAATAAGATGAATAAATAATTCTTCCATTTCTTCAGGTAAATTTTGATGATATACTTTTAATAAATATATCTTTTTTTACTTATTGCTGAATAAAACATATTTGACATTGGAATTTTTCATTGAAGTTTTCAAAAACAATTTGTATGATTTTAGTGATATGCAAACAATTTGTATGATTTTAGTGATATGCAAAAAAAAATCATATCACCTTTTAGATTATTCATCTTACAGTACAATATATCATGAAGGATATCACCCAAAACCATCAACATCAAACAGAAACATTTTCATGTGTGGAACAATAATCAACAACTTTAAACTTGTATTTATCTGAAAGCAACCATTCCTTTTTTTTCAAACGACCTCCTTTCACTTTACATTTGATGTTCATGGCTTGGATTAATACCTCAGTGCTATTGGTGAAAAAGACATACCTTGGTCTGCCGGAGTGCCCCCACTACTGGAAGATGTAGAAGCTTGACCAGACTGAATCAAAATAAGAAACATAGGCATCAGAGATGCATCAACCCTCAGCCCTGGTAACTCATTGCACAACATTCGCTCCACACAATATTTGTGAACAAAACGTCACTGCACCAAGGCAAATTGATGCAGGGGTAAAAAACGCATAAAATCTACTTCCTTTGATAGCTTAGGTGTGTCAAGTATCATGAAACTGTCATCATTTACTCTAGAATTATTGATATGGGCCTGTGACCTTGAAAAGCAGGTTAAAGTCACCGTCCATCAAACTCATGTGGAGTCTTCCCAGATTCTTATGTGTCAATTTTCATGAAGCTGCCATCATTTGTTCTTAAGTTATCACGATGACAAGGATGATTTCACATAATTGTCCCTGTGACCTTGAAATCAGGTGAAGGTCATGTTCCATCAAGAGAAGTCTGAGGTCTTCACCAGATGCTTGTGTGTGTCAAATCTCATAAAGCTGCCATCATTCGTTCTTGAGTTATTGCGATTCTTGGGATTTCACATAATTGTCCCTGTGACCTTGAAAAATAGGTCAAGGTCGCCGTCCACCGAACTAGTCCGAGGTTTTCACCAGATGCTTATGCGTGTAAAGTTTCATGAAGCTGCCATCATTTGTTCTTGAGTTATCACGATGACAAGGATGATTTCACATAATTATCCCTGTGACCTTGAAAAGTGGGTGAAGGTCATGTTTCAAAGAAAATATTCTGAGGTCTTCACCAGATGCTTGTGTGTGTCAAATCTCATAAAGCTGCCATCATTCGTTCTTGAGTTATTGCGATTCTTGGGATTTCACGTAATTGTCCCTGTGACCTTGAAAAATAGGTCAAGGTCGCTGTCCACCAAACTAGTCTGAGGTTTTCACCAGATGCTTATGCGTGTAAAGTTTCATGAAGCTGCCATCATTTGTTCTTAAGTTATCACGATGACAAGGATGATTTCACATAATTGTCCCTGTGACCTTGAAATCAGGTGAAGGTCATGTTCCATCATGAGAAGTCTGAGGTCTTCACCAGATGCTTGTGTGTGTCAAATCTCATAAAGCTGCCATCATTCGTTCTTGAGTTATTGCGATTCTTGGGATTTCACATAATTGTCCCTGTGACCTTGAAAAATAGGTCAAGGTCGCCATCCACCAAACTAGTCCGAGGTTTTCACCAGATGCTTATGCGTGTAAAGTTTCATGAAGCTGCCATCATTTGTTCTTGAGTTATCATGATGACAAGGATGATTTCACATAATTATCCCTGTGACCTTGAAAAGTAGGTAAAGGTCATGTTTCAAAGAAAAAATTCTGAGGTCTTCACCAGATGCTTGTGTGTGTCAAATCTCATAAAGCTGCCATCATTCGTTCTTGAGTTATTGCGATTCTTGGGATTTCACATAATTGTCCGTGACCTTGAAAAATAGGTCAAGGTCGCCATCCATCGAACTCATTCGAGGTTTTCACCAGATGCATATGTGTGTCAAGTTTCATGAAGCTGCCATCATTTGTTCTCGAGTTATCGCGATGACAAGATAATTTCACATAATTGTCCCTGTGACCTTGAAAAGTAGGTGAAGGTCATGTTTCATAGAAAAAATTCTGAGGTCTTCACCAGATACTTATGTGTGTCAAATCTAATAAAGCTACCATTATTCGTGCTTGAGTTATTGTGATTCTTGGGATTTCACATAATTGTCCCTGTGACCTTGAAAAATAGGTCAAGGTCGCCGTCCATCGAACTCGTCCGAGGTTTTCACCAGATGCATATGTGTGTCAAGTTTCATGAAGCTGCCATCATTTGTTCTCGAGTTATCGCGATGACAAGATGATTTCACATAATAGCCCACTTGCCCATTACTAGGGGAATCCTGTGATACGTCACTACCCTGCTGCTGAAGTGAGGCACTTGACCTAGTTGCTCTACTCCCTGACCTCCATGCTTGGGATAAGCCACAAACCATGCTGTCCTGTGTATAGGCAGAGCTCACTAAACATAATCTGACTCTGGTTCTGTTTCTTGCAAACTTTCATACATACTGTCTATTTCAACTTGTTTAGTGTTTTTAAGAGAAAATATGTTTGATGTTGACATTTGAATTAAAAAGAATCCAGAATTTGGGCAGGAAGATTGGCTACTCTTTGCAAGTGTCTGTCTGTACTGGTGATCCACACACTGATGCTCCCTAGCCCTTGGGTCATAATGGTTTGTACTACACCTTGCTGCAAGTGGTTTTAGGTACTTTATCTTTTAAAATTTCATTTGTTTCAGTGGCTTCGTTTGTACCTTTTGTGTCTTGGGAATAACCCATTGTGAAAGTTTTTGAAGTGCAGGAAACTGGTTAGGAAGTTTGTGCATTTGTTTCTGTGAAAACTCCTCTATTGCAAATATAATTGCAGCAACATGATTACACTTTCCTAACCCATATACACCCAGTCTGTAACCAAATGACAGATAATAAAAATTGAGTATATTGAAGTGTAATAAAATGACATTGATACTGCTGATACTGCAGATAAACTATTTGTCATTATGAAGTATAGTGAGATTTGATGGACCCCTGTTCTCAAGGCATCTTCCATAGGTGTATATATCTAAATGGAGCTATTCATGTGAATATAAAATTCTGATTATGCAAAGAAACACCTACCCTGCTGGGCATGAGCATGTACCAAGCTGAATGTCTCCAGTGACTTCGTCCATCTCAATGCACACTTCATACAGTTTGTGTCTCATTGAAGCCAACACTTTGCATTGAAGAAGACAGCTATCATCCTTTAATCCAATATCAAGCCTTCTTATGACAGTTATGTGACCTTCCTTAAAGAATTCATAGCCTTTCAAACTTTTATATTCCGTCGCACAAGGTACTTGTATATTTGGCCAAAATTGACTGTTTGTAATTGTCTTAGATCCTTGCCAAACTATGGGCAAGTGAGTTAAAGTTTCTTTTGGTCCAATTCTTGGTGTCAGTTCCACTATCATTTTAATTTACAATGCACTGTGGTTCATCTTCAGGGTTATCCCTTGTCTCAGCTGCAAGTATTCTGACAGCCAAATCAAGTTTGTTCCCACTGACAGGAAGATTTGATTCCTGACATTTTGCTTTCAAAGCCTCCTTTATATTTCCACTTTTGAGGTGATTTATCCGAGCTTCCATAACTGTTACTGTAATGATTTGAATATATGTTCTATGCAGACTGATGAATTCTAACAGAGGGTGTGATAGGGGAACATGTGCATGGACACTACAGTCTTGGACAAAGGGTTGTGCAAGGTGGCCAGTTGTAACCATAGTAACCAATATATATCTTATCTGAAAAGGGCCAGTTACTAATTAGGGTACTGATATGCCTTGGTTAACAATGTCTACTTAGAGTATCATGTCACAGAGTGTGTATCTGGGAATAAACCATGTTTATAATAAAGACTTGTTGGTATCACAGCATGCACCAGGCTGAAAGTGACACACCCCCTTCCCAGCATAGAGCAATTAGGTCACAGCCTCAGTTCCAGCAACATATCATATGACGTAGGTATGGTCACCCCAGGGTCTCCCTGGTATTGAGCAAGGGGTTTATTGTCCCTGTGACCTTGAAAAGTAGGTGAAGGTCATGTTTTATAGAAAAAATTCTGAGGTCTTCACCAGATACTTATGTGTGTCAAATCTCATAAAGCTACTATTATTCGTTCTTGAGTTATTGTGATTCTTGGGATTTCACATAATTGTTCCCGTGACCTTGAAAAATAGGTCAAGGTCGCCGTCCATCGAACTCGTCCGAGGTTTTCACCAGATGCATATGTGTGTCAAGTTTCATGAAGCTGCCATCATTTGTTCTTGAGTTATCGCGATGACAAGGATGTTCGCTACAGACATACATACATACATACATACATACAGACATACATACATACATACATACATACATACATACATACATACATACATACATACCCACGCCAGGAGTACTACAATACCCTCAGCCTGATTACATCAGGGGCTGAGGGTAAAAATGATCTGATAGTTGAACAAGTGAAGTTTCACTTTTAAATGTTAATTTCCTTTTTTACAATTGTGATTTAATAAAAAAAAGGTTTTCTTATAAGATTTCAGCCATATAATTTCAGCCTAGTTGTGACACTCACCATATTGATAGCCATCGCCTGTTCATTGGTCATTTGCATGTTAATTTCCTGAAGCTGTCCGAGTTCGCCAACAGGTGGCCCTCCGTACATCTGAGAGCTATCTCCTGAGGGGTTGCCTGGCAACGTAAAGGGGGACTGGCCAAACGAACATGAGGAATTGTCTGTATATTCTTTGGGCTCTTCTTTCACAAACACTAAGTCTTCATCACTGTCCTTTTTCTCACGTTTCAAGTTGCGTGAATTTGAGTCTTTTTCGGGTTGTGAAAGTCTTGTGCTATTAATACTATCGGTTGTTTTATCAAGATTGTCACTATTAGCTGGATCTTTGGCTTCCTGAGAGTTCTCGTTGGTTGGCAAACTTTTGGGCTGTTCTGCAAGTTCCTCTGAAACTTCCTTAAGCTTACTTCTTCTTCTCTTCCTTCTTCGTTTCCTTTTGGATCGTGCATGTTCTGAATCGGAATCTTTTGAATCTGAAGATTCTGATGAAGAATCTGTGACATCTTCACTTTGTCTTTTTCTTAGTTTATCACTTCTTTTAGATTTTGAGAGTCCCCCATCCCGGAGTATTGTCTCATTCAGGTGCACAAGAAACACTTCTTTCTGGTCCACGGTCACTCCTATCAGACCTTCCACACACACTTCCGACTTGTATTGTAAAGTGTTCCGACACAAAGCCAGAATGGTGTCGGACAACATGGTGCTCACCAGATTCTCTGACCTCGGTAGTGTCATCTTGTGTTGCTTTCTGAAATAGAAAATTTTAAAAATTACAATCTCTAATCAGGTTACCTGATTATTTCATGATGGGCAGTCCGTTCGTTATTCAATCACAAACCTTAGCCATGTTGGAATTGGTTGGACCCTCAGTGAGTGACTGCCTGTGTTAGATACCTTTTCTCTCAATGAGATTCCTGTGGGATCTGCCAAATTAGCTTCTAGGTATAGCTCACTTAAGTATATTGGCTAAGATATCTTACAAAGAAATTGTATATTTTGAACAGGTTTTCTTTTTGGCTCATATGTAAATTAACATAGTAAAATGCCTCTAAAATATACATTTTCTAAAATTGCTTCTAAAATTATCACAAATGCAGTACCTGGAATTTTGGTTAAAAGAGAAAAAACAAACCAACCCTGGTGCAATACATAAATACTAACATAATCTTACTGTGAGTCATTGTAATGTGCTAATATTGTCATTTGTGTGTCTTATTTAACTTGGCTTTGATGCAATGCAGCAAAAAATGTTCTCAAGTTAACAATGATTGGTCTGTCAAGATTGAATTGTTTTAGATTTAACTTCACAATCAACATTATATCAGTCATTTCATGATGAGACCTACTTGAAGCAAAAATAGTGCTACCATACTAAATTGTCATGTTCCAGGTCCTTGAAATGACAACTCACTCAGTCACAGATTGTCAAGGGCAACAGGTTAATATTTTAGGCATGGGCCTCAGCTCATGTGAAAAATTGAACATGAAAGCTGACCTATGATTTGGACACAAACCAAACACTGTGTGCAGTGCACAGTGATTTTTCATTCCAAGCAGCCATAGACATGGTTGTTCTTCCCCATTTCCCAAATTTAGGAAAATAGGATGTTCTGGGATGACTAAGATAACTCTGATATGTATCTTTATTTGCAAACAATATAGAATATGACTCTAGGTTTGTTTATATTACACTATTATAGTCTGGGATTTCACACTAGCCCATAGTCCCAGACTAGTAGAAACCCTGTCAGACTAATACACCTTCCCTTGATGCTAGCCTGACTGTCTTGTGGCCTACAAAGCATTAGTCTTCTAGTGTGTGCGTAATTTGCTCTTGCCAGTTGTTCATCCTTCCTCACAACAAAGCAATAAATATATTAATTGTATGGTAAGGGATAAACACAATTGATATCCATCGTCCCTGTATCAGGTAAATTATTCAATAAACATTATTTTGTAACACAGATAGTACCTTAAAAGTGGACTATCTATGTTATGATGTGATTGATATGGTCTTGGGGAGTTATTTCTGTGGGTTCTGTATTGTTTTTTTTCTGTGGTCAGTTGACGTCAATGTTAAAGTGTTTGTCTTGGACCATAATGAAGATTCTAATTTGCACATGCGCCATTGCGTATGAATATATTCAAACTTAAACAAAATAAAGGCCAAAATAAAAGGACATCATTTCTTCCAATCAGAAAGTTTAACATGACAACACCATCTTCGTCCACAGATGAACAAAATTGCATGAAAATGCTCCACGATTGATAGAGCAGGGAATTCCATGTTGGTTTAGTTAAAATTTGGTGTAAATTTGCCAATGAGAACATGAATAACAAGCTTAAGTTTGTTTGATGATTTGTGCAAGTGCCTGCACGATATTATTCCCATATTCAGTGTCAAAATAGAATTGAAATCCACTGTTTCTAGACACACCACGCACATCATCAATCAGAAGCTCCACAACACAGTGGTACTTCTGACATACGTTTCTCCCTCTTCGTAGCCATGACATCATGATTTGGACTCTTCTGAATGTCATTTCACATTGTCAAGCATAAATGTCAGGTACAAAACTCAGGAAAAGATGCTACAGATAGCACCCGTTTCTGTTTTTAGATACATTTTGACTAGGTAAGATATTGACAGAGTAAGTAAGTACAACAGTTAATCGCCAGAGGTCAAGTTCATTGAGTAAGCAAACTTCAATATGATGGGCAGTGCATGGTGTTTCTGGACAGTATATGTTGAATGATGAATACGGGTACAGGCAACAACAACAGAGCTGCGGGCGACAACAGAGCTGTGGTTTCTATTTTCAAAGCATCTTAAGTGTGTCTGCACTCAGACAAATATTCTCGTCTTGTTGTTATCCAATGCATGCATGTACCAATAAAGTCAAACGGTGTGATAAACACCGGCAAACGATTGATAAACTACAGCGCAGCTTTGTTGTCGCCCGCAGCTCTGTTGTCGTCGGTTTTTGTCAGAAACATAAATGTGCTCATGTAAAATGGCGTTATACACATCGGCAATAAGAAACAGACTCTTGTCAGCTTTTTGTTTGTGCTAGAAAAATTGCCAAATTCAATGATTTAAAATTGCCAAATTCAATGATTTAAAATTGCCAAATTCAATGATTTGACAGATGAGCATAGACTACTCCATCTGCTTGTGATGGTTTTATATTTGGATTTGTTTTTGTCTTGTTCCAATTTTTGGAACCAAATTTTTGGTTTGTTTGTTGTCAGAAAAATGAGCACATCAACCTTGCTGGAGCAAACTGCTCTCACGTCCAGCAATATTAACAAGGAAAGGAAGAAAGGGAAAGGTGTACTGGTCCATCACATGAAAAACGTGATTTGGAAGTGGCCCAAAAAATATGTGAAGCCCCTAAAAATAAAGTAAGCTATCCTTGTAATATGTCAGTCACGGTCTGCCTCACACTATAGTCAGGCTGAATAGTGATGACAGGGGCTTTCATGTCTTTGTCAGCAGGATAAAACAATTATTCCTGTCACTATAAACCTTTGACATTTGTGGGTACAGTTTGGTGACAGATAGTAGTACCATCATGTTGCATGGGAGCAGCATTTCCCCGGTGACGTCGCCTTGCACTGTGCAGCGCGTGCAGACCTGTCCAGCACCCCGGCAACTCCCGACCCTTTGCTCTCACTGTGCTCAGCGAGGCGTGACAAAAACTGCCAACTCCAGCTTTGATCATCGACGTCTCTTTCTTTTCAGCTCATCACATTTGGCTTGAATGAGCCAAATGTATGCAATATTAGAACCTTACACTTTTCTTTACTAAGTCTTGGAACAAACCTCTATATTGGCAAGGCGAATATATGTTTTCTGTTGGAGAAGAGCAGGTTAAAAGGTGACCCAATTTTTACCTGTTCATGTTATGACTCGTGAGTTTCTCAAGTGCCCTACATTTTATGTCCTTCATTTTTGAAGACTCGATGGTCAAGATATAATGGTCGATCGTGTTTCAAACATCATTACTTACTCAGCCAATAAGTCTTATAGCCTTGGAAACGTCCACTTTGGCAAATTTTGGTCGCAATTGTTTGTATTTCTTGCCTAATTCTTGCCTTGCACTTTGCGCTGCTCTCTCTCGGATGCCATTGAAGCCACTTCTCCACGCTAACCGGAAAGCTCTGCTCTGATTGGCCAGACTTGATTGACAGGCCAAATTTGAAGTCGGCAGAGACCTCTAGTGCGCAAGACCAAGGTGCTGCCACCTGGTGAGAATTGTTCTGGAAGAGACCATTGCTTCATGAACTCTATTGTTTAACCTTAAGGGCACAAAGCAGAATCGAGCACTGGAGATGGCTACCGAATCTCGGAGAGAATCACAGACTAATCTGTTGTCAATTCGAATGGATAAGATTAGAATAGATTAGATCAGAATATATTTGATGAGAATATAAAATATTTTTTTATATTATATATTCCAGTAGTCTCAGATCAGAATAAATTGATGTAATAAAATAAAATGGAATGAAATAGATTTAAATGTAGATTATCTTAAAATAGATTAGATTAGATTAGGTTAAGAAAAGATAGAATATATTAGAATAATTTAAAGCAGAATAGATTAGAATAGAAAAGAATATATTAGAATAGAGAAGATTAGAATAGAAAGGTTTATATTTGAATAGATTAGAATAAAGATGGGATTCAAATGGAATATATTGATTAAAAAAGATTAGAATAGATTTAAGTAGAAAATAATAGATTAGAATAGTATCTAATATATTTCAAAGTCAAATTTTCACTTTTTAGTCATTCAAATTAATGGTTATGCCATCTTTAAGGCCTAAAGTGACAAAGTTTATGACATATTTTGCCATAAGTGAATATATCTGACCTCAGAGGTGATTCACCGGAGTAAGGAACAGTTTCATGGATTACAAAGTTGAACAAAGGAGAGCTGCGAATGTGTTTGCACCTATTGCATTATGGTCAAAATAATTTGTGATAGTTCAAGTCAAGCTGTGAAAGCACTGAAACAAGATGGCCGAAAGTTGGTCAAACATTGCAATAAAAATCTCTTAAAGATATTTTGCACTGATTTTGAAAGAAATGTGTACATATCTTTATAGAACACTTCTTTCTTGGTGTCATTTTTATGTGGAATGTTACAGAAGCACTAATATTTAAAATGATCTCATAAGAGTACAGCAATATGTGTATGATATCATGAAAGGTATTCTTTGAATAGTGCTAGAATGTCAAACAGTGTTATCCTACCATGAGCCTCATCTGAGATGAATAAAGTTCATGCTACCAATGTTTACCCATCCCATGCAGTTAATGGCAGCTGAGACAGATCTCTACTAATGGTGCAAGCTCTGTCTCAATGCAACTTATTGAGGACCTAATATAATATCATGGTGGGTAATTCTTATAATATAAAGCATTAAACAATTTTTAAAACTTTGATTTAGTTGGAAAAGTGGAGTTCAAAAATGTACAATGTGTGTAATTTGTGATTGGACATTTTTATTGTATGGTCCAATTTTATTGTGTGTCAATATTTGAGTTTGTCAATTTTGGTAAACAAAAAATAAAGTGCCTTAAAGGAGAACAGAACCTTCACAAAATTTAGATAAGCAATTTAAATATAATTGACATGAAGAGATATAAGACATGAAAAGTGTAATTTGATACATGGTTTCAGTTATTTCACTGCCCTTAAATTTACTGGATTAATAATCAGTAACCAAAAATCAGAAACATGTTAAACAATATTGCAAATTACAGCAAAAATGCGATTGAATAAATCCCAGAACAGATGTATCAGTATCATTGTTTACCAAAAATACAGTAGATTTTTATCTTGGTCATCAGACCATTTAAAGGTGCTGATGCTGGTTTATGGTCAAAATAACTGCGAGGAGAAGTGGACCGTAGCACCAAGTGCCTATGCATTTTATTTGGTAGTTATAGCATTCCTCCATTATCTAAAACCTGAAGAGAGCTGCCAATCTTAATCTTATTCAGCAACTTTCTGCCGCAATTATAACTCATGTCCAGCATATATTTCTGTGAATCAAGGTTATTATGACCAGGTACCTTGATGCCTCCATACCAAAGGCCACAATTTTAACAGGAAGAAAATTAATCACACTTGGCCTTGTATATGGTACAGGTATGAAGTTTATATAACATTACATTGTAGATTTACATGCTCCATCAAGTTTTTAGCATTCAAGAGCATGCAGAAAACATGAGCTAAAAAAAACAATTCTTCTCAAAATATTTCACACAATGATTAAAACATTGGCCTTAAAGCAATGCTGATCATTGCTTTTTTGTAATATTTGTGAACATTTTATGGCAATGCCTGCAAAGTACTTATGAATATTTAAAGTATATTTACCCAGTATTTCAGGCCCAATGTGGTAAAAATCTACTCAATATTGGGGCTGATTCTAACACCCAATCCAATCAAAATGCTACTTGCATATTGAATTTGGCTTTTCATTGTTATCTCAATTCTCATGATATTCAAAATGGCAGCTTACACTGCATCTCAATGATAGCTCAATCATTAAAAAATGGGGAAAATCAGACCTTAGTGGGCAATAGATAGACTTGGTTGCTTGAAAGTCAGTTGGAAAGTGTTAGTTTCAAGGATTATATGACTGGAGTTGGAAATGGGAGTCTTGTTTGTTTTTTAAAATATATTAGTATGTATCATTGACAACTCTTTTTCTAAACGGGGAGAAAAAATACTTGTAAGTATCATTTTTTGAGAGTGTGCAATGTAAATATTCAGTTTCCATCAAATCTAGTAGCTTCATTTCCCCTTTATAGCTATTACATGAGTTTTCCCAACTGATCAAAGCAACTTCCCCTCAGAAAAATCAGAATAAATAAAATATATTAATTTGACCATTTGCTAAATGTACAGATAAGCAGAGATAATCACAACACCATGGGTTATCAACACAACACAAAATTGATTTATTGTCTATTCATTGATTTATCAATATAAGTTTTCTGCAAAATATTTTTAGTTTGTGAGAATAAAGAAAATAACCTTTACACTTGACGGAAATATAATTTATCATTGCTCTTGAGTTTGGACTATCCTCTTTATAATATAATTTTATTTTGATGTGGTTCTTCCAAATATATTTATTGATTAAGATTTTAATCCAAATTTGAGTTTAAAAAAAATATCTACATCTTTGATACAGGTATATAATCATACATGAATATCATACATCATCAATAAGGTTGAGAATCAATATTTTCCGAAAATGAATTTGGGTTTGATTGTTTTGCAGCAGATTGTGGTTCAGTGAGATTGTTGTGGACCATTTTTTTATGATACACAAGAGTAGTCTTCCTGGTAAAGCTATGAAAACACACGCCACATTTGTATGGTTTCTCTCCAGTGTGTTTCCGCAAATGGCGCCGAAAATCGTTCCTTAGATAGCATTCTTTGCCACAGAAGTCACACTTGTATATATTTTTTCCTGTGATGAGGGATACAGTTTTCTGGGCATCGAGGAAACTCTCAGTATGAGTTCCAGAGAAGCTGCCTTCAGGAAACGTCTGCGAAGGATTATCATTCTTCTCCCCATCAAAGCCAATAAGGTGGAGAAAATCTGAAAATATAAAAATATTGAAAATGAAATATCCAACTTGTACTAAGGAGACAACATAAACTTACATTGTTAACCAAAATATTAGAAACTATAATCCAAGAATTCTCAAAGAAATGAAGTTCCAAAACAAATAACAAAAATACTGCTATGGCAACCATATTTTGAATAAGTGATGAGGTAATTGCTCATCCAACATAAGGATTTTGGTGAGATGTTTATGACTGCAGGTATCATTTTGCAACTATCACAAATTTAAAGTACAGCTGTCAGCCACTGTTTGTTTTATGCTAATGGATATCAGCTGCTGACTTTTAAATGCTAATGGATAGTAGCTGCTGACTTTTAAATGCTTATGAATATCAGCTGCTGACTTTTAAATGCTAATGGATAGTAGCTGCTGATTGTTAAATGTTAATGGATATCAGCTACTCAAAATGTGGATGTGGCATATATATGTGTGTGTGTGTGTATCTTAATAATAATACAAGGAGTGCTGTACACACATCTGGCTAATGGACAAATCAAAGCAGCTGAGACAATGGTGGGAGACAGGGGTGTTTTTTTACCACTGACAGAGCAGCTGGCAAACGATTACAAGTGTCCAATAGGGGGAAGCGCCGATCATATCTACATTTCAATATCAAATGGGTTTCTCTGTCAAAATAGCAGACAAATCATTAAAGCATTCATGAAGCCACCGAGGTCACAGGCAATTTTACAGAGGTTTGGGATATGCATATATGATATGTGGCCACAAAACTGTGATACAAGCAAGCTATCTCACTAAAATCAACCAAAATACACTGACCATGGTTATTGTTTTGCTGAAAGTGCCAAGTACTGCCTGTACTCTTTTGACCACCAGGTGGCCACATGTATAAAATCATGTGACTTCTCTTATGGCTTGTCAGGGTGTTGTTAGGCCTGTACCATTGGACCAGTGACATTTAACACAAACTTCTATTTTGGTCTATTTTGATGTTAGGCCTGTACCATTGGATAAACATTAATGGACAAACAGGGCTCTGTAAGCCAAATCACTCCCCAATCTAAAGGTGCCTCACTGTTAGCAAGAATTTACAAAGCAGGTGTTTACAGAAGATCACAGGTCAGCTAAACAAAGTTTGTTGACAAAGTGTCCAATGGATGATTTGGATTTTAGCAGAAGACTCATCCAGTTTTAAGAAATTTATGTAGGGGAAATTATGATGGGTGATAACTTTTGATCACAAAGTTTGGGGTATAAGCATTTATATTATGCAAGGAACACATGCTTGAAAACCTCATTTCATGAATACTTTAACTTAAATTACTTAGCAGATAATTCAATTGTGTTACCAAAAATGTAAACCATTAATCAACTTGGCTGAAAGGCGTCAGCAGAGCTAAAAAGCTCAGTAAAAAAATTGAAAACAACATTGACTGACTTTCTAATGTAAATGATAATGGTAGAAAATTTAAATTAATTGACAACATGATCACTTAGGCAACCACAGATGTTCATTAATACATTTAAATATGGTAATGCCATCTTTATTTGATGTCAACTTGTTGCATTCGCAATATCTTCAGAAATTGGGTCATATTGACCTTAAAATATAGGTCTGGGTTACTGAAAAGCACATCCATTTTGAGATATGATGGTTTAAGTTAATTAATGCCTTCTTTATCATGACCTTTACAAGATTTTCAAAGAATGGATCACATGACCTTAAAATGCAGGTAAAGGTCACTTTCACATATACCATTTCATAAACATTGATGAGATTGAGATTTTCAGAGATCAGGTCACAGACCTTGAAATGATGGTCAAGGTCACAGACAAGTAGACCAGTTCGAGACATTGATAAGGTGCAGCGGTCTTGCTCACAGGAGGAATCTATAACTGAGATCAATGGGTGTGGCCAATATAATTACAATGTTTATCAGTTTTCTATTACATTTTGTATTTTAAAAAATAACAGACACTTCTTCTGGCTTTATTGGACATTATTGGCATTAAAGAATATAGTTACAAATTTGGATTGACTCGTACATTATAATTGGAATATGACATTTTTGGAAATAGAAATGTTGATTGTCACTTTATTTTGACAAAAAATGTACCAACATTAAAAAAAAATATTTGTATCATAATTATATGTTTACAAACTCACACCCAGATATCTACCTTTTTGCCAATCAGAAATGTACATATGCACTGATAAAATCATATTTTTTATGCACACAACTAATATCAGTGTGTGCTCATTATTATTATTATTATTATTATTATTATTATTATTATTATTATTATTATTATTATTATTAATAATAAGTCCTACGTTCAGAAAGTCCAATGTTCATATAGCCTAAACCTCCTCAATGACCTCATTCAGGTTTCTTATTACTTAATTGCACAATGTAGGAGTTATTCTTATATTGTGCAAGATTCCTACTTACCGTATGACACATCCATTGTTTAAGTTTGGTAATGGTATTATTATTCATCAACTTATCTTTTTCATTTTTGAGAGGTATGGTCACATGATCTTGAAACATGATCAAATTTTCATTCATATTGTTACAAAAGGCAAAATAAAAAGCTTTTTTTGGAGGCACAACAAATATACTCAATCACAAGTCAGGAATAACTGATTTATTATGCGAGTATTTCCCCGATTTACTTTTCAGAATTAAAAAGAGAACTTGACATATCGGACCATGCCTTGCTGGAGGCCGTCAATCAACACTGCTACACTTTTGAGGCAAACCCATTTTCTCAAATCACCAATCAGCAAAGACTAGATAGGTGATCTGGAGGTAAACTCCACCAGACGGCGACATGGTGAACCTATCAACTTTAACCTAATAGTTTGTGTGTGCCTCTGGTGGACAATGTGATCTGGAGGGGTTTGTTGAACATGCACGGTCTCTTCTATTTCAACCAAGGAAAAGTTTGGTGAAGTTGATAGAGCTCTAGTGGAGTTGAGTCACCAGCTCCAAAACTGAGTCAAACCCATTTAAACAACCAAATTGAACCCGTTTCAGCTGTTGCTTAAATGGGTTTGTCTCAGTTTTTGCAGCTGGCGACTGTTATCAAGTGTTTATTTGTTCTTTATCTAATGTCATCTAAAGAATTATCAAGCTTTTTGGGGATATTTTAGATACAATCATACATAAAATATGATTTACCACTGATAAAGTTGGGTTTTAAAAAATCTCATGCAAACAAGATTATACATAAAATTATATACAATAAACAATAAACTCCGACCTCTCCAGATCACCTTTCTGGGTTTTGCTGATTGGTGATTCAAGAACACTAGTACAGACGAGTTAAAGCTGTTTTCTGCAACATCTGCGCATATTTACAAACACCTAGCAACCAAATTTTATGAATGGTTTCCAAGTAGTTCAAAACGAGGCAAATCGCAAAGGTGACTGGCTGTTGGAGGGTCGCTCGATCCTGACTGATTTGGACTATCTGAGGATTTTGGCATCTGTCCAGTGCTGGATAAAGCTTGTGACATTCCTCCAGTGCTGGATAAAGCTTGTGACATCCGTCCAGTGCTGGATAAAGCCTCTGACATTCGTCCAGTGCTGGATAAAGCCTCTGACATTCGTCCAGTGCTGGATAAAGCCTCTGACATCCGTCCAGTGCTGGATAAAGCCTCTGACATCCGTCCAGTGCTGGATAAAGCCTCTGACATTCGTCCAGTGCTGGATAAAGCTTGCTGCATCTGATCAATGCTGGAAAAAGCTTGTGGCATCCGACCAGTGCTGGCTGAAGCTTGCTGAATATGATCTTCCTTGTGTATTGCCATTTTATGATAGATAAGAGTTGATTTCCTGGTGAAGCCCTGATTGCAAGTATCACACTTATACGGCTTGTTTCCCGTGTGTATCCTCAAATGCCTTCTCAAGTCATTCCTAATAGGAAACTGTTTTCCACACATCCCACACAGATATGAGCGTTTTCCGGTCTCCTGGCAAGTCTGCCTGTGATCATCCATGTATTTCTCCATATTGAAGTCCTGAGTGGACTCCAGTAGTATCTGAGGTGTGGACTCACTTCCGGAACTATCCAGAATGCTTAGCAACCCTAAAACATCAAGCAAAGCAAGTCAGTATTCTGTAATTCCTGGGAACCAATGGAATGCATGCAAAAACTAAAGAAATATTACAGCAATTAACACTGCCAGCAAGTTAATGGTTAGTGTATGCACTATATAATTATTATTAAAAGCTCACATTATATCTGTATGATTTGGCACCTTCAATTTTTAAGTCATATATTTATTCTGTAATGCTAAGATAAAACCTCAGAGAAACCAAACTTAGATAAATCAGGTGAATCAACTTAGGTTAAAAAACTCTGAGGAAATGATAAGTCATCATTGCAGTCCATGAAAAGCTTTAAATGAACAAAATATTGTTGATTTTTTCCTCCCCGAGGTAAAATATCAGTATATCTCTCCATTTGGTCAGTTCATTTATGCATCAATATTTATTTGGCAAGTTTATAAAATGTGAGAAAGGAGTATAATATTTCAAGCATACTTGGTTGTGGACATAAAAAGGTTTAAACACAAATTAAAACTTTTATATGCATAATCCCTTTCACGAAGCTTAACCCCAAAATAACACATCACAAAAAAGACTGTAGTTCAAGAAAGTGTAAATTATTGCCAATTACTTCATTGACCACATAATGCCCACTTACTAAATATTAAGGCAAGAACATGGGAGTGAAGTTTTCAGGCAGACAGATCTTTCAAGTCCTTAAGGACTCTTGAGATCCTTCCACCAGAACCAACGAGAGAGATCTGTCCCCCTGAACACTGCACTTGCATGTTCTTGTCTTTATCTCAGACTTATCCACTGCAGATAGATGGGGTTTGCGATCAACTTTAAAAAGCAGTCAAAACATGGTAATAAGTGCAGTACTATGTTGTGTGTGGGCCATTAAAGTTCTCAGCTCATTTAAATAATGTAATCAATTTTATATTACCGTAATACATGCAGTGAAACTAGGCCACCTATAAAGCACTATATGAAATGAGTGTAATTCTGTCTCAACTGGGTAAACAGTCATCAGTTTTAAGATTCCCACAAAAGGTTGCAGTTTCTGCAGAGGGGTCCCACCTGTCTGTGTTTCAAGGTCCCCATGACCCAAATCTAAAATGTCGTCTGCTCCAGGTCAAAACAAACCCAGACAAGCATCATATCCATTTCAGAGAAACTAACACATGATTTGTTGAAGGATTGGTCTAAGACTAATTATATTTATTATTTAATTGACACATTTAGGACATTTATAAACAAATATATTCAAACAAACATTTTATTCATTTCAAAATAATGTAAATATGAAAAGAATCTTTAAAAAAAGATAAAACGAAAGTAGTTCGGCAGAGGGGTGATCTATGAAAGTAGTTCAGCACAGAGGTGATCTGCAAAAAATATCTCATAGGTGCAGAACATTCTCTTGAGGCAACAAGTATGAGATAACGGTATTTTACCTGTGTCGACTTCATAGAGTATGATATCTTAATGAGATATTGCTAGAGCAATTGCATAAAATGTGGCATAAATTGATGTCATAGCAACCGTACAGAATAAGATATTTATCTGTGGTATAACAAATTGTTGCCATAGCTACCACACACAGAGGTATTATATAATGTTGCTTGCCTGTCACCTAGATATGACTTTTCTGGTGCTGTAGATACTCTTCTCTGTCTTGAAATTCTAAATAACAAACATGACATGTTATCTTTCTCTCAGTCCCAATATTATGACATGTTTTTCTGTGAGTGTCCAGGTTTCCCTTCAGTGAGAATGGTTTGTGACATATTTCGCAGTTGTATGGCTTCTCTCCTGTGTGTGTCCTTGAATGTCTCCTTCCATCCTTTTTGTTGCCAAATCTTTTGCCGCAGAGAACACACTGATAACAAGTGATGGTTCCTCGTTCTGGGTGGAATATTTTCTGCATATTGAACAAGTCTTGCACAGGTTGTCCTGGTTGATGTGACGTTGAATCCAAAATGTTCAGAGTCTCACCTCCAACTCCTAGGATCTGCATCAACTCTGCAACATCAATGGAAAACATCTTGAAACCAAATCTCTCTCTCATATATAGCTTTAATAAATGTTGTATAATTTATCAAAGCTAAAGGTTATTCCTTTGACACATACATTAATACCAGTAAATTTGAAGCATTTTTTGTCAGCTTTTACCACACCATGTTCCAAAAAGGCCATGAAAGGAAATATCTTGTTTTTGCTGACACAAATAACAATTTCACATGGCAGGGATCATTTTGATAACCAAAAGTCACAACATGAATATTTTAAATTAGTTTAATACTCCCAGATCACATGACTGAATTTGTCTTGAGGTAGTTATGTACTTCATAAAAAGCATAAACAAAGTTCACGAAGTGCATTCATTTGGCAGGCCTAAGGGATACATCATTCCTAAAAATTCCTTCTACTCATGTTGATTACAAATCTGCTAATGTATTCCTCCGTTCTATTTACAATTTGCATTTGACCTTCAAAGTTAATATACATTGATGCAATATTTATACTTTAACAAATTCTGATATTCTAACCTGAAGGATTTTGGTTTTTTCAATACCTGACAAAGGTCAGCATAGCTCACTAGAAAAGTTGCTGCTCCACACCTAACATATAATGAATGATTTAGGAAGCTGTCATTCTGATATCCAAGGGTGTCATGGAAGATCCTAAAGCAATTTAACTAAAATTAAAAAAAAAAATCAACACCAAAACAACAAGTAAATAAACAAACATTTAATCAAACAAACCAAAAACTAAAGGAACACCAGGTCTTTATATAACTACAGTAGTACTGTGAAGGAGAGATTTTTCAAACTTTTATTTCAATAAGGTCAAATCTGTAGTTTAAATCTGCTAAAGTTCAGTTGCATTGATTTGGCTTTTATTCATTTGTGAATATATTTCACATGGGAACTTAAGTTCCCTTTTTGTGAAAATTGTTTGAAACATATTTCACATCTGTATGGTCTCTCTCCAGTATGTATCCGAGAATGTCTCCGAACATCGTTTTTGTGCATAAACTTTTTAAAGCACAACATGCACTGATAATGAGAACTGCAACCAGGAAGATGAATTCTCTGGATGTTTGGGATGTCCACTTCCACATTATTCATTTCATCTGTGCCACTTCCAGTTTCTGTAACGTCCTGCCCCCTTGTGGCCAAAACTTGGAATATGTCTGTAATTATATGGTGTAATTTATTACTTGATTGCCGAGGAAAAAACCGTTTTCAGTGGTTTATGAGGGAATTTGTTTGAATATGTAATGGTCAGCATCCAGAAACACCAGCCTTTCTAACTTAAAACCAAATAAATAAATATCTGTCATTACTAAAGGATTTAAATGATTATTTGATAAAGAGTAAATGTTTTGGCATTTATATTCCGAAAATGAACTTAAAGCATTCATGAAACCTGGAAGGTTCCAGGCGATTTTACAGTGGTTTAAGGTATCTGAAAACAACATATGATCTTAAAATTGACATACATACAGGCTATCTGTCTGAAATCCACAAAAGAACATCTGCCCTGAGAATTATGATTTGTTGTGACCACCAAGTACTGCCAGTACTAAACAGGAAGTGCGTTGTGTGACCTTGACCTTTGAACTGTCAGGGGGCTCCGTAAGTCACAGGAGGTGTTGTTTACCAATTGTCAAAATTGGAGCAACACATTTTCGGCCATTTTTTTTCTACTATTTAAAGAATGAATTGGAAGATAACACTTATCATGATGATAGTGCCTTTTCTTGGCTTTCTTTTGGTGGTAAAATGATTAAAAACGGATGAATATTTATGAAGTTATAAATGAAGAAAAATCATTATTTTTTTATTTTATATATGTTTGCTAAAAAAAATTCTATACAGCCCAGCTTTTAAGGTGGAATCCATGCAGCCTTTGATGTCTTCCCATTCAGTGGTGTGAAAAACCCCAAATTTCATCAAAGAGGGTCAAATCATAAATTTTACTGATACCAATTATCAGCATTCACAGTTTTGCCATTCAAAGTCCTTGTGATTTAAAGCCAAACCAGTGATCAAAGGGTTTAATGTCACTTTTTCAATATCACAGCCTTTAAGTTAAGGGGGATTCCATGCAGCCTTTGAGTCATCTCTTCCCTTTTTGACAGAAAGGTTTTCACATGCATAAGATACTTTTCAAATAAATAGTATACTTTTTCCAAAAATGATATATCTTTCATACTTTCACAATTCTTTCACAACCATAAGATATTTGTCACAACCATGAGTTATTTCATTGATTCAAATAATATTAAAATAATCTTATGTTGTTCTGAAGTATACTCCTGGCAATAAATTGATAAATTGTACAAAACATCTCCACCCTGTTTCCCAAGCTGGACAGGTGCCCAACTGGTAACTCATTAGGTGTTTACATGGGATCACAAACCAGCTAAACAAAGCTTGTTGACAAAGTGTTCAATCGCTGGTGTAGGTTTCAGCAGACAACTGATCAACTTTCAAGTGCCACAGAAAGTTGTTAACAGGGAATATTTTGGTTAATACTACATAAAAGCACTGTTTAGGGTATAAACATTCATGTTATGTAAAGAAAATGTGTCTGAAAGTCAGGTTTCATGAATGCTTTAAGCCTTAAATTCTGTAGCATAAAGAAAATTAAAAACCTTGAAGTTCTTTTCACTTCCCTCAGAACAATTATTTAGGTACTGTACATTACATTGGTTGTAATGATAGTTATTCAATCTTCTCCCTAACTTTGCCTTCATTGCCTTATATTGACCTTATTTGTAATTTGAAACTCCAGTCCAGTGAGTCACGCTCACCAAAATATCATCTAATCAGTATTGACCTTATTTGTAATTTGAAACTCCATGCCTCAGGTCACAACATGTGATCTGCTGGCTGACTGAAATGGGAACAAATTAGTACAATGCAAAATATATAAGTATATTTATTCTTTCGCCAACCAATGCATTGCCTGATGTTTATGTATAATCATGATTTGCAGCCAAGGCTGAGCATGCTTTTCTTCCATTGATGACAGGGACTTGCATGAGAGAGAAGTTCTTTTTTGGAGAATATTTTCTCAGGCCAATAGTTTGTTAAAGGGTCAAATCTTGACTGTTCCCATTCTTTATGAGCCATTTTGTCACCTGCATTCTTCGGCAGAATCTTCGCAATGCGAAAAGCTGGGGACATTAAATTGAGCTGCGTGTGCATTTATGGTAAGTTACTTGTGTGCAGGATACAACCACAACAGTTTGATAGTAAACCTTAGTTATTACATACATGCACTCCTGATGACCTTCCTCCAATCTGATTAGATAATAGCTATGATTAGTCAATTTCTGTTGCCATGACAACCATGTTACCAACTTGGCTTGTATGCACAATACAGCCAGAACAGTTTGACATTTAGCGTAGATATTGCACACATGCTCTCCTGGGGACCTTTCCCCAATCTGATTAGGATAAGGGAGTGATTGGTTGTTTTTTGTTGCCATGGTGACCGTCCAAAGTGTGGGGGACACAAAAGAATATGCTGTTTTATAACAGATACAATATCATTGCTCCAATAAGTTAATGATTACTCTTGTTGCCCAGATGCCAACTTTACATTAGATCAAAAGTTATGAAAGTGACAAAAAAATGGTGGGTTTGACAGTGACATTTTCTCGCTTCTAAATATGTTTGGTTAAAACTTGTATTCAGTGTTTGATACAAATCTCTCTCAAAAATAATTTATTAAATTCAAAGTCAAGATATGATTCATATTGAATTTCTTGATAGTTATAAATTAAAACTTATGTTATAAATTATTATATTAATGCCAGATAATCATGTTTTTCACATTTTCAGTAGCATAAAACATAGGTTTCATGATAGGAAGGCTGTCAAATTTACATTTCAGCTGGTACAGTTCTTCTGTTGATTTACCAAAAAATTTATATTGATTTATGTAAGAGCAGGTCTGCCACTAGGTGTCAACGCGGTGCCACCCTCCAACTCTCACATGGTCTTGCGCAATCGTTTTTGCACAAATTAGAATACAGTTCTCCATCGAAATACTATAAAACAGTACCTTTATAATCTACTACATCCATTTAATGTCAACATGATGATCCAAAGACAATAACATGATCCATTTGTACAAAAAAACAGTGAATATTCCCTTGACAAGCTCCCACATGTGGGAAACAGGGGGAGGCGACGGTGGTGCTGCCACGAGATCATTCACCTGAGCGATAATGCAGAACTTCAGCTTGTTTCCAATCTCTGTTATATATGTCTCGGACTACATACATACTTATTCCTATAAATGAAATTCTCCTATTTCTTCAATAAAGTGAATGGACAGCAAATGATCGAGATAAATTATAAACGTTTGTACTTTCAAATAATATCAGAGATATCTAAACACAATAGTTTTAAATATCGCTGAAAATATTGGATTAATTCAAAAATGTTGGTAGACAAATAATTATATGGTACAAATGGTGTTAACTTTTATATGACCTGAAGCTAATTATTAAATGCAATTAGAATAAGATGCCTTGAATGTAATTTTAATGTAATTCGTAGCTGTTGCATTGTTTAACATCTACTGGTTCATCATTATGGAGGCAGATTTGGTCAATAAATACTGTATATGTCTATGCAACAACTTATTTTAGTTTATCTAAAATATTTTAAGACTTCAGTCTCCTGGATTCACTTGTTGCATTTGCTTATGATGATATCTCAGATGAGAAATCAAATTTCCTTTGTGAGCGAATTGTTTCAAACATATTTCACATTTATATGGCTTCTCTCCTGTGTGTGTTCGTGAATGTCTCCGACTGTCATTTTTGTTCATGAACTTCTTCATGCAAAGCATGCACTGATAAAAAGAAGTGCGATTGGGAAGATAAATCCTCTGTGTGTGAGGGATGTCCTCCACTTCCACATAATCCACTGCATCTGTGCCACTTCCGGTTCCTGCAGCGTGCTGCCCCCTAGTAGCCAATACTTGAAATATGTCTGTAATGATATGGTACGATAAATTACTTGTTTGATGACAAAAATAATATGCAATAGCTTAAAAAAAATAGAAAATGAGTCCCTTAAACAGATAAGTGGACACATCCATTTAATGAGTCCAGCTTTGCAAGTTAAACCTGCAGAGTGACATAAGGTTAATATTTAACTCTGTTAATGATATTTATACAATAATGTTAAACATGAGTCATCTGAAAATGAGCATGAATTAATGGATGTTCTCATTTATCTTCTTCAATATATTTATCCACTACATATAGTTCATAAGCCCACAAGGGGATACATCTGTCTGCTTTGTATCTGCTTCTCCTTGTCATAGTCTTTTTTTTTTTCCTCACATTCATTTCATCTTTTTTGCTGGATGCTTGAGGTTGTTATGTACTCTATGGAGTGTAACTGTATTATCACCCACATCTGCCATGTATTGTATTGAAGTTTGCTTTATACCACAAGATGGCACTTTTTCAATATGACCTAATTTAGTGAAAAGTGACTTGTGGTGTATCTGACCAAGTTAGCAGAGCCAATTATTGAAAGATCTCATGGTTGGCTGCAGAGACTATGTTTAAATTGAAAACTTAATCAAGGCTTTTGATTTTCGTTCATATTTAATACTTTGGAAGGCTTGCACAAGCTTGATTTTTTTTCAAAAATCATATCTTCTTTATACTTTATGACACACAGATATGTGGGTCTTCAAATGAGAGTTACGGATGAAATTCTTCCCACACATATCACATTTGTATGGCCTCTCTCCTGTGTGTGTTCTTGAATGTCTTCGACCATCATTTTTGCTATTAAATTTCTTGAAGCACAAAGTGCACATATACACGGTCCCTACATCTGGAAGAGTTATTTTCTCCATGTGGGCAATGTCTGCCACTTGTGTCCCACTACAACTCTCCATGTAATTCCCAGGATCTGCCTGGTGCTGCCCTCTAGAGACGATTACTTGGCTGAATGTAAAGTCTGTAATGACAACAGGGAAATTATATGAAATACTGTGACGGGCATTTATCTGTTAATTATTTTATTCATATTTTGTGTAAACTTGCAAGACTGATTTCTATCTAACTGATGATATGACATTGTTGTGTATGGATTTTCTTAAACAAGTTTCAGAGTTATCTAAAATGGATTTTATTCATATTCATATCATTTGTGTTAAGTGTGTCACAAGGATAAAGGACAATTAATTCAAGAAGCTGATTATTTTCCTCTTGATGATATCTTTTTGAAACACAGTAACATTTAAAATAAATAATAAATATGTTTCACAAGACCCATAAACTACTTCTCAAGATCTGAAGTGATTTGTAGGAAAATATTTAAGATGTTGCACACATTTAGCTAAATTGACAAAAATTGCCTTAGAAAATTGTTCAATGTCAATTCAATTCCCAGATGCATATAAGCTAGGACTACAGGTCAATTCTTTGCTGTGACATCTTTTCATGTGGTCAGTCACGTGTCCTTTGCGAGAGAACTGTTTCCTACAGAATGGGCAGCTGTAAGGCTTCTCTCCTGTGTGAACCCTTGAGTGTCTCCTCGCATCATTTTTGTCCAGGAAGTCTTTGCCACACAGCACACAGTTATAGACGTTTCTTCTTCCAGTGGCTGAGATTCTCTGCATGTTTGCGATCTCATCTACGTTTATGGCCATGCATGTTCGGTTAGCTGTGCCGTATGACCCAGGGACATCCTGAATTTGATTCCAATCTGGAATGATAACCAGATAATTGCATTATTTGAAGCATATGGAAATATTTTTTTTTGTAAAAAAGAGATTAAGTTCTTGAAAATGAAATGCTGTGTTGATGATATCCATTTTAAAGTAGAGTTCTTTTCAGTTTTGAACATTTTGGTAATAATGTTCATGCATGTCAAGTTTTTTTTCACTCAAAAATATAAAATCATCAGCGTTTGAAAAGTATTTCCACGTCTTTGTGTTGAGTTCTAATGTGTCTTCTCACATCAGAAATCTGAATAAATCCTCTCTTGCACACTTGACACTTAAATGGCTTCTCTCCTGTGTGTATCCGAGAATGTCTCAGACAATCACATCTGTACATCAACTTTTTCCAACACAAAGCACAGCGGTAGAATGAGTTCTGACCGAAAGGGGCTATCCTTTGGATGTATGGTATATCCTTCACATCAGTGACAATGCAATTATCTTCTCCACTCTCCACCCCTCCTTGGCTCTCTCCCCTGGTGGCAAAATTCTCACCAAAGTCTGTAATGATATAAGAAATTATATCACATATGATTTTTGAGAGATATTCATATTTTGTTCACATAACCATGGTAACTGTTTTTCTCAGTATGATGTGCTATGTAATCACAGACATCTAATTTGCAAAGATTTGGCAGGTGGCAAAGATTTTCCTTTTTTTACACATGCTGAGATGCCACATACAAATAGGGAAATATTAAGAATCAAATAAAAGCCAAAGTTCACAATGTCTGATGGAGTGGCAATGATATTTGTATCTCCAGATCTTTGTGTTGTGTCTTAATGTGTCTTTTCACATCCGAACTTTGGACAAATCCTTTGAGGCAGATTTGGCATTTGTAGGGCTTCTCTCCTGTGTGGATCCTGGAGTGACGCTTCAGGTCCGACCGATCTCTGCAACTCTTGCCACATACTTCACACCTGTGTGAACAAACGGCACCCAATCCTGACATCATAGTCAGATCTGCAATGGAAACCATACATTACATAGTAGCACACCCCTAAAGATCTAAGACATATCTCTTTTAATAGACACACTGAATTATTTAAAGCTTTGATTTATATTCTCCACTTTATTGATAATCAGAATCCATACAACAGTGGCCATTCTGTAGTGGATTTTATCAATGTCTCAAATAAATTATGACCAAACCAAGATTCGACAAGAACATTATTGTAATATATCAACCAAAGTCCACAGACCTAGTGAATATCAACAGCAAGCGGGTTATAGGGACTCCATTGGAAAGTGTTTAAATTAAACTTATAGTTTTGTCCTCTGCTTGGATTTTCCTGACCTTTATGCTGTTTTACTCAATCTCCAAAGAATGCTAAGATTATTATGACCATGTGATAAAAATTTTCTCCTGTATCAAAATAGCAATTCAAATCAGAGTTATAATAAGATAATAAGGAAACCCCTTTTCAAATAATTTGATTATTTGTGCAGAATACACACTAAACCTATATTTTACAATGTGTTTTAGTCGAAGTTTTTCAACTTTAAATATACATTTCTTTATCTTTTTATGTTTTCTGTCTGAATATTATTAAAATGTATCTTTAAAGTTGGGGCAAAAACAAAAACCAAAACTCTTTCCTAATCTATTTATACCAAGGTTATTTTTCGCGAAAGTTAACAGTTTTGGGACCTAACTTATCTAATCAGGACCACATTTCAACAGAAGTAGATTTCTTTCTCACATGATTTTAAAGTTAATGGATATGCAAACTTTGCCCACTTAAATACTGACCATCTGTTTTCTTTGAAAGATTTTTGTGGTTCTATTGCATAGGAAATTGATTGAAAAGCAGGCCATTGCCTCTTTTCCAAATATATTATTGAAATACGACAACTTACATGTATAATAAAAATAATTTCCTTTATTTGCATATTTTATGTACACATAGCAGCAAGTTTGTTCGGTTACATTTTAGCATTTAATATTCATATAAGTTACACAAGTCAAGCTATTGAGAAATGAATTTGATGATATCAACTAGTTACAGAGACTTTGTGCCCAGAACTTGTATAAAAGTGAAGCTCTAATCTTGTAAAATGAATTTAACAGTAAGAGCCCAACATCTATTTGGTCACACATAAGACGATTGCTGATCTCCATGTTGTTTTTATCCCCATTGAAAAGTCCACAATGGAACTATACAACTTTACCGGAACCAGAACTGTACAACTCCCCTTTATTTAATCATTGGTCGGAGAGATTGGCAAGGGGTCTATGAAAATAAACAAATGAGGTCATGCTTAACCATGGTGTGTCGAAATTGTGCCACGCAACAGCTGTGCATGACCAGAAAAGGTCATGCATTAGCCATGTATAACCTCATTATATGCATCACCACATAGATGTTTGACTGTTTCAATGATCAAATTACATGAAATTCTTACCACGATCAATTACATTAAATTCTTTCTTTTTGTAAAAGTTAAACAGGATGTTTCTTACTTTGGTAATTTTACAGGATTGTTTGAAACTATGAAAAGTTATATCAAATCTGGCAAACAAAGACAGTTTCACCACCAGAGATTACAGCACAAACTAGTTCAGAAATGAAGCTGACAACTTATATATATACGATGTCCTCTATCAAGGGGATGTCACATAACCACCCTAGATGTTACTGGCGCATTTTGAATTTCTTTCAAAAAATAAACAAAAGTGCAAAACATACAAATTTGTAAATTAGTGAAATATTAGCTTCATTATTGCCCTTTAAAATGGTTTTAATCCTTGAAAATTGAAGGTCATTTCTGTCGTAATTATGTCCACTCGTTGCACTCATTTGAACAATTAGTCGCCCTCTTAAATTTCTCTACTATTTATTTAACTTGAATTTATACACAGAAAATATCCGGTTATAAAATAATATCAAATAAGACCACATAATATTTTACATTTTTGAAATTATATTAGCAGTAATTACACAACAAAGTGTATATAAAGTTTAGTAAAAACTTCTACAAGGCAGAGATCCTCAACATATCACTCCTCATTATAAAAGCAAGCGTAACACCCAGAGGAACAGATGACCTAATTCATGGTGAGCGGCAACTGTTCCTCTGGCTGTGGGTATGGAGGGTGCTGAGATGGAGGGTTCGCCCTACACGCCACTCTGTGCGACTTCATGTTGTGACTGTTTCGGAATGCCTTGCCGCATTTGTCGCAGGTGTACGGCATCTCCCCAGTGTGTATTCTCATGTGGCGCCGCAGGTTGCTGGCATCGCTGAAGGCTCGCTCGCAGATCTGACACTTGAATGGCTTCTCTCCCGTGTGCACTAGCATGTGTTTTTTCACAGACAGCGCAGATGAGAAACCACTTTTCCCACACAAAGAACATTTTCCCGTCTGTATAGCATCACCGAGTATTTCCTCTTTGTTTGGAATCAGGTTGAAACTGGGAGATATGGTTAAGTCTGGCCACCCTTCCCTGCTTGTCTCTGCAATTATATATAAACTCTGCTTAGATCTACAGATAAAATACTTCAGAAATTGTAAATAGTCTTCTACAAGCAGGAAAGATGACCAGGCATGATTGTCACAATATTTCTTCCCAACACCATCAAATACATTTTGCATAATGAGCATTTTTTCCTGTGGTGCGGAACAAAATAAATTTGGTGTAACATGTCAAGCAAAATGGTGCATCATTATTTCATTTCTATGAATATTTCCTCAAACTTGCCTCAACATGCTTTGCTTTGTAATTAATTGGTTAAAGCAGAATTGGAATTTTGTGCAGATAATTCTCAATTTTGTTTTATTAGGTGTCTCAGAAGTGATGTTTAGCTCAGGCTTGCTCCCTCAGCTTCAGTCCGGACATATCTGAGTGAAATGGCTTTCAATAAATTCAAGCATGCCATGGATCAAATCCCTGACAATAAGAAAATACACTCTTCATTTGAATCCTTGTGATCATTCAATTGTGTCCCTCTGTATCCTTGTGCCTTCTGAGCATATTCTCATCAGAGAAGACGCTTTCACAGACATTGCAAGTGGGCAGTGGCTCGATGGTAAGCACTGGTGCTGCCACCTGGGGAGGGAGTACAGCGTGGTCTACAGAATGAGATCGCATGTGCTGCTTGAATGTCTTTATATTGTATTCCTTCTTGTTACAATGCTCACATGTCAGTGCAGTTCTTTTGTGTGAGTTTTCCATGTGCCAATTGACCTCGACATGTGAGTAAAATACCTGGCCACAGTAATCACAGTTCCACGTTAGAGTTCCTGATTTAATGGCAGCAGACTGCTGCGCTTTCCCATGTGAATAGTGCAAGTGTACATTCCTTTCCACAAAAGTATCAAACCGTTTCCGACAAATGTTACATATCCAGATGCGCAGATCCATTTCTCTAGATTCTGCCCGCCTGGCCATCCCCGGTGACGATCCTCCCTCTGGAATAAGAAAAAGGCGCCGTCAGTTTCACTCGAAACTAATCCATTTCGAATCAAATTCATTATTGAATATCTATGTCTGTCATGTAATGTAATCCAGGCATGATGAAATCAAAGAGCTAGTGTCAAGAAGAACAAATATCTGTGCTAATCATGAAGTAATGTGAACAAATTGAGGTCACATATTTCAGTTGTTTTAAAAATGAACCACAGGAATATGTCATAAATATACCTTGATGCATTAACAGACTGTCTCTTATCATTGGGGCAATCTATTGTCCAATGCCATTTCACACCTAACAGGACAGTAACTTTATCTAGAATGGTTTATTTTGTCTTCAATCAAATCAGCAGTTCCTTTCCAATCTGACTCATATGATATCATCTTATAATATCATATCATTAATAATGTGTACGTGATAGGTAATAACTGTTCTCAGAGCCAAAATGGGGAAAATAGTCACCAATAACACAATATTCTATGTCACTTGTTCATATAAAATCAGGCAAATCCTAAACTTCTTGTGTCTAATTTATTAGTATTTAGAATACATACAGAGGAAGTGGCTGTTTCTTTAGAAGAATGTTAATGATCTTGGTTGGAAACTGTCCATAGTTTTTCTCGGTGTGTAAGCATGTGCTTGTCCAGCATGTCTCTGTGTGGAAACAGATGATCACATATAGAGCATTGATAGGGCTTCTCTCCTGTGTGAATTTTTAAATGTCGCAGCAAGTTAATTTTGTCACTAAGAAGACGGTGGCAGAACTGACACTTAAATTCCCCACTGTGTTTTTCCATGTGATGGTTGAGTTCAGTCTCAGTGTTTAAATGTTTGCCACATACTGAACACACCCATTTTACCACCAAGTTTCTTCTGTTGTCATTTTTTCTGCTTTGGTCGTCAATCTTTGCAAATCCTGCAAAGCATAAAAAAAGAAAGCCTTTTGAGCATGTTACAGTAATATTACTGTTATATTCTGGCCTGAAAGAAAAAAAAAAACTTTTTCAGATTATGTCTCTATTTGGACAATTTTGCATTCAAGATTAATGGCCACCCAAACTTTGTGGTATCAAACATTTGAGTCAATCTCTGCATTCAACTTTGTATGATCCCCACATTTATATTATTCAACTGTCTTTTTCAGAGCAGCACCCTGTACATGCAAGCATTTATCACTTTTATGGTCATTCATTATTCAAGGTAGGTATGTGCATGGGTGGAGATGAGAATCTTTTAAGTTTAGGGCTTCCAAAAGAGTGAAGCATCATAAAAAAATTAAGGTGGGGTCATTGGAATTAAATGCATATCTCCTAAAATTTGAATATCAATGCTGAATTGGGGCTAAGAGACTTTAAAATAGTCTTGATCAAGTAAACAAATAAACCCAGTCACAGAAATAGTAATCGATGAATTTTACATTATCTAGCATGGTGCCTGAGATGGGTATTGTATGATGTGCCAATTTTGGTTATTCAATGATGCTTTTTGTCGAGGTCATATTTGTGGTTGACCAATTTACTGGGCAAGGATTAAATAAATGGCATCCATGAGTGTGATCCATACACTGAGATGTCTGTCATGCACGTCTAACAGAAACAAATATTTATTGAAAATAAGTAACTTTAATAGCACCCTTTGCACCCTTTTTTATATTCAAATGTGATAAACAGTGACAATAATTTATTAATTTATTTTGATGATTCATTTTAAATCTTGTTTTGTTGGATCTTTGGATTAATGATTATATGCTGCAAAAATATCTTCATGTCAGTATGTTAAGTGCTTTCAATCCCATTTCAAGTTGTCTTTTCATTATACTCTGAGAATCATGCACTCAACCTCCATGCCAGCTTCTGTGGTAGAGTCCTATGACTAGATCCAGTGCCTCCACTGTGGCTCTCTATAATGGGTTTTTTGGTGGAGAACAGAAAGATTTTGTTTTAAAAAACGGTTTTCCATCAGGTTCTTCAGTAGAACGTTGGGATTCCATGACATTGGTATGGTTCTCCGTAAGGTTCTTTAATAGAACCTTGGGCTTCTAAGCCTTCGATATAGGTTCTTTGGAAGGATCTTCTGTGGAACCTTGGGATTCTATAACTTCAGTGTGGTTCTCTGTCCGGTTCTTCAGTAGAACCATGGGATTCAATATGGTTCTCTCTCAAGTTATCTGCGAGAATCATGCATTTCTGAGTCCTTAGTTTCCCATCATGTTGGTTATCAAGTTGCCTTGAGATCCTGCGTGGTGGGACTCGACATGAGTTTTAAGAGCGTCTGTCCTCCGAAACTTTGTGAGACAGATAACACATTCATAAGGTTTCTCTCCGGTGTGTGTCAACACATGCCTTTTTAAATGAATTTTCTGCTTGAATCCTCTGCCACACATTTCACAACTAAATGGCCTTTCTCCTGTGTGGATTCTCATGTGTGCTGCCAAAGCACAACCATCAGAGAAGGTTTTCAAACAAATGCGGCATGATCTTGCATAATGAAGCGAGCGGGGACTGTCAATGGAGCCCGAGATCACATGAGTCCCTGCAAGAAGAAATAAGGATCTCTTCAGTGCACCAAAATCATATGACAGACAAGAAAATAAGACATTTGACATCTGTAACAATATGTGACATGAATGCTTGACTCAGTCTCATCTCAGCCAACTGTCACCTGAGGCCGGACAATTCTGATTGTATTATATTTTGGTGCGGACATGGAGTTCCAAATTTCAAAAATGTCAAAAACCGCATAGCAGCAAAACAGCAATGACAGCAGAGGTAGGGAAAGAAGTACACAGTCCTTAAAATAACGATTTTTGCTGATCAAAAAGTCTGAAGTATATTATTGGTGATAAGAAATACCATATTTTGACTGATATGCAATGTCCGCCGAATCCTATACACCACTTGGTCTTCTGGTTGGCCTTGTTTTATATGGGGCACATGGATCATCGTAAATATGTTATCTACACATCAGTATGCTCTGAAAAGTCTTGTGAATCGTTCTTTGATGTTTGGCCATATGAGGTGTAGTTTGATTGTATGGGCATTATGTTATGCAAGTTTCCGGTTAACATTGGCATGTCCTGCCCCGGTATCTGGTGTATATTCCTGAGATGTCTTCTCAGAGATCCTTTCTGATTACACCTGAAATTACATCTGTTACAGGTGAAAGGCTTCTCTCCCGTATGTATCCGCATATGCAGCTTCAATGCATACCCATCAGTTAATGTTTTCCCGCAATAGCTACATATATTGCCGGGAAGTGTTTGCTGGAAAGACACACTTGAAGTAACTGGGAGTCCCTGAAGAGGTCTTCCTGCAAAACATACAAAGTTGCCAATTACACATGGAGTTGCCAAATATCCATTTGGATTTACACGGTCGTAACTGTATGATTTCATGGCGCATCACTATACAGTGACACTCAAAGCCATCTCCTGATCATCAGGACACAGAATCTGCAAGACCATGTAAGGATGTAAATAATATTAGAGATGTATCAGAGATGGGTAACAACAAACTGTCAGAGTCTTGAAATATGAATGATCATGTCTGCTTAAGGTGGACTGTATATTTGCTTGTATATGGCTAAATCAAATCTTGTTTTTGGCAGCACAAAATGGACGTTATGATTTTTCTTGCCTTTAATGGTGGAGACCAGGGTAACATTAAACTGAGCTTCAGCCCCCTCTCTAAAGAAGTATGGACCCTCACAGCATAAAAATGGTTAATTTAGGAACGGTAACCGTGAAGGGCAAAATATAATCATAGTATAAGATCAAAATGGTGAAAACTGTATTGGTGCAATGGGTCAATTCAATAACAACGAACCTAATCTATGGTATATGTTGTCAGTTTTTAAACTAGATTCACAAATCTGTTATGGAAATATATTGTAAAGCAGAATTACTGTGGAAAAATCACTCTTTAAATAAGGGGTTGCCTTTGATAAGACTAAATTTGCTTTTTGTAATCAATTCTGTTCATATTCTGTATCATTAATTATATTGTCTCATGAAGGAAACTCTTGAAACCACTTTTAAGCAAGTGTTCTGCAAGATTTATTTTTTCTACATTATGCCAGTCTTAATTCCTCTGATTCTTAAGTGAGATAAGTTATGCAATTTATGATCCATGACATCCTGGGTTTAACAATGCTGTTCTGCAATCTAATAAATAAGTATGTATTAAATTCAAGATTTAAAACAAGATCACCCATGTTTATGTTACTAACCACTTTGTAGAGATTTTAAAACGAGCGACAAAACTATAAAATCAGGAAGTCAACATTTTTTTTTATTTGGTCTTATGTTCATATAACACATGTACAATCTGACTACAATACACATAGTGTACATTGAAACACAAATAAAACAATTAAATTCAAAAGAATGATTGTTTTGTTCGACCTAAAAAAAGAAGCGTGTTTCTGATTACCCTGCTTTCCCTTGTTCAAACCCTTCAGGTTTTTTTTTACTTTCTAGGAGAAAAGATATAACTTCTGGTATGAAAACATTTAAAATTATCCATTCTTTTCATCAGTTTTAACAAAAAATAGAGAAAAAAATATATAAATAAAAATCTGTCCCCTTTCCTATCTTTAAGAACACGCCATCAGAAACAGTTATATTTTTTTTACCCGAATTAGAACTTTTTTTCTTAGTAGAATGATCACAATGACACAATTCCCTGATATCACAGAATGAAAGGTTTTCACAACTACCATTGATAGCAACTTGCTTTGTGCCTGAAATGTTATGTTTGTCCAGTATAGACAGCATGATTCATCAGGGTTGTATGGTTAAAATAATCACATATATTCATACTACATGTAAAATATTCTATATATTGCCTCACATAATAAGGTTGACTATAGAGGATAAATACTCATGTTATTGAACCATGCATTGCCTGTGATCAATACAAAAATCAACTTCTGTTTTAAATGTCATTATGTTTTTAATGCAAAAATAAATAATTTTTGGCTTTTAAAGGGTGCACAGTAAAATTCTTCAGTGCTATCTGTATGAATCACTCCCTGTGACAATAAAAAAGATAGAAGCCAATCACTGAAAGTCAGATGAGTATCACAATGCCCCATATTATTTGTGCAACTTCAATAATAAAAAATTCTGCATTCAAGTATTTCGTAGCTCAATGATTGTCTAAATATTGCCATTAAAATCTTGCTATTTTTGTCCAAGTTATGCATTTACTTGATGCTTTAAGATGTAGGTTGATTTTACAAATCCGAGAACACAGATAATGCATGGCAATTGCCTGCGCAACAAATACTATATATATATATGCACCTCTAACATAAGTTCAGAGCCTGTATTTGGACAGTCCTCTTCATACAGTTCATGAGACAGACAAGTCTTCATCCTCCTTGTTGTGTCAGGGGCTGTTATTAAAACAGAAGCAGTCATGCCATTCAGCAGTCACACTGGGAGGATTTGGGGGGTGAATATTTTACACAAGATTTTACATGAACATTCTACTCTAAGGATTTGCCTCTTCCAATCCTCATGTGTAATATCAAGTACACCAATAACTGTAAAACTTCTCTGGCGAACCGTGAAAGTTTTCACACCTGAGATTTTACCCCATGTATTTACCAGGCAGTCCAATCAATTAAATCAAGAGCAATTACCAGCTCGGAGTAGTACATGGCCCTTGCAAATTATTATCAATCATCAGAGCATTGAATGATTCTCAAGGTGCTGCATTTTCATGAGCACAAATTCCTGGTGAGATTATGACCACTCTCTGATCAGGTTTATCTCAAGCTTGACAAATCTGTTGCATAAAAAGGATAAAATGTGAATAAATATAACTTTAGTCTGATATAAATTTAGGCAATAATTGGGCATGATTGCCAGCAGTGTGTGATGAGGTTTGAAGCCCAAATTAATAGCAGCATCAAACTCTTGATCAAGAGATAGTAGATTTGTTTCATGTGGGTATATTGAGGTGACATCTTTTTCGTCTATCTTGTCTTCATTTTTTCCTTCCTTAATGTGGGTATATCCTGGTTAAAATTTCCCCTTCTTTCAATGAAGAATATATTGACTACATTTTTTCTTCTTTCAATGCAGGTATATCTTGGCTACATTTTCCTTCTTCATTCAACATTGGTATACCTTGGCTGCAGGTTTCTTCTTTCAATGCGGGTATGTATTGGTTAAATTTGTGATCATCAATCGATGAGGGTACAATTTGGATACATTTTTGACTCTCATTAATTGCGGGTACAATTTCAGTAGATTTTGGATCCTCATTTGTTGAGGGTGTAATGCAAGTAGTTATTCGACCCTCATTCACTAAGGGTTCACTACGGGCAGATATTAGACCCTCATTCATTGAGGGTGCAATTTGAGTAGATACTTGGCCCTCATTCACAGAGGGTACAATATGGGTAGACATTTGGCCCTCATTTACAGAGGGTGTGTTACTGGTAGACATTTGGCCCTCATTTACAGAGGGTGCAATATGGGCCGACATTTGGCCCTCATTCACCGAGGGTACATTTTGAGTCCCCTTTGCAAGCTCATTTGAGGAGGGTACAATGTGGGTATCACCGTGTCCACAGAGGGCATTTGTATGTGCAAACTTATAGCCACACTGGTCACATTTCACTGGCCTATCTTTAGCATGAGTCTTCATGTGCCTTTGCAGGACAATTTTCTGTATAAATCCCCTGGAACAGATTTCGCAAACAAAAGGTTTCTCTCCAGTGTGTGTCCTCAAATGCCTTATTAACCCAGAATTGCATGTAAATGTCCTGCTACAGTATGTACAAGACTTCATCCTGGAGAGAAGACGCCTTGCCTGGGCTGGGTCCATGTTAAATGAACTTCCAGATGAAGTTGCACGTCCTGGAAAAGAGCAACAGTAGCTTGTTATTATCATGATATAGTTATCTCTCCGTTGCTATATCAGGTACTTAGGGTGCCAATGTTGGGTGGACGGGGAATTATCTGGAAGTGGGTCACATATGGAGATGTTCTACCCTATGTAGTTAAGGCATGTGTTTGTGGGAAATGACACTGCTTTACATAGCGTGTACGGTGTCCATGTGATGTCTGAGATTGTTCTTTCTTGTATATGCTGTTCCACAGATCATGCATTTGTGCGGCTTCTCTCCTGTGTGTATTATGTGATGGTTCTTTAAATGAATTTTCTGGAGAAAACCTTTGCCACACACATCGCAAATGAAAGGCCGTTCTCCTGTGTGTGTCTTCAAATGCAGTTTCAAACTTGATGTTGTAGAATACTGCTTCAAACAAAAATTACAGGTCAGCAATGAATTCCGAAATGCTGGGTCAGTCATTTGAGAATATTGAGACATTCCTGGAAATAAAATCAATATCAAGTCAGGTCATCACCATCCTTTACAATAAATCTTTATGATAAGTAAGCCCCAGAGATGGTGAACCTCTGCTGAAAATGTAAAAGGAACATAATTCTTGCAGGTGTGTGTTTGTGTATGTGTGTGTATCCTTGAATTGGATCCACTTTGACCATGGCTACTCTGATGATGTGACCTTGGTTTCTCTGACAATGTGACCATGGTTACTCTGACAATGTGACCATGGTTACTTTAACAAAATGATTGTAGTTATTTTGTCAGAACCAGACTAGCAGGAACAGCTTTGGATCATCTGGTTTGCTGAATACAGCATGTTGTGTCCATAAATAACTTGTTTGTTCTCTGTATATATCTTCCAACTAAACTCCATATATATGTATCTTGTAAATGTTGTGTTTCACACTTATCTGCCAACCCTGATTATTTAGTAAATATTAAAACATTCACGCTAAAAAGGCTCATGGTTGACCAAATAAAATGAACCTAGATTATTTGTCTTGAGCTAAAACATGGTATTAATAAAATGTTTACAAAGGACATGCAATCATAATGGCAACGAAATGTGAAGCTAAATTCTTTGTCATCCTTCACATTCCTGTATTCTATTTATTTTCTTCACCTTGTTTGGCAATACAATATTCTTTCTCTTTAATATATCCCTATTTTTATCTTTTTTCAACATACAAATGTTGTCCTTTCACAATGACAAGTGGAAACTTTATTGTATCTTTCTATGTTTAATCAGTGTATATCCTTTTTGCAAATGCATCTAACAAATTATTATTTTGTTAATCATCAAATTTGTCTGATTCTGGTGACTAATTTTTAAAAAGCATATTCAAAAAACTTTAAAAGATTATATTTAACATTTTAAAGATAACCTGCCATCTTTCCTAAACAATAGTATCCACTTTTTATTATATTTCTCAATACTTCATTTTCAGTAATTTTTTTGCCCGTCACCAGAATTTTACAATTCAAATATTAAAGAAACACATTTTACATTCAGTTTTCACAGTTTGTCAGATCAAGAACTTTTTAATTCACTGTAAAGTATATGTATAGATCTAACAATTTCAAAATAATTATTTAAATGATATATATGCTTGACCAGAAGATTTTAGAATTTTTCTCTTGTGAATAATTGTGGTCAATTCAGTCGAGCAATATTATTTGTCACGATTTTGAACAATGATGTCACAGTAAATTGCCATGACTCATTTAGCTTTGAGCTAACATTTGATGTTTAGGTCAAATGTTTTTGTTTTTTACTTTCACAAATAGATTGGAAACAATATTTTCCTTCTCCCATTTATGCATATAATTGTATATTTCCCAAAATTAAAGAAAATTAGCACTAAACAAGCTAAACGCTGTATGTCATTAAAACAAATTTGAATCTCATGAAAAATCAGATTATTGGATGCTGAAGTCAGAAGGATTTCTACTGAAGCCAATCCTTGCATTTGAACATTTTCATAAAAGACATTTTGCAAAGGACCTGTCATTGACAAACATTTCAAAAACACAAAATGTGTTTCATACATAAACAATAGCGGAGACTTACCCTGATCACTGCTGCCACCTGGTGTCGGCTGTAATGAACTAGATGGAATTGTTGAGGTAGGCGTTCCCTGCAAAAAAAAAAAAAACTTCTGCTTTAGAAACATAAACAAATTCTGATGGTGCAGAATATGAAAAGAGAGCCTAAAATAATTCACCTCTTTTAATAGCATATAGATAGATAACTTTAATTAAATACTTTATGCTTGTTATTCAAACCTTTCCAGATATGCTGCAATAAGCCTTACCATGGATGGAAAGTTGGTATTAATGGAGGACGACATATCACCAGAGAGTTGCATGGCTAGTTCTTGAAGCTGTCCAAATCCACCACCTGGACCTGGGCTTCCAAAAGTACACGATGTATTAGCATCAAAATCGCTTGGTTCCTCTTTCACAAATACAATTTCATCATCATCACCTTCTTTATCGTCTTCAGTAACCTCTGTTTTCAATCTATCATTAGACAACAGACTGTCTTCATTTCTAGATTCATTGTCTTCAATTTGGTTAGTCCCCTCTTCATTTTCTGAGTCTACTTTTGAGGGACTGTCTTGTTGATTTCTCTTCTTTTTTTTGCGTCTTCTTTTACGTTTTGTCTGATCGCCAGATTCAGAATCTGAATCTTGGGACGAACTGTGGTCACTATTAGAAATGTCTTCACTCCCTTTCCTTTTTGTTGGGGATTTCTTCACACCGTCTTTCATGATGGTCTCATTGATGTTGACAAGGAATATTTCTTTATTGTCCAGAGTTATACCAAGCAGACCTTCCACTAAAACTTCACCTTCAAAAGATAAAGTGTTGCGACAGAGGGCCAGGATGGTGTCTGCCAACATAGTTTTTACAAAGCTGTCCGATTTCTTCAGCACCATGATTACGGCTTTTCTGAAAATAAAACCAATAATATACACTGAATACAGTCATTCAAACCTAAAAAAAATAACGTGTCATGTAATATTAACACAGGTCTCAGAATTAGCCCAACCTTATCTCTCTAAATTAGGTCTCTTTGCAGATAAGAACAAACTTAACAGGGTTCCCTCTATATCTACAACACAGGCCAAGACATTAAGGAATTTTAATAGAATTTAACCTCACAAAACTTCTGACTCAATAACTTGAGATTGTGAGAGAAGGCAAGCATAGTGCAAGATAAACAACTGCAATTAGTGGACACTGTTCAAGCAAGATAATCTATTCCCATATTCATCGTCAAAATTGATTTGAAATCCACTGTTTCCAGAAACACCACACACTGCCCATCATATAGAAGTTTCCCTACTGAATAAACTCAACCTCTGGCAATTGACTGCTGCAGGTTTGACCAATGTCACCATCTTTCCTAGTCATAATGTCTCTAAATACAGATTCATGGGATGTCTGTAACGTCCTTTGTGGGTTTTTTGTAACGTCATTTTCTCAGTTTTCTTTACTCAATATCACACCTGATGATGTGAAATGGCAATTAGAAGAATCCAAGTTATGACGTCATGGAAACGCGAAGGGAGAAACATCATGTCAGTAGGGGATCCGTCAGAAGCACCACTGCATTGTGGAGTTTTTAGATTGTTGCTGTCACTCCTGTGAATAATCTGACCCACCTTCACCTCTTTGCACAAACTCATTAACAAACTTTAAACAATGACGAAACAATCCTGAGCTCTTGAAATAAGAAATGAATTTTTTTAGGACAGGTCACAGGACTGACATCTTAACCCCTAACGGACGGGAAGGACGGCAACGTCCACTACCGGTAATGGACGGGAGGGACGTTGACGTCCCCATTGTTTTGGCTTGATGACGTCATTTGTAACATTCTGAGGGGCTGCAACTTGTTACAATGTAATCATGATAATGACGTCAGACTGACTGGATCATGAACTTTTGACCTCAGCACTTCATTAAGCAAATTTAGTAACCATGGTTATAAATTTTATAAATTTAGTATGTGGATACACTAGTCCAGACAAAAATTGGAAACAGGCACTGTTAGTAAAATCTTGGAAGACCTAAAATGGGATTGACTAGCAGGGAGAAGAAGGACCCAGAGGCTGGTTTTATTGTACAAGGCTATAAATGGTGAAATAGCTTTGCTGCTTTGAAACTTCCAGATCATCTCAAAATGAAATCAGCTCCAACAAGGAAAAACCATGGAAATCGCTATTCGAGTTCGCAAAAGTGCCCAATTATCGCCCACTGACGTCACGGCCCTGGGGGGGACCGGTGAAGTCGTATAGTAAAGTTCTTACAAGATTTCAAGCCAGAGTCAGGTGTTTGCATACGATCTTAGCAGCAATTATCTCTGTACACTGACAGTCAAATTATTTTCGTTTTCTCACAAGATATTGAATTAAATTTAACAAATATTTTACTCCAGTTTCACCGGAATGGCGGCCGCTTGGTCACGTGACCCCTAGTCACGTGATCATTGACGTTGTAGATTTGCTGGGCAATATCGAAATGGCAACAAGCTGTGCCCCTTATAAATACAGCTATTTTCCAAGGACAGTGACGGACTGGAACAACCTCCCCCCTCATTTAACTACATTGGAAACAGGTAGCTCGGCATCCTTCAGAAACTCCCTTGCCAGAGTATAAAGGTTGGCAACAAGCAGCTGGTGTGTACCAGCTGCACCCCTTAGTGCAATCTTGCACTCTCGGCGGGATGCCAATTGGTTTTGCCGAGTAAACTTAAAGATGTAGAGGTAGAGAACAAAATTTAGATAGCCTAGTCCTTTAGGGGTTAATTCCTTAATTCTTATGTTGATTTAACGCCAATAACGGGTACATAGTTGTGTGACTGCTCCTTGCCAAAAGGCGAGTTCTACTGAAGTCGCGAGTTAAATTGGATGGGCAGTACGTAGTGTTTCTGGAAACTGTGGATTTGAAGTCTATCTTGACGTTGAATATAGGAACTTAGCCTTAGGCTTAGGACGTTAGGTCAAGAGGAGAGCGATACTTCATTGATTCAATCACTGGCGGGCTTCTTTCTTTTTTGTCATTTTGATATTGCTACTGGCCCTTTTTGGAATCAATATATTTGAGATCTTTCTACTTTTTCATGGACCTGATGTGTCAAACTATTTGGTTGATCAGATAATCCTACTCTATTTACTGAAATACTCACGTAATCGCATAAAATCGTACCAAATGCAGATAAAATTTTGTCCGGCCTCATAAATTTCGGCTTCCTGTTTTGTATGATTCAGCAGAGCTTAAGCTTCTCTGTCCTGATTGGTTGATTTTCATTCCGCTCGTGTTTTGTTGCATTTTTATCCAATCATATTTAGGAATGTATTCACATCGGATCACTACTCACTTGTATGCAAACTTTGAGGGTGTGTTAAAACTTCACTTCACTGACTTTAGTTGTCACTCAAATTCCAGGAAAAGAGATTATTGATAAGCAGGTAATGTGCTAATAAACTTTATCATTATCACCATTAAAGAGCTTTTCACCATCATTTAGTTTTATTAGCAAGCAATAAAATTAATACTCCTACATGTTTTTTTTTAGAAATACCACGCATTGCAATTTACATGTTCCTCACAATCACATGCTCCTCTGCTTAATGAAGTTTCCTTGCTAAGTGAACTCGACCTCTGGCGATTGACTGGAGCAGTGATTATGTATGTCATCATCTTAACCATAATGCAAACCCCTGTCTTCGTGCCCATCACTACCAATTACCACTGATTACAGTGGCTAAGCTGGAGAGGACCCTTGTCACCACTGGCAGTCACGGTCTACTTCATTGGCAGAAATTGGTTGCTGGCGAGTAGCGCCCCTTTTCCAGTTTTTCTGCTGTTATACAGTGACCGGCAAGTGTACGAAACCGGCAGTTGGAACTCTGTCAAACATCAAGTAAAACTGTGCTGTACTAATTGCAATTGAGCTGAATATTGTCTCTCACTCATTATCTTGTATTCATTCCCACTGCCTTTCAAAATGTTAAAAGCATTTATTTGTTTTCATGGCACGAGAAATGTCATTGTGAAATTACGTCAGAAGAGGTCACATGACCAAACATCATCATAGAACTCAATGTCAACCTCGGACAAATGCAGGTTTGCTGAATGCATCAATTTTCCGATAATTCTGTACAAATTGAGTATCTATCAATTCGACTCCACATGCGTTTGAGGTAGATGATCTACTGTCGATGTGAGCAGTTTTCATCCAATTTTGAAAGGTTAAGTGAAAATCGGGTGTGAAAAGCCTGAAAATGTCCAGATCTGGCTGCCTGTTACTGTAGGTTTGACGTCATGATACAGCATTTAGAAGAGTTCAAGTAATGAAGTCATGGTTACAAAAAGAAAGGGACTTTATATGAGGTCACAAACACCACTGCCTTGTGGAGCTTCAGTATGTTGCTGTCACTCCCACAAATAAACTGACCCACTTTCACCTCATTGCGCTACTTTGTAAACAATGCTGAGATCAAGCAGCAACAAAGACTTTTTTTATTCTGACAAGCAACATAACTGATATTGAATGAAAGGTTACATGGCTTCATTAAAGGGATTAAGTCTACTTTCCTTTTTATTGATGCATCCCCTTGTTTGCCTGTTAATTCTATTTTAACAAGATCCTAATTTATTGGCCCTTTATAAAAGCACACTTCTTTCTTGGCATCATTTTTATGTGGAACATTATCATAGAAGCACTGAAAGGTAAAAATGATGTCATTAGAGTATGGCAATATGCTTATGACATGAAATCTATTGTCATTTGAATAGTGCCAGAATGACGTCAAACAGTACTACCCTACTTTGGGCCTTATTTGAGGTCAAACAAAGTTCAAGCAAAAATAAATAAACAAACACAATGAAACAATCATTGCAAAGTGATGGATGGGGAGAGTTTAAATTATCTTTCTTCATCTTTTAAAAACATTAAATTTGGTATGTGAACACAAATCATTGATCAGACTTTTGCTTGTCATTTCTTTTCTAAATGTCTAATTTACATCAAATTTGAGCTAAACCTACTCAGAATTCCATGCTCTATCAATTGGAAAACATTTCCAAGCAATATGAATTTATATTTTTGTGCATCGAAGGGCGAAGACTATGTTGCTATCTTTTGTCATCACACACTTTTTTTCTTTGTTTACATAATGTATAATTTATAACTATGTGCATGTAAGAATCTATTACATGCACATGACGAACACTCCACCGTGGTGTCAGTTGCTTGCACAATATTGACCACAGAAAAAAGACAAATTACAACCCACAGGAAATGACTACACATTCTCCATGACCATACCAATTACAGAATAACACAGATAGCTCCTTTTTTGACAACCATTGCTGGTAGACAATGACTGTCAAAAAAAAAAAGGATCCATCCGTGTTACAAAAATAAAGGTGGCATGTTAAATTAATAGTCTACTCACAGCACTTGATAGTAATTGGTCAGGATTCAAACCAGGAATCCCTGGGTTTTACTTTAGCAAAATGAGCTATTTAATGCCTGTGATACAACATTATTCATAAAAGCTTTAAATTTATTGTCTGAAAATAAATAGACCAATGTAATCATAACGATGGCATACTATTGATCTGTTTCAGATTTTCCAAGATGGCTTTGAGTAAAAAAGACAATGTTATTCAGACGATGTTGGCTGATACAATCCTGGCTTTATGCAAGAATACCTTACAGTACGAGGAGGAGGTGTGTGTGGAAGGGCTGCTGGGAATCACCATCGACAAGAAGCACATACTCTTAGTACACATGAATGAGACAATATTCAAAGATGGTGGGAAAACATCATCTGTGCAGAGAAAAATCAATGGAAAAGAGGATATGTCAACAGAGAAGTCCAGTGAAGACTCCGATTCAGACTCCCCTAAATTACCCAGGAAGAGGAGAAGACGAAGAAAAATAAAAGAAGTTGGAGCAAACATAGGTGTTGATGCAGACATAGAACATGCAGAGTTGGGCAATGCCGACAATGTTGAAAGTTTTGTTACTGAAAATGGAAAAAGTGAATTACAGGACCAGGATAAAGAAGTTTGTCATGTTAAACAGGAAGTTGATGATGCAGACAACATGAATACTAATATAGATAAACAACTGGAAGATTTGGCTGCTCAATTTTCGACTCAACCGGTAAGATTTTGTGTGATGGCCAAGTGAAATGTTTGAATATTATTTCAATTTGTAAATCGGTTTGATTGTTGGGATAAGTGCCAGAAATTTGTTCTTGAATTGTATTAGCTCCTGCCAGCCAAGTGGCACGGGAGCTATGGGATCAGACTCTGCATCTGTCAGTCTTCCCGATAGTCACCAGACCTTCAACGGACATCGGTCCGGTAAAGTTGACTTTTTTGCCGGACTGAAAGCATTTTTACTGGACCGAAAAAAAAGAAAGAATATCAGCGTGAAGAGTAAATCCACTCATATTGTCCAGGTGCAAGCTTCCCAAACGGCGATACAATTAAAATCTTTGTTTTATTTTACACATAGAAATATTCTGACACGTGTCGGCAACAGTCCGCCTTCATTTAATAAGTTTAAAGTATGCACAAGTCAGATAAAATGCGAGTTTAACAATGCTTAACTACGCATATAAGAAACAAGGTCGCCATTACGAAAACCAGAAGTGACAGGGACGGGCTCTTATTTTTGGAGCGAAAATGATCGGACGCTATTCATTCGTATTGAAAATATTAATGTATTGTGCAATGATGGATCCCTGACACTTCGTATTTACGTTTTACTTTTAAAATGACTGCCAAACTTGTTGAGGGTTAAATTTTGAGAAAAGTTAGAATTTTCACAAAAATACATGTCGGACATGAGGTCTGACTACGGCGGAAAATGTGCCAGACCGTGGCAAAAAATATCAGTCAGGACCGGCGGTCAGGCAGTTATCGGGAAGACTGATCTGTCAATAAAAACATAGACAGTTTACTTTATCTTGTCAGAAATTTGAGACACAGGCACCAAATTTTTACCACACATACGTCTCATGAAGTCTAAATATGATGACCTCAGTCATCCCATTTGAAGGTCGCATGCTTTAAGTTGGTACCAAAAACGTTGTTAAGTTGCGATATAAATACATATACTTTCTTATATCAGCTATTAGAGATACAGGCTCCAAATTTTTACCACAATGCAATGAATGCATCATATGAAGCTCTAAATATAATGACCTCATTCGTAACATTGACCTTATTCACAGGCTTCAAATTGTTACCAAAATGTTTTACATTTTGCTATACATTGACACTTATTTTGTTATCACTTATGTTGTTTTTGATATGGTGTTCCAAGGTAACCACAAAAAAATCTTGTTTGTGTGTTTACAGACCTCACTTCCATCAATTTCCACAACAGAACCAACACCAGGTGGCAGCAATGAAGGTATGGTGAATTTTGTATGAAATTGAGCTCTTTATTTCTCAAAGTAAAAGAAAGAAGACATTGTGGTCCCTTGACTTTAGACTTTAAATCCTTGTTTCAAGAGTGTTTCTTCCAAAATGGAGACATTGATTAAAGTGGGGAATGTATACAAGGCAACATATTTTCGGGGCATTCACTTTGCACAGACCAGCTCCTGGAGAATAGATTAAAAGAATTTCATTCTAGCATAATATTTTTGAAAGAAAAAGAGCATTACATCTTGAACATTGCAAGGTAAAAAAATGTAAGCTTCTTTCAATTTTACTCCCAAATCCAGTTTAAAAAAGCAATTATTTCATAATAATTTATGTATATTTGTCAATCCTCCATAAATTGGATAATGCACATTGAAACTTTGCTGGAAAATATCAGAATAGAGTGTGACTATTCTCTTCCTGTTATCATCAATGTACTGTATTCTATATAGGTATTCATTGCCTTTAATGCACTAAGTTTAAGTGTGATTGATTGAGAATGACTAAATGCCTTTTACACTCAGCCCCTGATGTAATCAGGCTGAGGGTATTAAGTAAGTAATCTATAAATAAATCATCAAGAACCTGACTGTTGTGCATTCATATATCTAAATGAGATCTGCCTCCTTAAACACACCATTGTTATTATACATTGATAAATCACTGGTTATAAATCATTGCAACATTTGTCTTCATGTGCTGATAAATCCAAGAACCCTTATCCTGTCTAATCCTACCTGTGAAAAATATGCTGTATTGGCATGGTCAAATATAAAATCAGTATAAAATAAGGATATTTTAAAAGTTTAAATTGTTTGTAGTTTAGATTTTTCAGTGGAATAGAGGCTACATCTGTCTGAAATAAGATTCTGCCACTTGAGGACAATATACTGCTCCTTTGAAAATGTAGCTGGGATCTTTCTTTTGCATGATCAAATAGATAAAATAAGTGAATGACGCCTATGAAGTAAAAGACCCATGCAGTTTCTTGGTCATCTGCAAAGTCATAACCCGATTATTCCCATCTGTCATATGCAGATCACAGTTACAAACAATATGGTAAAAAGTTGATTTCAAAATATGGCAACAAATGCCACAGAATATGAATTCATGGGGAGGCTAGTTTTGAGTGTAGCTCATGCAGGAAGCATCTTTCAACACTGCACACCTTGTACTCTGCATTACATCAGCACTCGTGCTGGTCATTCAATCTTCTCACTGATTTCATTGTTTTATATTTGCGGCATCCATTTCCAGTCATGCATTTTAGTCAAGCCCACCAAAAATATCATCCAATCAGAATTCAGCAACTTCTAGTCACCAGACTGAATGAGATGCTTACCAATCATAATAAAACAGAATCTGGATGAATATTCATTTATTCTTTCACAAAAGTCATGACTTGCATCCAATGTTGACAGAATTTTGCAATTTGGCTGATTCATGAAATGAGGTTTTCAAGCACTTTTTACTTGCATAATATAATTGTTGACACCCCAAACTGTGTAATCAAATCTCATTACCCGTTATATTTCCCCTAAGTTCTGTGCCATTTGAAAGTAGAGGAGTCTTCTGCTAAAATCCAAATCATCCATTGGACACTTCGTCAACAAACTTTGTTTAGCTGACCAGTGATCTTGTGGAAACACCTGCTTCATAAAGTTTTGCTAACAATGGGGCACCTTCAGAGTGGGAAAGTGGGGTGATTTGGCTTTTGGGGGCCTGTTTGTCCATTAATGCTTGTCCATTGGCCTAACACCCTGACAGACCACAAAAGAGGTCACATACTTGTATACATGTGACACCCTTGTGGTCAAAGGAGTACAGCCAGTACTTGCCACTTTCAGCAAAACACAATCACCATGGTTGATTTTTTTGGTTGATTTTAGTGAGATAGCTTTTTCAGATTTTTTGGTTGATTTTATTGAGATAGCTTGCTTGTATCACAGTTTCATGGCCACATCATTTAAGCATACCCCAAACTACCGTAAAATTGCCTTTGACCTCTGTGATTTTATGAAAGCTTACCGTATTTACTCGTGTATAAGTCGAGGTTTTTTTCCAAAAACTCTTAGTTAATGTTTGGGGGTTCGTCTTATACACGAGAGCAACCTGTGGACGAGGATTTACGCCAAAAAATTACGGCACTATGAGTTTTCATTACGAACATTCTTATTTTCGAAATAACGAATATCGGACATAGCGGGTCGGTTTAACAGTCTTATACTTGAGTAATTACGGTAAAACGTAAATACGATGTTCATATTTTCGAAACAACGAATATCAGACGTAGCAGATTGATTTTAATTGCGTTTTAAATGATAAATAAAGGTATTTACCCAATATTATTCGAGAACAGAACAAAACCATCAATCCATTTAAAACGCAATTAAAATCGATCCACGTGTGAAAGCATCTCTGTCAACAAGGGAAGACACGACTCAAAGCAGTGGAAACAATGACGAGATGCAAAACTGTGAACGCTGATAATTGAAATCAGTGAAAACAAAGTAAAAACAAAGCATTTTGACATAATATGTTTTAAATGATATATAAAGGTATTTACCCAATATTATCACAAATTATTTTTCGCAAGAATTTCTCCACGATGTAGAACGTAATACGATGTACGTGACGTCCTTAATCTTAGCATAAAAACCAACACGTGGGAGAATATTTCTTTGTGTATTATAAAGCCAATGATATTCAATATATCGCTTTTAATTATTATTGTTTATATCGATCTTAGCATCAAAACAAAGCGTGTTAATACACAAAGAAATATTCAACCACGTGTAGACAGTAGTCCGCCTGTCCGATATTTGCTTTCACGCTAGTATTGCGTAATGCATGTTAAATGAATGGATGGTTTTGTTCTGTTCTTGACCTGCAAAGCGAATTTGTGATAATATTGGGTAAATACCTTTATATATCATTTAAAACATATTATTTCGAAATGCTTTGATTTGACTTTGTTCTCACTGATTTCAATTATCAGCGTTCACAGTTTTGCATTTCGTCTTTGTTTCCACTGCTTTGAGTCGTGTCTTCCCTGTTGACAGAAATGCTTTCACACGTGGATCGATTTTAATTGCGTTTTAAATGATAAATAAAGGTATATACATAATATTATCACAAATTACGTTTTGCAGGTCGAGAACAGAAGAAAACCATCCATTATTGCGCAATATATTAACAATCTTTTTCGCGCTAAAAACAAGAGCCTCTTCCCGTCACTTCCGCCTTTCAAAATTGCGACCACGTGTTGCGCTGAGTCGTGTCTTCCTTGTTGACAGAAATGCTTTCACACGCGGATCGATTTTAATTGCATTTCAAATGATAAATAATGAAAACGCTTTGTTTTGAGGCTAAAATCAATGATGTGGAGAAATTCTCGACGTAACTGTGATAATATTAAGTACATACCTTTATTTATCATTTAAAACGCAATTAAAATCGATCAGCTACGGATATGAAAGTTCAATTTGACATGTTGGCCACTCCACTTTTGTCTCGTAGGCACCCAGACGCTAAGATAAAGGAAGTCACGTACATCGTATTACGTTTTGTGATAATATTGGGTAAATACCTTTATTTATCATTTAAAATGCAATCAAAATCGATCCGCTACGTCTGATATTTGTTATTTCGAAAATATGAACATCGTATTTACGTTTTACCGTAATTACTCGTGTATAAGACGGCTAATATCTTATATTTTAAGCATATTTACGTTTCACTTTTAAAATGACCGCCAAGCTTCAGCTTAAGCTTGAATGGTAGCAGAGCCGATATCTCTTGAAAAACCAACTCGTCTTATATTCGGAAATTGGTTTTTTTCAAGTAAAATAACCTCAATTTTGGGGGGTCGTCTTATACACGAGTCGACTTATACACGAGTAAATACGGTAAGTGTTAATGAATGCTTTAAAATTAAGTGTTAATGTGTTAAGTGTTAATGAATGCTTTAAAATTAAGTGTTAATGTGTTAAGTGTTAATGAATGCTTTAAAATTAAGTGTTAATGTGTTAAGTGTTAATGAATGCTTTAAAATGTTAACATAGACTCTCCCATCAAAAACTACTGCCCAAAACATGCAGATTTTCACAACACCACCAAATGCAAAATCTGCAGTATTAATGAGATCATATTGTATGAAGAAGCACAAGCTCAGACACCAAGACAAGGCAGCAAGGGAGGTCCAGCAGGAAATCCAGCAGAAGTTCAACAGCAGCACTTCCTGTGTGGCATATGTGGCAAGGTATTTCAGTATAAGAAGACTACTGAGTTCAAGGAATACTCTATGGACAAGTAGCGGATGGACTACTTGGCACAAGGAACACTAAGAGCAAGTAGAGAATGGACTACCTAGTTCACGGAACATTCTAAGAGCAAGTAGAGAATGGACTACTTGGCACAAGGAACACTAAGAGCAAGTAGAGAATGGACTACTTGGCACAAGGAACACTAAGAGCAAGTAGAGAATGGACTACCTAGTTCACAGAACATTCTAAGAGCAAGTAGAGAATGGACTACCTAGTTCACAGAACATTCTAAGAGCAAGTCGAGAACGGACTACTGAGTTCAGGAACATTCTAAGAGCAAGTAGAGAATGGACTACTGAGTTCAGGAACATTATAAGAGCAAGTAGAGAATGGACTACTGAGTTCAGGAACATTCTAAGAGCAAGTAGAGAATGGACTACCTTGTTCAAGGAACTTTCTAAGAGCAAGTAGAGAATGGACTACCTTGTTCAAGGAACTTTCTAAGAGCAAGTAGAGAATGGACTACCTAGTTCAAGGAACATTCTAAGAGCAAGTAGAGAATGGACTACCTTGTTCAAGGAACATTCTAAGAGCAAGTAGAGAATGGACTACTTGGTACAGAGAACACTCAATGAGCAAGTAGAGAATGGACTACCTAGTTCACGGAACATTCTAAGAGCATGTAGAGAACGGACTACTGAGTTCAAGGAACATTCTAAGAGCATGTAGAGAATGGACTACCTAGTTCAAGGAACATTCTAAGAGCAGGTAGAGAATGGACTACTGAGTTCAGGAACATTCTAAGAGCAAGTAGAGAATGGACTACCTAGTTCACAGAACATTCTAAGAGCAAGTAGAGAATGGACTACCTAGCACAAGGAACACTAAGAGCAAGTAGAGAATGGACTACCTTGTTCAAGGAACACGAAGAGCAAGTAGAGAATGGACTACCTTGTTCAAGGAACATTCTAAGAGCAAGTAGAGAATGGACTACTTGGTACAAAAAATACTTGATAGAGCAAGTTAAGAGCATAATCATACAATATTGAAATGTATACCTATACAAGACTCAATCCTCTATGTAAAATGGTGCATTTTCAGAGGACCAATTCTATCTATTTTTCATAAGGCTCTCAAACCTAATAGCTATCACTGAGTTGTTAATGAGGGTGCCACTTTGAGTAACATGACAAATACTATCCAATTAGAGTGAAGATAACAAGTTATATGTAACATGCTCTTGATTGGTTGAATTTATCATTTGCTCATGTCTGTTCTTGGAAAGTATTCAATGAACATTTTTGAAGCAGTTTGCAGACATTTCCACAAAATGTTTATAACTAGCAAGCAGTTTTCAGTAGGACATCTGAGGATTAGCAATAAAATGAGATTCTAAAAAACTCATAACTTTTCATATATATATATTTTTTCACAAGTAAAATGAAGGAGATATGCCTTGTATGAAAAAAGAGAAATTGCTTATAATATTATACCAAAGATAGACAAATTTAAGTAAAATTTGAGTAATTTGTGCAATTTTTACTCCTTCTGGATCTGGGCCCGCTTTTTGAAACAATCTCAAGCAAGAAATTTGTGCTCAGATTCTGTTAACATTTCAAATCATGCCAAAATCCATTTTTTGAAACATTTTCAAGCAAACATATTTTATTTACATCACACGTTTGTATTTAGATTTCAAGCATGATCCATCATATGCATAGCTGCAGTTTTTCTTGCTTACATTTTGCATCGAAAATTGAAATGGATGAAGATGGCCAAAGTTTTTTACATAAATGCTACTGGCATAATAATTGCAGGAGAACACATATCAAGCATACAGGATAACAGCCAGAATTTACCACTTATTTCTACACTGGAAATGACTGCTTCAAATTGGACTGATATGCCATACACATGTAGTACAGTGAGAAGGAGAAAAGTGTACAAACCAAGCAAACTATCTAAAACCAGCACATATCAGCAGCAAATCTGTATGTCACATCCTGTGAATACAGAAACAGCTGACTTGCAACACATAACAAAACAAAACAGGAAAATACATTGTAATTTAGTATGCACTGTCACCAGGAGTACCCACGCAGCAGTTAGTGGAAGAACAAGATGAGAACATCTTCAGCATTCACAAATGGTTCAGAAAGCAAATAACTCGGACAAATTGATCCCGGTTAGATAATTTGTGTGCCGTTTGATCGAATCGAGAAAACAGCACTTTCACTTGTTCATACTACAAAGAAGTTGTAGCATGTTTTACAACATCCCAGGAAAAAACCCTTTCAGTCTCGGGGATGTGAGGAGAGAATTAAAAATAAAACCACAGCAGGCTTGCACAGGGAGGTGTGCATGAAACTCTGATTATTTAAGAGTGCTGAGTTGAGAGAAAAGACAATTAAAGACTAACACAACCCCCATTTCAAACTTCAGTCATTTAACCAGTCAGTAGCCCTTTTCAAACCATCCACTTGTTGACCCAAGACCCCACTGTATTTTCAAGTATATTACTCCAAAAATCTGATATTTCCCTATTACTGCTCGCATGGCCGGTTTACAGTTCAGAATCTGGCATTCTAAATTTTCATAGTAAATTATTACGTGATGGTTGAAACAAGTTTCAAAATGACTGCAATTGAAGCATTGTCTGTACTTTGAAGAATTCCTGTAATCAGCATAAGGGATGAAGGTGTCATGGCTGCCATAAAAGCATGTTTGAAATATTAGTAATTGTCAAAAACTTGTGACTTTAGATTTTAATAACTTTTTATGGTATGTTATATTTTTCCAAAAAACAATCAACATTTAATTAGTCTCAAACCTATACCAAGTGTGATTTTCTCCACACGATTGGGTCCGGCGAGTTAGCACGGGTTATCCCGTTTCTCCACGATTGAGCCAGTGGGTGCCGGTGCCGGACGCTGACCTCTGCCCTCTGAATACCTTTGGCGAATTCAGCGGGACAAAATGGAGGATCCAGCGATCTGCCACTCTCGCTGCCAGCTAGACGATGGGTGCCAATCGTGTACAGCCATTAATTTTTTACCTGTTAAAATGGCCGGCTTTTGTCACAGATGTGAAGGCACAACACCTTTCTTACAGTTTAAAATGGCTAGATGACCTAGATAAAATTTGGACTGTGTTTGTGGTAAACAATGGTACTGATACATATTTTTTACCCTCAGCCCCTGATGTAATCAGGCTGAGGGTATTGCAGTACTCCTGGCGTGGGTATGTATGTATGTATGTATGTATGTATGTATGTATGTATGTATGTATGTATGTATGTATGTATGTACATGTATGTCTGTATGTATGTCTGTAGCGAACATCCTTGTCATCGCGATAACTTGAGAACAAATGATGGCAGCTTTATGAGATTTGACACACATAAGCATCTGGTGAAAACCTCGAACGAGTTCGATGAACAGCGACCTTGACCTATTTTTCAAGGTCACATGGACAATTATGTGAAATCCCAAGAATCGCAATAACTCAAGAACAAATGATGGCAGCTTTATGAGATTTGACAAAAATAAGCATCTGTTGTAGACCTCAGAATTTTTTCTATGAAACATGACCTTCACCTACTTTTCAAGGTCACAGGGACAATTATGTGAAATCGTCCTTGTCATCACGATAACTTGAGAACAAATGCTGGCAGCTTCATGAAACTTGACACACATAAGCATCAGGTGAAAACCTCGGACGAGTTAGATGGACAGCGACCTTGACCTATTTTTCAAGGTCACAGGGACAATTATGTGAAATCCCAAGAATTGCAATAACTTAAGAACAAATGATGGCAGCTTTATGAGATTTGACACACATAAGCATCTGGTGAAGACCTCAGTATTTTTTCTATGAAACATGACCTTCACCTACTTTTCAAGGTCACAGGGACAATTATGTGAAATCCTTGTCATCGCGATAACTCTAGAACAAATGCTGGCAGCTTCATGAAACTTGACACACATAAGCATCAGGTGAAAACCTGGAACGAGTTCAGTGGACGGTGACCTTGACCTATTTTTCAAGGTCACAAGGACAATTATGTGAAATTTCAAGAATCACAATAACTCAAGAACGAATGATGGCAGCTATATGAGATTTGACACACATAAGCATCTGGTGAAGATCTCATAATTTTTTCTATGAAACATGACCTTCATCTCCTTTTCAAGGTCACAGGGACAATTATATGAAATCACAAGAATCACAATAACTCAAGAACAAATTATGGCAGCTTTATGAGATTTGACACACAGAAGCATCAGGTGAAAACCTCTGACGAGTTTAGTGGACGGCGACCTTCACCTACTTTTCAAGGTCACATGGACAATTATGTGAAATCATCCTTGTCATTGTGATAATTCAAGAACAAATAATGGCAGCTTCATTAAACTTGACACACATAAGCATCTGGTGAAAACCTCGGACGAGACCGATGGACGGTGACCTTGACATATTTTTCAAGGTCACGGACAATTATGTGAAATCCCTAGAATCACAATAACTCTAGAACAAATGATGGCAGCTTTATGAGATTTGACACACATGAGCATCTGTTGAAGACCTCAGACATTTTTCTATGGAACATGACCTTCACCTACTTTTCAAGGTCACAGTGACAATTATGTGAAATCCCTATTGTTGCTATAACTCGAGAACGAATGATGGCAGCTTTGTGAGACTTGTCACACATAAGCATCTGGTGAAGACCTCAGTGAAGACCTTCACCTACTTTTCAAGGTCACAGGAACAATTATGTGGTGCGGTGACGTTTTGTTCACAAATATGTGTGGAGCGAATGTTGTGCAATAAGTTACCAGGGCTGAGGGTTGATGCATCTCTGATGCCTATATTTTGGATTTATTTAACCACATTTTTGTTGTAATTTGCAATTAATTTATGACTTGTTTCTGATTTGCTGGTACTACGATAATCCCTTTGACAAGATGGCTGCCATCAGCAAAAGATGTATACAAGTTCAGAAAATTTTACCAGAGTAACAGTTCTAAAATGATATCTCAAAGTCTTCTTTTCATGTTATATATATATGTGTTCATATTGATGAAATTATATTGCTAATTCACAATTTATGAAGGTATCCTTCCCCTTTAATGCTGAGAGCAGAAATACTTCTTGACATATATGTGTAATATGTAATGGTTTTGATGTTCTAATGACACTTGAAATATCTTGAAATGACAATAACAGACGCTAGAAGAATATTGAAAGACAAAAGTTATTCATCGTGTTCCAGAAAATGATTTAAGCGGGTATGAAATCCAGCTTGAAAAATGCATCCATATGATAACATTTTAATCATTATAAGAAAATAAGATATATAACTGAAATAAGAGTATAATGTAATTTATATTTTTACATTATAAGATTAAACAATATTTGTTAGATTATTATCAGTAACAAGAATAATTTCTTCAAAATATATACAGAGATCTTTAAACAGGTACAGTTCTTGATCTGTATAAAACAGTACCTTTATAATCTAATGCATGCACTGAATGTCAATATGATGATCCAAAGATGAGAACATGTCCATTTGTACAAAAAACAGTGAAAATTCACTTGAGAAGCTGGCAAAAATGGCCACATGTGGGAAACAGGAAGTGGCAACGGTGGCGCCGCCACAAGATCAGTTCATCTGAGTAATAGTGCATAACATAAGCTTGTTTCCAATATCTGTTTTAAATGTCTCTGATATATTTGAATTATACTAATGAGACCCAATTAACAAGGAAACTTGCTGTTCTCATAATATGGTTAAATTCTTGACAATATCTATATCTTTTTCAGGAAGAACAGTACAGAAGCTTGGTTCAAAATAAAATTAATATAATTACAACACAGTGAATTATTTGTTCACATTCATAGATACATGGAAAATCCAGTGCCTCATTCTGCTTATCTAAACATTGCTCCAATTTTGAGATTTTTGTAGAAAAGCAGAGTAGGGGTGATGGAGTCAGTTTGCTGCAATATTGTGTACAATTCAATGTTTTTAGAATCAGATGAAATACTTAACTGAGCTTGGTATCTCCTCCTCATGTCCTGGACCAAGGCAGAGTGTGTATTTGTTGTAAATAACATGCCAATCAAATATGAATTAACGAAACCCTTTTTCAATTAAACCTTAACAATTGAATCATATATTATGGCTATGCATTTCCATGTTCAATGCTTCGACCAAATGATATAAATGTATATGGCCTGTAAATTCAGGCAGTGTCAGTTGAAATTGCACATTATCCATAAACAAATAATATTTTAGACATAAAATCTCTAAAATAAGTTTTAGAAATGAAAATATGTTGACAAAAACATGATGATTTTACTGTATGTTATCATTAATTAAGATGTTATAAGACCCTGCTCTTTTCAAAGACTAACAAACATTTTCAGATTACCATTGGGCTACATCCATCTACTCTGTAAAAAGTACTGAACATCCCATAACGACTCTCTCACAATCATGCATGCTTCATTGCTGTGTAGTGCTAAAAACACTCAGATGTACATGAAAAACAGTTTGTGTATATTTTGATTCCAAAATGGTGAAGGAAACTGTCTTGTGAGATTGCATTTGTGAGCTCCAGGCTTAAGTGTTTATTCTACTGTTTATACGTCGTATGTAAGCTTTATGAAAGGTGAAGAGATCACATAAGAAAGGTTAAACAGAAAGGCTACACCAGTCATATAATAAAATGACCTTATATTGACAAGTCAATTATAACTCAATCAAAAAGGTTCCTCGAAGATGACAGTAAAAACACTAGAAGAGGTCTAGATCAGAGGCCCATTGTGATTGGTGCAGCTAGTTTTGTTTCTGACATGTCTACATTGATGTCAGATTTGATACTCTAATAATAGATTTGCATGAACTCTATTTTCAGATACACTTCACAGTTTTACTGAGTCAGAAATTGATGGAGAGAAAAACAGAGTCTTGAATATTCATGAGGATGATGAAGCTGGTGAAGTTGATGATGGCTGGGATGATGATGATGATGATGATGGGGGTGGTGATGATTATGATGATGATGATGATGATGATGATGATGGGGATGATGATGATGATGATTACAGTAACAAGGCAGTGTATGATGATGACAATGAGAGAAGGAATTCTGAAGATCAGCATGAGGGGGATGACTCACAGTATCATTGCCATATCTGTCCGAAGACATTCAAGAGCCAGTCCCATCTAAAGAGCCACATTATCAGCCATTCTGATGAAAGACAGTTTGCTTGCCAATTTTGTGAAAAGACATTCAAACATAAATCAGCAATGAGACTGCATGTGAAAAGGATCCACGAGGGAGATGATACTCCTGTCAAAAGACCCTTTGAGTGTGAAGTATGCCACACTTGGCACCCATCCAAGTCTGTGTTAGAGATTCACATGCGGATTCACACCGGAGAGAAGCCCTACATGTGTCCAGAGTGTGGCAAGATGTTCAGACACAGCAACGCCATGAAGCTTCATGTCAAACGTATTCACCAGAAGATCAGACCTCTACCCAGAGAGAAGAACATCATGTGTGAATTTTGTGATAAGACATTTTCTTATCGCGGTCACTATGAATCGCATAAAAGGATACATTTTGAAGCCAGGCCTTTCAAATGTGAAGTTTGTGACAAGGCATTCAGACACAAGTGCGCAATGAAATTGCATACGGCGCGTATTCATTACCCACAAACAATAACACCCAAAGAAAAAAACATTCAGTGCAAAATCTGTGACAAAATGTTTTCCACTCCCGCTGCCTATAAGTCCCATGAGAGAATACACATAGATGAGAAACCTTTTAAGTGTAACGACTGTGGTAGAGAATTTCGCCACAAATGTGCTTTAAACAAACATTACAACAGCTTTCACAACCCAGATCCAAAGGTGGTCCCAAAAGAGGAATGTATATGTAATGTGTGTGGAAAGTCATTTGCCAACATGGCTTACCTTAAGTCACATATGCGCACCCATTCTGGAGAGAAGCCCTACCATTGTGAATTTTGCGATGGAGTGTATGCACTGCCCTCTATACTGAGAGGTCATCAGGAAAGGATCCATGGACTGGAGCTCGAATATATCTCAGGAGAAGGCCCTTTCAAATGTGAGGTTTGCCATCTGCAGTTCGCAGAAAAAGGATATGCCTTCCAGCATTTGAGACAACACAAAGAAGAGAAATCATACAAATGTACTGAGTGTGACTTGGACTATACAATGTTGATATACCTGAAAAGACATCAAGAGAAAAAACACAACTTTACCCCAAAGGGCAAAGTATTCACATGTGATGTTTGTGGGGAATTCTTCCATCATATGAGTAACCTTTTACTGCATCAGAATCATACACATAACAACAAAGAACAGAAGATTGAATGCAATGCATGTGGGAAAACATTCTTAAAGGAGACCTACATGAAGAGCCATATTAAATCGGTACACCTGGGTCAGTTGAAATATAAATGTTCTGTATGTGACATGCGCTATAAAGATATACGCCGCTTTGAAAAACACATGAAAAGCATACACCCAGAACAAACCGGGGATGTGTGGAAGACAGAAACTGTACCATGAACAAAATCAGGGACAATTCCTCAACATAACAATCCACTGTACATTCTCTATATATTCCAAGCTGTTAGAACTTTGTGTTGATTATCCAAGATTGTTTTAATTACAAAAGATTGTTTTTACTTATATCAATTAATATGTTTAGGATGGATCATTTACTTGTTCTCTGTGTTGATAATATTGTTTTCTTGCGCGCTTTTAACGATGTTTGCAATGATGAAATGCGACCCATGTTGATATCAGCTTCCAACCAGTTTTGCTTTGGACAATCCTCCCACCCACAAAAAGTCAAAACTGGAAAAGTATCTTGGAACAAAATGTTTTGAATTTGTCTTCATGAGGCATAAGTTTTGGATGTCAAAAACCTGCTGATAGAGGTTTTCATAGGTTTCTGCTGTAAAAATCCAGGGACAAACCTGTACCAGACATGGACCAAGGTTTTTGTTTTGTTGTAGTTTTTTTATAACTGTGTATTCATCAACACTGTTATTATTGCATTATTATTATATTACAATACATGGTCTCACTTCAGTTGTTATGTTGTTATGTAAGTAATAAAAATTGTAAATATTTTCTTTGTATGATAGTTATTCAGAATTGAAATGATGAAGATTTTTTTTAAGGCAGATATAGTTGGACAGTTTATGATGAGGGCTTTCTAAAATTACCGTATTTACTCAAAAATAGGACAATCCTGTGGTATCAGACGACCCCCCCCCCCAAATTGATGTTATTTTGCTTGTAAAGAAGACTAACAAACAGAGACAAGAATATGTTTTTTAATAAGAAATTGTCCTATTAATTTCACTTATTATCAGCGTAGCTTCTGTAGTTAGGAAGCAGAAATTTTTAGTTATTGTGTCTAGCTGCCAACTTTGATCTGCTCTGAAAACACTGGTCAGAGTTCTTAGCTATTAGTAGGTAAAATGTTTTATTTTCAAGGGATCAATTCTATCTATTTTCCATTCGGCTCCGACGTTTTTCCATTTTTTTCTCATTAATTTGATTTAAATGATCATTAATTATGCAATTTGCAAGCATTTCCAGAAAATAGAAAAAAACACATTAAAAAAGCAATGATCAGCATAGCTCTTAGGCCATTGGCCTGTGTTTTATGGTTTCATAAAAAAAATGGGCCTCAGTGACTGGGATGAGACTATATAGAACCCATTTTGTCATAAACATGATACACCAAAAAAAACCAGACAAAAACAATTTTGCTGAGGTTTTTCCTGTCCCGGCCAGGAAATGTAAAGTTTAGGACATCTAAAATCCAACCTTTAGCTGTCATGCTGCAGATAAGTGAACTATCATGACAGCTATCCACAATCAGCTTTAAAGCTAACGATTTAATTTAAAGTCACACCAAGCTTATTACAGACATAACACATCAATGATCAGGCCTTGACATAAAGAGAAAAATGTTGGTTGCCAAGTTGGACCACCAGAGCATGAGAAGTGGTGGCCCGAAGTTTCTAAGGATAATATGATGTGCGATACAAAAAAGAGCATTGTATATATAAGGCTGTTTTTGACTAATGTCTGAGTGGGAGTTGCTTGTCCCAATCAAATGTCTATCGTGATATGATATCATTCCAGGATTAGAATAATAAAATCAAGATAGTTTGGGCCACTTAAAGACTAAAAATATGGTTGCCTAACTGGGCCATTACAACATAGCATTCACTGGCCCAAACAGGGGATCTGGTGGCCCCGGGCCACCGGGCCAGTGCGTATGTCAAGCCCTGATGATCTACCAAGATATGGTTGATTTATTTGTAAAGATGAATGGCTGCTTTTTACCTATAGTCAATGATGGTTAATTTTTAGGTGTTACGCAAACTGAATAATAGTCTATTTGAAAATGTATTTTGTAATACATAGCTTATGTAAAACGTTTTAATTTTGGATGATATAATAGAAGATTTATATTGAATAAAGTTTACTAATGAATTCTAATGAGCTCAAAACAATAACAAAGTGGCCATTTTATGTTGTTCTGCCTTATTACTCCCCTTAAAAATGGCTACTTGACTAGAAGAAGTAATTGTATGTCACTTCTCTTTAAAAAATCTATAGAATTATTCAACAATTGAAATTTGAACAATAAAATTTATCATAAAGGTTCACAATGTCACCCTCATTCTGATGGAATTTGATAATAGGATAGATGTGCCATCAATAAAAAATGGTCTAATTATTTTGGACTTAGACAGTCAAATATAATGAATAATCTATTATATTGCTCTCAGATCTGGACTGGGTTGTTTCAATCACTAAAATAGCAATAGATACAAGCCCACTTCTGCATAAAATACAGGCACATTTTTTCTGATATTTACTCCTTCATTTTAGACTGCCTGGTTCGATCATCCACACTCACAATAAACAGAGAACCAGAACACTAACACTGCTCACCCACTCACACTGCTCACCCACTCACTCACACTGCTCATCCACTCACTCACACTGCTCACCCACTCACTTACACTGCTCATCCACTCTCTTACACTGCTCTACCACTCACACTGCTCACCCACTCACTCACACTGCTCACCCACTCACTCACCCACTCACTTACACTGCTCACCCACTCACTCACACTGCTCACCCACTCACACTGCTCAACCACTCACTAACACTGCTCACCCACTCACACTGCTCACCCACTCACTTACACTGCTCACCCACTCACCTACACTGCTCATCCACTCACACTGCTCACCCACTCACTTACACTGCTCACCCACTCACACTGCTCACCCACTCACTTACACTGCTCACCCACTCACCTACACTGCTCATCCACTCACACTGCTCACCCACTCACTTACACTGCTCACCCACTCACTTACACTGCTCACCCACTCACTTACACTGCTCACCCACTCACTTACACTGCTCACCCACTCACTCACACTGCTCACCCACTCACTTACACTGCTCACCCACTCACACTGCTCACCCACTCACTTACACTGCTCACCCACTCACTTACACTGCTCACCCACTCACACTGCTCATCCACTCACTAACACTGCTCACCCACTCACACTGCTCACCCACTCACTTACACTGCTCACCCACTCACCTACACTGCTCATCCACTCACACTGCTCACCCACTCACTTATACTGCTCACCCACTCACTTACACTGCTCACCCACTCACTTACACTGCTCACCCACTCACTTACACTGCTCACCCACTCACTTACACTGCTCACCCACTCACTCACACTGCTCATGCACTCACTTACACTGCTCACCCACTCACTTACACTGCTCACCCACTCACACTGCTCACCCACTCACTTACACTGCTCACCCACTCACACTGCTCACCCACTCACTTACACTGCTCACCCACTCACCTACACTGCTCATCCACTCACACTGCTCACCCACTCACTTACACTGCTCACCCACTCACACTGCTCACCCACTCACACTGCTCACCCACTCACACTGCTCACCCACTCACACTGCTCACCCACTCACTTACACTGCTCACCCACTCACTTGCACTGCTCACCCACTCACTTACACTGCTCACCCACTCACTTACACTGCTCACCCACTCGCACTGCTCACCCACTCGCACTGCTCATCCACTCACTTACACTGCCCACCCACTCACCTACACTGCTCACCCACTGACTTGCACTGCTCATCCACTCACTTACACTGCTCACCCACTCACTTACACTGCTCACCCACTCACTTACACTGCTCATCCACTCACACAAGTGACATTAGTTGGTCAGAACTTAATGAACCTGATGAACAGGCCTTCTCAGCCTCTTGTCATTTCCAAGCATAAAATTGAAGGTTACCTTCCTTTCTTGCCAAATCTGAATATTTCTGCCCTTGCCATTCACATTTCCATTCAGTTCTGCACATTTTGCACATAATTGCCGCCCCAGGGGCAGAAGCATTGCCTCTGGGCCACTAATATGTGACTGACAGACATGCCAAAACCAGGGTTCAAAATTGACTGTTTTTCAGATTCATGATAGATGTTTAGTAACTAAATGGCCACATCTTGTTGCACTTAAAAGAAAAGTTTGATGGTAAGAATACTGGTACAGTACAGTATTATTCAATATATTTTAGATGAACTAATAAAAATGAATTTGTCAGTCCAGACACAAAACAACTAAGCATGTTTAGTATTGAAAATGATAATCTTTTATCATCAGTGTTGAGCCCTGTAGTTCCCTCACTTGACCACATGCCTGTAGGGTAATTACTGGTAACCAATTAAGTCTGGGTGTGCTACTGGGCACCATACTGTGACCCATATGTGACCCTCACTCAGATCTTACACATTGATGCAACATGGGGAGTTAATTACAGTGTAACATCACTTGAAATTGAGAAATATTAAACAGGTGTTTGTGAAAAACAGTACAAGGGGTGTGTTTTCTTTGATATGTTTCCATGAGTATTGCAAGTGAAGCTGTGAGTACTTTTTACATAATTACTGAGATAGCAACCCCCTGTGGATTGTAAGTCTGCAGCTCCACTACCCCATCCACCAAGGCCTGGTTTGCGGAGGGGGAGGGGCGGTAATTAGGTGGAGGGCGGCTATTAGGGATAATACGGTATATGACCAACAACACCCCATATAGCAGTAGAGGCATGAACCAGACCAAACTTGCATCATTAAATCTTTGTTTTGAAATGTTAAAGCTCCAAATCGTAATAGAAATGCCAACGGTATGCGAAGGACATGGAAGAAATGCTCTTTGTATGTTAAATGCTATGATAAAATGTCCCACTTCTGGCAGGTAGCTGAGGGGTCTGTTCAGAACAATCCATAGTCAAAGCTGAGTTGAAGAAAAAGAAGTGTAGATCAGTCCCCGGCTTACACCTAGATACAATACCCATCTCGTGTGCTTTATTCTGCTCAAAGGTGACCCTTAATACTGGGGCTATAGGGTTTAACATTGGTGGCCTGGGCTTTACATGGTAATTTAAAAATACTACTGGCCTTGATAGTAAAAAAAGTATAAAAAAATCCCTTTTTTCATTATTTTATATCATAGGCCAGTAGTTTACAACAAAATGGTCAGTGGATTTGAGTACAGTCTACCTTTTTGGGCCAGTGACCAAAATCCTCAATTCAAGTCCTGGGATTCTACTCTTGACCCAATTCAATATCCAGTCTTGAGGGCTAAAGGGGGAAATGAAGTGGATCCCACTGACGTTTTGATTATAGATTTGGTATCCTTGTATTGGAAGTGTCACACTAAAAATTGTCTATTTATTCTATTTGATGTGATAATTTGTTGCTAACTATTTCAGGTGAATTTGGCGTGGAGGAGGCTACGAGTAGAGTGGTTAATATGATCAACATGAACACAGAGGACCCTTATAATGCCGTCATGTCAAACCAGGGAGTGTTACCGCAGCAATACGCGAACCTCTCGCACAAGGTCGTGCCGTGCCCGTACTGTGGGGTGATGTGTCAGGGAGAGAGCCAGCTATTTGAACACGTTCAGAGCCACGACTTCTCGTATCAGTGCCACCTGTGTGGTCAGGAGTGTGCCAGTAAAGCTCTCCTATTGGCCCACATCGAACAGCATAATGCAGCCCCACAAAAGAAACCAAATAGGTTCCATTGTGATATATGTGGAAAATCTTTCTCAAGAAAATTTGTTCTCAAGGAACATGAGCGAGTTCACACAGGAGAGAAGCCATTTGCTTGTTCTGGGTGTGGGAAGCGCTTCACGCAGCTGGGATCTCTTATAAGACACACAAAGAGTCATCGGTGATAGACCAGGTGAAAGAGTGAGTCGTCGATGATAGACCGGAAGAGTGAGTCATCGGTGATAGACCAGGTGAAAGAGTCATCGGTGATAGACCAGGTGAAAGCATCATCGGTGATAGACCAGGTGAAAGAGTCATCGGTGATAGACCAGGTGAAAGAGTCATCGGTGATAGACCAGGTGAAAGCGTCATCGGCGATAGACCAGGTGAAAGCGTCATCGGCGATAGACCAGGCAAAAGAGTCATTGGTGATAGACCAATAGACCAGGCGAAAGAGTCATCGGTGATAGACCAAGTGAAAGAGTTATCGGTGATAGACCAGGTGAAAGAGTCATCGGTGATAGATCAATAGACCAGGCGAAAGAGTCAATGGTGATAGACCAGGCGAAAGAGTCATCGGTGATAGATCAATAGACCAGGCGAAAGAGTCAATGGTGATAGACCAGGCAAAAGAGTCATTGGTGATAGACCAATAGACCAGGCGAAAGAGTCATCGGTGATAGACCAAGTGAAAGAGTTATCGGTGATAGACCAGGTGAAAGAGTCATTGGTGATAGACCAATAGACCAGGTGAAAGAGTCATTGGTGATAGACCAGGTGAAAGAGTCATCGGTGATAGACCAGGTGAAAGAGTCATTGGTGATAGACCAATAGACCAGGTGAAAGAGTCATCGGTGATAGATCAGGCGAAAGATTCATCATTGATAGACCAGGTGAAAGAGTCATCGGTGATAGACCAGGTGAAAGAGTCATCGATGATAGACCAGGTGAAAGCGTCATCGGTGATAGACCAGGCAAAAGAGTCATCGATGATAGACCAGGTGAAAGAGTCATCGATGATAGACCAGGTGAAAGAGTCATCGGTGATAGACCAGGCAAAAGAGTCATCGATGATAGACCAGGTGAAATAGTCATCGGCGATAGACCAGGTGAAAGCGTCATCGGTGATAGACCAGGTGAAAGATTCATCATTGATAGACCAGCTGAAAGAGTCATCGATGATAGACCAAGAGAAAGGGTTATTAGAGGTAGACCAGGTGAGAGAGTCATCTGTGATAAACCAGGCGAGCTTGCCTGATATGTAAATGTGAAATTAACTACCATGGATGGTTGGTGAACTTAATGTAATCAAACCTATGCCTATGTCATCATAGTGGGAACATTCCTTGTTAATTGTGATCAATATTAACCCACTAGTCAATGATAAATTAAGATGACCTTTGAAATTGAAAACATCCCTGTCTGTCCTGCCATCAAATCATTCTTGATTTTTATCATTGGCCCAAAAGGGTAGCTTTAGTCAGGAGGCTAAAAAAAACATTTAGGGCTAAATATTGAGCCAAACCACGCTTACTTTCTTTTAATGGATTTAGTAAGGATGAAAACTTGGTTTTACTTCATGATGTATGTACATCATGATTTTATCATATAACCTGATCTTTTTTAATTATTGCCATGAATGAAATTTGTATACTGTACCACGTTATGTGAGTACGAATAAATGATATAATATACAGGTTATTTGTGCCAAAAATTCTGAATTAATCAATTTATATGCATGATAGTTCAATATGGTAAGGAGCTCTGTACCTAAACAAGGTAATGTGAGTATTTGCTATGAATGTATGAATATACATGTACCAACTGTGGTCTATCATACCACAGGCATAAAATATGTTTCTACCTCACAATGTAAATGGTGCCATGCCTATTATTTGATGACATCATTGCATGATAAAAGAAGCATACACCAGGAAATAGACTTCCTTCATCAACCATTCTCTGTCAAAGAAGAATGGATGACAGTAAAATATATTATCAAGTCTTCATTTATTCATTTATATTGAATCAGGCAGTCAAAATCTTCTTCGAATCCACATCTGCAAAATGAGGGGTGATTGATGGCAGAAAGCAGCATGTTTCACAGACTGAAGAAAGGCTTGTGTCAAGTGAGCAGGAATATGTCTATGATATACAGCTAATACTATATAATAAGGTGTGCAGACAAATAGTAAAGAACCAATCAACACATGAACAATAATGACTATTCTATTGGAGAGCAGTATATACTATCATTGCTCACAGGTGTTGCATAAAATTTATTGATATTTAAAAATAAAAACAAACATTTAGAACAAGTTGTATTGAAGTAGAGGTAGCTCTTTTACAAGAAAGGAAAAAGTAATGTTTTGTATCTAATTGCTTATGGATACTCAAAGTAAAGGGATAATTTTTTGCAACAAGCAGTCTGAAATCATCACACAGGAAACAGGTTCTCAATAGACATCTTTTGCTGTTCTTAAAAATTATGGAAAGAAAATTCAAATAAAAACAACCAATTATATATACCCCCCCAAAAGTTGCTGACAAGTAAACAAATGCACAAATGTGAAGACTTACAAGTTGCAATAGATGGAATAGTATTGTGATGAAATCAGGCAGTAATAAGTTGTTTTGATAATAAAAGATTTTTTATTTGTTCAATATTCAAAGAATACAAATAATCAGGATGTAGAAACTTGTTTAATAAGGCAGTCTTCAGGTCTAAGTTCAGGTCTTGTTCCAGATACGATAACTGGAACTGGAAAGCTTACATGAATAATTGTGTTGTAAATATGGTAATTAAACAATTTTCAACAAGAAATTATATTTTTTATGATTTTGTTTATATGAAAGATTGGAAGCATGTCATTGCGACCTGTGTCCCACTTGACATGGGTGACGACCTATTTTTCAATATCCATGGCACCACACACTGGTATAGGTCAACATTATCTCTATGAGAGTGATAATAATGAGGAAAAAGATTATAAATCAAACTTTGATTTTGAACAAAAATCATGTTTTGTCAAGGGAGTTTTCAATAAGAGAATTAGACGATATATTTCAAACATGGTTATGAGGGTGTTCATTTGGAGAACATGTAGTTTACCCTACCATGTCCCCTTGCTCATACTGCCTGCTGGGGCTTACCAGTGTTCAAACCCATGCTCTATTTGTTGCACATGTTTCCATTAGTGGGATTCATATTTGGCCAAAGCAACAGCCTCTTCTGATGTCATTTTGATTATGATGTCATTTTGATTATGATGTCATTTTGATTATGATGTCATTTTGGTTATGTCCATCTGGTCCTCCTCTTATATCCAAGTATAGACTTCTAAGGAGTCTCATATATCTTGTTCTTCTCCAAAGTTTAATAGGGACATAATTGTGTTTTTCTGATACATTTAAGTAAATTTCTGTTAGGGGTGTGTTAATTTTCTGTTCACAAAGATGTTTATTTGTCAACCTCGGCATGATGAGAACAACCTACAGCAAACAATGGTCAAAAATCATTCAGTGTCTAACATGTTTGTCTGGAGATGAGAGATCAGCTGGTAGCATTCCTTTGTAAGGCTTCAGCCTCCTTCTTGACATGTGATGAACTTAAGTTGTGGCTCCTGAAGTGATGTTTCAACTTGAACGAGATGTTGCAAGCTTGACATTTATATGGGCGATCTTCTCCATGGTATATCACTTTGTGAATGGAGAGTTTGCTCGGGTACTGGAACCTCCTCCCGCAATGGCTGCACTCATGCTTAAACTGTGTCTCATCCAGTGGTACATTTTCCTTGGTTCTGTAAGGGGACTGAGAATAGTTTGGAGGGGAATGGAATGTGTTGTGCCCTCTACTGGTAGGTGGTGGAAGGTACTGGTGATGAGAAAGATTCCTGGGTGATGTAGAACATGAATATCTGCTCCAACTATCTGAAAAAGGAAATGTAAATATTTTATTACATAATCATCTTTGATTGCTTTTTTTAAAAATAAAAACAAATGAAAACAAACACATTTTCCATTCAAATTATCTTATTTTACTATGGGGTTGTCTCAGTGACTGGTGGGGAATACTGTTATGAATTGTACTTGACCCATTTTTCATTTAATTTGTGTCTAATTGCACAGACTGATTTTCATAATTTGTTTGCAAAGTTTCATAATTTGTTCAACTATTGTAGCCGACTCATGTTTGGCATTTACATGTAAACCTGCATTTCACCCATATAGGCCCTTTTACAAAACCTAGCAGGACCTTGACTGGATAAGTAGGTCAATTTGCTGATGATTGCAGACTTGGTGCCAATACAGAAATATAGGCATATTGTGGGTAGTATTTCAGATCTGGATATATTGCAATATTACCCATAAAAGGGAAGTGGAAACCAGTGAGCATCACCAAATTCCATCAAAGACCAGCATGGTGAGCCAAAATTAAGATCGCACACTCTGTCAGTGACAAATTTTAGACCTGCCAATCCTCATATAGCAACTTTTTTTTTTAAATCTTGGCACACTTCTTTGATCACATTTATGTTTTTTTTATACATGTATGTTATAAAATTATATATTAATCACTTGAAACCATTCCACAATATTTGATCATTTGTTTCACACTGCTTTCCAACAACAGGAGGGAGAAGATATATTGAGTTGGGAGAAAAAAAACTTCTGATATTATTTTCAAATCTTTTTCTCTGTATTCCATTTACATAGCATTTACCCAGCAAGGTGATTTTGCATTGATGCAACTTTTACCTCCAAAATACTGATATTCTAACAAAAAAAATTGTGGATTTTACAAAAAAAACCTTTTTATTACAAAAATGATATGTTGGGTTGCAACATTTGTTATACTCAAAGATGTAAGGTACTGTGTTTCTTAATGTATGATGCATTTGAGCATTTATGAGATTATGAGTTGCGAGAGTAATTGGCCCCATGTTAATGCAGACAAGAACAAGAAATGGATTGAAATATTCAAGATAGCAACGTAAACAAATCAAGTTTAGTACATGTCTATATTAACTTTACTGCTACTGGTGAATGTCATGAACTAGAGATTTGTGGCATTTAAGATTGTCACTTCTAGGAAAACGTTTGTAGCACACGGAGCACTGATATGGCTTCTCTCCTGTGTGAATCCTGCGATGTCGGATCAGATTGGGCTGGTTAGCAAATGACTGGCCACAAATGTCACAGGTCCACGCCTTGTGTGAGGTTGGAGGAATCTTGGTGGCCTGTACTCGGTAGGGTTGAGTGTGGAGGGTCATTTCATCCTGAAGTCCTAGCCACGAGTCCTGTGTCATCATGACACTGTCTGTAAAACATAAAACATATGTCCACCTTTCATTTTTGACAAATAAATGGCATAATCTTTATTATTTAATTATTATGCAAAATAAACCGACAGGAGTATTTGGAATGTCAATAAAAATCATCTGGACTATCCAGTGTGTCAATATCAATCATCTGGAATATCCAGTATGTCAATATCAATCATCTGGAATATCCAGTATGTCAATATCAATCATCTGGAATATCCAGTATGTCAATATCAATCATCTGGAATATCCAGTATGTCAATATAAATCATCTGGAATATCCAGTATGTCAATATCAATCATCTGGAATATCCAGTATGTCAATATCAATCATCTGGAATATCCATCACATGTGTGGTCAATAAATATATATATTATCTGTAAAAGTTGAATGACTTTCAGTGAAAGTAAACTTACTGGCAGTTACCTGAATCAAATAATTTATTGGCATCTGCATTCTAACAAGGCAACTGATAGGCCTCAGACACTCCGGGCCAGTTGCTTGTCAAAGTTGTGAGATATACACGGAATGAAATGTCAATGTTATTGGGCACATTTTCAACAATTATGTCAACAGCATGATCTGTACACCTTTATTGACCATGGAAACTAAGGTGGAGCTCATGTTTGAGAATACTAGTATCCATTGTGGGCCTCGGCAATTAAAATAGGTGATAACATATAGCAAAATGTTAAAGATTTTTATAACATTTTGAAGCTTGTGACCTTGAGAAAAAGGTCAAAGTCAAATTTAAGGTCATTCTATTTTGGCTCTCATGGCATCCATGCATGGTAAAAACTTGCCTGATGCCTGTTTCTGAAATAGCTGATGAGGTTTTGGTGGACAGATGCACATAGCCCAATAATATAGCTCCCACAACGCTCCAGCTGTGGGACCTAATAGATTTTCACTTAACTACTTATGTGAAAAATGGTGACTTTTTTTCTCACTTCATTTGAAGTTTGCTATAATATTGGTGTAATTAAATGTAAATGAAAATGAATTTATGACACAATTCATAACACTAGGTGTCCTTCAATGTTAAACAAGAACATTTTTATATATTTATTCTTTTTATACATTTTTATCTATATATATGCATATTTTAGAGGGTAATCTATCTAATTCACAATGCAAGACATTTAGAGAAAAAAAAGTAGTCCTCCACAATAATATGGACAAAGATGGACTACAATGCACATATAAAAAAAGAAAATGTTTCACAAAAAATATTATAATTAGCATTCATAAAATATTTTATGTTTATTATGTATCGAACCAATAACAATTTTGACACATTATCTTGTGTAAAGTATTGTTTATCAAATCAGTCCTTAAAGAAAATATCAGTGCTATGGATCAGAGTGTGTGAGTTCTTTCATGTTTAGTTCTGTTTCCACGCAAAGTGAAAGCTTTGTCACAATAGTGACACTGATAAGGCTTCTCTCCAGTATGTAACCTTGCATGTCTTGCCAAATCTCCACCTTGTATAAAACTTTTCAAACAAATTTGACATTTGAATGGCTTTTCACCAGTGTGTGATCGTTCATGTATTTGCTTTGTACCATTTTCGCGGAATCTCTTTCCACAAAACTTGCATTTAAAAGGCCTCTCTCCTGTGTGTGATCGTTCGTGGGTGTGCAGATGAGACTGGTGCTTCCATCTCATGCCACAGTACACACACTGGAAACGCTTCTGATCTGAATGAGGACCGCCGCATTTCATGTGTGCTTTACGAGACTGGAGAGTGGCAAATCTCTTGCCACATCCAGACACCTCACAAACAAGGGGTTTCTCTCCCGTGTGTGCTGCGAGATGGATGGCCATGTCATAATGTTTAGAATATGTTTTACCACATATGTGACACATTTTTTCATTGGGCTTATCACTAGTTTGAGATTCTGTGTCTGGATGTTGATTTTGCCTATGCACACGAAGTGTTCTCTTGTGGGCAAACTCTTTTTGACAAATGTCACAGGAATACACAATCTGTGCGTGGTTTGCCATGTGCGTCATCAGACGTGTTTGGCACGTAAACTCTTTCCCACACTCCTCACATTGCACAGGTGGCCTCTGTCTTTCTGGTGGTATTTCTGGCACGATTCCAGGATGCTGTGTTTCTATATGCTTTTTTAAAACGTGCCTTCTTCCAAAACATTTTTCGCAAACTTGGCATTTGAAAGGTTTTTCCCCAGTGTGCTTCCTCTCATGATTGGTGACAAATGACGGCGAAGGAAATTCTTCACCACAAAATCTACATTTGTAATTCTTTTTGTGATTATGAAGCCTTTCATGATATGAAACACTTGCCTTGGTCTTCAAGATTTTATTACATACTGTGCATTTATATTTCCCCGTTGAGGAATCGTTCTCTGAAAGTATCTCAATGACAGGGTTGGGCTTCTCTCCTGTGAGAGGAGTGGGCTTCTCTTCTGATAGAGAAGTAGGCTTCTCTCCTGTTGAAGGAGTTGGCTTCTCTCCTGTTGAAGGAGTGGGCTTCTCTCCTGTTGAAGGAGTTGGCTTCTCTCCTATTGAAGGAGTTGGCTTCTCTCTTGTTAGAGTGTTCTCTCCTGTATATACCTCCTTATGAGCAACTCCCTTTTCCAGAGGTGTGCCATCCTTATCATGTAAACCTGTTGTCTGATCTAAGGTATCATCAGCAAACCCACCTGTTCCTGACTGCTCACTTAAGGCACGATTGTTACCTAGGTCTGAACTAAGCAAGTGCAAATTTTCAATATGTACTTTCAGAACACTCTTTCGGCCAAAATGTTTCCCACATATACTACACTTAAAGGGTTTTTCTCCAGTGTGTTTCCTTTCATGAATAGTGACATAAGATGGGGAAGGGAACGCCCGACAACAAAATCTACATTTATGTACATATTTTTGATTGTGTAATCTTTGGTGGTAATACGCGGCAGCCATTGTCCTCAAAATTTTATCGCACACCACACATTTATATTTTCCTTCTGTTGCCTGGTCCTGGGAAAGTTTCTGGACTACAGAAATAGAGGTCATGTCAGAAGTATTGTAACTCCTTTTGCTCTTTTTTGTTTGTTTTCTGATATCTTCTTGATCATTTGTGTGAGTCTGCACCTGGGTGGTGTCATTTTCTGGGATGACTCGAGTTATATCTGATATGTGTAGACCTTGCTCTGTGCTTTCAATGTGTTTCTCATCCCAGGAACATGATATTGGTTCTTTACTGGTACAGTCACTGCCTGCAACAACAAATCAGAACTTCGGTCAAATAATGTGAATTTAAAATCTCAAACTCCATCAAAAGAAAATCACAAGTTTATATATTTACCTCACTGAAACAGATTATTTTTATCCATATTATTTTCTCTTTGACAATGCTTGACATCATCTGATATTTCATCTGTTACCTTTAACATGAGAATGGGGAATTGTAAATTTGTAAATTAGGGATTTTTGAACACATTCATATAACTTTTGGAATGAGATACCTTGTGACAAATGTCACAATCGGTACTGTAATAATCTGTGGTTTCAACAATAATAATATACATGGCTAAAGCCAGATTCCTAAATAATAAATACATTGCACTGGTTGATATCCGACCTAATTATGTAGACCTTTTCCTCTGTGCTGCAGGCTGTTAAGTGCACATACACTCTGCTCTCTCATCTAATACATAGACCCTGTTAAATATCGAGACCCCTACCCCATCCCCATGCCAGTGGCCTGAATACAGATAACAACATAATCTACTATGTGCCTTGTATAAAGAAACACATATTGTTATTTCTACCCAGATTGTTACTGGTTTCATTGTACATTAAGTTTCCATGGAGGGAAACACACCAAGTGAGCTGCTGTTTAAATGCCTTTACATTATACAACACTCAATACCAGCATCAGATAGGTCAGACGTTAGTTGCAGCATTGGTTCAAATGTAGGTCAATAGCAGCAATAGAGATTATAGAGTGCTGTGTAAGATATATGGATCTGACTGCCCTACTTAGTCAGTTGGCAGCAAGCCAAAAGATCAAAGAATCATGCCCCTGATATTACATGAGGTTATGTAACTTGGGACCTACAATCAAAGGATTATTCCCCCCTTTGTCCTTGATATTATGTAACCTTACATAACTGACAGGGGACAAATGCACATTGAAAATAGAGGAAAAAAGGGTAACAAACACATACTCACACTAACAAACACACACAGCGACAGGACAGACAGTGATTTCTAAAAGGTACTAGAAGTTACCTTTCAGTACCTCAAGTGAACATCTTCACTGAAACAAAACAGCAAAATTACGACTGGCAATATGCCTAAAAGCTGTCTGTAATACTAAGCGTGAACAACAAACAAAAACAAAAAACAAACAAAAAAAATTTCACATTTATTCAGTTCTTTGACAACAACTTAGGCAGTGTTACAAAAACTTCAGCATGTATGTAGAATTCTCAAACCAATATTATTACATGGCCTTTTTTCAGGATGTGTCTCATTTTTTTGTTTTAGTTTGTTGTCCTTTATCTTTAAGAATATGTGAAAACTATACCGCTCTAAAGTTGTATGTTATGATAATATTAACAAGCAACACTTTAGAAAGATTTTTTAAAAGGCCTTCATATATTAATGTTAACAATCATTCTATTTTCATTTTTTTGAATTATGATAATAATTAATCAAATAGTGTAAATCACTATTTAATTTAATTTAGAGTTTAAAATTATTTCCCGATGAAATACAATCCATTTGCAAACTTTTTCGTATTCTAGGCTATGATAATAATTAATCAAATAGTGTAAATCATTATTTAATTCAATTTAAAGTTTAAAATTATTTCCCAATGAAATACAATCCATTTGCAAACTTTTTAGTATTCTAGGTTATTCACTATAGTTGTCTGTCCCAACTTATTTGGCAGTGATGTTGTGACTCACCCAGCACTGCCAGTCTTATCTCCAATCAAAGACTAAAGATGGAACTTCACAATCAGAGAGGGTCATATGGTGGCACATATAATCAGGGAGGGTTATATGGGTGCAGATACAGTCAGGGAGGGTCATATGGCACAGATACAATCAGAGAGGGTCATATGGGGGCACATATAATCAGGGAGGGTTATATGGGTGCAGATACAATCAGAGAGGGTCATATGGCACAGATACAATCAGAGAGGGTCATATGGTGGCACATATAATCAAAGGGTTATATGGGTGCAGATACAATCAGAGAGGGTCATATGGCACAGACACAATCAGAGAGGGTCATATGGTGGCACATATAATCAGGGAGGGTTATATGGGTGCAGATACAATCAGGGAGGGTCATATGGGGACAGATACAATCAGAGAGGGTCATATGGCACAGATACAATCAGAGAGGGTCATATGGTGGCACATATAATCAGGGAGGGTTATATGGGTGCAGATACAATCAGGGAGGGTCATATGGGGGAAGATATAATCAGGGAGGGTTATATGGGGACAGATACAATCAGAGAGGGACATATGGGGGCAGATATTGGATTATCTTGATGGCTTGCTCCTGTTCTGTGCCACAGCATCATTACTTCTGTCACATTCTTTGTCAAACGACAAAAACAAATTAATAATGCATTTAATCACTAACTATAACAAGTTGATCACTAAATATAACTTGTTGTTTGACTAATGTATCAAACACTTTCAGATAATTTAATACAGAACTTCTGGTTAATTTAAGCTTGTATGTGACCATGATCCACAAAAAAATTGGGTTGGTTTTACATATAATGTAACTAAATTTTTGTGTAAGATGTTTAAATTCTTATCACTACAAACAATTGAGACAATAAATATTTAAAATGGAATTGATAGAATTGTTAGATCTCTTATATTTTAACTATTCCTATTGGTCAATGTGAAGAGTACTGATTTGAATTGTCTATATGAAAATATTTGTGTTCCAGTTACAAAGTTAAAAATGGTCCCAAACAGATATTTCCAAGATCGTAATAATACAGTTTTCTCAGTAATTACATTCTTATTGTAACATGATAGCACCAATCATTATGCTTTACTTTCCAGGCTTTAGAAAGTCCAGAGAACTGAATATCCTATGTAATAATATTATTTAATAGGCTCTATTATTTTTACTCTCTGAGCTTATAAGCTTATATTTTTTACTTTCTGAGTTTATAAGCTTTGATGAAACACAAAAGGTTTACGTTGCTGGCATGTTTGTACAGCACGTTCGACCAAGGCAAATAAGTCTGTTCTCCAGTTTGAACATGGCTGGAAGAAAGGCACGAGCCCTACTCATTCTGTAACTGTTCAAGACACATAAAAGTCCTTAGAGGAGTAGAACTGTCGACCAGGGACCTCTGTGAACTGACCAGCTTGTAGCTGCCAGCTGTTGTCGAAAGTTGTCTGAGAGATATATAACATTGAAGCACTGTGGCGCACAATGGAAGGAAGCCTTGTGAAGTTTCCTTCTTTCCTGCTGAAGACACTATTTTGCTTTATGAATGTACATGTGACATTTAAGATTATCTCCCCTTGTGAAGGTTTTTCCACATATCCGACACTGGTATGACCTCTCTCCAGTATGTGTCTTTCTATGCCGACTCAAATTGGGCTGATGAGAAAAGGTCTTGCCACATTCACCACATTGAAATGGCTTTTTACTTATGTTAGCATGTGAGGCAAAATGGATGTCAAAACTTTCTTTGCAATCAAAACTTTGGCCACACACCAGGCATTGGAGAGTATCTCCAAGAGCTTCAATATCAAAATTCACGTCTCTTTTGTTTGAGGTCAAAGGTTGAGCAGTTTGTATGTTTAGGCCGGCAGTTGACCAATCCCTCTGTGCTGGACTAATCTGCCACGATTCTTGCCTTTCTTTGCCTGCAAGAATGTAATAGAAAAACACAACTTGATACATGATTTGGTGATATTAAAGAGACACATAATGTGTGCTTATTTAGAATTTTGAACCAAGTTAAATCACAAAATATTTTGGTATTATCAATTCTATTATACTCTAAGAATTAATTGAACTAATCAATAAAATGCTTAACATTAAATATCAAATGAATCTTTACTTTTATAGGATTTAAAGCATTTCTTTGCTTCTGGATATATTTCTAATATTTCCCAGCTGTAGAATAGTATCAGCTATGAAAGGGAGGGATTCCTTTAGTACTGGGATGAGAATGGGGTGGGAGCATTTCAAATGTCTTGATGAACAGATCCCATATGAAGAGTGAGACTGCTGCTTTGTGAGGATGCTCTGCCACACACAGCACACGAGTATGGCTTCTCTCCTGTATGTGTCTTTTATGAACGCTAAGCTGGTATGACTGTCTGAAAGACTTGCCACAGTATTCACACCTGAAAGGCTTCTCTCCTGAGTGAACTCGCAAGTGATTTTGCAGATGTACTTTTTGAATGAATTTTTTGGTGCACTGCGGACAAGGGAAATGTCTTAATTTGTGTGTATGTAGAGGAATTTTGCAGTCATTTTGTGTTTTTTCTTGGTTAATATATTCACTAGTTGTACAATCTACAATTCTAGTCCAAGGCTCCTGTGGCCCTGAAAGAAAAAAATGGGCATAGTTTAATTTCTGCCGTAAATTTTATTTCTATTGAAACGGTTCCCTGAGGATTTAAAAAAAATGTGAGGGACAAAACTTAGATAATTTTTTTTTAAATAATGAGATATTAATCACATTATTGAGGAAAAAATATTTGATAAATGGGAGAAAAATGGTGCCATAAAAAAAATTGTATGGGATACCCAAAATGAGCTTTTTTAAAAATCGGATTCACACGCATCATTAATGCATTGGACAATTATATCTAAAAACATAAGCAAAAAAAACTGATCAGATGTTAGAGGCATCTGTGTTACAAATGTGGCTTGCAATTTATTATGGAATGAGAATCTACATGCAGAAATAGTTAATATTTCAATATCCATTGAGTAACAGGAAATAATAAGTGAATAATTAATTTATATCTTACTTTTTATTTACTGATTATAGTGTACTCATGATATGACTAATAAAAAAAAGCTTTAAATTATAATGTTTAATAACTCTAATTCAATTATGTTTTTAAAGTGATAACCTAATCAAAGTTAAATTATACATGCATGAGCTTGTGAAAAATAAGAAAAATATATTTAGATCTATACATCTCCTATGTTCTAGAAACTAACAAAGATGATTTTCATTTGAAATCGGAGTATCCTGGTCTGTTTTTTGTTTGTTTGTTTTTTTCATTTTAAATTTTCAAACCAGAGTAGTGTCATGTTTTTGGGTTCCTCTGTGAGTGAATTATGGCATGGGCTTTCATGTTACTGCTGCTGGCAAAGGCCTTGCCACACACAGCACATTTGTAGGGCTTCTGTCCAGTGTGCACCCTCATGTGAGTGTTGAGATTGGTACTTTGGGTGAATCCTTTGCCGCAGTACAAGCATTTGTAAGGTTTCTCTCCTGTGTGGATTCTCATGTGCTTGGTCAAGTCAGAGTTCGACCGGTGCGATTTTAAACAGAGAATGCACTGATAATCATTGGATTCTTCACCTCTATGGACTGTCATATGAGAATTTAATAGGGCAATCTGTGTAAAACCTTTGCCACAAATTATGCAGGTGAATGGCTTCTCTCCTGTGTGTGTTCCCATATGCTTCATCAGGTCTTCTTGACATCTCTCCTGTTTGCCACAAATGGTACATGAAAATTTCTCAGAAGATTGTGGTATTTTCCAAGGTGATTTATCTGAGTTTATCAGCCATGATGAATCTCCAGGGGAATGATTCCATGTGCCGAGGCCTGGAATTATACACAAAATAACCGGTAAGTTATAAATCTCATTCATTTGCAGCAAACATGGTGTATCAACTCTTTAGTCTCAGGTGAACTCTACCTTATACATTGTATTTGTCTTTGTGTTATTAGTCGATTGTCTTAGGCCTGATGGGTGAGAACATGAGTGGATTGAATCCGACCTGATTGGTGGGGATGTGAGTGGATTGTGTCTAGCCATGAGTGGATTGTCTCAGGCCTGATGTGTGAGAACATGAGTGGATTGAGTCCAACCTGATTGGTGGGGATGTGAGTGGATTGTGTCTAACCATGAGTGGATTGTCTCAGGCCTGATGTGTGAGAACATGAGTGTTCCTGTTGGTGCTTGTGGTAAAAGCTTTGCCACATAGATGGCACTTGTATGGCCTCTCTCCTGTATGTACCCTCAGGTGTGTTGTCAAATGAACCTTCTGTGTGAACCGCTTCATGCACACCATACATTCAAATGGTCGCTCCTTTATGTGGCTACGAACATGCTGGTCCAACTGCCATTTATTTACAAACTGTTTCCGACAGTGCGAACATTCATGCATCCTGACCACCTGAGCACTGGTGCCAGTGTCAGCATACAGTCTTAATGCTGGATTCTGAGATGTCAGTGACTGGGAAAATCCTGATCTCTCTATAGGTGCACTATTACTGTAGCTTACCATGCCGCCTGGAACAGTAGAGAAAAATCAGTCATCATTTGTATTCCTGTTTCAGTAAAAGTGATGCTTCATTAAATTCTTATTTCAAAATGGCTTCTCTCCTTTGTTTGTTAATCCACATGGACCTTTTAATGTATATATAAAAGCAACATTACATGCAGTCATGACAGCTGATTCAATTCTCTATTCCTTAGATCTTTTGTGTGAATCAGGTTTATATATTTATATATTTATATTTACATTTTTTTTTTAACATCGGAAATTCCTTCAAAAAATTCATTAATTCGTAGTCGCACATCCATCAAATTAAGTTTGCTCACTTTCCTGGATTTCTTTTCAATGAAGTTGTCTATTAATTACAATATCTTGAGGACATTCCCTGTCAGAACAAAGATGGTTTTCTTTCACAGAGCCTTTAAGATCCAGTAATAACTCATTTACCTGGTCCTCTCGTGGATCGATCAAGGTCTTCCGGACCTCATACTAAGTGTGAGTCACCTATTATCATTGCTTTATGCAATGGAGGGATTTACATTTCCATTCTGAGTTAATGATATAATTATAACACCTGGAGTTATAATGTCAGAATCCTTAACTTTTTTGATATAAGAAGCAAACATATTGGCCAAGTTTTTACAGGAATGGTTGTCAAATGCGATTTAAGTGGCAGTAGATTAATTATTATTTCTAAATAACTGACCAGGCCAAGTTGTTACCTGTTGAAAGTAGAGAGTGTCCACTCTCCAGGTACGCAGCTCATTTGCATATGGCAATACATACATACATACACACACACATATATATATATATATATATATATATATATATATATATATATATATATATATATATATATATATATATATATATATATATATATATATATATATATATATATATATATATATATATATATATATATATATATATATATATATATATATATATATATATATATATATATATATATATATATATATATATATATATATATATATATATATATATATATATATATATATATATATATATTTCTTAGTTAACCTCCATCCCACTGCAGCAATCTTACAATATTACATTTTTTACATATTTGGGCCTTCTGAACCTCCTGTCTTTTCCAAGCATAACATCTTATTATTCTGTTCTTTCCCAGTTAAACCACATTTCTGGCCTTGCTGTTCAAACCATGCCATGTTTTATGTTTAAAGTAAAGGCTAAACGTGCTTATCCTGATAGGATAGTGATGTTTTTTTATAAAATATTTGAGCAGTCTGTGACAAGTGCTGTGTGACATCACAATGGCATCATACTGGGCAGGTGGAGTCACCTCTTATAAGGCTTCATCCACTGATCTTTGCAAGAGATTGAAAAAATATACATTGAGTCTTACTCTTGATAAACATACTCTCATATATATGAGTACCACCAAAGATGAAAGCAATATCCAAGTATATCCATAATTGTTATTTATAACTGTGAGTGGGCAGCATATTTTTGCTTCACACATGCTCAGTATTTTCTAATACTTTAAATTGATATCCAAAGAAAGAACCTTTTCATCATCATTGCAATAATATTCCTGATTGAAAGTTACTCTCCTGTTTATAAATGGATACGCGGACAGGTAAAATACTGATAAATCTTTAAATCAATAGTAGCAGGGCTTGACATACTCACTGGCCCGGTGGCCCGGGGCCACCAGATCCTCTGTTCGGGCCAGTGAATGTCCTGTTGTAGTGGCCCAGTTGGGCAACCATATTTTTGGTCTTTTAGCGGCCCAAACTATCTTGACTTTATTATTCTAATCCTTGATAGATAGCATATCATGATCAATAGACATTTGATTGGGACAAGTGTCCCCCACACAGACACTATACAGCCATATGTACAATGCTCTTTATCCTTAGAAATTTCGGGCCACCACTTCTTATGCTCTGGTGGCCCAACTGGGCAACCAACATTTTTCTCTTTATGTCAAGGCCTGAGTAGTTCTTAAATAAAAGAAAGCCAGTACAACTTATATTTGGAAAAAGGCTAAAACTAACATGTCAAAGACCTGTAGTTATGCACCAATTTTTGTCTTGTAATAAAGTGCTTAATTTGGTGAAATTTCAATTATCGCTTGTAAAAAAACTAACATGTTGCATATTTCTTCTCACAAAATAAACAACTTTATTATGGTTTCAAATATATAGAATTTTATATGAATATAAACATAAACACGTTATATCAAAATGTTTATTTTCTTTAGAGAAGTATGCAACAAACTAGCCATTAAAACTTGAAAAGTATTTCTTCATTGTTTTAAAAAAAATCTGGATGTCTTTTCTAAATGGACCATTCAAAAAGCTCACATATTTATATATTTTTATATCTTTATATTCTTATATTTTTCAATAAGTTATATGTTAATGCAATAAGAACTGTGGTTTTTCTCTTCTAGAAAGCGCTATTGGTCATACATATAGACAGCTTGGTGGTTTACTATGGAAAAAATAGTTCTTTGTGGCCGATAAATCACAAGGCCTGTTTTCAGAGTTAACCAAATAATATTGGTTTCCCTATATTAATTCAAATTTAAACAAGAAGAAATTTAAGAATTTTTGTGTTCACATTTGGACAAACAAATTAGGAGGTACTAAGGTGGGAACATATTTTGAAGCAGACCGAAATATTATACCACAATTACAAACCTCTGAGATGCTGAGAAGAAGCCGTTATTTTTGCATGAAAACAACATGAGGGCCATCACAGTGAGTTTGGTGCCATTTCTACATTTAAATATTGCATACTGATGTATCCCTATCACTATTGTTTCGAGTTCTCATTTACGAGAGTTAAAATGGCGGTCAAAATAAAATGGCAGCTTGCCCTAATTGAATGAAAATGGACAGGATGGATTGTATTATTTAGCATTTCTATGAAAAATTATTTTGCATAAATTGGTAATTATTTAGTGGTTGGTCAGAAAAAAGCAAACACATCAATTAGTTCTTGGTCATATTTGACAGAAACAACAACCACCATTTTATGTCCCTAACAACCTCAACTATATGCTGTAAATGCAGGATAATTGTGTACCTACCATGAGATGTCCTGACACCTGGTGGCATTCCTGATGTAGATGGCTACAAAATATAATTTACTTTCAGTCTCAAATAATCAATGTTTTATTTTAATGAGCAATTTTTAAAAAAATTGCCCTCCAACATTTAGTTAGGGCCAGTACCTTATGAGTTCATTTTCTATTATTTTATGTTTTTTTGACTTGTATCCATGTCAATGGCAAGCAAGATTATAAATCATATTTTGGACACTGCTGGTGTAATTTTTTTCTTGAATCTGAAAAAGTAGGCTTTGTATTCAGTTATTTTTTTCATAGATGATTTGACAAATCATTGAAATGTGTCTGGGATGGGATCAGTGCTAGAAGTTTTTAGATTTAGCTTTTTTTGCATTGGTGTTGTGCCTTTTTTTCTTACACAATTACAAAATATACACCATATAACTAAGGGTTTCATTATCCTGACAGAACAAGTACTGGAAACTTCATATAGATTTTGTACACAACTGTAACATTTTAAAGAATTATTTCTTTTATTTAGATAAAAAAGGTAAATAAAAAAGGAAGAATTTTGAATGTAAAAAAGGTAAATAAAAAAGGAAGAATTTTGAATGTAAAACCTGATTAGAACTGCAAATTTTTACACCTGAATAACTTTTCAACACTGTGAAGTAGCCTCAGAAGGCATGTAAATGTGAGAAATACAATTTGTCGGAACTTACCATATTATGTGAGTTGGAAGATGACATATCACCTGAGAGTTGCATAGCTAATTCATGTAAATGACCCAGGCCTTCTGCTGAATACCCAGACTGACCTGGTGGAACTCGTAACATTGATTCCTCATACAAACGCGAGGCATCAGATTCTTCACTAAAATCTTTTGGTTCTTCTTTCACAAAAACAATGTCCTCTTCTGCCATCTCATCATTTTTAATGCTCTCAGTTTTTATCTCAGAAGTCAATTCAGAATGTGTCATATCTTCTTCAGAGTTTGTTAAATCAGAACCAATATTGTCATTAATTGCGTTTGTGCTGTCCATATCTAAATCAAGTCTACTTTGTTTCTCTAAATCAGAGTCACTATCTTTATCATTTTTCTCGCGACTTTTTCTCTTTTTCCTCTTCCGCTTATTCCTCCGTTCACTGTCAGCATCCGAGTCTGACTCCTGGCCACTACCAACTTCTACTGATTTGTCCAAACTTCTTTTAGTCTGCATTTTAACCGAGTCCTCTTTCTCTATGGTCTGGTTTATGTTGACCAGGAAGATTTCCTTTTTATCAAGTGTTATTCCGAGGAGTCCTTCCACACAGAACTCGCCCTCATACGGCAGGGTGTTCCTGCACAATGCCAGGATGGTGTCAGCCAGCATCGTCTTCACCACGTCTTGTGCCTGCTCCAGCTTCATGCTGCAATAATACAAGTAAATAAACACTGAGGAAAAGTTCAAATGAAAGTCATACTTAAAAAAAGATGTGTCTGGTAATTTCTCAGATTTTAAACCCAACTAAGAATATCAAGTGATATGTAGTTGTGTTGCCATTCAGCTTACCTCTTGCACTGTCACACACACTCTCACATATCTAAACTATTCCCATATTCATCATCAAAATAGACTTGAAAACCACTGTTTCCAGAAACACCACGTGAATGAACTTGACCTCCAGTAACTGACTGTTACAGTTTTCACCAATGCCTCTATCTTTCCCAGTCATAATGTCTTTAAATACAAACCTGTGTATTTTCTGTAGTGTTTATTCTTCAGTTTTTTTTACCCAATATCAAACTTGACATTGAGAAATGGCATTCATAAATGTCCAAGTTATGACATCATGGCTACAGAAAGGGAGAAACTTCATGTGACATCGGAAGCACCACTGCGTTGTGGAGCTTCCGGACTGTTGTTATGAGTTAATTATGATGGGCAGTGCATGGCGTGTCTGGAGACAGTGGATTTCAAGTCTTTTTTGAAAATGAATATGGGAGAAAGTTCACAAGACACGATTTGAAATATGATGAGTATGATAACTGTCTTATCCTTACTGTGTCAGAAATTTTGAATTTAACTTTTTCCATAGGCATGATAAAGGAAGGTTCTACTGTGGTGTGGTTACTAAGCAAAACTCTCACATGCAATTATTGTTGGTGTGTACCAGCTGCACCCCTTAGTGCAACCTTGCACTCTCGGCGGGATGCCAATTGGTTTTGCCGAGTAAACTTATAGATGTAGATGTAGATGCAAATGTGTAAATGGATGTGCACATGCATGCAAACACATAAGTACATGATGTCTTCATCTTGGTGTCACGATTACAAAATATTTAAATTATCTCTTTAAGTGTATCATTTCTCCAGAACAAAAATAAAATTTACTCAAAATAAACAAAATCATTTTGATCTTATGCCGTCAGAAATGTTTATTTTTTTTCACCAAATGCAAAACTATTCTATTCCTTTCAATCTCACAATTTGAGAATTTAAAAAATCATTCCTGTAAATCCACAGGGACATAAACAAAACTACTTTGGACAGTTTGCTATATATGTACACGATTTTGCATTCTCTTTGCTAATTAAATGTTACAAATGACGTCATCAAGCCAGAACAATGGGGACGTCAACTTCCTTCCCGTCCGTTGTCCCGTCTGTTAGGGGTAAAAGGTATGTGTTTGCTTATGTCTCATTATAAGCAAAACCAACCACACCACTGAAGCAGCGAAGTGAAGTTTAGTAAAATGGCATACATATTTTTTCAACAATGAGAAAAAGCATGTCTTGATGAATGTGTATATCACTTTGGTTATTCTTTTGTTTAATACTAGAAGTATGGTAAAAATCGCATCTCTTAACTGTGAATAGTGCCCCATGTTCTGAAAAGAAGACAATTTCCAAAACAAAGCACTGAGTGAGGCCTGATCAAGCCTGGAGCAGTCTGACTCTGAGCAGGGTGTCACAAAACACTTCCACTTTGCATTTAACATTGCCTATATTGTGGAACAATTTTATCCCACACTTGCAGAAGATTCCTTATATAGGTTTGCACAAATGTAAAATGTTTAAATATGAAATTCTTACTCTGTATGGTCTGTATCTGAACCTCTTCTACTCACTGCTTCCAAGTTGAAGCCACTCAGGTTAGCCGGATATGGTCCTCAGGCGAATGTTTGCCCCTATAAAGTTTACTAATCAGTCTGTTGTGCCATCTGGTGCCAAAAAAATAAAATATGAATGAGGCTCCACCAGAGGGCGATGTGTCGAACCTATCACTTGTGTATGCCTCTGGTGGACAGTGTGGGAGGCCCTTTTCGCTCAAAAGGCAAGGAGGAATCAAAGTAATCGCTTATCTTTTTATTATTTTATGATATTTTGGTCAATATATTGAATTTGGGATAAAATGATCCAGCTTGAGCACCACAAAAAATATCAAACTGCTAAATAAATTGGCCAGGGCCTCCTTAGGAAATAGTTTTGTGCAGAAATAAAGAAAACAATCTAAAAATATTTGAGAAATATTCACTAACATTTTTCTTCATCAGACATGTTAGTTACATGGTAGTGAATTCAGAACAAACAAAAGATAATAAGTGCTTTAAACCAATTAAAGATATTTTAAATAAAGAATAACTTTCAAATCATACATGGGTATACAGATTAAAAGTGTAAAACCATAAATACATTTCATGTTTTTGAGAGCTTCTTATGAAGCACCAACAGTGCTGAATCTATCTCCACACAGCAAAAGTAACCCATGTGGATTTATAATTACTATTAGTGAAACTACATTGGAGCATCAGTTGATTTGTGGATAATAAAAAAAATATATTTCACAACAGTATTATTGAATTTCATCAGAAAAAAAAAAATTATTTTTATGTATTCATATTTATTTGTTATGTCATTGTGTTTCTCACACTGTTTAGTCTACAAGAATATAGCTGCCATGAAGAATTATGGTTCAAATCAATATACAGTTACCATTTAACTGGCATGATAATTACCAGATGTGACAGTCTTCAGGTGAGTCTGGTTAGCAGACAAAAAAAAGTTAAAGAGTCAAAACATTGTATGGACGAATCTTCACAAAGCAAAATTTATTTTCTCTCCAAAAAGATATTTTTCCACAGGCCAACACTTCTTGTAAAATGCTAAAGAATTGTGTTTGGCCCATTTGAAGATGAGGATCTTCAAAATCTGAAATAAGGAGGATATTCTAAATGTTTAGTCATGTGCATCTGGAAAATGAGTGCTGTAGTGTGTTGTCATATTTTGCTTCTGGGCAAATGCTTTTTTGCACACAGGACATGTATATGGTTTATCTCCTGTGTGTATCCTAACATGCACATCACAGTTGTTCTGAGTGGTGAAATGCTTATGGCAATATGGACACTCGAATGGCTTCTCTCCTGTGTGACACATTTCATGCCTTCTCAGCTTGGAGGGGGTTGTGAAGGATTTAACACATGTGTAGCATCTGTATCTCTTCTCTGTAGGCTTTTTACGGCCCAGCTTGGTGCACAATCCAGAGAGAACATTTGCAGATGGGCCGTCTTTTAAATCTCGAACCAGTAGAACATACTCCATATCTGAAAAACAAAAACACATATTAATGTTTATAGCTGTTCTTCTGAAAATTTAGCATATGAAATGGAATTTGTATATTACAGTTATCTTAATTTCAAGAAAAAGAGTTATGAGACAATCAGCAATCAGAAAAAAAATATATATATATTTATGAAATACAAAATGATCAATACTCGTTTACATTATATATTTCCATGATTGATTACAAAATTGGTCTGAACTAATCAGAACGAAGCACTTTTAAAATGGACATGTTCAGTTTGATTGTGATTGTGATTGTGTACCTCACAAATATTTTAATTTAAGGTAGAATTAAAAACAAGTCTAATTACATAAGTCAGAATTAACATTTGAAGTAATATAATGTTCATTGAAAAAGAGCTTGAAATATTGAACACTTTTTTAATTAATCAAAGTATTCTGTCGGCAATAATCTATTTGACACCCATGAAGATAAACTCCTATTTCCATGATTTCTGTGTCTTTGATGTACATTTCACACTATGAGCTTTTTGATTTGATGAACATGAAAATCCCTTCCCACAGAGACTGCATATATAAGGCTTCTCTCCTGTGTGTGTTCTCATGTGAAGTTTTAGACTGTTATTGGTGCTGAAACCTTTCAAACAAACATCACATTTAATTGGCTTCTCTCCTGTGTGCGATCGACGATGAACAGTGAAATTCCAGCCATCTCGACAAACTTTCCCACAGAACTCGCATTCCCATTTCTGTTGCTGGCTGGAGGGAACTTCTCGATTAGGTGTTGCAGCACTTATCCAATCTGGAAGGAATAAAGAAAAAATTCATTACCAAAGCCATTTTACCCCAGATAATTATGATCTTATCATAACCACATGTCTTGAAGTTTTTTTAAATCATTATCTTTTCCAGTTGTGTACAAATTTAATATAAAGTTAGAACCTTTTTATCCAACGTCCAGAAATAAAAGTTAAGGGCCCTTATTGAAGATGAAGTTCTCATAAAATGCTCATATATATTGGTATGACTTTTATGCTTAACGGGATAAAGCCTTCGCAAAACATAGATAAGCAACTTTAACACATGTAAGATATAAAAAGGAAAAAAAAAAGTTGCAACTTCAGTACTTTTACTGTTCATAAATTTTCTGATTTTTTTATCATCTGCTGGTGGCGGCCATCTTATCATAACATGCTCTCCAATGATGTGATTACTTTGGTTTGAATTGGTGTAACACAATGGTTTGACACCATTTGGTTATGCTGTGATTCCAGTCTGGTACCATTCAAAGCTCTCCCAACAAACCTTTTGCAAGGGACATAAAGAAAAAAAAAGTATTTTGCAGCACATACATTTTTTTCCCAGATAAATTTGTTCAAATTTAGCAGTGCAAAAATATTGAAATATATATTGATTGAATTCATAAAGACATTGATTTATACCCAGAAATCCATTTTTACATTGTAAATGTACAAAATCTCTGAAGGTTCCCAATTTGACCCTCATTAAAATCTGCCACCAGGTGGCTCTCAACTAAAAGACCCATAAATTCCATTAAAGAGAATTAATTATTGTTCTTGTAATAGATACCCAAACTAGGGATTTTAATAGAGATCAGGTATTATTTAGAAATGATTAAACAGTTACTTCTTATGATTTTTCAAATCTCATGCAAATTGGGTGGATGCTTTATTTCAGGATATTCAAGTTCCTGGTGCAAATACATTTGACTGATTTAGTGTAGGAAATGATTTTCAACCTAATCAAGATTTTAGATGGGTTAGTTCTGATCAAGTGAATTAATCATGTAAAAGTATGTAATATGTTTCTTTGACTGCTGAGTTGTTGATATGTGTGTGGGCTATGGTGAATTGTTGATACGTGTGTGGGCTATGGTGAATTGTTGATATGTGTGTGGGCTATGGTGAGTTGTTGATACGTGTGTGGGCTATGGTGAATTGTTGATATGTGTGTGGGCTATGGTGAATTGTTGATACGTGTGTGGGCTATGGTGAATTGTTGATACGTGTGTGGGCTATGGTGAATTGTTGATATGTGTGTGGGCTATGGTGAGTTGTTGATACGTGTGTGGGCTATGGTGAATTGTTGATACGTGTGTGGGCTATGGTGAATTGTTGATATGTGTGTGGGCTATGGTGAATTGTTGATACGTGTGTGGAATGTTTCTTTAATAGTTGAGTTGCCTGACCAATCAGAACACAGTAGCCTGTAATTTGTGAACTAAAATTTGTAGTTAGTAAACATCTATTATGAAAAACAGTCAATTTTGAACCCTGGTCTTGGCTTGTCAGCCAGTCACATATTAGCAGCCCCCTAAGAGTCAATTATTCCACCCCCGGGCGGCAATTAGGGATAATACGATAAATCTTCACAGTATTTATAAAATTTAAAGAAAATAATTTGGTTTCAAAGCTATCCAGATTATCCCTATTAACTGGGACGTGTCCCATGACAACAGAAAGGAATAGATTAATTCACTGAACCAAAATATTTATTCCAAACATGCTTAACTATTTATAATATTAATAATCATAAAGTGCAATTGTGTTTTGAAACATATTACTTTGTTAAATCAAAATATTGTTTTTCAAACATGCTGAACTATTTATTATATTTTAACATTTGTAGTTAAACTTATTGCCACAGATCAGACGGACAGCATGAAATGACTCTGTATTCCTATAGGGTCTCGCTATCTGATTTCAACCTTTAAAATATGCAACTTGTATGGACAATGATGTATGCCATTTCCTCCGGTTGTAATGTAAAATGCTATCTGTTTAATATAAAACTATTTATATTCATTCACTTATGGACATAATGTTTTTTATTTTGGTTTTGTTCCATGATGACTGACTATGTGTGCATTCATATTAGATCTGTCGCTAAATGACTTGCCACATTGCTGACAGCTGTAGGGCTTCTCTCCTGTGTGCAGTCTGGTGTGGATCTTGAGTTGGTTTTTGGTTTTGTAGGCCTTGGCACAGTAACCACACTGATATGGCCTCTCTCCTGTGTGTATTCTCCGATGAATTGTCCGGCTATATGCATCTGAACATACTTTACCGCAGAAATCACAGGTACATGAATCGTGTTCCCTTGGTGACCACATGTTCATCTGATGATTGGAATTCACACCTTAAACAAACAAAATCAAAATATTTATGCAAAAAGAATATGCAAAAAACATGATTGGGAAAAAAGTACTAATACTCCTGGACCAAGCTATGAAAGATGATAATTTGAAATATTCTAATATATAAATATATCAAATATTCATAAAAGATATGCAAATCCCATGCAGGTCTCAATGTAAGATTCTACAACATGACAAACAGCATTTAATTATTTTTATTTTTTTTATTTTGTAACCGTATGTGGGTTTAATGCTAAGTTTCTATTTCCCTGGTGAATGGCTCTTGGATCAGTTTGTCAGCTCCAGATCCACTAGTAAAAGATCCTAACCACTTTGATATGCTTAGGGTTACTGTATATTATAATAATGTCTTTCATAAAATAGGAAGGTGATATTGTTCGAGCATATTAAAAGAGCTATGCCTTGGTGTTGACAATATAGAATTGTGCTTGCAGTTCTGTAAGTAATCTGACAAATAAAACTATATACTAAATATTGTACATTTTTTTTTTCTTAAATAACCAGCTAATTAAGGCTTTGTTTCTGGCAAATGAAAATCGGAAGTAAAGGTTTCAACTTATTGAAATGATTTTATGATCTGATCATTCTCACTGGTATCAAGCGCACTTATCAGAGCAACAAACTGTTCATCTAAATTTGTGTTGATGTATCATATGAGAATTGAGGTTTGACTTGTCATTGAATGACTTGGAGCAGATGGTACAACTGTAAGGTTTCTCTCCAGTGTGTGTCCGTATGTGAATCTTCAGCTGAGAATTCCTCTTAAATCCTTTGAGGCAGACTTGGCATGTGAATGGTCGGTCTCCTGTGTGGGTCCGCATGTGTATCCGCAGAACAGACAGTGCTTGACAGATCTTGCCACAGACTGTACACACCAAGCCAGATTGGACGGTGCTTTTCCAACTACCGTCTGGCGACCACGCTGCTACCCCTAAAATACACACAAAAATACAGCTCAATGGTATATTTTCATTTAAATATCATAAACAAATGTAGTCAAAATTATGATGACAGTTTTAAAAACATCTCAATCTGTAAAATGTTTATATCTTAGACATGTTCAATATTTATGGTTTTGTGATACAGTTACATTTCCATTTTGATGGTTATGATTTTGAGTTGTGATATCATGCTTTAACACTCATGGACAAAGCAGACAATGTCACATGTACAGTAGGTCTATACACAAATCTTGATGACGGCCATGATCAGGACACATGCCAGATTGACCAATTCAAGTAAATATATTGAGCAAATGAAATCCTTTAACTGCCCCAAAAAGAATTCATTGCCTAAATACTTGGCATATTGATACACCAACATGAATCATGTTCTTCGTGGTTTCTCACCAATTTCCATTTATTTATCCGGTATTTTATGGATGTTGAAACAATGCTTCTGCATGTGTTGCTTTGTCGTGAATCCTTTCCCACAAATGTCACACTTAAATGGCTTCTCTCCCGTGTGTATTCTCTGGTGAGTGCGCAGATTTCCCTTGTGATGGAAGATTTTGCCGCACACTTGGCAGGTGAGCACTGGTGGCCCTGCATGTACTCCCCAATCTATCAGGCCCCCACCTGCAAGCAGAAGATCACATGCAGTTTACCAGAACACATCATCTTTCAGCGAGTGATATTAAACATGGATATCGTGAATCACCCTTTTCCCAAGAAACTCTCCCCTTGTGGAAATACCATATGTTTTACACCAAACCAAAATGATAGAGAAATGTTTTGGTTTTTTTCAAATCTGTGTGACATATCTCTTCAGTGGCCAAATAACATACGGCATAATTATCAGAATTCAGGATGCCATGTCTGGCAAAAATGTCATGATATAGAACAATTGCCAGTCGCCATGTTACCCCTTTGAAAACCACATTCTTTAAAATACAATCTACAAAAAACACAATCACACTATAAGAACAGACATCAATTACTCTAATCTTGAGGTTGTTTATCACTTATGCAACATAAAAATATGGGAGGGCCAAAATTATTGCATGGAAGCAGTAAACAAATAATCTATCAAATTCAAATCTGGCTGTGTGAATTAATCAAATCATATAGATGTTATATTTTCAACAGCAGCATAGTAATATCATGTATTTCTCCTGAAGCTTTGTCAGGTTATAACCTCTGTATATTATAACCAGTATATATGCTTTCAACATGGGGCAGAGCTTCATTCATATCATACCAAATGAGAAGTTAATTTTAGATTTTCACTCAGAGAGATATATATCAACCCCAAAAAGTTAATTCTAAAGTTTTTTACTTCCAGTTTATATGGTCAAAGGAAACACAACAAATCATATTTATAAGTAGTTTAATAGTTTGCTAGTCTGGGACAAGACTGTATCATATGTCCTGCCCACCAGGTTCCTGTTCATTTTGACACGTTGGTATATTGTAATTATTGCTTAATGTGAAGGGAACGTCTATGTTAGCAAATAAAAGTATTGCCTAAATAGCTTGTAACCACAAAAATGTTATGAATTTTAAGGGATCAAGTTAAATATTCCCCAAACCATTCCAGACACTAACCAAAATAATTAAAATAAAATGTTTTATTGTACCAAACTACAAGTGCTGATGGATATTATTTGTCTTGATTTAATCTCCAATATTTATGGTCACTTTCACTTTGGCTATGGGATAAAATGTTTGCTTATAACAGCTGAAATAAATGTTCCATTTCTTGTCAATTGGCTGATCCATATTGATAATAAGAAAGAATAGGTCCCCAAATTTGAGATTCTGAGATCTCATTTGCTGAAGCATTGCTTGTTTAAATGTCATCTTGTAACCATTTAAAGAATAAAAACATAAAACCAAAAAAAAATTTGATCAAAATTTCATTTTGCTGTAACTTGGAAAAGTTTTTATATTCATCCAACATTTTGCATCTGGTCTTGTACTTGAAAGTATCAGATCATTGCATGAGATTGATAAGTTTTTTCTTCAGATTTGAAACTTTGCAATCCTGTCAAACTAAGTTTCTTATAATGAAGGGCAAATTGTTGGATGACTAATTCAGTATAATATTATGAATGTTAAATGAATGCCTCTGCATTTGGCATCTTGTTCTGAAAGCTCGTCCACACGCTTTACAGACAAATGGCTTCTCTCCTGTGTGGATCCTCAGATGAGTTTTATAATTCCATGAATCGCTTAGCTGTTTGCCACAATATTCACATGTGAAGGATCGACTTCTTTTGTTTTGTGGTCTTATAAACACCTGTGTGGAACCTGAAAAAAAAACAAATACATTTATGAATTTCAGTGATCATTGATCTGGATTTGTTGGATATCAAATGATGTCATAAACTACAAACATTGTCCTTTTAAAAGCAATGGCCAAGATAATGCAAGAACAGAGCTCCAGAGATCAAAGCCCTGTTTAATGGCAATTATTTATTGTCTGATTATTCCAAATATATCTGTTTATCAATTTTGAGACAGCTAAATCATGAATATATCATTGCTAATTAAGAAACATGACCAGAATCGATATAATTTTTTAAAAAGTAACAACCTCCCACTGATATTTTTTTAATGCAAATCATTCAACTGTAAACAACTAAATCTTTATTGGATTAATTGGGACAACTCTCCATGGATGACTAACCTTATCAGGTCTTCCTATTAAAGTGGGTCATGGTGTTGGTACTGCACGAGTCTGAATGTTTCTTCATATTTTGTTTTGTTGTGAATCCTTTCCCGCATATGGTACATTCAAAAGGCTTCTCTCCTGTGTGGATGCGAAGATGGGTATTAAAATTTCCTTTGTGGTGAAAAACCTTGCCACATAGCTTGCATGTGAGGATAAGCTGTCCAGTTATGGCACGCCTACTTTCCACCCATGTTGCCATGGCTCCCCCTGGAACAATAGTACAATGCACAAACACTTAAACTTCAATGGATAAATGTGTTCTCATGATCATAGAATGTGAGGAATGTATAAATGAATGAAATCAGAAAATGAAAAAGGAAATATAATTGATATTGATATTCTATAATAATCAGTTTTTCCACGTTAAATGAACAAATTACATGTCCAGCCACACTGATAAATATTATGACAATATCTGGGCATTCTGTGGCTAAGGGTGAACATGGAATTCACCTACACTTTTATTGCATATCACATTTTTTCAAATGTTGTTATTGGTATTCTCAGCACAGGGCTTTCAATATTTTTCACTGCACAATTCTACCAGATATCATAAAGACCAGCTTATCTTTCATTTTTCATTGACCAATTACTTGATAAAAAGGGACACAAATAGCATTCAAAACAAATGAAATTAATCATATCATAAAAGTTAAATCATATCACTGTCTTATAAATACCACATTATTTACAGAAAAATGAAAAAATCAAATATTCTTTGATTTTTGGGGCCATGATTATGGACAGATTTTTTAAAACGTAACAGCAATTTTGGAAATGTTTTGAAAAAAAAATCTTTTCTAAATATTTTCATAAAACACATATCCAAGTAGTTGTCATATATTTTTAAACCATTTCAAGCCACTAAGATTCTTTATATTATGATCAGTGTTAAGGTAATTTGATAATTTAATGATTGAAATTTTGCTAAGCTGAGACTTAAGTGTACTTTTGTGTGATGATCACGGATTTTCCCCAGAAAATATAAGGCCTCCTGACCCCTTGGGTGTTTGAAATGATGGATCAATGCAAAATGAAAGTGACAGAAGAAAGCTAACATTGAATCAGCATGATTGAGGCTGACCCTATTTCCAGACTCCACTTGATTGGCACATTTCTAAGCATGTGAGGTGTGATCAACCCACCCATTCTAACAATTAAGAATCATAAAGCAGCCTAATATATCAAAGCTTTGTTTCCCCTCTAAGGCTATTAGGAGGGATGGTCTTTGTGCATACGTGGGGTTTTCAGTCACTTTTAACATTATTTCAGTCATATTATGACAAGACCTACTTGTGGCACATATAGTGCTGCCTCAGTGAATTGTCCTGTCACAAGTTTTTGACATGACGACCCAACCAGTCATAGATTTACAAGCACAGGCAAAAGTTGAACCCGCAACCTGGAAGAAGTTTTAGACCATCAGCACAAGGAAGGCCCTCCAAAAAAAAGCCCTCCAAAAAGTGTGATGCCTTTGCTGCTTTTAAAACTTCTTTTTTAAAATCATATATCGTCTTCCAATGTTAAATGTTTTTTTGCATTTTATTTTCATAAAGTGCATGACTTATGTGCACAAAATTAGAATCACTTAAAGATATCTTATCTTGGTTGACATGTGTGCAGAGTTTCCCAATCAAATATGACTATATATGTCTGAAGAAACCTCTGATCATTATTGATGCAATAGCTTTCCATAAGATTCATTATTTGTTTATTTTTTGTTCCCATCAAAAATGTCCTTAGCAATTCTTATGATGTATCAAGTCAGATAGAAAACTGTCATCGGGCCTCAATGCCCTACTCTTTTCTAAGAGTGAACAAGGATCTTACTTTTGCATTATCATATTGACATGCAAACAAACAATCATAAAGCACTGGTCAGAAGGAGAAACAACTCAGTATCAGATATATTCCACCTTTCACTGTTGTCTTATAGCAAGACCAAAGTACTGAAAATTGAACCCTGGGAGATAGAGGTCTTACCAAATGAGCCATTTCCCACCACAAATTCACCAGTCTTTAACTGTGTGAATATCAGTCGTTCTTTATGTAAAATAATCTGTGGATGTTATATTCATGTTTCTGCATTGTTTGTTTGGTTGCAAATCCACGAGCACATATCTTGCATACAAACGGCTTCTCTCCTGTGTGAATGCGGAGATGTGTGTCGTAATTCCATTTGTCTCTCAAACCCTTTCCACAATATTTACATACATAGGCTCCCATTGGCTTGGCCTGGTAGACAACATCTTGATGAGGGAGAGCTGCCAGTGACCTGCAGTCTACAAACAAGGAAAAAACAAAGAGAGTTAAACTCCTACATGTTTCTTCCAGGCAAAAAGCAGAACTTGTTTAGTGATGTGTTGCTTATATTTGACAGGAACTCAATCTTTAATGAAATTGCTTTCAATTTTCTTAATTTATTAGGTCATAAAAGGTTCAGGGGATTTTCATTTTGTATAATAATGATATACACACAATTACACAAATGGTGGTAAAATGTGGAGCACTGATTGGGAATGAGAAACAATTCATTCATAAGTGACCAACTTTCTCAATCATTCTTGAACACAGAATAGTCATCACATCAATTGCACTGCTTTATTTCAGATTGAAGTTTACATAGTGTTGAAACAAACAAACAGCAGAAAAGGTATCAATATGCCTGTATAAAACATAGGACGGTGCCCTGAGAGCTATTGCTTTTTGAAATGTTTGTGAACATTTTCAGAAAATAACTGCAAATTGTTTCATAAATGATCATTTAAATCCTTTCCAAGAGCAGACTCAAGCAGATGATAATTTTGGCCAATCAAGATGAGGATTACATATTGTGTTTGTTAACTTGATTCTCATTGACTGATATTTGTCATGTTATTCAAAATATCAGCCTCCTTGACAACTCAGTGATAGCTATTTGATTATCTAAAAAGTCACAAAAAGACAGAAACAATCTGAGCCTAATGGAAGATAGAATTGGTTCCATGATTACAACATCTTACCTACTAATGGCTTTGAACTAAAGAATTAAGTTGACAAGACAGACAGGAAACTTAAAGAATATAACGATTTCCCCAAAAATGTTAGCCAATTCTTTCAACTCACACAATGTTCACATATACAATGTATCTTTTTTTTTTATTGTTAAAAATCTTTGCTCTGATATTATTTTCAAATCTTCCAATAAATTTTCAATAAATTTATTATTTTCAAATCTTCCAATAAATTTTCAATAAATATATTTTCAAATCTTCCAATCCATTCCATTTGCACTGCACTTGCTCAGCAAGGTGACTCCACATTGATGCAACATTTTTACCCCAAAAATTCTGATATTCTCAAAAAAGCTTGTTGTCAATTGTACAATTTTTTTTCTAGGTTCAGAAAATATTGATAAACAATTAAGGTAATCTTTTAAAATATGCTTTTCATACTCTGAAAATCTCATCCTTCTTGAAGATAATTTTATACAGGCTTTGAAGTTAGAGAAACTCTTCTTTGCACATATGAACTTCAAGGGATTGCAGGGAATTACTGTTGAGATTAAAATTATCCAAAATTAGACCATTTGAAAACCAAAAACCAATTCATTATGACATGATAAATTTCTTTTTGTAATCTAAAGATTTCAGAAAAGTTCCTTTAATGGAGATAACACACATCACTTCAGAGGGAAACTATTCCATTGTACCAAACAATGGGTTGCTATGGTGACATGTGCACAATCTATGATGTCACTTCTCCATTCTGAGAGTGACTCCAAGCTGAGAGGTACCAGTGCAATTAAAATTTCATATTTTGTACACAACAACCATTGTTCATCAACATAAATTGGGTATGTCTTGAATCTTGAATAAGCAATTGTCTGTTCAACACCTTTTACATGGAAATACAACTACACGGGAAGATGGTGTTTCAAAACGACATGTTTCTGCATGTTTTGTTTGGTAGTGAATCCTTTGCCACACACTGCACATTGAAAAGGCCTCTCTCCTGTGTGAATCCGCATATGAGTTTTGAATTTCCACGAGTGAGTCCACTGTTTCTGACAGTAATTGCATGTGAAGACTTTCACACTTCTGGTTGGTCCTTTTGGAATTATTCCTATAGTTGCAGCAGCAGCGGCAGCACTGGAACCTGCAACCCACGAAAAGGATGTCTTACATTCTCAGATCTCAACAATCATGTGCATCAGATCTACAGTACAAGTCAACACTGCCAAACTTGGCTGACTGTTCATACAGTTCAAAAAGGTGAATTGGCTGTAGTTTTTAGACTTTTTTGCAATAAATTTAATTTTTTTGTATTTTGGGTTTTTTTGTTTTTGTTTTTTTTTGCATAGAAAGTACCAGCCTGATGTTGTTCAGTATTATCATTTTTATGCAAACCAAGGGAAGATTACTTCAAAATAAGGGAGCTTTGTCTGTGACAGCACCTTAAAAAGCTCAAAGGAACACAATTGTGCACTAGTCCATAATTGTAAGACAGACGTTAACATTTAATCCTAAAAAACAGTTGGGTACTTTTCTTATCTCTCTCAAATGTCTATTTTTTTAACCAGCATGTGGTATAAAAAGCAGCTGGCCCACTAAATAAATCAAAATTTGCCTTTTGGGGGTAACCACTTCAAATAGGTTCAGTAGATCTAAGGTTAACATAGCCTGTATGCTTTGATATTTGACCTGATCATGTATTCCATCCTTTCCAATTTTCTTCCTTTAATCAAGAATTTTGAATCCACACTTTTATGAGCAGAACAATGTATCAAATTATTTTATCCATTCGTAATGCACCAAAATTTCAGTCCTTGTGTCGTCATACCTACAATCAATGGCCTTCTATCGATTGTGAATAAGTCTGTGACTTCTCATATTCTGCTTTGTTGTAAATCCTTTTGTACAAATGTCACATTTGAAAGGCCTCTCTCCAGTGTGAATTCTCATATGGACTTCGTGTTTCCAGTTATTCTGTGATCTTTTGCCACAAATTTGACAAATCCAACTTTTAATTTTGGTTCGGTCATGTATTGCTCCTCCAGTGAACATGGACATCGCTCCTCCATAATCTACAAGTAAGAATACAATCCTTATAGTTGATTATATGAGATATCTACTGAACAACCCCTTTGAAGAGTAAAATCATTTTCCAAGAGTGCACCTCATTAGGTCGTTACATTAAAGGTCTAATTCATAATAACTAAAATCTCAAAAGGAAAAATATCAGAAAAATCGAAACAAACAAGGACTGAACAAAGTAAACAACTATAATGACTATGTGTGATTTTTGAAGATTTTAAAATAAGATATTTCACAATATAATAGAGCAACTTTGTATCTTTTGCTTCAAAAGTCCCTGTATAAAGGCCTCTCTCTGCCAGAATCCAAACCCAGTCTCAATTTGTGTTTGGAGCTGTGGTATCACTGTTCTCAAAGTTAGCATAGCCAAATTTGTTTTCAACCAAATAAGTTTCATTAACAAACTGTATATTTTTATTAAAGATTATTTTTGTTTAGTAAATGTTAATATAAAGCAAATTAAGGTGGGTTAAATGTGTAAAATCTGTTGAAAGAACTTTTTGGAAACTGGTGCAGTCCTTTTTTATTATTCTCTATTTACACTTGGACAATATTAAGTGGATAAAAGAATGAGGCAATTGCACTTATTTTGTAGTAGAATGATTGTGAGGGATATTTCATCATGAGCTGTTCTGTGATATTAATCAGAACGATGAATAGATTTACTTCCTTGTTACTCATTCATAATCAGGGGATAGGACATGACTCCGATGTTTGTCTCCCATGCTAAAGGTCTGGGGTTCCAATCCTAGTTGGAACAAGAACTTTGATCATGCTGTGCGGTCAAGAAAGGTAGATATCAGTTATTTTTTGCAAGCCAGTGCTCCTTGTCCTGTCACCAAAGGCCTTGTGTCATCATACCGATGTGATAATGCAAAAGGAAGATCTTCAAAAAGAGCAGCACACTACATCCTAGTGACAGCCTTCAATTTGACCTAATAAAGGCCAAACGTTGTTGAAAAGGTTGTCAATACAAACACAAAAAATCACAGCCAAATTCAACCCCATAACCTGAAGGCACCAGATAAGTTCATTGGGGTAGTATTACCACAAATAACCCCATAAAAACATTTGTCACCAGATGAAATTGGGGGCTTGTTTGCGAACAATGTTCAATAAAAACTACCATAAATGTAAAAAGATCTCATCTTATTCAACAAGTTGAAGGCATTTGTCAATCATTTATTTTCTTGTTTGAAGTTTTACATAACAACATTATCTCAGTCATGTCATGACGAGACCTGTAGCAGATACATTTATAGTTTGTGGATTTATGGGTTTTCAGTCTATAAAGGAGTCCAACTCTCTTATATCTTCTGATCACTTGATCACCATTGATCAGTATCTTTATCATTTTTAATCCTCCATTTCCTGTGTTGAGAGAGCTTGCTTCACAGTTCCATATCACTGGGGCAGAGCTGATTTGCCCTTGCTGTGTACGCGTACATGAGACTGCAGATTGTACCGCGTCGTGCAGCCTTTTCCACATATCTCGCATCTGAAAGGTTTCTCTCCTGTATGTATCCTCAGATGTGTTTCGAGTTTCCACCGTGATGGCCAAATCTTGCCACAGAATGAGCAGCAGTATTGTTTGGGACCAGCATTGTCTGTTCCTTGAGGATTAGCATTAATCCATTCTCCTAAGCCACCTGCAAGTATCAAATGTAGAAATCTGTCAAATATTCAATGATAATGATAACCTTTGCTTTATACTTGCAGAATGGTGTTCCTGATATTGTATCTATTTATCAACAATAATCTTTGATACCAGCAAAACTTCTGTCACAATTAACATTGTCCCAGTTCTGGATCATGTAGTCATTTGATGATTTTACCCTCCATAACAGGATTTTTCTTTCAAATCAGTCCCTGCCTCAAAGACAGAAGAGTGCACACAGGATTGACCGCAAGTCATGCCTTCTCATAAAAATCTGGCTCTGAACTGATATTGATGAAAAAATAAATGTTTGTTTGTTTGTTTGGGGTTTTACATCACTTTCAACAGTATTTCAGTCATTTCGTGATGAGACCTACTTGTAGCAGATATAGTGCTGCCTCACTGAATTGTCATATCGCAGGTCCTTGACATGACAACCCACCCAGTCACAGATTTACAAGGACAACAGGTTAACCCTTTGGCACAGGCCTCAGCTCATGTGGGAAACTGTATCATGAGTTCAATCTTGGCACGGCCGGGGATCAAACCCACGACCTTTGGATCAATACAGAGGAACAGGTGCTAATAAGCTGGCGCTCTAACCAACTGCGCCACGGCCCGTGGCTAAAAAATAAATAAATGACCATTCATACAAATTCTGCTTTGTACTTGCAGCTGGAGTGATTGGTCACTTTCTGGGTAAGACATCTGATCCTAAGCTATAACCTGATGTTGGTCTGGATTGGATGGATCAGATTGGATGATATTTTAATGAGCAAGACAAGTATTTATGATTGGGGAATTTTAAAGGTTGTGCGATTGATTATTTGGGGTTTTACATCACTTTTAACATTATATAACTCATTTTGTGATGAGACCTACTTGTGACGTAGCAGATATAGTGCTGCCTCACTGAATTGTCATGTCGCAGGTCCTTGGACATGACAACCCACCCGGTCACAGATTTACAGGGACAACGGGTTAACCCTTTAGGCACGGGCCTCAGCTCATGTGTGAAATTGTATCATGGATTCAATCTCGGCATTGCCGGGGATCGAACCCACAACCCTAAAGGTTGTGCGAAGATTGAACAACTTGCAGAATGGAGTGATTTTGAAAATTATAACAAAAATAAAAGGAAAGCATGTTTCTGTACCGACTTCCAACAAATTGGGAACATTAACAATCTTCATAATCGAAAATAAAATGTTTTTTTGTTTTTGTTTTTGATAGATTTTATTAAACATCTTAAAATATTGATTTCTGCTCATTTTGAAGATTTCATTTTCAAGTGAGAGATCAAATGTCACTTTTCCGTTCCAACAAAAATGACAGTTTTAAATTACAAATTGGAAGTAGATTTTGATTGATTGCTTTTGTGCATCTTTTCTTGATGATATTGCAACTCCCTTTTTCTGATAAAACCAGCTCCACACATTTCACATTTAAGTGGCTTCTCTCCTGTGTAATGATACGCCATGCAATGTCTTTTCAAATTTCCTTTTTGGGTGAAGGTTTTATAGCAGGTTTCACATTTAAATGGCCTCTCTCCTGTATGCTTCCTCAAGTGTGCGAGGAGGTTGGGGGCATGCTCAAAATACTTCCCACAATATTCACAAGTCCTGCCTGATTTCCCAGGATTCTTAGGATACTTGTTTCTCCATTCCCCAGAAAACCCTGACGCTGAAAATAGATAAACAATTTTGCATGTAGCAAATCATTAAGTTGGCACTTGTCTTATACTTTTTCCTAACTCTGCTGGCTAGATATTGCCTGTTAATAAAACATTTGTATAAAAAATCTTAACTTGACAAGCACAGAATACCTAACCTGCATTTTAAGACTGTGTCCAGTGAAGAGGCAAAGGTCCAGGATTTTAGAACATCTTAAGAATATATATGATCCTGACATTAATGATTATGAAAACACCAACGACAGGAACTTAGACAAATCAATATCTTCATTAATATCAGTTCTGCTTCTGATACAGAAAACTTAAAGAATATAATAGACAACCCCTAATGGATGGGAAGGGCATCAACATCCACCATCGCCAATGGATGGGAAGGGCATCAACATCCACCATCGCCAATGGATGGGAAGGGCATCAACATCCACCATCGCCAATGGATGGGAAGGGCATCAATATCTACCACCACCAATGGATGGGAAGGACATCCACCATTGCCAATGCATGGGAAGGGCATCAACATCCACCATCGCCAATGGATGGGAAGGGCATCAACATCCATCATTGCCAATGGATGGGAAGGGCATCCACCACCACCAATGGATGGGAAGGGCATCAACGACCATCATTGCCAATGGATGGGAAGGGCATCAGCATATGTAATCATGGTATTGATGTCAGACTACTTGTATCATTAACTTTTTACCCCAATACTAAGCTAGTCAACATTTTAATAGGCTGATCCTTCAGAGGTTAATGCTGTTGTATTTTTATACTTTTGACATTATATACGACAGACCTTGTAAGAAAGAATTTTTTTATTTTTTCATTTTGTATGACAATAGGAGCTTTATTTTCATTTTCACATTTAATTAATGCAGTTCAGAAGGAGAGGTCATTTTCCTCATTCAGTCTTGTCATTGTTTCTGTTTTCTATTAACAATATATAACAGAGATATAGTGAGTTAATTCCTGACATTCCTCAATGATCAACCAGACAAAGAGAACATGCATTTAATGCCAGCTCTGAACAGCTTTGCCTGGAGACACTCAGGTGTGATTTTTGTGTTCTTCCAGATGGACAAGCAGGGCGTGCTTTTTGAAGAAGCTCTTGTTGCATTTATTACAACGATAGGGATGCTCTCCAGTGTGTACTCGCATGTGTCTCTGCATGTCGCAGTTCTGTATGAAGCCTTTGTGGCATATGGGACATTTAAATGGCCTCTCTCCCGTGTGCTTCATCATGTGTCGCTTGAGGTGAGCATCGCTCTGCCAGAACGTTCCGCAGATCTGACAGGGATAGGGCGATCTCCCACCGCCACCGTAATGTCCGCGGGCCACGACCGCAACTGGAAATAGATAAGAAACGTCTCTGTTCAGCTGTAGTTACTGTCTCCACAAAGTGTGTGACACGAGTTCAAAGCCACCATGCACTTCACTTTAAACTGTTCGGTCTATACTAACTTTGCCTCTTTGATATTAATATCAATCACACTGCAGCCCATCTCTGCAAATGGTCCCACTTTTGAAGAGGGCAAACACTTGTGATCAAAGGATCAACATTTTCATTACTAGACATGAAAAGGAAAGGAACAGCCAAACTTTTTGAAGGAATATATTTTTATATTATATCTATATTTCTTGGCATCAGATCATCCAACAAGGAAGTGTCTGGATATTTTGTCATGAATTATTACTGGTTATGATGCGTCTTGAGATGTTCATCTAATGTCAGTGCCGTGCTGAAGCAATTTCCACACCTCGCACACCAGTAGTCTGAGTGGTACCTCATTATGTGGGCCTTGAGATCAAACTTCTGCTTGTATCTCTTACTGCACAGAGTGCATTTGAATGGTTTTTCTCCTGTGTGGGTCCGCAGGTGGCGCTCAAGGTGAGCTCCACTTTGCCAATATTTTCCACAGAAATCACATACAAATGTTGAGCCTCCTGTCCCAGTGTGAATGTTTCTAGGTGGAATAATCCTTTGTGCAAAATGCAGTGGATTCACTGAAAATAGATAAACATTCTTTTATAATCTAAAAAAATGTCTGCCAAATTCTAAATTGTAAATACTGTCTGCCTGTTGTCAATATTTTCTCCAAAGAAATATATTGGAAGCATCAAAGCTTTCATATTTAATAAGTACAATGTTCGTCCTTGATGTGTGGTGTCATCTGTGAAAAAACAGAATTTGAATCTTTATAAATGTCTGACAATTTGTTTGTAATTCTGGAAGAACAATCTAACCATTTGCAAATCAATCCATCCTTGAGGGGGACAAGCTTAGGACAGCAAAATTTGATCCTCTCACAAGGTAAGGTCCATACATCCACGTCTGTAAATTCTTGAACTGGGTCAGATTCACAGAGAACATTCAAAGTTGGCTTTATTTCACACCATACTTCTATTCTGTGTATGTCTGACTGGAGTGTGCCTCTAAATGATGCTGACTGGAGTGTGCCTCTATGTGATGCTGACTGGAGTGTGCCTCTATGTGATGCTGAGTGGAGTGTGCCTCTATGTGATGCTGATTGGAGTGTGGATCTATATGATGCCGACTGGAGTGTGCTTCAAAGAGATGCTGCAGAAGTCTCTTCTTGGTAATGAAACCTTCAGAACACAGCTCACAGCTGTAAGGTTTTTCTCCGGTGTGTGCCTTCTCATGCTTTGCCATATATTGCTTGGTTTGAAAGCCCTTACCACAAATACTACACTTATAAGGCTTCTCTCCTGTGTGTGTCCGCAGGTGTGTTTTATATTTCCAAGAATCAGCCCATGCTTTTCCACAGAATTCGCATGTGAATATACTTGCTCCTGGTGAATTTCCTGAACTGGTTATTTTGGAGCCCCAGGAGAAGCCTGCCATGTTATTCCTGGACCATCCCAAGCCTGGAAGCAACATAATACAAGGTTAATGGGGCTATGGGATGATTACTCTTAAAAACAACATGAGCATCTTTTCTCAGTATATAATGTTGAGCATGTGGAGAATTTTTTCAGAAATGAATTCAAACTAAGTATGCTCTTAAACAATATCAAATAACAGAAGGAAGGATCTAGAGAAAAACCCATACTATTTAGGTGTCTTGGACATAATTCTATACATTACAAGCCCTTATTACAAACATGACAGGTGTAGAAACCTAGTTTACACCACATGAGATGATCAAAATATCTGATAATTCTCACTGACTGCTTTGTAGACATGACAGATGACGACTACCATTCTGTATGCTGTGATAGGAATACATTAATATTTTGGCAACAAATGCATGTAAAAAAAAACCAAAAAAAAAACTAATTGGTTTTAAAATATTGAGAAGAATAGAAACACAGGTATGGGTGTAATAATCTAATTAAAATATATTGGCATGTCCATCAACATTTGTTACATCTATGAGCCCAGATTGCAAGTCCACAAAGTTCACCTCTGTATGACAGATTTTAACATACCAGGTGGCAGCATGGCTGACTCAAGCAGTTAGAATGAAATTATTCTTAGAAAATCATGCATACTCCACTCAAAATGTATGTGCAGTTCCTTTCTAAAATCCAAGTAAATACAGTTCACAATCAAATTCAATACATGAACCACCATTTAAAATAAATATTATTTATTTCAAACCGGCTACAGTCAAATATACAAACTGGGAGAGCAGGTAGCTTCACTGATGTCAATGATCAGAATATATTTCCAATATAAAGACAACACAATGCAAAAGTTCCATGTCTTCAGAATTTCAACATCTCTTTTTTGGAGAGCACAAAATGCCGATATATATTAAAAACACATTTCTTTGAATATCAAATGGAAATTAAGATATTTTAAAGTGATTTTTGATTCCTAGCTATGAGTAATATCTTTATCCTTTAGCACTGTTGTACTTGTTGCTGTCCTGTGTGACATTTCATGTGTCTTTGTAGTCCTTGTTTAATTTGGTAACATTTCCCACAGATGGTACATTTGTAGGGTTTCTCTCCTGTGTGTGAACGCAAGTGTGTGTTGTACTTCCATGTTGAACTCCACATCTTGCCGCAGAATTCACATTTGATTCCACGGATTCCCACTTGATATGCACGGCTGCCATCTTGTGGTGGGTTGGAAACCTCGGGGGGTGCATGAAATGGTGCAGACAACAAAAAGCCTGAAAAATATCCAAACACAGTCTGAGAAGATTTATTTATAAAAAAAAATTCTAACACATAAATTTTCATTTTTTTTTAATAAATGAATCTGCACCATTTCATTTTTCATTGTGAGAAACTTTATGAGAACAGATAGAAAGAACACAATTTAGCAGTGATTAATCAACACCACATGTTTACCAGAAAGTCATCATGAAAAGGTCAATATTCCTATTTCTTGGATCTTGGCCATGTTGGACTACTTTTAGAAAATTAAACCAAACTAGTGAAATATTGGATAAAAATGAAAAATTTATTGACTACATTTTTCTTGTGCAAATGTTCCTGTGTAAAAAAAATTGATCATTTTGACTAATTCTGCCAATCAAGCACAAAAAATCAAGTTCTGCTCCAAATAACAGACTTGAGGCCTGCATACATTTGTCAGAGCATCAGCATGAGCGTGTAGGTTCTGCTTGAAAGTGAATGTATAAACATACATGGAACAAGGAAACACCTTTTATGATAGGAGAGAAAGCATTATTATCATGCTGCGGACATATATAATGCAAAAACTCACATATAAACAGATACAGGGTTTTGATCAATATAACTTTGACTAATTTATCCATGTCAAAAACTGTTGTACAATATATTAAAGTTTGAAGAGAGTTACATATGGTAATATAACATTATATTATCCTTGGTTATAAATAAGATATGTTCATAAATTACAGATAAATACATAAAACATAATAAAACAATGTGTATCAGATATTTTGTACAAGATCACATCTTTTCTCAATGTAGACTTGAATGTTTTGTGTAAATACATTCAAAGCAGATAAAATAATATCACAAATCCAGAGTTCAGTTGAAAATGTTTGCAATTGTAAAAATACTACCATAAACAACAAATGAAAAATAAATATTCTTGTCAAAGTGGCTTGTTCTATTTACTACCACACAATATATGCAAAGGCAATTTTACCAAACATGAAACAGCTGACCATAGTTTCGCATTAACCGGGATTCCATTGTTCAAGTAATGAAGGTATTGTTACAGTAGGTGAGACATACATATATGTAGTCTACTCAGTGCTGCTGAGACTGTCACTTCTCCACAAATTCTGATGTTGCGGATCCACCACATTTTGACCTAATATCTCGTTCTCTTCAAATGATACTTTTTCCTGGACGCCTGGATTGCATTTCATTTCTCTCTCTTCTTTTTTAAATCTAAAATCTGCATTTTTCTCAGAGTTGGCATTTTCCTCTGAGTTCCTGGAATCCGTTTCTGGACTGCCTGGATCGTGCTCATAGATGGCGCTGGTATCTGATGAATCACAGCTTGGCAGACTGGTTGTTGATGAGGCCATTCTAGCACTGGTGGCGCCTCCTTGCAGGAAGTGTCTTATTACTGGATTATGATCCTCGGATAAGGTAGCATTGTCCTTGTCAACATTCCCGGGCGATATGTTGAGTGGGTAACTGATTTCTGTATGAGTGTGTAGATGTTCTCCCAGTTGTTTCTTGGAGGAGAAATCAGCGCGACAGGTATGACATTTATATGGCTTTGCCCCTGTGTGGAGTGACATGTGACGTTGCATGTCACCTTTTGCCATGAACGCTTTCTGACATACGCCACACTTGAAAGGCCTCTCTCCTGTGTGTGTCTTCATGTGTTGTTTCTGTGCTCCTTTCTGTGAGAAACCTTTCCCACACACGTCGCATGAGAATGGCTTCTCTCCTGTATGTGTCCTCAGATGGGTTTTTAGTTTCCACGAATCGGACCAGACTTTACCGCAATATGGACAAATATGATCTTTTTGTTCAGAACGTTTCCATGCGGTCACCGCTTGACGTCCTGTAAGTGTCGGAGGCCGAAGTATCTGTTCCTTCAACTCTGAAAAATAATCAAAAATGCTGTTTTAGAAGCGTTAGTAAATGTAACCAAAGTTGTCTGTTCACATTTAACCACACAGCACTTTTTTTTAAAAAGATTTTAACTCAAGTTCCATTTTTGCTTGGATAAATATACACATTTTCATATCCATTTAAGAAATCTTATCAAAACAGCACATACCAATTCTTTTGCCCCAAGATACAGAGAAGCTTCAAGGTGTACATAAGTGCAAGCCTATAAGTGCATGACATCCACTGCAAACACACACATACCACTGCCAGGCAAATCAAAATAAAGCTTTCAAAACCTTTTATCTACCGGTACATAATATCAATATCATCAGATCCAATCTATTTATTTTCTTGTGTTTAAAGAGTTTACATTCAATAAATGCAGAACTGAGAGAGGAATCTATAATAGCAGGTTCTAATAGCACCCATATGGGGCCTCTTAGTCTTTGTACCCTGATTCATATACATACATACACATATATACATAATTACATATTTGTAAAGGAAACCTGTCTGCATGTATAGCATGGGACTAATAACAAACTGAAATTGTTTCTGAATATTCAATACTTGAATCATCTCTAAAGTATCATTGTTGCTGCTGTCCAAAGTGTATGCGTTGTGTGTGTCTCTTTACAAGAGCTCTGGTGATAAACCCCCTGTTGCAGATTTCACATTTGAATGGCTTCTCTCCTGTGTGTGACCGCAGGTGAACTTCCAGTGTCCATGTATCGCGACAGCGCCGGGCACAAAACGGACACACCAAATCTGCCCGGCCTTTTCTCGTGGCATCCTCACTTTGTAATCCCATCACTATATCTCCGAAACCTAAAAAAACATACCACTTGTTACATTTATTCGTTACTTTGATAATTATTTGTCACTTCACGATTTTCCCTTAGTCATTCGTTTTGAGCCATTTGAGTGTTTGAATCTTTGTTTCCTTCAAAATATCAAGTTAATCTTTATCATTTGAGAGATACAAGCCTCCCTCTGAGAAAAAAATATCCTATGTTTTGAAGAATATAAAAAAATCCTAAACTATAACATTTTAAGAACAATAGTTTTTTTATCTCCATTGCCAAAAAAAAAGATGACTATCTTCAAATAAGACTTGACATTCTTACTATTAATGAGCAGAGACAGAATCTGAACTCATAAAACAAGAGCAATTTTATTTTAAACAAGAACAAATTTATTTTAAATGTTTAAGTACATAATGGTCTTTTTTCTTCTGAAGTATGCATTCTTTTAGGTTCTGAAACCTAAAAAATAATACAAAAATATGCAGTTGTAAAAACTATCTTCCCCACTTAAACGTTTAGCATGAAATTGTCTTATAGTAGTAATATTGTTTTAGTTTGATAAATAAAAAGCTTTATTATGATAAGAAGCATCTGTGAGGTAACTTGTTTGTTAATATTTCCGGGATACTGTCTTTTAAAATTCATTTATGAATCTTCATGTGCATTTTGGCATTAAATTTGGTGGTAGATCCTTTGCCACAGATGTCACATTTGAAGGGTTTCTCTCCTGTGTGACTTCGGACATGTATGGTCAAGGTGGATGCATCCCGGCAGTATTTCCCACAGAACGGACAAACCAAATCTGGTCTTGCTCTCTTAGCTGCTTCCATACTTTCCGCTGTAAATGGGCCATATCCTACAAAACAATATTTTCCCATTTTTAAATTTAGGACTAAAAACTGATGATCTTTAATCATTGTCTCTAATAGCATCTCTTATTATTCACAATTTGACCTGTAAAGCTATCATGCTTCATTAACTTGCATTTGCAGAGGAAAAGAAGTTAATCTCTCGGCCACATAGCAATAATGTATATCACTTATCTATGCCAGCTGGAAAGTGAGCTTATTTGCACCATCCTGTCTGGCTTACCAACTGCGCCATTAAATTTGGCTAACTAGCTGCACCATTACAATGTACATTTGGCATACCAGCTGCACCATTACATTTGGCTTACCAGCTGCACCATTATATCTGGCTAACCAGCTGCACCACTATATTTGGCTTACCAGCTGCACCATTATATTTGGCTTACCAGCTGCACCATCATGTCTGGCTTACCAGCTGCACCATCAGGTTTGGCTTACCAGCTGCACCATCAGGTCTGGCTTACCAGCTGCACCATCAGGTCTGGCTTACCAGTTGCACCATTATATCTGGCTTACCAGCTGCACCATCATGTCTGGCTTACCAGCTGCACCATTATATTTGGCTTACCAGCTGCACCATCATGTCTGGCTTACCAGCTGCACCATTATATTTGGCATACCAGCTGCACCATCATGTCTGGCTTACCAGCTGCACCACTATATTTGGCTTACCAGCTGCACCATTATATTTGGCTTACCAGCTGCACCATTATATCTGGCTTACCAGCTGCACCATCATGTCTGGCTTACCAGCTGCACCACTATATTTGGCTTACCAGCTGCACCTTAGGCTTATCTGTACCAGCCCAGTGATATATCTGCCCTATCCGAGCTGTGAACGTTTCTCATGTGTCTTTTTGCATCCGCTCTGGTGATAAACCCCCTGTTGCAGACTTCACATTTGAATGGCTTCTCTCCTGTGTGTGACCGCAGGTGTACTTCCAATGTCCAGGAATCACGACAGCACCGGGCACAAAACGGACACACCAAATCTGCCCGGCCTTTTTTCATTGCTGCCACATTTTGTAATCCTGGCCTTATTTGTCCGAAGCCTAAAAAAATATACATCAACTAATTTTACTATGTTTATAGGCAAGTATATTTCATTTCTCTTCATTGAATGTCTATCAAACTCTTGGGATGCAATTTACCAGTAAAATTTGGGTGCCTGAACCAGGTGATAAAAGTGACACTATTCACTTAAACAAGATGTTTTAGAGGCACCAGGTAAAAGCCCTGCTGTGAATTGTACATAATGCAGATTGTGATGAAGACTCAATGCATATCTTGGAAAGTATCACATTTTATCAATATTTCTTGGCAGGTATCATATTTCATCACCGTAAGGAACAACAATATCATAGAATGTTATCTTTAAAATGGATATTCAATTTTATTTACAAAACATCAATAAATTAAAAAAAATTACATTACTTTTCTTTCTCAATCTGATCAAATTCGAAGTCCATTTTTTAACATTTCACAAGTACAGTATTCATTTGACAATCCGTTTACTTTGCATTATGTTGAGATAACAGGTGACATCTTAAGTTTTGGTTGTGAGAAAACACTTTTCCACAAATGTCACATTTAAAAGGTTTTTCTCCTGTATGAATCCTCATGTGTCTCTGAGCATTGGTCTTTATATTAAATCCCTTGCCACACAGTTCACATTTGAAAGGCTTCTCTCCAGTGTGTGACCTTAGATGTACTTCTAATGTCCATGAATCTCTGCAGCATTTGCCACAGAATTTACATATCAGATCTGGTCGCCACTTTCTCATCACTTCTAAATTTTCATATCCAAATTGACGACAACCTACAAATATTTAAAGCAAGCTTTTAGAAATTTACACAAAAATATCTGATTTTTAGATATGAGTTGGTTTCTACAGTTTGGCAAAAAATCATTACATGCACAGCAGTCAATGCTGGGGTTGAACAAGATATTTTTGGTGCTGCGTGACTCATTTTCAACAGCTGATACACCCGGTCCATATGTTAACATCCAGGCAGATCTTCATGGCTGATGGCATGAGAATGTTGGGTTCTGATATGTATTTGCATGTTGACCTTCTGAGAGAAAGACTTTCCACATATCATGCATTTAAAGGGCTTCTCTCCTGTGTGAATACGCAGGTGGGTTTTATATTTCCACGTATCAGTGCAGATCTTTCCACAGTGAGGGCAGGGCATTCTCCTGTTTGATGGCTCAATCACTCTTGGCACCCTACCTGCAATGCGCAATAATACAGATTCAATGTTTTGCATAAAATATACAGGGGAATGATATGAAGATGGGAAAATCAGAATGGGTCATCTTCATTTTTTTAAACTTCCAAACTTTTTGTGACCTGATCCCACTCTTATCCCTCAATAGAATGAATAGCAGGTAATTATATGGCTTCATATTATTTCCTTCTTCAGCAAGGAGAGGGAGTACTGGTGTTTTGATTAAATCAATCCTAGCTTTACAATCAAAATTGTTTTGATTTTCAAATGGTGCAAATAACAACATCAAGAATACATTTTTTTTACAAAAAAAAAATCAACTACACTTATGTCTGTGCATAAAACTAAAAAAGTGAAGATGTTCTCATCTCCATATTCTGACCAATTTTCAAACAAATGACACCATCTTTCTTTAGAAAGATAATGACAGCAAAGTAAAACATAGGCATCAGAGATGCATCAACCCTCAGCCCTGGTAACTCATTGCACAACATTCGCTCCACACAATATTTGTGAACAAAACGTCACTGCACCAAGGCAAATTGATGCAGGGGTAAAAAACGCATAAAATCTACTTCCTTTGATAGCTTAGGTGTGTCAAGTATCATGAAACTGTCATCATTTACTCTAGAATTATTGATATGGGCCTGTGACCTTGAAAAGCAGGTTAAGGTCACCGTCCATCAAACTCATGTGGAGTCTTCCCAGATTCTTATGTGTCAATTTTCATGAAGCTGCCATCATTTGTTCTTAAGTTATCACGATAACAAGGATGATTTCACATAATTGTTCCTGTGACCTTGAAATCAGGTGAAGGTCATGTTCCATCAAGAGAAGTCTGAGGTCTTCACCAGATGCTTGTGTGTGTCAAATCTCATAAAGCTGCCATCATTCGTTCTTGAGTTATTGCGATTCTTGGGATTTCACGTAATTGTCCCTGTGACCTTGAAAAATAGGTCAAGGTCGCTGTCCACCAAACTAGTCTGAGGTTTTCACCAGATGCTTATGCGTGTAAAGTTTCATGAAGCTGCCATCATTTGTTCTTAAGTTATCACGATGACAAGGATGATTTCACATAATTGTCCCTGTGACCTTGAAATCAGGTGAAGGTCATGTTCCATCAAGAGAAGTCTGAGGTCTTCACCAGATGCTTGTGTGTGTCAAATCTCATAAAGCTGCCATCATTCGTTCTTGAGTTATTGCGATTCTTGGGATTTCACGTAATTGTCCCTGTGACCTTGAAAAATAGGTCAAGGTCGCTGTCCACCAAACTAGTCTGAGGTTTTCACCAGATGCTTATGCGTGTAAAGTTTCATGAAGCTGCCATCATTTGTTCTTAAGTTATCACGATGACAAGGATGATTTCACATAATTGTCCCTGTGACCTTGAAATCAGGTGAAGGTCATGTTCCATCAAGAGAAGTCTGAGGTCTTCACCAGATGCTTGTGTGTGTCAAATCTCATAAAGCTGCCATCATTCGTTCTTGAGTTATTGCGATTCTTGGGATTTCACGTAATTGTCCCTGTGACCTTGAAAAATAGGTCAAGGTCGCTGTCCACCAAACTAGTCTGAGGTTTTCACCAGATGCTTATGCGTGTAAAGTTTCATGAAGCTGCCATCATTTGTTCTCGAGTTATCATGATGACAAGGATGATTTCACATAATTATCCCTGTGACCTTGAAAAGTAGGTAAAGGTCATGTTTCAAAGAAAAAATTCCGAGGTCTTCACCAGATGCTTGTGTGTGTCAAATCTCATAAAGCTGCCATCATTCGTTCTTGAGTTATTGCGATTCTTGGGATTTCACATAATTGTCCGTGACCTTGAAAAATAGGTCAAGGTCGCCATCCATCGAACTCATTCGAGGTTTTCACCAGATGCATATGTGTGTCAAGTTTCATGAAGCTGCCATCATTTGTTCTCGAGTTATCGCGATGACAAGATAATTTCACATAATTGTCCCTGTGACCTTGAAAAGTAGGTGAAGGTCATGTTTCATAGAAAAAATTCTGAGGTCCTCACCAGATACTTATGTGTGTCAAATCTAATAAAGCTACCATTATTCGTTCTTGAGTTATTGTGATTCTTGGGATTTCACATAATTGTCCCTGTGACCTTGAAAAATAGGTCAAGG